>OV656866.1:7328114-8528114 GCA_927399465.1 Sarcophaga caerulescens | reverse complement strand
GGCTCCGTTCTTCCAACGGATACATTCAGTGTTTTAAAGGCTCTTGAGGCCATGACTGACTTACTATTTTGTAATACGAATGCTTAAGTGATTTTCTTTGACAGTCAAGCTGGTGACTTAATCCTCCTTGATTACCCCAATTCTCCATGCTTATCCTAATCCGTCAACCTGCTATCTCTATGTCGACTCCCACGAAGCTTGTTGCGTTTGGCCATATACCGTTGGTATACCGGATCTGTGACTGTCGGGCTCTTAACAAGAGCAGATTAAATATGCTGAAAGAGGATTTTTTTGATTCTCTGTGGTGGACCGATATTCAGTTTCTTCTTAAATTTATAATGGAATTGTACTGGCTGGTGGTGTACACTCGTCCTTGCATAGCCAGTCCCTCTGCTTGCTTTTCTGCACTCTTACTTTCTCTCCTCTACATATCTATTCCTCTGTTCTACGTTCCCTACTCTAGACCTAATAATCATCCAGGTAATCTGAATGTCTTTTGAAAATCTCTTTAATTAATCCAACATCTCAGTAAACTGAGGTGAGGATAGGTCGGTCACCACTGTTATTTAGGATAGTGTTCGACATTAGCTACTTTGTCTCGAATAATGTCGGCATTGGTAGATGGCCTCTAAATCGGTTAGAATAACATTCTCTGGTTAATCATAAATATTTATATATGAACCAGCCTGAGAGCATAATATATTCGTGTTTGTCAATATTCGATATCACTATACAATATACTACAATTAACATTTCTTTTTGTCTTTTTGTTGTACAGAGAAAGCCACCAGCGAAACAAATACCAATGAAAATTGGACATTAATTTTGGAGGTTTGTGATAAAGTCTCCTTAAATTCTCGCAATGCCAAAGAATGTTTAAAAGCTATTATGCGACGCATGGCTCACAATGATCCTCATATTGTTATGCAGGCAATTACTCTATTAGATGCTTGTGTTAGTAACTGTGGTAAAACTTTTCATCTGGAAGTTGCATCCAGAGAATTTCAAACGGAGTTCATACGTCTATTAGGCAAGGCACAACCCAAAGTGCAATCGGTAAGTTAAATTAGTTTCAATATTATTGTTGATTTACTAATGCTTTTAAGGAAATTTTTAGAAAATGTGTCAAGTATTAAAACGCTGGGCTGAAGGTGAATTTAAATCTGATCCCGAACTTAATTTAATACCAACTCTGTATGCGAAATTGCGCCAAGAAAACTACGATTTTACAAATTTCAATGAAAAACCGGTAAAATCTGCTGCCAAAGCAGCAGCTTCTAAGGATCCAAATGTTGTTACTAGTCAACAGGAGGAAGATGATTTAGCCAAGGCAATAGAGCTCTCCTTAAAAGAGACGAAAAATAGTCCAAAACAAGGTTCTACTAACGCTACTGGTGGGGGCACATCTACTACTTACGTAAGACAAGCTTTAAGTTTGTTTTTAAACTTTAAATCTAAAAATAAATTTTTGTTTCAATCTGTTTTAGCCTTCATTGTATCCCACGGTATCAGGTTCCAGTTCGTCGGCAGCAACATCTGCGCCTACGGAGCCACGTAAGGTACGTGCCTTATATGATTTTGAGGCGGCCGAAGAAAATGAACTGACTTTTGTGGCAGGAGATATTATACACGTCACCGATGATTCCGATCCCAATTGGTGGAAAGGTTATAACCAACGTGGTGACGGACTATTTCCATCGAATTTTGTAACAGCAGACTTGTCAGTAGATCCAGAACGTTTGGAAATAAATCAACAGCATAAAATAAAAAAGAATACCCAATTTGAAGAGGATTCAAAAGAACTTCAGCAGAAAACAGAAGCTGCAGCTGCAGCAGCTGCCACACAGCGTGTCGAGATTGACGAACAGAAAATTGACCGTTTAATACATTTGCTAAATGAGGCCAATCCAGAGGATCCTTCACAGGACACTGAGGAAATGCTGAGATTAGAACAAGAAGTTCACCAAATGGGACCTTTAATCGATGCCGAGTTAGAAAGAGTTGACCGCAAACACGCTCAACTGTCTCAGCTATCAAGTGATTTAGTCGATGCCATCAATTTGTATCATTCGCTGATGAGAGATGATCGCAATGCTGTAGGTTCACCTTATCATATGCCTGGATCTATGCCCGGTATGCCGGGTTATCCTGGTCATCCCGGCATGATGTATAACACAAATCCATCATACACAGGAGGTTTTGGTACTCATAGTTTACCGGGTGGTATGAGTTCATTACCCTATTCGCCTCCAGCCGGCAATTTCCCAACACAACACACCATGCCTGCAATACCAATGCAGTATCAAAATGGACATGTTGGCACACCTCAAGCTCCACCCCAGACACACTCATTGCAAGGACTGCCACCACATATGAATCCTCAAATGATGACACAACAACAAAATCATGCAAATCAACAGCCAACAATGTACGGACCACAACAGCACTTGGCTGGTAATAATTTGAACTCGACCGGCGACGGGCAACACCAACAGTCTCTACCAAATCAGCAACAGCAACATCAATTCAATATGCTGCCACCTCAACAACAACAGCAGAATCAACAGCAACATTTTATACCCCAACAGACACCCATTGTGACCACTGCAGCAGCTACTGCACCAATGCCAAATACAAATCATATGGCCCCAAACCCACAAATTGCACATTTACCCCCACAGCAGCAGTCACAACACCAGCCACCTACTCAGTTTATATCACCACAGCATCAGCAAACTTACATGAATAGTTCTGCTAATCAGCCAACAGCAAATCCTCATCTTTATAATCATTCTGCAGGCGATCAACATCAGCAACAACCACAACCAACTTATATGACCGCTCCTCCGCCACAGAGTGTAGGAAATAATATGCCACCGCTACCATCTGGACCACTCGATCAATTTGGACAACTACAACAGCAAATGGCCAACATGTCAATGACCGGCCCACAGCCGTATCAAACTAATTTACCGCAAAACATTCCAATTTACCAACAACAACGGTAAAAGATTACTCACAACACTCACAGCAGCAGCATAGAAACGTTAAAACAAACAAAAACAAATAAGTAACGGAAAAACAATGAAAAACTATTCCACTTAAAAGTTAAATACTTGGTATTCTATTTTATTCATTATTATTATTATTATTAATACATACTATTATTATTTTTATTTTTATTATATTTCTTTTAGTTGATTTCTATAATTTCGATTCAATTTGTTGAAATGTCTTTGACGCCAAATATTAAAAACAAAACAAAACAAAAAATACGAAATTCCAAAATGAAATTTTATTAGTTTTTTTAAAGATAAGTTCCCAATGAAATGTATTGTATTTTGTTATCCTTTTCGTTTTTTTCTTTTTTCAATTATTTTTATAAATTCCCATTCTGATCTATGAAAGTTTTGTTTCTATCGACGACTATAGTGTATTTATCTACAGTGAATCACAGTGAAAATGTCCCACCATGAAATTACATCAGTATTTGGTTAATATTTATTAAAAAGGAAGAAAATAAAATAAATATTTTTGTTTAAAATAAAGTTTATTTTGTATTCAATATAAGGAACTAAAAAATTCTCTTAATTACATTATTAATTCATTAAAATTTATCTCACAATGAAAATGGCCCAGTATATTATTATTAAAGAAATAACGTTTTTTTTTTTTTTATTTTTAATATTTTGTAGGAAAGCCTTTTTGACTTATTACCGATTTTAAACGATTAGAAATGGATTCTACTAACTTTTTTGTGTAACTTGGCGAAAAAATTTTTGGACTGTTTTTGTTTCTGATGTAAAAAATCAATGAATTAATAATGTAATTAAGAGAATTTTTAGTTTCTTATATTGAATACCAAATAAACTTTATTTTAAACAAAAATATTCATTTTATTTTCTTCCTTTTTAATAAATATTAACCAAATACTGGTGGGCCATTTTCACTGTGATTCACTGTATACTACAACAATTCCTATATAAGATATATCCTTATACCCATCGTTTTAATCCTGTCATCTCTGTGTTTTGTACATTTCTAAGTCTTATTGAAATTGTTGATAACATTGAGATAAACCGGCAATTGTGGTATATAATGTTGATTTTTCTTTTTAATTGCAGCCTTTAAAAAAGAAATTTTTAAAAAAAAACTAAAATCTTATCATAATATTTAATAAAAACAAAAAACAAAAAAGCAAATGAAACATCAATTATATATTATATTCATAATAACACACATTATAAACTATTATTCTTATGGTACGATATGAAAAAAAAAACAAAAATAAAAATAAAATTGAATATAAATTATTAAAATAAAATGATCACACATTAATTATACACACATTGAATTGAATTGAAGAGATTGATATCGTGACAGATCTTCGTGATTGCTAATCTTAATATTCTTTATGATCACATTTTTCAGAGCCTTTCCATATTGTGCCTAGAGGAAGTGGAAAGATTATTTCCATGTTACACTATTACACTAAATCAAATTAAGAGATTCACTTTTCTTATTTTTTTTGGTAAAACCAGCACTCAGGGGATGGCCCCTACTCATGCAGTGCATTTTGCAGGTTTAGGAAAATAGGTTATAGGAAAGTGGAAAGAGGGAGTAGTGTTTGTGGACATTTGATTTAAACTTACCAATATCGTAACTGACGGGAAAAACTTCCGCAGGAAGATCATTCCACAAGCGAGCAGTGCGGGCAAAAAATGAATTTTCCCTGTAATGCATTGTGCGGTTCACTGGACAATCAACCACAAAAGGTTGTGCTCTGCGAGAAGTACGAGTACCACGTAAAAATATGTGATTATCGGGAAGCAAGCCCCTTATCTCTCGAGAACACCTCCCATTATAGTACCGATAGAACAATGAAACACACGCCACATTGCGACGATGCTCCAACGAATCAATAGAGTTGGATACCCTACTGTCATTAATAAGCAACTTCGCCCTCTCCTGTACGTGGTCGAGAAGCTTTAAATTAGACTTTGAAACACCGGCCCATACATGAGAGTTGTACTCCATCCGAGGTCGGATAAAGGTCCTGTAAATAAGAAAGTCGCCGTAGTCTAGTAGGTAGTGTGTTGGCTTATTAGACGTAAAGCCAGGGTTCGAGCCCCAGGCCAGACATCAAAACAAAATACAAAAAGTATTTCATCGGCTATTTCCTCTCAGCAGATTTCTGACAAAAACTCTGAGAGTAAATAAAATTGCCATGAAAAGTTCCTCAAAAAATCTGTCGTTCGGAGTCGACTTTAAACTGTAGGTCCCGCCACTTATGTATAAAATTAACACACACAACATAAGTGGTGTGAGAACCTAGATCAATAATCCTGACTGAAGGGTTGTAATGACCAATTATGTATGTAAATAAGAAGGTCGGATGGAGTGAAGTATTTTCTGCACCGTTTTAAAAAACCAAGGCACTTCAATGCTTCCTTCGACACTCGAAAAATGTGATCGTTGCAACGAGCATCACAACTAATTCTCATCAAGAGCATCCGCCTCCTCAATATTTACATTACCCATAGATACAGATGACAGAACACCAGCATCAGCATCACGCCGGTGTGTCAAAAAACAACATTGGGTCTTGCGCGCATTAAAATCGACCCTGTTCGCGCGGCCCCACTCAGAGATTGTTATCAGGTCATTTGTGAGTGCGTCATTCATGTTCGACCTCCTTGCCCTAATTTCCAAAAGGCTCGGCCTCCGATCAAATGAATATGAATGACAAATGTTGCTGTCATCCGCAAAAGAGTAAATAGGATTCGAAGTAATAGATAGAAGATCATTAAGAAAAATAAGAAAAAGAGTAGGAGAAAGAACAGAGCCTTGCGGTACGCCTGAATTTATCCTGAACTCGTCGGAAAAGACGCCATCTATAACCACTCTAATAGTGCGATCTTTGAGAAAGCTCGATATAAATCGAGAGAAGTGGCTACCGACACCAAAAACAATTAACTTCGCTACCAGAGCCTCATGCCAGACCCTATCAAACGCCTTTGAGATATCCAGAGTTACAACCTTGGCCTCACCAAAGCGGTGAATGGAACCATTCCACCTTTCGGAGAGTAACGCCAAAAGGTCGCCAGTAGAGCGCCCTTTACGGAAACCGTACTGACGATCATTTAGCAAACCGTTGGACTCCAAATACTTCACAAGGTGGTGATTAATCATGCTCTCCCTCACTTTCGAAAGAAAAGAAAAGAGATTCACTTGGATAGCATTAAGACTATTGTTATACACTTAAAAAGATCAATTCGTCTTATGTTTGTTATGTGAGATAACCATTAACTAACCTCCGACCTAGCACACAGTATTGTGTCATAACACTGATAAGTTGTGCCATACCACACTTATTGAATACCGAATTATCATCCGAAGGCATATTGAGACTAGCCTAGATCAATTAATATATTTTAAAAAAAGTTTCAAAAGATCCTAAGAGGTCCTTCTTATGGCCGGTTTCTTTATAAATTCTTTACCTTGATTAAAATTTATGGATCTGTGGCTTTTTTTGTTCCATCGAAGGGGATACTTTTTTAACGTGGTGATAATCATTTCATTCTAAGATCAGTTAACATATTGTACTACAGTTTATTTCTATAATCCGGTCTATTTTATATTTGGGACAAATCCTTGAATGATATATATTCGCAATATTCGATGTAATTTTGTGGGTGTCTTTTAGGCGTTTCAAAGTTTAGGGATTTTATGACATACGTTTTCATTTCGATCGGAATCGGATGAACTTGTGCCGTATATGCTAAACGCTTAATTCATTTTTGTCCGTTACTAATTCGATTCTACAGGCACTTATGGACAAACGTATTACTACAACAGTTGGTTTTTTAGAAAAGACCATTTTACAACACTGCCTTATAATAAGGCGCTGTATATTTAAAAATAAAATAATTAAAAAAAAAAACTTAAATTTAAAACAAAAATAGCATCTGAATCATTATAAAAATCGTTAAATTTAGCAGAGAATATGTGAAAGTTGTCACACTGGTGGCAATATGTAAAAAATACCGTTACCGTAAAAAAAACATGGTACTTTTAGATGCGCTCTCTCTCACTCTTCTTATACTCTGCCGTGTATTTCGCAAATAACAAGAATATATACAAATTGTTAAAATCTCAAAGGGGGAGAGAGAACAAAATTGTAAAACAAAAAATTAAAACGAAAGTTAGAGACACTCTCTCTCACTAACTAAACGAATTGGAAAATTGCAATCAAACGAAGAAAACATGCACAATCAAACAGCATGTGCGCTTGACAGATAATGTTGTTGTTTTTGTTGTTGTTGGTGTTGTTGTATAGTTGAAGCTCCACAATATTTAGCAAAATTCTCCAGTCAGTGAGCGGTTGGATATCAACTGAAATGGTTGCAATTGTTGATGTCGTTGTGGATACAGAGGCTATTTTATTCAAAGGCAGAGCAGCACGATACTAGACAAAATAGTACTTTTTTTTACTTACACACATAGTACAAATACATGTGCATATAAAATATATATGTTGTACGTGTGTGTGTATATGTAATGTAAAAATAGTATAAAAATTGTAATAGTAAATGTGGTTGGAAAATCCATACATAAAAAAAGAAGAAACAAGAGAAAAAAAATTGTATTTTATATGTACAAATAATAATGTTTGTTGTATATAATAAATAAATAAATAATAATAAAAGAACAAGAATACATATACATATGTATGTATGTGTTGTACACGTATGTACATCAATTGTGTACTAAAACGTAAGAACAAATGATTGATTAAATAAGCAAGAAGAGGAGTACATATTGCAAATGCAAAAAAGAAAAATACAAATAATTGATGAAAAAATAAGTGAAAGAGTAAAACAACGAGTGTATCTCGGTCTGCTAAAACAAAAGTTAAGAAAAAAGTAAGTGTCTGTTGTCTATAACTTAACCAAACAAAGGGTAACAAAAAAAAAATAAATGAAAATAAAAAATTGAATATAATTTGCAAATAAAAAATAAATTATAAATTTTGCATACAATCTTTTTGCCATACATACACGCGCACACACATACATATATACCAGCGCACTTACACTGCATTAATAAACAATGTATACGAGCTGCGACGATGAATATAAACGACGAGAGAGTGGACGAATAAAAACTTTAAATTTTGTTGGTCGGTCGGTGTATTGTAAGAAAATTTATTGAAATTGAAATAAATTGAAAGCGAATTAAAAATTGTTGTGCATTTTGTTAAACAATCCTTTAAAAACCATAGAAAGAATTACATACAAAAACATTAAAATTAAAACCAAAGTAAGTGTAAAAAAGCATTAAAAAATAATACAAATTCAAATGCCACTACTCCACGGAGGGAGAGAGAGAGAGAGAAAGACATCAAACAAACACAGGAGAGCCAACTTAACGTAGATATAGTAATTTGATTTTTTTTTGTTGTTGGTTTTTCTTAAGTACATATTTCTTATTTTCCTTTACCACCAACAAACATACACACACATACATACATATATATGCAAACATTCTCTTGCAAGTGTTCATAAGTGTACACTGCACAGAGATGTAGTGCGAGATCAGCTGAATTGTGCACAAACGAGTGAAACTACCAAAAGCTGTGACAGCGTCTATTAATGTACTCCTGAAATATAGATTTGTTGTTGTAGTCACTGTCGCTGTCACTGCCGCTGCTAACCACTAGTGTAGTATTTTTTTGTAGTAAAAATTGCATGCGATTTGTTTTTTATTTTTCCTTCTTTGCAGTGGGGCTGCAAGTTATATTCTTACGCTCGCTTTTGCTTTCGAAGTTCAAAGAGAATTGAGGAAAATGCATTGGCAAAGCAGTAACTAAAAACGCGTTTTAATACAACCGCTTCACAATTATTTTTTCGACCTTTGAAGGGTTTTCAATTATCGTTTGTTTACATTTTATAATGTCAGTTGTGGGTTGAAATAACTTTGACAAACCTAAAGGAAAAGCAAAACAAATCAGCCGATAGTGCGTTAACACAGAAGTATCGAATGCAATAAAACAGATAAGAAAACATGTTTGTCAACCTTGCTACCAGTCTATATAAATTGCTGCCAAGTTTTCTTCATCTCCCAAACAGTTACGTCTTGACAGTTTAACTGAACTTCATCAAGAACCTCAGCTTGAATTCGAATCCTATTCAAAAGTCTTAAAATCGTCAACATTTTCTAAAAGCACTAAATTGATAATCTGTTAGAGAATTAAAGTATTAAAAGAGAAATATAAAATTCATATTACTTTAGAAGCTGAGAGAGTAAGAGAGAGTTAAAACAGAGAGAAATAAATCATAAGAGTTGCCACTATTTTTCACCAAGCAAAAGAAATATTTCAAGTTTATTTTTTCATGGTTAAGTTATTGGTTTATTGCAGGACTTATCTAAATCAGTAAATTATTATTATTAAAAATGGCACCGTCTTGTTGAAACCACATATCATGCAAGTCAAGCTCTTGCATTTTGGGCAAAAAAAAGTTGGATATCATCTCACGGTAGCGCTCACCATTCACAGTTACGTTATGATTCGCAGCATCTTTGAAGAAGTACGGTCCAATGATGCAAAATTCAATGATTTGCAAGCATTGTTCGTTTGTAAGACGATTCATGGTTAAATTATAGACCAAACTGAAGATGTTTGACAGTGATACAAAACACGAAACGTGCGTGAGCTGTTTAAACCAGTGTTGCCAAAAAGATAATAGCTAAAAAATCACTCTTTAAATTGTTCTTGAAGTACCATGTTGGAAGCCGGTTTAACAATTGATTCAAGTTGCATTACTAACCACAACGTGAAGGGGCCAAAAATAACAACAACACGGTCTTTGTACTGGGAACTTTACAAATTTGTTATTCTTAAGTGTGCATTTTTGTCATGGATTTGTTAGTTTCTTAAGTGCAATGAGAAAGAGTAGTGAGCGTTCGTTTACAGTTATCGCGCGATAAACTTTATTATTTACCTGCTTTCGCAGTTGGATACGTTTATTCAAATTGTCATTTTATTTTTTGTAATGTAAGAAACTCTTATTGCTTCTCGGCTATTCGAAATTATATCAGGGATACAATTTTTCAAATCAAATCGAAATCAAAATGGAAGTGACAACATTTCAATAACATGCAAAATTTTTTTTCATTTAATTTTGAAATATCAATATCATTTACCTTCACTTTGAAATTCTTAAGAACATAGCTTTAAGATTTCGAATGCTATTGAAATTTATCACCATTAACTATGCAATTAATTTCTAGTCATCGAAGGATACGACTATGTGTGTTCAAATTTCAAATTTGTTTAATTTTAATACTTCCTGATTCTGATCAAAAGAAAAAAAATTAATTTTTAGTAGAGAAACTTTGCCCCAAAGCTTTTAATTTTACATTAAAAGGGCGATTGGCAACCTTTTTATTGTTTCTTATCTCCACTGTTGCCAATTTAGCTATTTTTTAGTCAAATCTAGCGATTTTTAAATCTAATTTGCGGGAAAATATACGATTTAGCTATTAGCTATAAATCTAGCGATTTTTATGTTGCTACAAAGTAACACTCAAATAACGGTTTTTAAAGAAAAGAAAAACATAAACAAACAACGCGAATTCTTTCTACTGTATTTTTGTGACAAGTGTTTAAGTGAATGAAAATTAAAGTATAAAATTAAGTTGTAAACTTTTAATAATATTGTCAAAAACTATAACAACTTAAGGAATGGGGCCTAAATATAATCAAAAATTTCGCCGTAAGTGGCTAAATCACGAAAAATGAAAACGTGGATGGTTCAAGACGAAACAAAAGAATTCTGTAAGTATTGCAGATGCTCCTTGTCTGGAAAACTTTACGACCTATTAAGTCACGCGGAAACTAAAAAATACAAATCAGCCTCACCGCTTAGGGGATTATGTTGGAAAAAATTGGAATTTTCCCCAAATGCAAATATTGTTGACAACGTTAAAATGCAAGAAGCCGCTTTATCTATATTTGTATGTCAACATACGTCGAACAATGCTATTGATCACGTTAGTGATATGTGAAAAACAATTTTGATGATACCAATAAAATCCGTGTTCATAGAACCAAATGTACTGCAATAATTAAAAACGTTTTAGAGCCCCATACATTAAAAATATGTACATAATTTAAAAAAAATTGAATTTGAATTTATTGCGAGTATTTTTTCAGAATTAAGCGATAAATCGTTGCCTTTTTTACATAATAAATATTAAAATTCTCAAAAAATTAGCTATGTTTTAAGTAAATTTTCTTAAAAACTTTTAAAAATTTATTGTTTTGGCGATTTATCGCTAAATTTTTAATTTTATTTAAAAATTTAGCTATTTTTTAGTCGACTTTAGCGATATTTTTTGGAAAATAGTTGGCAACAGTGCTTAGCTCTGTATTTGTGTTTAATACTCTCCTGAGAAATTGTTTCAATTGCTTCCTTCTCTCTCGCGTATTTTATTTATGCAGTCGCGGTGTACGAGTATTTTCGTCTGTTCAGTTATATAGTTAACTTATGCATTTGAGATGTTTTTTTTTTTGCAACAAAAATAAACACAACAACAATAAGAAGAACAATGTTAAAAAGTTCTCATGCTGCTCATTCATCTTTAGTTTCGCCATACAACCAACCAACCCAACCATCCATCCATCCAAAATGTTTGTTCTCCATAGTACATGTACATATGTACATAGGTTTTGTTGTTGATATTTGCTTAATATTATAGGTACGTTTTTTGTTTTTGTTTTTGGTGTTTATATTGGTATATTTGGAAAATCATTTCGTATCTCGTTGTTCTCTGTACTCATTGTACATGATTTTTGAGTTTGACGCTGCCTCCAAATCTTCTCGAAGAGTGCAACGCGTTACGTTAAGTCCCGTCAGTGAGCCAGGCAGCCAACAGGCCAGTTAGTCAGTCAATCAGCCATAATGTAGAGTATTTTATTGTATTTTACTTTTTTTTTCTTTTCTTCTTCTTCTGTTTGTCTGCCTATAATATGCAGTTTAAACAACAGCTTCTCTCTCATTGTTTTTTTTTTCTTGTTTTTGTTTTTTATTTATTACACAGAATAATACAATAATAATAAAAAGAAATTAAAATAAAATATTTAAATAAAAATAAATTTATCACTTTATGATGAGTCTGTTTTTTTTTTTGTTCTTTGCTTTGCAAAGTGATTTCAATAATAATGCGAGTAAAAATATTTCCTAACAAAACTTGTCCCGTCGTGTTTATTTATTAAAAAAAGGAAGATTTTAAATAAAAATTTTTTCTGTTTTTATTTTTTTTTTTTAATTTTCGAAAATTCTTAAGCTTAATAGAAGAACTACATATAACAACAAACAAATCCAATATCGCATGTACAGAGATATGGATGTTTGAAGAGATTCTATAAAATTGTAAAAAGCAAAGAAAAAAAGTTCCGGGCAAAGACAGACACAAACACATTACACCCTCTCGCCTTTCTTTCTATAACACGATTTGAGCATGAATTACGTGAATAACTTTTAGAGTTTCGGGTTAAAAAAAAAAATAAAGGAATATCCACATTACAATACACGTGAGTGAATAAGTGTGTGAATATGTACATAAGCGTGAGTGGAATAAAATAAAAACAAAAACCAAAACCAAGAAAAACAAAAAATAATTTTGTTAAAAATAACGTACTTACGTACGTACGTACATACGTAGATATACTATAAAATAACGGATGGGATCGATATGTTGTTATTACAATCTAAATACAACAACATCAACGAGAATATTAACAACAAAAGTGTCAGAGAGAAGTCTCAAACGACGTTAAAGTAACACAAAAGCGGAAGTAATAACCAAATTCATATCGTAAGTAAGAACGTAAACTAAAGTAACGTAATGTTCCAAAAAAAAAAAACACTGCTTTTTAAAGAAAGATTCTATATACTATAGAACTCACAGCAGCAGCAGACAGACAGACAGGGATAGACAAATTTCATTCATGACACATACGCACACACATACTAATACCGGGTTATCCATTTCGTGGTTTCAAAAGTAAACGTAAATAAAACACATATAAATAAAATATTTTTTGCATGATATTTCTTTTTTATTGTAAAGTTTGAACGTTGACATTATGTGTGAAACACTACATCATTTAAATGACCTCCACGCGAAGTGTTGCAAGCATTGATTCTTTTGAGGTCATTTTCGACCACTTTTTGACACATATTGGGCGGTATCTCAGCCATAACTTGACGAATGTTGGCTTTTAAGTGCTCAAGAGTTGATGGTTTATCTGCATAAACACGATCTTTCGCGTAGCCCCACAAAAAAAAGTCTAATGGTGTCAAATCGCATGATCTTGGTGGCCAGTTGATATCGCCACGACGAGAAATTACGCGGCCAGGAAATGTCTCTTGCAATAAAGCCATATTCGCTCGAGTTGTGTGGCATGTGGCACCGTCTTGTTGAAACCACATATTCTCCAAGTCGTATTCTTCAATAGCAGGCAAAAAAAAAGTCGGTTATCATATGACCATAACGCTCCGAATTGACGGTGACAGTCGTTCCATCGTCGTTTTCGAAGAAGTAAGGTCCAATCACACCTTCAGACCAAAGAGCGCACCAAACAGTGACTTTTTCTGGATGTAATGGCCTCTCTTCAATTACTTGAGGATTCTCAGAACCCCAAATACGACAATTTTGTTTACTAACATACCCACCGAGTGTGAAATGTGCTTCATCGCTGAAGAAAATTTTGTTCGAAAAATTGCCGATACACACGATACGTGGCTGTGGCAGAATCACCATTTTTGTAGTAGATTTTGATAATTTTTATGCGTTGTGTGATATTTAAGCGATCCATTTTCGTCAATGTCAGACTTTCAACTGCGAAAGAAAAAAATTGGTTTCTCAACTTAGTTTGACAGATGTCGAATTCCAGTCCCATACTTTTGAAACCACGAAATGGATAGCCCTTTACAATAAATTTAGATGAATTTCAAACCGTAATTTCTTTATCGTAATAATGTGTCAACTAATAATGTGTCCTTCTTTATAATTCCTTTGGTCTGTTACAAAAGTCAATGTGTCGTTTAAGTCAAGCTTTAATGTGAATATGAATTTGAAAAACGTAAAGTTATCGTAATTTTCAATTTCATTTATTTCGCTTCAAGGCTTCAATTTCTTCAAACTTTCTAAATAAATAGCGAGCTTACTAAGCCTTATACCATACAAGTTCAACTGTATTACGTTGGATTGAGTTAGGAATATAAAGCTAGAATTAGCCGAACGTTCACGTAATGTAATGGACCGTACGTTCGTCAATAGCTTACGAAATTAATGCAAATACATACCGAAATTATATTCCGTTTTTTAATTGTTCTAATTGCCTTTCACATGCTGCTTTAACGTGAATGTTCGGCTGAATCTATCTTAAATGTTTGTGCTAAAAAACGTCTCTTATAGTTTTGTAATTACTGAACTTAGATGTTTTAACGCAAAAATATTATGGCCGGATTTTCAGCTCTGAAACAGATGAGGATAATTTGTTGTCTACCAAAATGTCAAGCCAAAATGGCTAAATATTGTGAAGAAGCCTTTCATTTGATGGCATTATTATCATATGAAGGCTCAAAAGAGCTCAAGCTTTTACTGATTACAAGAAGAATTGTGTTCACACACAAAACTATTATTAGCTGCTTCATTACAATTCTAAATTCGGATCAATACTGTATTGCTCCACACGACAGATTTTTGAGAAACTTGTCATGGCCATTTTATTTACTCCCACAGTTTTTGCCAGAAATCTGCTGAGAGAAAGTCACTGAAAAAAGTTTTTTTCATATTTTGTTATGTCTAAGCCAGGGGTTAAACCACGGCCTCATGTCTAATAAGTCAACACATTACCTACTACACTATGGCGACTTTAATAATAACACTATGGGACAAAATAAAAAAAATTAAATACACCCGGCTAATGACATAGTGTAGGTTGTGAGTTTTGTTGAGTAAATCTCAAAAATATTTTTTTTATATTTCTCGAACCCTCCAAAAATGTTTTTTTATTTGACAAAAACGGTTTTTTTTAGACTTTACGCACAAATTTCTGGATTACTGAAACATTTCTGACCCGATTTCTAAAATTTAAATCTTGTTGGAAAGAGGAGAGATGGACCTTTAAAACGGTATACATATATCTATTATTTGACTCAATATGCTATGAGTTTTGATGAGATAAACTTGGAAAATTCGAATTTTTTTCATATTTTTTCAAGTTTGTCCATCCATAGTAGCAAACTTTAATAAAAAAATATAGGATAAGTGATAATATTCTTAAAGCCTGTTCTCTTGTGAAGAGATTGAGTCATCATTTGATCAAATCGGACAAAAATTACCGTAGTTATTATTTAAAGAGTCTAACAGTCGTGTGATATTTTTTATATATGTAATCTCATCAAATGAACTTTTAGTTTAAAAATTTTCAGAATTTATGATGGATCTTGATCGTTTATCGGAAAATATGTCAATTTCAGATTTGCACGACTTTCAGAAGTCGGCTAATATTTGTGTTTTTTTGCAAATATTATTATTTCTCTTTGCGCAAACATTGGCCAACTTCTGGTGGTCGCTCAAACGTGAAAGTGACACATTTTGTGATAAACAATCAAAATCCATCAAAACTTTTGAAAATTTTTGAACTGAAAGCTCATTTGATAAGATCACATATATAAAATTATAACATGACTGTTATACTATTTAAATTATAACTACGGTAATTTTTGTCCGATTTGATCAAACGAAATGCCAATCTCTTCACAAGATAATCCAATTTCAGAATTTAATCAGTTATTTCATATTTTTTAAGTAAAGTTTGCTACTATGAACGGACAAACTTGAAAAAATATTAAAAAAAATTTGCATTTTCTAAGTTTACCTCATCAAAACTTATAGCATATTAAGTCAAATAATAGATATATGTATATCGTTTTAAAGGTCCATCTCTCCCCTTTCCAACGAGATTTAAAGATTTGGAGATCGGGTCAGAAATGTTTGAGTAATACAGAAATTTGTGCGTAAAGTCTAAAAAAAAAGATTTTTTTTGTCAAATAAAAAAAGTTTGGAGGGTTCGAGAAATATAAAAAAAATAGTTTTGAGATCTACTCAACAAAACTCACAATCTACACTAATGTGATGTTTTTGTAACACAGGCTATTTCACTTGCTTGTCTGTTTATATGGGAAACACAAACAAAATTGAGAGTTTTTTAAATACACCCGGCTAAAACACTCAATTTTGTTTGTGTTTCCCATATAAACAGACAAGCAAGTGAAATAGCCTGTGTTACAAAAACATCACATAAGTCATTAGCCGGGTGTATTTAATTTTCTGCATTTTGTCGTTTCGTTTCGTTATCGTTTCACTTCTGATGATTTTTAAATTGTCAAAACAAATATCTTAAGACATGTAAAAGGCAGAAATCAATCTCTCAAGCCAAGAGGTAGGACCCATTTTGATACCATAGTCTTCCAATTCTCCTAGTTCTGGAACTATCCAGGGCACTTAGACGCCTAATGTCTATTCTTGACAGATCATTGAGATTCTTTTCATTCTAGAAACCATTCTCCTTCTCCGACTTAATGCTGCATTTATATGCAATAGGTAAAGAATTGTTTCTGTAGTTTCCACAGAATTTATTTGCCGTATGTCCAAGACCAATGCGCCTATAATGCAATGCGCAGCAATGACTCCAAACACCATGCTTGAATACAAATTTGTTGGTAACATTTCTTAAGGCAACTTCTTTCATATATTTTAAGAAAATAATTCTGACACAATGCCACACGATTAATAATTAAAATCCAATTGTTGAATTCGAAATAAACAAAATTGCCACGTATATTTTTGTACACCCCTCGTATTTTTGCAGAGTTTATGACTTGTGTTATATTCCAGACAAATATGTTATGTTCTGTCACAGATTTCTAGTGTCATTTTTCCATTGATTGAACTCAAGTTAAATGATTTTCCTTTAAGTTATAATACCTTCCAAACTGTTTCTATTCCTATTACCTTAACAACGTTATTCAAGAGGCCAAACCAAATCAAAAAAAAAAAAAAAAAAACCAAACAAAAACAAAACAATCATTTTTTATAATAAGTTTCTGGTTGAGTTTTTGTTTTTTTGTTTCTTTTTTCCTTTTCTTGTTATTAAATTGCCATCTAATGTCAGATGTAGTAGCAGTAGTGAGGCAGCCAACCAGCCAGTCAGCCAGTACTAGTCTAGTACCAGCACCAGTTCACCATAGTAGTACTTGTCGTGTCGTATGTGTGTATGCATGTATGTTTGTAAGAGAGTATGAAGAAATACTACAAAATAGTAGTATTACTACTACGACGACTACAACTACGACTACGAGACAATATAAGAGTAGTATGAGTCCCATGTGCATGTGTGCATGTGTAGAAGAATGAATATGAATGTGAGCAAGTGTATGTGAATACAACTACGACGGGGGCTACGAGTACGAGTAGTAATTTTGTAAAGCATGTTGAGTGGCCAATTTTGTTTTTGTAAACAATAAGACTTGGCTGAATTGGCATGTACAATCAAATTCAGCGTCAATAACTAAACTAGATAGCTGTTAAACATACATACATACATGCACACATACACATGTAAATAGCTTGAACATATGTATATAGATAGGCATACATAGCTGGTTATAAAAATAGCACCATTGATTTAATATTGTCGCTGTCATGTAATGATGAAATGCGTACATAGATGTACATAAGCACATATGTACATACTTATGTATGTACTGTGAGCGTCAAAATAAAGTAAACACCACATAATCTTGTAAAAAAGGTTTTATTAATTTTTTTTTGTTTTTGTAAAACCAGCACTCAGGGGATGGCCCCTACTCATGCAGTGCATTGTGCAGGTTTTTTAGGAAGATGGGTTATAGGAAGGTGAAAGAGAGGGAGTAGTGTTTGTGGACATCTCAAGATGCGAACGGCAAGGAAACGAGTTGCTGCTAGGTGACTATAAAATGGCCAGTGCTATACCTTCACCATTAAACAGTCTACAGCAATCGTCCCCAAGAAGCCCGCACCCTTCAGTCCTAGCTTCTCACACTACTCATGTTGTGTGTGTTAATTTTATACATGAGTGGCGGGACCTACAGTTTAAAGTCGACTCCGAACGACAAATTTTATTGAGAAGCTTTACATGGCAATTTTATTTACTCTCAGAGTTTTTTCTAGAAATCTGCTGAGAGGAAGTCGCCGAAGAAATATTTTCGTTTTGATGTCTGACCTGGGATTCGAATTCGGGCCTTCAGTCTAATAAGCCAACACAGTACCTACTAGACCACGGCTTTAATGATAGAGTTTAAAAAAATATGTTACATAATTCATTAATAACTAAAGCAAAATAGAATTCATTAACAAAAAAACTGAAAAACTAAAGAACTTAAAAAATTAATTCACTTTTAATGGAAATGTACCATATTTTTCGCATCAAACTAAAGTCAACAGTGGCGTCATCCAATGCAAAATACAAAAACCTTTTCATTGCAAAAGTAAAAATTTAAAATTTTTGAAAGTATAACACGGTAAAATACCCTTTAAAGTAGTTGGAAGTTTCAAGTTTATTTTTGAAAGAGGTAAAATAGCGAAAAACTTACTATTGGAAGATAAACTTCCGTTGAGACACTTGGAATCATATTAGATTTACATAGAAAAGGAAAATTCCTGCGTGAAATAGGAGAAATCGTTGGAAGGTATCACTGTACAATAATAAAAAAAAATCATAGACAAGTATTTATTTATTTAACGTCAATAGATACAATATATCCTTACTGACTAAATGATACATATCCAAAACAGTTTATATTAATTCAACTACAACTTTAAATTAACAGTTCAAAAATATTGTTAAGGTTTTCTTTGAAACATCTTTGCGCACAGAGAAATCAACTACTTGGTAGCATTCATTGAATGTTTTACAGGCACGTCTGAAGGAATCATTATTTTCGTAGTCTGATCTGTAGTAAGTCAGTGAAAGCAATTCAAAATTGCGTGTAGGTCGCACAGGAACATTGAATTTCAATCGACTGAGCAGGAACTCTGAATCAACATCTCCTCGTATTATACCCAGAAAAAAAAAAGAGTACTCATCATGGAACGACGACTTTTAAGAGTTGGCAGTTTAATCAAAGCAAGTCTACTCCGATATGGCGGTAATTCAAAGGAGTTCCAACCAAGACCTCGTAAACAGAAAATTAAAAACTGTTTTTGCACTGACTCAATGCTATTTATATGAACTGCATAACAAGGGTCCCATATGATAGAACCATACTCCAGGATAGGCCGGACAAGAGATGTAAATAACGTTTTAGTTAAATAAGGATCAACAAATTCCTTAGACCAGCGTTTCATATAACCAAGTATGCCATAAGCTTTATTAACGATCATTGATATGTTATCCCGAAAGTTGAGTCTATGATCCAATAGAATACCAAGGTCCAAAATACTTTTAACTTTATCCAACACAGCGTTATCAATGCAATAGAAGATAGCAATCTTTGAATGTCTAAAAAACGTCATGTGCTTACACTTTTTAATATTTAATTCCAACAAATTCAATTTGCACCACTTATAAAAACAGCAAAAATCAGTACTAAGTAGATCAAATCCATAAACGTTATTAAAAGTGTTAAATATTTTAACGTCGTCAGCGTACATCCGTACCTTAGAATGCAAAACAACTGAGGGAAGGTCATTAATAAACAAAG
Source organism: Sarcophaga caerulescens (assembly GCA_927399465.1). Classification (NCBI taxonomy): domain Eukaryota; kingdom Metazoa; phylum Arthropoda; class Insecta; order Diptera; family Sarcophagidae; genus Sarcophaga; species Sarcophaga caerulescens. The sequence continues at coordinate 8,508,294 of OV656866.1, read as the reverse complement.
TGAATAAGATTGGGCCCAAATGACTGCCCTGAGGTACTCCAGATTGCACTTTAATAATTTTAGATGTGACATTTCTAAATTTGACTTGTTGAGTTCTTTGTGACAGATACGATGTTAATCATTTTAGAGCAGAATCACTAAAGCCCATAAGTGATAATTTGTGCAATAAAAGCTTATGATTCACTTTATCAAAAGCTTTACTGAAATCAGTGTATATCACATCAGTCTGCATTTTATTTGAAAATCCTTCATTGACAATTGTAGTGAGTTCCAAGATATTAGTTGTTGAAGATCGAGATTTACCTAAGCCGTGTTGACATGGCGATAGCAGAGGTGAAATTTGATGGTATAGGAGATCAATTATCATTTTCTAAAGAAGTTTTGGAATAGCATTAATTATGCCAAATACAATACTCCTGAAAATTTACCCGGTGCAAGACGGCCAAAGCGTTTAACAGTAACCGAAATAAGAACTATAGTTAGGGAAGTAAAGGCAAATCCAACTTCTAGTGCTGTAAAAATAGCTGAAAATATTGCAAAAACCTATGGAAAGCCAGTGAGCGCAAGTACTGTCAGAAGATCTTTACATCAAAATGGATTATATGGTAGAGTACCACGTAGAAAGCCCTTCATATCAAGGTTAACCAAGTCAAACGTTTAAATTTCGCCAAAAAAAAATGTATAAACCAGCCTCAAACTTTTTGGAATAATATTCTTTTCACTGATGAAAGCAAGTTTAAGATATTTCGTATAAAAAAACCACCTAAAATATGGCGAAATAAAAACGAAGCCTTCAGCAATAAACATATTACAAAGATGGTAAAGCACGGCGGTGGATCAGTAATGGTCTGGGCATCTATGGCGGCATCAGGGGTTGGTAATCTAGTATTTATAGAATCTACAATGAAAAAGGAAGATTATCTAGATATTTTGAAGCAAAATGTAGCCCCTAGTGTAGAGAAATTAGAACTATCAAAAAACTGGATGTTTCAACAGGACAATGATCCTAAGCATACCTCCAAAATTGTGAAAGAGTGGTTGCTTCATGAAGTCGCCATAGTCTAGTAGGTAGTGTGTTGGCTTATTAGACGTAAAGCCAGGGTTCGAGCCCCAGGCCAGACATCAAAACAAAATACAAAAAGTATTTCTTCGGCGATTTCCTCTCAGCAGATTTCTGGCAAAAACTCTGAGAGTAAATAAAATTGCCTTGAAAAGTTTCTCAAAAAATCTGTCGTTCGGAGTCGACTTTAAACTGTAGGTCCCGCCACTTATGTATAAAATTAACACACACAACATAAGTGGTGTGAGAAACTAGGTCAATAATCCTGACTGAAGGGTTGTAATGACCAATTATGTATGTATGTATGGTTGCTTCATCATTGTCCAAAAACTCTGGATCATCCACCACAATCCCCAGACCTTAATCCCATCGAGCAGCTGTGGGCATATCTCGGCAAAAAAGTTAGAGATAGAAATAAATTCTAGCAAGGTTCACCTGAAGACAGTTTTACAGGACGAATGGAATAAAATTCCATCTAATTTTATGAAAAAACTTGTTGATTCAATGCCTAGAAGATTGTCAGCTGTGATAAAGTCAAAAGGATTACAAACAAAATATTAAATACAATTTTTTAGATAATTTTAATATATCTGTTTACTTTATTTTGATGCGAAAAATATGGTACATTTCCGCTAAAAGTGAATTAATTTGTTAAATTCCTTAGATTTTTAAATTTCTTGTTAATGCATTTTATTTTTCTTAAGTTATTTATGAATTATGTAAAATTTTTTCCAAAATTTTGTCATCAAAGTAAATATGTATAATGAAACTGTTTTTACAAGATTTTAAGGTGTTTACTTTATTTTGACGCTCACTGTATGTATTACCACATAACGAGGTACGTATATATGCATATAAGCGTATATATGTACATACGTACTGTGCTTATGTATGTAATAATAGCTTTATTGGGATGCCAGATGAAAACCCTTTAATAGTGCCTATAAATATGCAACATACGAGTATGAGTACGGGTACGAGTACAATATATTTATTCCCTTTTTTTTTATTTAAAGCGTGCGCAGAAAGAACGACGGAAATAGCTGACTTGTAAATACAATTATTAATAAAAGCTCTCATTCATACGCAATTTTTAGAAGACTGGGTCCATTTTTTGACTTCCTAAACTATGGCCTTTCACTTGTGCGTTGCTTTAATTTGTAATTTTATAAAGGTGGTGGTGGTGTTGTTGTTGTCGTTGTATATGAAAATTGTGAAATTGTATTTTCACATACTGTTACCTGGGCTTTGATACAAAATTAATGTTGTTTCCATTGTATTTCGAATTGCAAATTTGTGGAGTGCAAGTAGTTTAAAAACTACCAAACATTAAATATTTTCAATTCAAATTGTGTGTGAAGCTTCAATATCATCAATTGCCCTTCCTTCACATACATATGACCAGTGGCAGTCGTTATTTTATTGTATTTTCTTTTGGAGTCAAGAGTAATTCATTGACATGAATAGTTATGTCGAGTATTCTGTATTTTGAAGCAGTACAGTGGTAGTAAATCATACTTCATTGCAGCATATGTATCTCTAAATTTATTTCTAGAACAACGAGGATACGTTCCAAGAAGTTCCAGCGCTAAACGAAACAGCGTTAAACGAGGCAACTTAACATGTAAAGGGTCCGCCAAATAACTTTTTTTTAACATCGAGTGTAGCTACGGCTGTGTGGCACGTAACGCCGTCCTGTTGAAACCAAATGTTGCCAATATCCTCCTCTTCAATTTTTGTGAACAAAAATTCGTTCAACATGGCCCGATAACGATCGCCATTGACTGTAACGGCCACTCCTTGTTCATTTTCGAAGAAAAATGGCCCAATTATGCCTCTGGACCAAAATCCTTACCAAACAGTGACTCGTTTTGGGTGCGTCGGCTTTTCAATGTATGCGTGCGGGTTTTCTGTGCCCCAAATGCGACAATTTTGCTTGTTTACATATCCGCCAAGATCAAAATGAGCTTCATCTGAAAAGATGATTTTTTTTTTGGCAAAATCGGCATCTTCTGTAAGTCGATCGCAGGCCCACTTAGCGAAGCGAAAACGCGAATACACAACCATAAAACTAATTATCTGTCAAATCAGACATGAGCTAAGTGTTACCATTCACGAAATAAGCACTAGTTGAAAAAAAAAAGTTAGATGGCGGACCCGATACAAGGATAAAGTTGGCAAATTTTTAAATTTTAATATGCGTTGAGTACTTTAACAGTTTTTTGCTTTTTTTTCTTCAGATTTTTGATTTTCAGATTTCTGATTTTCAGATTTCTGATTTTGTCACCCTAATCCGATTTTACTTAGCTGCCAGCTACAACCTAAACTATTAATCTGGCAACATTTTGAATGAATGTTTAGAGATACAACAATTGCTGGTATTCGTATGCTGTTGCAATTGCAAAGGCTGTCTAGGTAAAAACATTTACAGTTTTGCAACCAAACCACCAAGCGGCATGAGGACAATCAATAAAAAAAAAAACACTTCCATTAAATCAAGTTCGACTAATATGATACCCTAGACCACACCGTACTTTTTATTTAAAAGTATGTATAAAGGATTGTACACAATTCTGGCATCATTTGCAAAATAATTTTAACCGAATTGTATGCCAAAAAGCTCTTTGAAATAAATTCCGTTTCATTTCAATGTAACTCAGTTTTCTGCAATTTTTACCAAATTTTTGCTTCACTTATCGAGGCGAATTATACGGTTTTTAAGCAAATTCTGTCATTAAAGATGCTTTTTTATATCCGAAATTAGGGATTGATTATAATTAAAGACTATTGGGTTTATTGTTGCACTATAAGATGCCAAATCGCCATTGGAATTGTAAACTGTACTTGGTTGTATCATTTGACTTCATACATATGAATCATTCGATTATGGACCGTATTACCACATACATATAATTGCTGGTGTAGGGTATAACCAAAGAATATGGATATAAAGAATGCGCATCATGTAGAAGTAAAATTTCTTATGGCGGGATGTACCAGTAAGACCCGCTCTCACCAAAATCTCTTTTAAAAATCATTTCTTGATGAGGGAGGGAAGACAGAAGAAAAATAAACACAAACAAAGAGCGTAACAATGTGTTGCTCTCATCGTACGTATGTATATGCGTATGTACGATTATGTATTTATGATCGTTTTTATTGTTTGACCAAAGACTATAAATATGTAAAGATGTTGCACACAGTGTATTTAAAATTGACAAAATTTTGTTATTCTTTCTTATGAGGGGGGTAGGTAACAGGGAAAGCTGAATCGTCGTTAGCTGAGAGAAAGAAAACAAAAAAGACTCAGTACACTTATTGTACTCAGAGAACTTATTATACTTAGAGAACGTATTGTTCTTTTCTCTAAGCAATTTATTCTCATATGCGTGTATACGTGTGTGCATGTATGCATACATACATTGCCAAATAAAATAATAAACAAACTGAAAGATTTTTTGTTTTCACAAAATGTATGTGCAAATAGCCTGTGGAAAACAAATATTACCGTTTGTTTTATTGTAGGGTAAGAATATGTGTTTTATTGTTGTAGAAATGAAATTATATCGATTCGCACCGAATTATATATTACTATTCAATTATGTATGTATTTACCATATGTGTCTATTTTTGTATAGAATGAAGTTGTAATAAAACGAGTGCTTTTTTTGTTTAGTATTTATTAAATTTATTTATCATTTTAATGGTTCAAAATTTTAACTTTTTCCATACTGGATAATTTGAATTTGTATGTTTCCCATGTGGAATGCTTCCGTAGTAAAACAACAATTAGTAAATTAAGCATCTCCATTCTGTGTTTATAACATTCGTTATTTTCATCAAATCAAGGAATAAATTGTATTTTTTGTGCATTTTTGTATTTTTTGGCCAACTACAAATGTTTTTTTGTTTTTTATAGATTTATTTTCTAAAAAAATTTTTTCGAAGACTTATATGAATTTTGCAAACTTCAAAAAATAAATCAGATGGAGCGCACAAACTTCCAAAGTCGGAATCTTTTATATAATTTTTTGGATGAACGAACATTTCTGAAGGATATGATAAAATTTGCGCTGGTTTGATTATATCCACACGACATTTAACGCAAGATATTCGTTGAGCTATGTAACCAACAAAATATCGACTTGATGTTAATTCAATTGGCACATTGTTGGACGTAAAACAATCGGTGCCTTCATTAAAATATTCTTTATTTTCATCGTATATATCTGCGACATCTATATCAGGGGTATGTGTACTTTCTGATATATTTCCAGTCCTATCAATATCTTCTAAAAATATGATTTATGATTTTAATTATATATTATATTTGTTAAACGTTTTGTTTGAGCATGCACTACAATTTTTAAATTCACACTTTTTATAAAACAATTTTTCAGTTTTTCAGTTTCAAATGTCCACACAAAATGTGGATTTTTTATTTCGGTGCGAATCGATATAGTTTCATTTCTAAAACAATAAAACACATATTCTTACCCTACAATAAAACAAACGGTAATATTTTTTTCCACAGGCTATTTGCACATACATTTTGTGAAAACAAGACATCTTTCAGTTTGTTTACTATTTTATTTGGCAATGTACAAGCACACACGTATACACGCATATGAGAATAAATTAGAGAAGAGAACAATACGTTCTCTGAGTATAATAAGTTCTCTGAGTACTATAAGTGGCAGTAGCCGTACTGCCATCGACAAATTTGGCACTGGCAGTGCAACATCTTCATATATTTATAGTTTTTGATCTCATCGCGATGAGAGCAAAGAATGAGAGCAACGCATTGTTACGCTCTTCGTTTCTGTTTACTTCCCTCTTATCTTTCCCCCCGCGTCATGAAATATTTTTGAAAAATATTCCAAAATATGTTAAGATGCACATTCTTTATACTTTATTTTCTTTGGTATAACCAAAGAATATGGATATAAAGAATGCGCATCATGTAGAAGTAAAATTTCTTATGGCGGGATGTACCAGTAACACCCGCTCTCACCAAAATCTCTTTTAAAAATCATTTCTTGATGAGGGAGGGAAGACAGGAGAAAAATAAACACAAACAAAGAGCGTAACAATGTGTTGCTCTCATCGTACGTATGTATATGCAGTGATGCCAACTTAGCCCTTTTCGGGCTAGATTTAGCCCTTTTTGAAGTACTTATAACGCCAAAAAAATTTTTTAGCCCTAAACTAAAAAACGCGCAATTTTAGCGCTTTTCAGTATTTTTGTTTAGCCCTTTTAGCCCGTTTTTCCTTTAACTCTGTATGACAAAATATTGTCAAAATATTGATAATAATCTTATGTTTCTCAGGCAATGTCGAATTGTAAGCCAATGTGGCATCTCCTTTTTCACCTTTTTCTTGTTTTCTTCTTTGTCATTTACGTAGAATTAACAAAAGTACCGAGAAACACAAGCTTTTCTGAAAGTTAAAAATTGTATTTACCTAATAATTAGGCATTGTATAACTTTATGTAAGTGATAATTTAATATTCTTGGATGTGTCTTTAATGTAAATGTTATGCTATGTTTAGATGGAGCGCTACACGCAAAGATATCGTAAAATTTGGGAGACAGATCCCTTTTTTAAGAAATGGATAAAGACTTGTAAAGATGAATTCAAAGCAGTATCTATTTACTGCAACACGCAAATCGCCGCTAAACACTGTGGCCTGGTGGTGTTTTTATCTGAAAAGACTATTCTAATTTTAGCCCCCTTTTACGCCTTTTTGAAAAAAATGAAATTGTATTGTACTAAAAACGTAATTTTTTCAATTTAGCCCTTTTTAGCCCGTTTTTTAATTTTTTTTCACGCGTTTGGTGTCTTAAGAGTTGGCATCACTGTGTATATGCGTATCTACGATTATGTATGTATGATCGTTGTTATTGTTTGACCAAAGACTATAAATATGTAAAGATGTTGCACACAGTGTATTTAAAATTGACAAAATTTTGTGCTTCTTTCTTATGAAAGCTGAATCGTCGTTCTCACTCTCATGTTAACTGAGAGAAAGAAAACAAAAAAGACTCAGTACACTTATTGTACTCAGAGAACTTATTATACTTAGAGAACGTATTGTTATTTTCTCTAAGCAATTTATTCTCATATGCGTGTATACGTGTGTGCATGTATGTATACATGCATTGCCAAATAAAATAATAAACAAACTGAAAGATTTTTTGTTTTCACAAAATATATGTGAAAATAGCCTGTGGAAAAGAAATATTACCGTTTGTTTTATTGTAGGGTAAGAATATGTGTTTTATTGTTGTAGAAATGAAATTATATCGATTCGCACCGAATTATAATGTTATATTTTAGACTATTTAATTATGTATGTATGTATTTACCATATGTGTCTATTTTTGTATAGAATGAAGTTGTAATAAAACGAGTGCTTTTTTTGTTTAGTATTTATTAAATTTATTTATCATTTTAATGGTTCAAAATTTTAACTTTTTCCATACTGGATAATTTGAATTTGTATGTTTCCCATGTGGAATGCTTCCGTAGTAAAACAACAATTAGTAAATTAAGCATCTCCATTCTGTGTTTATAACATTCGTTATTTTCATCAAACCAAAAGGAATAAATTGTATTTTTTGTGCAACTTACGCATTGGCCAACTACAAATGTTTTTATGTTTTTTATAGATTTATTTTCTAAAAAAATTTTTTCGAAGACTTATATGAATTTTGCAAACTTCAAAAAATAAATCAGATGGAGCGATGGATTTGCATGAACGAACATTTCTGAAGGATATGACAAAATTTGCGCTGGTTTTATTATATCCACACGACATTTAACGCATGATATTCGTTGAGCTATGTAACCAACAAAATATCGACTTGATGTTAATTCAATTGGCACATTGTTGGACGTAAAACAATCGGTGCCTTCATTAAAATATTCTTTATTTTCATCGTATACATATATCTGCGACATCTATATCAGGGGTATGGGTACTTTCTGATATATTTCCAGTCCTATCAATATCTTCTAAAAATATGATTTATGATTTTAATTATATATTATATTTATTAAACGTTTTGTTTGAGCATGCACTACAATTTTTAAATTCACACTTTTTATAAAACAATTTTTCAGTTTCAAATGTCCACACAAAATGTGGATTTTTTATTTCGGTGCGAATCGATATAGTTTCATTTCTACAACAATAAAACACATATTCTTACCCTACAATAAAACAAACGGTAATATTTGTTTTCCACAGGCTATTTGCACATACATTTTGTGAAAACAAGACATCTTTCAGTTTGTTTATTATTTTATTTGGCAATGTACAAGCACACACGTATACACGCATATGAGAATAAATTAGAGAAGAGAACAATACGTTCTCTGAGTATAATAAATTCTCTGAGTACAATAAGTGGCAGTAGCCGTACTGCCATCGACAAATTTGGCACTGGCAGTGCAACATCTTCATATATTTATAGCAGTGTTGAAAAATTCAGTACTTTAGTACTTTTTTCAGTACTTTTTCATTTCAAAAGTACCGCAGTACCCCCGCGAGGCTTTTAGTACTTTTTTATTATTACATATTTTATGTCTTGCGCTTTTCAACTATTAATGAATTAGCAACATGTTCTACGTAATGCTAAAAGTAGAATTAGGCTTTAGCCCCGCTTAGCCAGACGTCCATGGAACGTATATTCGTTTTTAGAACAGAAAAAGTAATGAAAACGCTTGCCGAACCGTAATGTAATTTCGGTAAGCATTTGCATTGCTTTTCATATGCTAAAAAGGAACGTATGTTACATTACGTTCCTTCGACGTTTGACTAAACGAGGCTTTTACGTTTTATTACTTTCCGAACCAGCCGTTCTTGTCTTGTATGTGAGGAACACTAATAAGTCGTTAGTTTTTCTGTTCGACTTCTTCTAGGAAAATCTCTGAGAATAAATAAAATTGCCATGAAAAGTTTCTAAAAAATATGTCGGTCGGAGTCGACTTTAAACTGTAGGTCCCGCCACTCATGTATAATATTAACACACACAAAATAAGTGGTGCGAGAAGTTAGGTCATAATCCTGATTCAATGGTTTATAATGGCCAATATGTATTTATGTATTTTTTTACAAAAGTACCATTTGATGCAAAAAAGTACTCTTTCAGTTATAGTTCAGTACCATTTCAAAATTTAAATTTTGCAACACTGATTTATAGTCTTTGATCTCATCGCGATGAGAGCAAAGAATGAGAGCAACGCATTGTTACGCTCTTCGTTTCTGTTTACTTCCCTCCTATCTTTTCCCCCCCGCGTCATGAAATATTTTTGAAAAATATTCCAAAATATGTTAAGATGCACATTCTTTATACTTTATTTTCTTTGGTATAACACAATGAATATTTACTCAAGTGCATGTACTCGTACATTACGAGCTTGTACTCACTTTGCGTAAGTGTTTTGGAGCGTGTGTGTGTGTGTGTGAATGTGACTTGTGCTTACGTTTTACGTGTGCGAAACTTAAGAAGTTTATGTTGTGACACCCACGTATAATAAAGAGCTCGCGGCTCTGTTGTATAAAAGCTGGTGACAGTAATTATTTAAAAGTTTCAACACAACAACAACAACAACATTCATGTCAGAACATAAACACGCACCTATACACAAACTCATACACAATATACCCAGTATTTCAATGCATTTGTATAAAAATGTTTACCTTTGCGTGCTCTATACATTTTGTGTTTGTGTTTGAGACATAAAGACATGCTACACAAATATTTAAAGGACGCATAAACACACATACACACACACATGCATACTTATCCTCTTAAATATGCATATTGCATACACAGGCGCTCTTTAACTGGTCTACGGAGACAGAGAGCGTCGAAGAGAGAGAGAGAGTGGGAGCGTGTGTTTGCATAAATGTGTGGTTAAGTTTATATTCGTATGACGCGTGCAACCGGGCTGTGCTACACAGACGCACACACACAAACACATTTTAAAACACTCAACTTTCCAACGTAGATTGTTCTCAGCAGGAGTTCTGTTCGTACGTAAATGAAAAATTCATATGAACACTCGTAGTTTTGTGTGCATGTGTGTATTTTTCAATGCTGCCGGATTGCATAAAGTATTTGAAAATTTATGTACACTCGGGTCTCGTTTTATGCGAATTCGAATTTATGCGATTTTAAATGAAAGTTTTTTTCTTTAGATTTTTTATAGATTTTAAAATGTAATGATACTTTTTAAACTTTTGCATCATTTTTAAATTAAACTATGTTTGCACCACTGATATAATCATTATTGTTAATCCTACTTGAAGGGTTGTAATGACCTAAGCTGTTGATTCAGAAATCGGCAGTGACTTCCCTGCGGTTTGAAAAGCTTTTTTATATGTGAATCTTTTGTGAATGTACGCTGTAGTTTGAGCCTGACACCTATCTATGCCGAATAGCTTGTGAAAATCAATCGTTCTAGTTTGTTTCCAATTGGAAAGGCAATTGATTAGCATCAGATTGCTTTAACTATGCCAATAAAAGCCTTCAAAAGTCAATCCTTACTTATGATTTAAAGAATCTTTTATTTAAAGAAGCAGCTCCTTTTTAATAACTGGCGCTTTAATAATCTTATTCAGAAGAAACAATTAAACTTTCTAAAAATTCGTTGATCTAGTCCCCTACATATGTACATATGTATGGACAACCTGATAGGTATGTAATGATAAAAGTGACGTCGAACCAATTCCAAAACGCTGCAGAATGATTGATCTGATCGTACATTCATAATTATAGACTTGAGTTTATTATTTATTTATTATTTTTTGGATCATTTTGTTTTTTATTTCTGTAAATAATGAATTAATATTTTATTTTTGTTTATTTTTTATGCGATTTTGCTTTTATTTTTCAATTAAAATTTGAATTTATGCGGTTTTTCAGGATTTTGGAACGAATCATTAATTTTTATAAGAAGCTAGAGTATCGTTTTATGCGAATTTAATTTATGCGATTTTTTTTTGGAACGCATCTATCGCATAAAACGAGACCTGAGTGTACACAGAATTATTCAAAATATTGTAAATTATGAATAGAAACACTTTTCTTATTCGTTAAAGCAAATGTCAAGACTTTGACTGAAATTTTATGATCCAAGATTGACTAACGATTTGTAAGCTTACGACTTTGCATGCTACATTGTTGGTTGCTTTAGTAAAATTGTATTCGCTTTGTTCTTAAAGAGTACGGATAACGCTTACATACAATCAGCGTTGCCATTTGCCAAGTTTTCCTTTTTTTTCAAGTATTTGGAGATGCAAAATAGTTTTCATTAAATTTGTTTTCTAACAAAACAAGTTTTTTTCGACAAAATTAAATTTAAAATTTTTTTCAATAAATTCAGTATTAAAACAGGAAATATTTACATTTTTAAATAAAATATTGTGTATTTTATTAGTCCCGGACAAAAAACGCAAAAAAACACCAACAGAGGGCACCGGGCTCGGGAATTTCCTTTAAAAATGTTGGTACTTTTGTAGAAAACAAGTTTTTTTTTGTAAAAAAAAGTTTTTCTTCCAGAAATAAAGTTTTTAGAAAAAAAATCTGGCAACGCTGCATACAATACAGTTTCTTTTTTTAATATTGTGGCAACACTGTTGCAGTCCTAACATGTTCAAGTTGTTGCAGACAACAAATACATGCAGTAATAATGATAATAATAGTGGCTAAAAACAAAACTCCTTTTACTTCACATACATACATACACACATACACATACCCTCACTCTCTGATAATCTCTGGTACTAAAATAAAATCCTCTTCAATAGATTTGAAAAAGAAGAAACAAAAAAAAAGAAATAAAGACGTTCTTAGTTGAATAGAAAAAGCAAAACAAACAAAACAAAAAACTGAAAACAACAACAACAACTAAATTGCCGATAGAAAAAAGAAGGAAATAAAATAAACACGCCAACAACAACTACAACAGCACAATGTTGTTTATATAGTGCGCCTGCTTTCGAATTGAAGAATAAGAAAGAAAATCAAAAAAAAAAAAAAGTAAAAGAAAGGCAATAACAACACAATCACAATAACAGCGACAACAACGAAAAATTGAAAAATCATAAACATGGAAGCTTAACTTGGCTTACCCACTTACAATCGCTGGCAAGGCAATCTCCAACCGCTGTATACAATATTGTCGTCGTTGTAATCGCCATCGCCATCATTGTCGTTGTAGTCATAGTCCTAGTCGTTTAACATTATTTACTAGACAACAACACGCGACATAATACCTTTTAAATATTTACTATAGAGAGAAACACATTTATATACATACATACATACAAATGTCCATGCACCCACTACTCTTGCACACATCAACACACATGATATACATATTTGTATGTATGTAAAGGGTGATTTTTTAGCTATTATCTTTTTGGCAACACTGATTTAAACAGCTCACGCACGTTTCGTGTTTTGTTTCACTGTCAAACATCTTCAGTTTGGTCTATAATTTAACCATGAATCGTCTTACAAACGAACAACTCTTGCAAATCATTGAATTTGGCATCATTGGACCGTACTTCTTCACAGATGCTGCGAATCGTAACGTAACTGTGCATGGTGAGCGCTACCGTGAGATGATAGCCAACTTTTTTTTTTGCCCAAAATGCAAGAGCTTGACTTGCATGACATGTGGTTTCAACAAGACGGTGCCACATGCCACACAGCACGCGTAACAATGGACTTATTGAGAGGCGAGTTCAGTGAACATTTTATTTTACCTTCGGGACCGGTCAATTGGCTGCCTAGATCGTGCGATTTAACGCCTTTAGACTATTTTTTGTGGGGCTATGTTAAAGCTCATGTCTATACAGGCAAGCCCGCTTCAATTGACGCATTGGAAGACAACATTGAAGCATTTATTCGTGAGATACCGGCCGAAATGTTGGAAAGAGTATGCCAAAATTGGACTAAGCGGATGGACCATTTGAGGCGCAGTCGCGTTCAACATTTGCATGAAATTATCTTCAAACATTAAATTATATGGACCGTACTATCGATTCAAATAAAGATTTCATACATTTTTCTGAATTTTATGTTTTTTTTTTTTGAAAAATTTTCCTATAGCTCTTAAAAAATCACCCCTTATAAGCTAAGGAACGCTTTTTGCACATAATCTTGGAAACACGACTACAACAAGAGAAAAAAATTGTCAAAAGAAAAGAAGTAAAAGAAAAACTTGTAAAGAGAGTAATAAAAGTTTTTTTTTTGTTTTGTTTTGTTTTGTGTTCGTTAAAGGGAAATCTATCCAATCAATTTATCCTTCATCTGTGTGCGATTTCCTACTATTGTTTGTTCGTTGTCTCTCTCTCTCTCTCTCTTCTCGTCAACAGAACAGCATTTGCTCTTTAATGGCATATCCATTTGGAATTTACAAAAAATATGCGGTGTAAGTTCGGCCGTACGTATGTCTGTTCTTTTCTATGTGTCTGTCTGTCTGTCTGTCTATACCTTTAACATTGCACACCCACGCTTGCATGGCACTTTTTTTTTCTTCCTTTTTTTGTTTTCTCCTTGTTATTTTATTGTTGTATGTTTAACGTAAACATTAAAGCGCATGTTTATGCAAAGAGAGTAAGTGTATCTTGTCACAGAGAGTTACTGGTTAACATTGTTACAGAGCCAGAGAGGGAGAAAGTAATTATTGGAGCCCAATAACTGAGAGGAATGACGTATAAATTTGATTTTTACTTTAAATGATTGCAATAGTTAATTTGTTTTTGGTTTTTTTTTTATGTTTTTGTTTTTTCTAAAGGTGTGTGAGTTCTTTTTTTTTTAAGAAGTTTGAGAATATCTTAAGACATCGTACATTTCTATTTTAAACTTTAGATTGTGTTGGCATGGTGTACATAGTAGTAGTGTACTTAAAAATGTTGTAGCGTTTATTTTTAGTGCGTTTTAAATTGTATACAATAAATCGAATGGGTAGGAGAAAAAATCGTTTCGTTTAATGTAGAAGTTATTAATGAATGAGTCGATCGGTTGTAAGGAATACAATGCTAAGATGAAGTGATTTGTGAAAGCATGTTTGTTTGGCACACACAATATGAGACGTTTAGAAAAAACCATTCGTTTACAGTTTTGTATTTGCTTGACTCGACCAGCGTTGCTAGTAATTTTTTTTTGAAAAACTTTTTATTTCTGGAAAAAAAAAACTTTTTTTTTACCAAAAAAAAACTTGTTTTTTAAAAAAGTACCAACATTTTTAAAGGAAACACCGGAGTCCGGTGCCCTTTGTTGGTGTTTCCTTGCTTCTTTTGCCCGGGACTAATAAAATACACAATATTTTATTTAAAAATGTAAATATAACGTGTTATTTATTTATTTATTAAGCCCCAACACTGAAAGGTTATATAGGCTTTTATATAATCCAAAAACTTATATTCTATCTTAATTATAATTTGTTACAAAGATTTATATCAAGTTATATAAGTTAATTTCATTTAAAAACCCCTTGACTTTCTCAAAATCATGTTCACTTTCCAGGATTTCGATTCTGTTTATTTTGCTCTTAATTCGATGTTGACGACATAATCCACGTTCATTAAATATGTGAGAAACATTCAGACTTTGACCGCAATCACAAAGTGGTGGTGTATTCTTTTCAATAATATGTCTCTATGAGAGAATAAGCAGTGACCGATTCCTCAGTCTCGTAAATTTAATCCAATCTTTTCTAGGTAAAATAGGTGTAGGGAATTTAGGTAAGATATTTTTTTTTTTAATTTTGGATAATTTAGTCTCGCTATTTTGCCACAAATCATTCCAAAGATCAAATATGTATTTTCTAATGTATAGTCGGAAGGATTATATGTATATTGTACAGAGATATACTTTTTTCCAAGGAAGTTTTGGCCAGTGTATCTACTATCTCATTTCCGGCTATACTAAAATGACTGGGGATCCACAAGAAACTAATCTTATGGTGTTTTCTTTTCTACCAAAAAATGTGCATTTTATTAACGCAAAATGCAATTTTGCGTTTGTTTCTTAAAAATGTTTCGCCCTCTAAAAGGGTGGTATGTTTTATTCTAAATAATTTGCACTTGCCAATGGTGGAGGGCATTGCATTTTATGCCCTGTATAAATCGAGAGTGCTGATAATGCCCTGTAAAGCAGATGACTTTTGTTTATTTATAGGGCTACCAGATGAAATTTAAAAAAGTGGCCTGGTATTGTTATCCAATTTGAAGTAAATTTTTTCATTGTTTTATGGAGTAATCTTAAGGAAATATTAAATTATTAAAGCTACATGGTCAGCAGTATAAAAAATTGCATTCAATGTTAGAACAGTGTTAAAATATTTTTTTTTTGTTATAAAAAAAGCGTGCAAAAAATGAAGTCGAAAAATTAGCGATCTGGCAACACCTTTGAACAAATTGGCACTTTCTCATTCATTTTCTTAATAAGTGGTAAACACAGGGCATACCCTTTTTTAATATTTGTGTTATGTTCTTCTCAAATAAAAAATTACATTACAACAGGGTTGGTCAAAAATTTTTTAATGCACCTTGTAAGAGGGTGACATTTTCTTTGTAGAAAAGAAAACACCATTATTGTTCGACAGATGGATCATAGATTCCCATATCCGATTTATAATTGTATTAGTACTATACGGGTTCTGTATATCGTGTTATTGAATTATTGAATTTATTGAAAAAATTTTAAATTTAATTTTATCGAAAAAACTTGTTTTGTTAGAAAATAAATTTATGAAAGCTTTTTCGCATCTCAAAAAACTTGGAAAAAAGGGAAAACTTGGCAAATGGCAACGCTGGACTCGACTAACAATTTAATATGTCCTATCCTTGTCTGGGCTGACATTCAGCTCAGTTTTGTTGAGTATTTGGTGGTACGAATAGGCTGTTTGATCCATTAGCCAAATTTCTAATTCGGACATGTCGTGTCAACAACTGGGTCGAAATAAACAATCCCAAGCTGCTGTCCACAGATAATAGTACCGGAATTGTATTCTCTTGTGACTAAACCGAGAGTGAAACTTCAATGAAAGGTTCTTATGCCTACAACTGTGAGCAGTGAGTGCGGGCGATTATAGGCCAATAAGTATTTTACCAGATTACGTCATATCTGAATAACAATAATCTCTTGTCCCCATTCCAATCTGGTTTTCGCATTGCTCGTAGTTGTACTACTGCGGTCTTGAAAGTAATTTATGACAAAAGGTCCGAATATGACAGAGGAAACCTCTCTCTTATGTGTCTACTGGATTTTTCAAAGGCCTTTGACAGGGTTGATCATTTAATCTTATGTCGAAAACTGGGGCACTATTTTGGATTTGCAAATACCGCTTTATCTCTTATGGAGAACTACTTGTATGGGCGAGCCCAAAGGGTAATTATTGGAAATAGGCAGTCGGGGCTGAGGCGTATAACATCTGGTGTTCCACAGGGGTCCGTGGTATGTTCGTCAAAGATTTATTTTCAGTATGCAGGTATACTAAGGTACATGCATACGCAGACGATATTCAGCTGTACATCTTAAACCGTATTGGTCTGATAGAGGATACAAGTTACAAACTTAATTATGACTTGAGGTCTATTTTAAAATGGGCTGAGGATAATAACCTTATGCTCAATTCTGGAAAATCTTACATTCTACCAATTAGTAGATGGGAATATGATTTGAGTTATTTTCCGACCATTTACTTGGGGAACACATCTCTTGTGTACGTTAGTAAGATTAAATTCTTAGGATTTTGGATCAATTCAACCTTGTCATGCACTGACCATATTAATCATGTTGTGCGTAACGTATGTATACCTCTTGCTTCGTAATTTACGAATGTCGTCTAACTTCACACCAGTTGAAGTTAAGAGGAAACTTATAATTCAATTAATACTTTCACTGATTAATTATTTTGCAGAGGTTTACAGTAAATTGGACTCTCTCTCTCACTACATAAGTTGCAAGTATCTTTTAATAATGCTACGCGATATGTGTATGGTTTAACTAGGTTTAGTTAAAATAAGGCAAATGATCTTGGGCTGTGACTTAATCGACTACCATCGGATGTGAAATATTATATTCTTACATAATTTTCTTTATCGTAAGAAACCACCCTATCTCTTTGAGAAGCTTGTATTTGGTAGATCCACTAGATATACAACTCTAATCATGCCTAGATACACTTACATCAATACTAGCAGATTGTTTTTCGTCAACGCAATTAATTTTGTGGAACTCCTTACCAATGACTATTAAAAACACTTCGAGAAAGAGCAGTTTTAATAAGACACTTTTTGACTATATGTCCTCAAATATTTAAAAAAAAAAAAAACGTTTATACTACTTTTATTTTTTTTTTAAATTTTATTTTAGAAACTAGCAGATTGTACCCGGCGTTGCGCGGGTTATTTAGTTTGGATTAGTTTAAAAAATTAAAAAAAATTATTGGCTCATTTTTGCATTAAAAATAACAATAAATAAAAAAGCGGTTTATCGGTTTCGAAACCGGTTTTAAAACCGGTTTCTTAAAAAATGCAATTTTTCAAATTATTCGGAAACCGGTTTAACAAACAACCCAGTTTTTTTAATACTCTAAGTCTTAAATGTAATTGCACTCAATTTGCCCGTTTTTCGCCCCTTTCCCCCTTTTTGGACCCCTTTTGGTCCAACTTTATAAACGGAACACCTCCAATAGCTATTTGGGAAACTTAACCAATCTAAATCGTAAAAAAATACCTTTAAAACAGATAAAATACAGCATTTATGCATAAAGTACTAATTTTTGCCCATTTTTTCTCCCCTTTGACCCATTTTTCCCCCTTTGGGTCAAAATTTTGAAAAGATTTATTGCCTATAACCTGCACCGACAAAAGTTCGATCAATATACCAAATTTCAAGAAAATCGGTGCAGGCGTTCAGGCGTGATTGGCTATACACTCAATTTGCCCGTTTTTGGCCCCTTTCCCCCTTTTTTGGACCCCTTTTGCTTCAACTTTTGAAACGGAACAGCTCCAATAGCTATTTGGGAAACTTAACCAAGCTAAATCGTAAAAAATTACCTATAAAACAGATAAAATACAGATTTTATGCATAAAAGTACTAATTTTTGCCCATTTTTTCTCCCTTTGTCCCATTTTTTTCCCCTTTTGGTCAAAATTTTGAAAAAATTTATAGCCTATAACCTGCACCGGCAAAAGCTCGATCTATATCCCAAATTTCAAGAAAATCGGTCCAGTCGTTCAGCCGTGATTGGCTAACAAACAAACCAACAAACAAACAAACAAACAGACTTACAGAAAGATTTATAATATATATTAGGATTTTATGTGAAATATAATTATTGCCTTTTTGTGTATTAGTTATATACGTTATAAAACAATTGCACTATAATTTAGGGAATACTAATGACCAATGTAATTTGTGTATATCCTACTGAGCTATAAAAGAATAACATTCTTAAAGCTCTTGTAAGCAAATAAATACATAAATAAATAAAACTGTCCTAATCTGACACCAAATGATTCCTATTCATTGCGTATATATTTGCTAATGTAAAATAAACCTTAACAGAAGCTTGTAGAACTAAATTCTTCCAATTATTTGCGAATAGAGATGAATGGTACGAAAGTGAGCGTTTACACATGCGCAGTTTTTCTACTTCTTATTGTTCTTTTAACGTGCAGCTTGCCTGTATACTTTTAGACGTAAATACTATTAAACTTCATACAAATTTCTTTTTTTTTTTGTATTTTTTTTTAGAACAGCATCATACAATGAAGGTCATTGTTTAATGTAGAAAAATTTCGTGCAACTTTTGTTAACCTTGTGAAGTTAAATTTGAAAAGCACTCATTCAAGGCATTTTAAAAATGAACCAGCTTTTCATTGAGTATCTTTAGACGTATCGAATTGCGTATATAATGCCATAAAAATTACAAATACAATATTAAGCAACGACATCAACCCACACACACTCTCTCTCTCTCTCTCTCTGTCTGTTTCTGTGTGTGTTATTACACACACATGTGATACATCAGAAGATGGGGAAGGCGATGGCGTTTGTGCTCATGATACATAATTGACAAACGAATAAACGCGAGAGAACTCTTATTTACGTGTTTTTCTTATTTTTTTTATTTTCTTTTCTTTCTGCTTCTTTTCTATTTTTCATTTCATTTTCTGTTTCCTGTTCACATACACATGCATGCATGTGTACATACGGTTACAATAATAAGCATTTTTTTGCTGTTATTTTTATTTTGGCGCTTATTCTCTGAATTATGTGTTGCCGACATTTAGGGAGTCTGCGCATAATTTCGCTGAATGAGTACGATGAGTACGTACGTGAACGAGTATTTGAATTAAACGTGAGTTTAACAAACAATCCAGTTTTCAAAAATATAAAAAAAACCCACACCAATTTTGTTTGTATTGTGAGTGTTTATTGTAATGAAACGACAAGAAAATATGAAAGGATATATGTACGTACATACTTACATACCTACATATGTATGCATATATATACATAAATGTAGTTGTATACCTTCCTTCTTTTATTTTAGCATAGGCGTATTTATAATGCGAAAATAACGGGTGCCAAAGCCAATTACTTTGGCTGTTTTCTGAAATGTTAAAATATTTTTCTCAGTGTATTTTGCGAAATAATAGGCTGCCTTCCAAAATGTATCAATACAAAGTTTGTATGCAGTTCTACTACTGTATACAAACTATGTAGATATACAAAGTAACCAAACAATGCATCAACTATAAATCCGATGCCTGATTGCTTTTTGACTGCGTTAAAAATACACATTGACGACGTTTTGAAATAGAATACATTGTATATATTTTGTACAGCGGCATTATGAAACACCACACTTTGTTCAAACACAAAGCAACTAACATTTTGGAAGGCAGCCATACTGTTGTCCGTCTAAGTTTAGTTTTATGAAATTTTGTTTTAATTCTTGATTTAAAAATAAATAATGTACCGTCACTACAGCGCCTTAGTCAGGGATCCGAATAGTATCGGGTCCGCCATCTAACGTTTTTTTTTTTTCAACTAGTGCTTATTTCGTGAATGGTAACACTTAGCTCATGTTAGATTTGACAGATAATTAGTTTTATCCTTCCGCTGAACGAATATTGACCATCCAATGCGTTTTCGCTTCGCTAAGTGGGCCTGCGATCGATCGACTTACAGAAGATGCCGATTTTGGCAAAAAAAATCATCTTTTCAGATGAAGCTCATTTTGATCTTGGCGGGTATGTAAACAAGCAAAATTGTTGCATTTGGGGCAGAGAAAACCCGCACGCATACATTGAAAAGCCGACGCACCCAAAACGAGTCACTGTTTGGTGCGGATTTTGGTCCAGAGGCATAATTGGGCCATTTTTCTTCCAAAAATGAGCAAGGAGTGGCCGTTACAGTCAATGGCGATTGTTATCGGGCCTTGTTGAACGAATTTTTGTTCACAAAAATTGAAGAGGAGGATATTGGCAACATTTGGTTTCAACAGGACGGCGCTACGTGCCACACAGCCGAAGCGACACTCGATGTTTTGCGCCCTGTTTTTGAAGATCGCATTATCAGCCGCAGAGCTGATGTCGTTTGGCCATCTCGTAGCTGCGATTTGACACCGTTGGACTATTATTTGTGGGGTGTCGTCAAAGATAAGTGTTCCGCCGACAAGCCAGAGACAATTGACGCTTTAAAGGACAATATTCGTGAAGCAATTTTTTTTTTTTTTGTAGAACCAACACTCAGGGGATGGCCCCTACTCATACAGTGCATTGTGCAGGTTTAGGAAAATAGGTTATAGGAAGGTGGAAAGAGGGAGTAGTGTTTGTAGACATTTGATTTAAACTTACCAATATCGTAACTGACGGGAAAAACTTCCGCAGGAAGATCATTGCACAAGCTAGCAGTGCGGGCAAAAAATTAATTTTCTCTGTAATGCATTGTGCGGTTCACTGGACAATCAACCACAAAAGGATGTGATCTGCGAGAAGTACGAGTACCACGTAAAAATATGTGATCATCTGGAACCAAGCCAGATAGAACAATGAAACACACGCCACATTGCGACGATGCTCCAACGAATCAATAGAGTTGGATACCCTACTGTCATTAATAAGCACCTTCGCCCTCTTCTGTACGCGGTCGAGAAACTTCAAAATAGACTTTGAAGCACCGGCCCATACATGAGAGTTGTACTTCATCCTAGGTCGGATAAAGGTCCTGTAAATAGTAAGAAGGTCGGATGGAGTGAAGTATTTTCTGCAAAAAAACCAAGGCACTTGAATGCTTCTTTCGACACTCGAAAAATGTGATCGTTCCAACGAGCATCACAACTAATTCTCATGCCCAGAACATCAAGAGCATCCGCCTCCTCAATATTTACATTACCCATAGATACAGATGACAGAACACCAGTACCAGCATCACGCCGGTGTGTCAAAAAACAACATTGGGTCTTGCGCGCATTAAAATCGACCCTGTTCGCGCGGCCCCGCTCAGAGATTGTTATCAGATCATTCGTGAGTGCGTCATTCATGTTCGACCTCCTTGCCCCAATCTCCAAAAGGCTCGGCCTCCGATCAAATGAATATGAATGACAAATGTTGCTGTCATCCGCAAAAGAGTAAATAGGAAATGTTTTATTGGTGAAATACAGCTGCACACAATCGATAATGTGCTTAAAAATTGGACCGATCGTGTAGGCTACTGCATAGCCAGCCGAGGCAGCCATTTGAATGAAATTATTTTCCATTATTAACCGGAAGGATTGTACTTTCAAATAAAAAAAGAAATTTGAGAAAATATTCAGTAGTTTTTTTTTTAAAGCATTTTCAAAAAAAAAAAAAAGTTATTTGGCGGACCCTTTAGTTAGGGTTCCACAATCGGGACAGGCATTAACGGATTCGAGAAAAAGGAATACCAAAACAGGTTTGAAGTTAACGAAAAATGTCCAGATTGTAGTATATTTGGAACCATTCATTCCAATAACGAAAATTTGCCGGTGTATAGCATTATTTGGATACTTTTTTCTCGTATGTTTTTCCTTTTTTTTTTTATTCCTACTTCTCATTATTATTTATAAAATTCCTCTCTTTGAATCTCAATTTTCTTATTGTTTTGCAATAGTAGTGGTGGTGGTTTAATGTTTTTGTATTTGTTGTCATCAACAAATGTATGAAGAGACATAGAGAGAAAGAGAGAGGGAGACAGAGAGAGCAATATTCGTGCAGGACACCATTACACAGAGAGCGCCATTAGTTTGTATGTAACGTTTGCCGGTGACAGGCGAAATGATTTTGTAGTAATTTTTTTTTGATACCGAAAAATTCGAGTGCGTGTGTTGGTGTGTGTCTGGATTCTTGAAGAAAAATAAAAAAAGGAAATAAGAAAAGTTTCTAAAGTTTAAACAAAATGAAATAAATTTTTTAAAAATTATTCAAACAAATCGAAGTGGAATGCAACAAAAAAGTGAAAAAAAATTAAAATTTCCAAATTCGAATTAAAAGAAAACTTTATTAAAAAAAAAAAAAAAAAAAATGAAAAAAACTGCCGTTTAGTTAAAAGAATTACGGTAACTTCTTGTCTTGAAACAAATCGTGACTTTTAAGACCAAAAAAAATTGTTGTTTTTTTCTGTTTAGTTTTATTTCAAAAAATATTGTATACTTTGCAAAAAAAAAAGCTTTTCAGAAGTGATTCCCAAGACATTCTTTCATTTCCTATTCCATTATTGTTTTTATTATACTTTTTGGTTTTTATTTTTATTATTTTCATGTATTTTTTTTTTTTAAATTTTTTTCGTAAAAATTTTTTGACTGCCAAGTAAGAAAATCGATAATTCTCAGTACAGTATCTTACGGCAAAGGTGATCTGAGGCTGCATACACAAAGGACGGGGGACTACTACAATACCAACAACAACAACAACACAAATAGCAATTGAAAAAAAAGAAAACCGAAATAAAATAAAATGAAATAAAAATAATAAATATTGTATACCATGTATAAAAAAAAAATAATAATAAAAAAAAGAGGAAAACGAAGAAAAACTTCTATGTGCGTGTATGTGTGTGTGTGTGTGAAAAATTCACTACGACGTTGTCTACGATAAAAACGATGTATAGTAGAAAATATCTCGTATTCGTCGTGTGTTTCCTTTTTCTTATTATTTTATTTCATTTTTTTTTTTCATTTTTTTTTTGAGTTTTTCGTTAAGCCGCCCCGGTTTTTCGTAGCTGGTTGCTTACAGATTTTTGCTGCCCCATCTAATAAATTTCATATTTTCATTCAGTGTTGCCAGGGTACCGCAAAAAAGTTATTCTTTTAAAATTTACATTTAGAAACTCTTTGAATTGTAAAATATTCAGATAATACTTATAACACTTAGAGCATGTCCCTACTCATTGCGTTTGAATTAGCTAAATAGGTTGTGAGAATAGAGTATGACAAAATAGTATCTAGAGACCTTACATTTGAATCTGTTTACATTGTAAAAGATAGCAAGAAACAGCAAAAGTCTAGACTAGTTCTGTATAAAACAAAATCTTTCCTTTTTTGTATTATGTGATCCGCTAGGAGAAAGGCTTCAACCTTTCGCAACGGTCACTTGGTGCATTACAGCGGCTGGTGTCTTGTAAATACCACAACCACTTATTCGTCCACAGTGTATGGTGCCACATATACACTGTAGTCGTTTATATGTTCTCGCGAAGTATGTATGGTCAGCTGCGCCGTCGTAAATAGTTGCAAAGTATAGTATAGGTGGGCCGTCGCCGAACGGGTTAAGCTACTAATAAATAAGTACAAGTCAGTGTTGAAAAATTGAAATTTTGAAATGGTACTGAACTATAACTGAAAGAGTACTTTTTCGCATCAAATGGTACTTTTGTCAAAAAATACATACATACATTACATGTGCGTTAATTTTATACATGAGTGACGGGACCTAAAGTTTTAAGTCGACTCCGAACGGCAGATTTTTGAGAAACTTTTCATGACAATTTTATTTACTCTCAGAGTTTTTGACAGAATGAGGTCGCCGAAGGAATATTTTTTAATTTTTCATTATTTTGGAGACGTTGGGTATGATCCGCGGGCTCACATCTAGTAAGCCAGCACACTGCCTACTAGACTATTTACTTCTTCATATTTAATGCACGCACGGTACGGAACAGAAAAACTAACGACATATACGTGTTCCTCACATATAAAACAAAAAGTGCTGATTCTGAATGTAACAAAACGTAAAAGTTCCGTGTAGTCAAACGTCGACGGAACGTTATGGAACATACTTTCGTTTGTAGCATATGAAGAGCAATGTTAATGCTTACCGAAATTATTTGTCGGTTCGGTAGGCGTCCTCATTGCTTTTTGTATTCTAAAAACGAACGTACGTTCCGTGGACGTTTGGCTAACCGGCGCTTAAGTTTAATTACTATTGCATTGAACATGTTGGTAATGCATTTGTAATAGGAAAGCAAAGACATAAAATATGTAATAATAAAAAAGTACTGAAAGCATCGCGGTGGTACTGCGGTATTTTTGAAATGAAAAAGTACTGAAAAAAGTACTAAAGTACTGAATTTTTCAACACTGGTACAGGTAGTCCCCGACTTACGACCGTTCGACTTACGACTATCCGCATTACGACAATTTTTTTTCTAATTTTTTTTCATAGAAAATACTTAAAGAAGACAAATATGTAGTTGCGGGGAATTCCTAAAATATAAATTTTATATACGAATTACGAATTAATCGACTTACGACCGATGACCAGGAACCTATCTCGGTTGTAAGT
Source organism: Sarcophaga caerulescens (assembly GCA_927399465.1). Lineage (NCBI taxonomy): Eukaryota > Metazoa > Arthropoda > Insecta > Diptera > Sarcophagidae > Sarcophaga > Sarcophaga caerulescens. The sequence continues at coordinate 8,483,392 of OV656866.1, read as the reverse complement.
CGGGGAATACCTGTAATTCTCCTCTTATTTTATTACAGCAGTTATGAATCAGTTGGCCGACTTCCTAAACACAAGTTGCAATTCATAATTTTAAAAAATGCGTATGCAATGCAAAACATACCTTAAATGCAACCTTGCATTGCATACATTTTTTTGCATTTTATCGGCATTTAGGAACGTCGCTATGCAACTCATCCATAAAACATATGTTATTAAATTGAAATTTTGTTTATAGTAAAATGGAGGTAACACAAAATTATTTACCAATATTGTTGGCAAATGCTGAGGAATTATCTCAGACTACATCTTCAAAAAACATTGATTTGTTAATAATATAATAAATAATATAAAATATTTAATTATGTGTATAGAATCTATCAATTATAAATAATTTATTAAATATAGAAAAGAAAATACTTACTCAGCCATTGCACTTCAAGTGTTTGCATACAAAATAAAAATGATGCGCGATTTTGACTCCTAATACTCATTAAAATGCTTTGCCAAACGATTAGGAACATTACACGTTGCCAATAACTTTACAAATGCGTTTACGAAGTGTATGCATTGTAAATATGCATTGCAACTTGCGTTTAGGAAGTCGACCTATATCATTGCATTGCATGATAGAAACGAATGCCTCGATTCTCTAAATGGTCAAGCCTATTTAAAAGGAACATCCAGGTATTAATTCATACAGAGTATTGTATACCGTTTTAGGTCCGTCATCAAAGAGATCAGATGAATTAAAAAAATTATATTAATTGGGTACAGCAAAAATTCTTTTGGACTCTTATATTCAGACTATCAAGAGCTTCGAGCATTTTTTGGCAACAACACTATTCTCTTCTTAATAATATTCTTTAAAGCAATGAAAGGGTCTGTGCTCTGTTCCACTGCTGTTTAAGGTACATACTGCAACAGTTTTCACATTGTCACAGGCATACACTAGTAACGCCTTCTGGTAGGTAATATATTTGGGTTTTGTTATGAATGAAAGGAGTTTTGAATGGTCCATACTAAAAGATATAGGGTCTGCCAAATAACTTTTTTTTTTTAATGCTTTAAAAAAAAACTACTGAATATTTTCTCAAATTTCTTTTTTTATTTGAAAGTACAATCATTCCGGTTAATAAATAAAAAAAAAAAATACAGTAGCCTACACGATCGGTCCAATTTTTAAGCACATTATCGATTGTGTGCAGCTGTATTTCACCAATGGCTTAACGAATATTGTCCTTTAAAGCGTCAATTGTCTCTGGCTTGTCGGCGTAACACTTATCTTTGACGGCACCCCACAAATAATAGTCCAACGGTGTCAAATCGCAGCTCCGAGGTGGTCAAACGACATCAGCTCTGCGACTGATAATGCGATCTTCAAAAACAGGGCGCAAAACATCGAGTGTAGCTTCGGCTGTGTGGCACGTAGCGCCGTCCTGTTGAAACCAAATGTTGCCAATATCCTCCTTTTCAATTTTTGTGAACAAAAATTCGTTCAAAATGGCCCGATAATGATCGCCATTGATTGTAACGGCCACTTCTTGCTCATTTTCGAAGAAAAATGGCCCAATTATGCCTCTGGACCAAAATCCACACCAAACAGTGTCTCGTTTTGGGTGCGTCGGCTTTTCAATGTATGCGTGCGGGTTTTCTGTGCCCCAAATGCGACAATTTTGCTTGTTTACATACCCGGTAAGATCAAAATGAGCTTCATCTGAAAAGATGATTTTTTTTTGCCAAAATCGGCATCTTCTGTAAGTCGATCGCAGGCCCACTTAGCGAAGCGAAAATAGCGTATACACAACCATATTCGTTCAGCGGAAGGATAAAACTAATTATCTGTCAAATCAGACATGAGCTAAGTGTTACCATTCACGAAATAAGCACTAGTGAAAAAAAAAAACGTTAGATGCCGGACTTTTATATACGGGTGATGTAAAGGCCAATGGGCATCCAAATAGTTGGCTCAATTAACACAAACTCACCGAGTTTATACCAGCCAACTTGGAGGGAACTTTTCCTGGATGTATTAATGATGAATTCCTTATTTCATGCCTATAAATAGCTTCTGGCATTATTACTTCTATATTAAAACAAATAATATAACGATGAATGTCCTGGTAATCTAGTGAGCAGTGTGTTAGTCTGTTAAAGTCAGGATCGCGGTTTCGATTCCCACCAGAAAATCTGTTCTGTTACTCTAAGCCGATTACAAAGTATCAATTCCCTGGGATATGTACATATGTATGTAATAACCCTATTGCCTAAAAGCAAGTTTCAGTGTTCCTAATGTTAAGGCAAATTGTGCTTCAATCAACCACGAAATCAATAGACTTTTTACTCAAAAATTTCCTAAAGGGTGGTTAAATCGCTTGCCTAAACTTTTCATTCAGTCCAAGATTGGCCAACCAAATTTTGATTAAAAAATGTTTAAATAAAGTGATAATTTTTTTTAATGAAAATTATAAACAAATGGCAACTTTGTCTCACATACATATCCATACATATGAATATGTATGTATGTGAGTATTTTATGTGTGTATTTATTTGTACGTGTGCTTGGATTTATGTTGCAGGCTGCCGTGACTGCGTAGTGTTTCGCATCGTATCGTTGTACCATTTCTAACTGCCTGTATTTGTATTTGCAAGCATATTTGTTAGTTTTGATTCTATTACAGACAAACTTCGATATAACGAAACTGAAGGGGATCACAAAATACTTCGTTATAGCTACTTTTTCGTTATAAATATGTATCAGTAAAACCTTGGTATAACGAAATTAGAAAATATACGAATAAAATTCGTTATAACTATAGTTTTTTTGTTATATAAAGGCTTTTGAATCAGTATTTCGTTATATAGAGGCTTTGCAATGGCACTTGCAAACGCATTTAGACTTTGTTGTTTTTGAAACGGGACTAACATTACTCAAAATTTAATTTCTTTTTTTATTCTCACTTCGTTATATAGAGGCTTTTGAAAGAATACTTCGCTATATAGAGGCTTCGCATAACCGGAACTGATTTAGCTTTATTATTAATTCGTTGTATAAAGGATTTGGTGCGAATTATTCGCTATATGGAGGTTTTATGGCTCAGTATTTCTACGTTATAGCTATAGTGCATTTTTGTATGAAAAACTTTGCAGTAAAGAGGTTTTTTCAAGGGACTCGGAAAATAATTCGTTATATTGAGTTTTTCGTTATTACAAGGTTCGTTATATCGAAGTTTTACTGTATTTTCCTATTTTCGTTCTTATTATTATTGTGTTTTACTTCTTTCCCTACAAAAATATAATATAAAACGTAATAGTAGTGATAATCACCATCATCATTATCATTGTCGTCATTATCGCTGTGATAATGTTGTTAAAGTTTACATATAGAAAAGTAAGTGTGTGTGTGTGTGTGTGTGTATCATTGTCGTCGTCGTCGTATCCGTCGTCGGTGTCTGTGTCTGTGTCGTTGTCGTTGTCATTGTATTCGTGTTGCCGCTGTGTATCCACTATTATTTTCGGTTCGGTCTTTTACTCCGGCTGGTGATAATTTTATATTTTCCTCAAATCATAACTCACTCACATGCTCAAGCATACATACATACATACATGCATAGATAAATAACATAAAGATACACAAATACAGGCAAAATACACGTACAAATCGTCACAATCACATTTGCAAAATGTACTCACACTGTGTAATAGACAGACAGACGAATAGTCAAAAACATAGACAGACGTTAAAACAGACTCAGAGACAGACAGACAGTCAAACAGATTGACTGTTGTTAGACATAGAAAAAGTATGATAGACAAAAAAATGAAGTGTCTGGTATTTCTATGATTTACTCTCTCGTATACGCAAAAGCCGAATAATATGAAATTGAATAAAAAAATATCTTCCGTTATTTTCTTAAACATTTTTTGTTTTTTTTTTATTTTTATTTTTTTTGAGAATTTAAATTTAAATCTTACAACAACTGTCATCATATTCCAGCGAATCTAAATGAAATTCAATACAAAAAAAAAAAGGAAAAATAATATTAAAAAATAAAATAATTATTTTGTTTGTTAAAAAGTATTGCGAAAGAAAGTGTTTAAAATTATAAAGTGTTTTTGGCAAGAAAATAATGATAAAGTTTATTAGACACAAGCAAAATCATCAATTACCACAACAACAAATAAAAGAAAAACAGCAACACCAACACCAACAACAACATTTAAATTTGTTGCAACAAGAAAAACAACAACAACAACAGCTCGTATATAATCATCATCATCAGACGGCAAAAAATTTTTTTAAGAAAAAGGTTGTGCTGCAATTTCAATTGAAAAACAAAAAACAAAAATCTTTTTCCCTAAATTAAAGAAAATAATAAAATAAAATATTTTTAATTAATTAAAGAATTAAAACAACAACATATTTTTGTATATACATACATATGTACATATGCATTTACTAAGTCTTTATTTGTGTGTGTGTGTTTATTCTACTTGTGTTTTAGGGCGAATCAAATGACTCTGGTATTGAATCTGATGTCGACATCTTAGATGTGGTGGCTATTGAACATCATCGTTATTTAGAGTTGGATATGGAAACTAGTGAGTAAAAATTAAAACTAAAAAATCAAAAATTGATTCGTTTTTTTATTTAAAGTTGTTTATTTTATAATTTAAAAATCATTGCATACTTTTAGCGGCAAACTAATATTATATCGGGTCCGCCATCTAACTTTTTTTTTTCAACTAGTGCTTATTTCGTGAATGGTAACACTTAGCTCATGTCTGATTTGACAGATAATTAGTTTTATCCTTCCGCTGAACGAATTTTGGAAATTCCAATGCGTTTTCGCTTCGCTAAGTGGGCCTGCGATCGACTTACAGTAGATGCCGATTTTGGCAAAAAAAAAAATCATCTTTTCAGATGAAGCTCATTTTGATCTTACATACATACATAATTGGTCATTACAACCCCTTAGTCAGGATTACGACCTAGCTTCTCACACCACTTATGTTGTGTGCGTTAATTTTATACATGAGTGGTGGGACCTACAGTTTAAAGTCGACTCCGAACGACAGATTTTTAGAGAAGCTTTTCATGGCAATTTTTTATTTACTCTGAGAATTTTTGTCAGAAATCTTCTGAGAGGCAGTCGCCGAAGAAATATTTTTTTCATATTTCGTTTTGATGCCTGACCTGGGATACGAACCCAGGCTTTACGTCTAATAACACACTACCTACTAGACTACGGCGACTACTACATTTTGATCTTGGCGGGTATGTAAACAAGCAAAATTGTCGCATTTGTGGCACAGAAAACCCGCACGCATACATTGAAAAGCCGACGCACCCAAAACGAGTCACTGTTTGGTGCGGATTTTGGTCTAGAGGCATAATTGGGCCATTTTTCTTCGAAAATGAGCAAGGAGTGGCCGTTACAGTCAATGGCGATCGTTATCAGGCCATGTTGAACGAATTTTTGTTGACAAAAATTGAAGAGGAGGATATTGGCAACATTTGGTTTCAACAGGACGGCGCTACGTGCCACACAGCCGAAGCTACACTCGATGTTTTGCGCCCTGTTTTTGAAGATCGCATTATCAGTCGCAGAGCTGATGTCGTTTGGCCACCTAGGAGCTGCGATTTGACACCGTTGGACTATTATTTGTGGGGTGCCGTCAAAGATAAGTGTTACGCCGACAAGCCAGAGACAATTGACGCTTTAAAGGACAATATTCGTGAAGCCATTGGTGAAATATAGCTGCACACAATCGATAATGTGCTTAAAAATTGGACCGATCGTGTAGGCTACTGCATGGCCAGCCGAGGTAGCCATTTGAATGAAATTATTTTCCATTATTAACCGGAAGGATTGTACTTTCAAATAAAAAAAGAAATTTGAGAAAATATTCAGTAGTTTGTTTTTAAAGCATTTTCAAAAAAAAAAAGAAAAAGTTATTTGGCGGACCCTTTAAGTTAGCCATTCGATTCGATCATTCTAGAATCTAGATGTACATAGAAAGACAAGATTTTTTTACAGTTTTGCATATTGCCTGTGCTCAGTCAGTATTGTTCAAACTCGCGCCAAATTCTGACAGTTTTTTTTTCTTTCGTTAAGTTCGAAAATGGAAACTAGGCGTCTGAAAACGAAGTTGTATTCTTCGTCCTGTTGTATTAAAAGTGAATCATAATTTTGGTGTTAACGCTGCACCACCCACCTTGAAGGAAAACAATGAACGTTTGCATCTACTTGAGTAGTCCCAGATACAAAAATCGTATTGTATGTGCCCACATGATAGAATTTCAAATTTGGGAAGTGCCACTGAATCGCCACAGAATCGATTCATTGTAGATTGAATGATTAAGCCAGGAATTGTATGCAAAAACCTTAGTTTTTTATATGTAATATCGTTTACAATTCACTTTTTTTACTTTTGAAAGATGACATGATCGAGAGTGTCTGTCCTTATCCTTAATTGAAATGGAACTTTGTAATTTATTTTTTATTGAAGTTTTTTTTTTAATCAGTAAAGAAGTTTAATGCTGTTTAAATTTGTAGAATTTGTAGAATGTAGAAAGATGAACAATCGTGATAAGGCTATTCTGAAAAGTTTACATCTTTTTATACTTTAAGAAAACTTGAATTCATTGCCTTATGTTCATGTTTACATGTTTATTTAGAAATAATTTATAGAAAAAACTGGTATTTTTTTCATATAAATTTCAGGTTTTAGTTCCTACACCGATGCGAAATCTCCAACCGATACAATTTGTTCATCAGAATCTTCTGCGATGATGTGTAAATCCCACCTACAGTACGATCAGCATAGTTCCGAAGAAGAACTAGAGGTTATAAATGGACCCTCATCGGTGGCAGCTGCAGAAGCTGCTGCCAGTAATGTATTGACAGTACGTGGCACATCATCTCTAATATCAGAACGTGGATCGTCGTCACTTGATCCCGATGAGTTGCAGGGTGAAGTAGCAGCTTTAAAAAGGTCCAGTTCAACATTGGTCGAAAATCGTAAGCGCTCATTGGCGCACAGCTCAGATGATGATGTAAGTTGTCTCATGGTTGTAATATTATTTTATTGAAAATATAAAAAACATACGCTTTTTTGTTTGATTTTCTTCAATAGTTACGAAATTTTTTGGAACCAATTTTGACGCCTGTCAACTTTCGCACATCACCGCCTTTGGAGGCTTTCAAGCCAAATCGTAGCCACATGTATCGCTCGACTACGCCACTCATTTTACAAGAGGCACGTTGCGGTATTGAAAATATTAAGTTATGTGATAATAGTGTTAATGATGAAAACGGTGGAGAAGGAGGTAATAATGTTGGTGGCAATAACGGCGATACATCCTGTGCCATGGGCACCGAGGATGAAAATACCGAAAATGATGAGGGCACAGCCAGCAGCATTATAAAAATGAAAATGAGCAACTCGACGAGTAGCCATCATATTTATCAACCTCAAGCCAAGCATAATTTTCATTTTAATAGTTCGCGCAGTAGTCCTGCCTCTACGACTGGTCTCGATGTTGAGGTAAGATCGGTTAGTCCACCGGCGAAACTCTTCCATTGTGCAATATCACCCAGACGCCGACCCATGCGCACACAACACAATTCACAGCGGCTACAGAGACCGCACAGGCCATGTTTAGATTTCGATAAAATGCAGCAGGTTAGTTTGTAATGTAGCGCCAAATCAAACAGAACTAAAATATTCAATAACCACAACAACAAAACCAACAACAACAACAACAACAAAAAGTTTAACTCTATACTCATTAACATGGACAAATACCAAAATACCATCAATACCACAGCCACAAGCATCACTATCACCACCACCAATCCTACTACTACTACTACCAATACTACTACTACTACTATCACCACCATAAACAGCAACAACAGCAACAATAACAATAGACGCAATCCTTTCACAAACAACAAGAATATCATCTCAACAATAAAAGCCACTAAGTTTCCATCAAGGGGAGCAACTGCATCAGCAACTCTAACAACAAGTGATTATAGTCTGCTGCCGAAAAGTATTACAAGATGAAAACCGTTGTAAATTACTTGATCCTTGATACGACTGGGCGGCTTAAGTAGTTGTATATCATCATAGTTTATCATTTGTTGGCTAACGTATTGATTTTTTGTTTTTGTTTTTTTTTTTGATCCTCGATTACTCTCTATCTCTCTCTCTCTCTCTCTCTATTACCCCTAACATTACACTCCCTTTACCTAGTTTATATGTATTTTTTTTTTTTTTTTTACCAGAAACTAAAAAATAATTCCTCAACAGAATATACTCCCATACACATATACTTGCGTATATCTTCTATAACTCTTTACAAATATTTGTTTGTGTATTAAAAATATAAGAACAACAAAAAATTAAAATAAAAAGAAAACAATGATCATCAATGAATGTGAAAGTGAAAGTGAAAGAGTAATCAGTTGAATACAATATAATATTTAATATTACTACGTAATATTTCTAATAAGATAATGGAAACAACAACAACAACAACAAACCGACATACCGACAAACCAACAAACAAAAAAAAAAGAAAAAAGGATATCATTATAATTATTAATAATAATTACATACTATATTACAGGTTCTGTTTTTTTTTATATATATATATAAATAAATATAATTATACGATATATAAATAAATAATTATAAAAAAACAAAACAAACAAAATAAAACAAATTTAATTTTACTAGTAGTATAATAATTTAACATGTGAATAATTTGGATTTTAATATTGTGTCTCTTATAACTACATTAAGGACCCACAAACAGAACAACAAAGTAAAAAAAAACAACAAACAAATGATATTTAAAAATTTTTCAAAAAAATTTAAAATGAAAATAAAAATAAAAACTAAAAATAAGTATGAAAAGCAAAAAAACAAAAAAAGAAAAAAACAAAAAAAAAATAATAAACAAGAGAACAAAAATAACTGAAACGGAAACTTTTGTCATGTAAATTTTAAGCATAATGTTTGATGTTTGTACTCGTAATAATGAATGAATATATGAATTGATCATGAATCATGGCTAAAATATTGTTTGCAATCAACCATATACACACATACACACCTATACACATACACACAAACATCATTAAGAGTATATGTATTTATTTAATTACACTATGCGACAAAATCAAAAAAAAAAAAAATTAAATACACCCGGCTAATGACATAGTGTAGGCAGTGATGCCAGGAAATTTTTTCCAAAAATCCCTACGTCAATGAAAAAAAATCCCTTTTTTCCCTACACCCACTTTTAATTTTCCCTACAAAATTCCCTACGCCACTTTTTCCGTTATTTAATGACTCGATGTGCATTTAAAATTTACACAATTAATTAAATTAGCTTGTTAATGAGATCTTATAATGCAAATAGAATTTAATAACTCATGCCTTAATTTGTTCCTTTTTTTCGTACGTACGTCAGTTACAACAGAAAAAATTTGTTCAGCGTCAGCGTTGGCATGTGGCAAACTAAGTAAAATTTTTATAATTTTTGCAAAACTTGGAAAGGTCAAATTGTCATTAAAATTTTTTGGTTTGAAGATTTTGGACCAAAATGCTTCAATATCTAATTTAGACAATGTTTGTTTCTCATATTCAAAAAAACTACGTTCTAAAGTTAACCATTCATGTGTAAGTAAATTTAAATCAACTTTATACTTATCACATATCAGTTTAAATTAATAGACACTTTTGTTACCACTTCGGAGTTTAAAAATTCCATTTCTTTGAAAATTGATTTGTCATTAAGTGGCAGTCTTCTTTGCGTTTCTTCAAGTGCAACTTTGTAGAATTGTAGACAATCAGATTTTACCTGATGAGCAGTGGCTTTTGGAAATGTCTTCAACAATTCTTCACATTCACTGCCGACATAAACGTCATCTATTGGCAATGAAACATGAGGTGACCTTATGACACAATCAATTTTAAAACATTCGTTTTTAATAAAATGTTGGCCAAGTTTATTAAAAATTTTGTTGACTCTGAATGCAAAACATGAACCAACATTTTTTCCGACTGAAAAAGTGCATTTAACGAGTTAAAATAATTTAACATAAAAATATACACATTTTTTAACTTTAGATGCTAAAAATTTGAAATTGAAAAAATTCCCTACAATTCGAAAAAACTAAGAAATCTTTCCCTTTTTCCCTACATGTGAAATTTTTGAAAAAAATCCCTACAAAAAGGGAAAAATCCCTACACTTGGCATCATGACCTACAGTCAGTAGGTTGCGAGTTTTGTTGAGTAGATCTCGAAACTATTTTTTTTATATTTCTTGAACCCTCCAAATTTTTTTTATTTGACAAAAACTGTTTTTTTAGACTTTACGCACAAATTTCTGGTTTACTCAAACATTTCTGACCCGATTTCCAAAATTTAAATCTTGTTGAAAAGCGGAGAGATGGCCCCTTAAAACGGTATACATATATCTATTATTCGACTAAATATGCTATGAGTTTTGATGAGGTAAACTTGAAAAATGCGATTTTTTTTTGCATATTTTTTCAAGTTTGTCCGTTCATAGTAGCAAACTTTACTTAAAAAATATGAAATAAATGATGACATTCTCAAAGTGCATTATCTTAAGAAGAGATTGGCATTTCGTTTGATCAAATCGAATCAAAAAATTACCCTAGTTATTATATAAATAGTATAAACAGTCGTGTTATATTTTTTATATATCGACGCCTCCGTTCTATAACATTCTAAGTCGAAAAAGTGTGTTTTGAGCTATGAGCTCTCAAAGTTTTCACGCGATATCTCATAAACTATATAAGATACGCCATTGATTCTTTCACTGTTTTTAGTAAAATTTGAGTAGAAATTTTATAGTAGTTTCTGAATTTACAAATTTTATTTGGATCCTAGCTAAAAATGACATAGAATGTTTTAGCGCGGAGAAAATATTGACGATTGGTCGTCTAAGTGTACTTAGCATGTTTTCGATAGGTCTATTTGTTTTTTTGTTCCAAACTAAAACATAGGCCGACTTCCTAAACGCAAGTTGCAATTCATAATTTTAAAAAATGCGTATGCAATGCTAAACATGTCTTAAATGCAACCTTGCATTGCAGAGACATTTTTTGCATTTTATCGGCATTTAGGAACGTCGCTGTGCAACTCATCCATAAAACATATGTTATAAAATTGAAATTTTAGTTTTTGGAAAAATGGATGTAACACAAAATTATTTATCCATATTGTTGGCAAGTGCTGAGGAATTATGTCAGGCTAAATCTTCAAAAAACATTGATTTGTTAAAGAAACTTATTAAAAAGAAAAGAAAGAAAAGACAAGTCCCCATAATATTTAGGAAGCACCTAGTGATGTCTTCTCTCGAAAAGGGGAAGGAACTATCAACATCTTTTATTTCCCTTAAGATTGTTTCCCAAATGGTGTTTCGCTTCTTCTTTTTGCCCGTAAAATCTGGTTCGTGACGAAGTCTTGTCGCAATTAACAATTTTTTCCGCTCACGGGTCCACTTTTTGTCTCTGCAACATAAAATGTTTAATTATTTATATAAAATCTATCAATTATAAATAATTTACTAAAAATAGACAAGAAAATACTTACTCAGCCATTGCAGCTCAAATGTTTGCATACAAAATAAAAATGATGCGCGATTTTGACAGCTGATACTCATTAAAACATTAGACGTTGCCAAAAAGTTTACAAATGCGTTTACGAAGTGTATGCATTGTAAATATGCATTGCAACTTGCGTTTAGGAAGTCGGCCATACTATGTACACTTACACTCACAAAATTATTTTCTTAATTCGGGGAAGAACCTTTTAACTACACTTACAGACACTGAAAAAAGCTCTCTGAACATACCAAGTACACATAGAAAACACAACGTTAAGAAATGTTCCTTCCATAACATTCTAATTCAACTTAGATTTCAAGACAATTTAAAAATTTCCAAACAAAAGTATTCTAAGTGTACTTACTACATTTTAGAATGGAAAATTTTTACGACTATATGTGTATTCTAAGTAGATTTTTCCGTATAACTTCGGAACGGATCGGCGCATCTTAACCAAATTTGCAAGAACATTAAAAACGTTCTAAGTGTACTTAGACTGGAGGCGTCGATATGTCATCTCATCAAAAGAACTTTTAGTTCAAAAATTTTTAGAATTTTTGATGGATCTTGATTGTTTATCACAAAATGTGTCAATTTCACGTTTGCACGACTTCCAGAAGTCGGCTAATATTTGTGTTTTTTGCAAATATCATTATTTCTAATTGCGCAAACATTGGCCAACTTTCGATGGTCGCTCAAACGTGAAATTGACACATTTTGTGATAAACAATCAAGATCCATCAAAAATTCTGAAAATTTTTGAACTAAAAGTTCATTTGATGTGATGACATATGTATATGAAAAATATAACACGACTGTTATATTATTTAAATTATAACTTTTTTTTTTTTTAATTCTTTATTCATTTGCAATCTGTCCACTTTCAGACAATAAGCAAATTTTATAATTTAAATATTAAATAACAGGAGCTATACAGTTCCAGTGAACTGCATAAACTATATACAATTAAACATAGTTAACAAGATTTTAAGTTTATTTTAATATTTACAAAATAAGAAGATTAACTTCTAAAAGGTAAATCTAAAATATGTGCTCTTTTGAGTCTTCGAGTTTCAGTGCTGTCGTCCAATAGTGCAACAGCCAGAGGGTTTATGTGGTCACTTAATATTTGGATGTATTTTTCAGAAAAATTTTTTAATTTCATCATTTACTGATAAAACATTAAGATCTCTTCTGATACAATTGTTTGATACAAACCATGGGGCAGAAGTAATTAGTCTTAAAGGTTTTGACTGATATCTTTCCAGAATATCTATATTTGATTTGCTTGATGTTCCCCATAACATAATTCCATAAGTCCAAACCGGTTTCAAGATGGCTTTGTATACTCTCATTTTGTTGTTTAAAGTTAATTCAGATTTTGGTCCTAACAACCAATACAGCTTACGAGTTTTCAACTTTAGATGTGAGCTTGTTTAGCCTTAATATGCGGCTTCCAAGTAAGCCTTCTATCCAAGGTAATACCCAGATACTTAACTTCATTTTCATTTGGTATTTGTTTGCCATATATAGTCACATTTGCACAATCTTCTCTCCTTAATGCGAAAGTGATGTGTTTGGATTTCTCAGAGTTTACTTTAATATTCCACCTAGTGAGCCATTTTTCAAGGAGGTTAATATTTCGCTGGACATATAAAGAAGCTTCGGTTGGAGATTGGCTTGATGCTGCTATTGCTGTATCATCTGCATATGTTGCTACTATGACGTCGTTTGTTACCAGAATATCTGCTGTGAAAATTGAGTACAATACAGGCCCTAGTACACTGCCCTGTGGTATTCCCGCTCTGATTTCGTATAAAGCTGATCTTTCGTCTTTACTTTTAACATAAAAATGCCTTTGAGAGAGATAGCTTTTAAAAAAGAAGAAGTATGGAGCCGGTAAAACTTTCTTTATTTTAAAAAGTAAGCCAAGGTGCCATACTCTATCAAATGCTCGCTGGATGTCAAGAAAAACCGCAGAGCAATATCGCTTATTTTACAAACCATCAGTTATCACGTTTAAAAATTATAACTACGGTAATTTTTATACAATTTTATCAAGTGATGACTCAATCTCTTCACAAGAGAACAGACTTTAAGAATATTATCACTTATCCTATATATTTTTTTTATTAAAGTTTGCTTCTATGAATGGACAAACTTGAAAAAATATGAAAAAAATTCGCATTTTTCAAGTTTACATCATCAAAACTCATAGAATATTAAGTCGAATAATATATATATGCATACCATTTTAAAGGTCCATCTCTCCCCTTTCCAACAGGATTTAAATTTTGGAAATCGGGTCAGAAATGTTTGAGTAATCCAGAAATTTGTGCGTAAAGTAAAAAAAAAAACAGTTTTTTTCAAATAAAACAAGTTTGGAGGGTTCGAGAAATGTAAAAAAGCTATTTTTGAGTTCTACTCAACAAACTGAACAACGTGGACTATGTGGTTACTCGGGTGTATTTTCTCTGTCGCACCGTGTTATTTACAATAGTTTAACAATTAATAACAAGCAGGGGATGTTTTGCCATTATTTTCATAGCAATTATTCATAAGGAGTTTTAATACGGTGTCTGTCTCTTCCAGTGTGCTTTGCACCACTCTATGTTCAACTGAATGTTTAAGATGGGACAATTCGATTGCTTTAAAGCCTTTAAAATTATAATCTAATCATGTTAACTTTTTGAATCCTTCAAATATTGAAAAAAATAGCATAAGTGTGTGATAGGTACGATTAGGATTTAACGTTAACACAATGTAACTCACTAGGTGCTGATATTCAATGCAATTTAATTTTTAATTTCCATTGTTAGTCCAAACAATATTTTGATCATGTTAAAGAGTTCAAGCATTATTATGTAAGACGTTCTTGAACATTTGAATTTTATATTTTAGGCAATAGATGGGGCCTGTTCGTAAATGCATTACTGCTCATTTTGCGCTCACACTGCTAATCACATGTTGCCGATGCTTCTTTTTGCTGATTTATTTGTTTGCCTTTACGAACGAACAACACTGCAGAAATGGAAAAATTATTAATAAATATGATTTTTGAACTGGACGATAAAACAAATGACAAAATGTTGTTAAATGCACAAAAAAGAAGACATTTAAGGAGGAAAAAAAGAAACTTTCTGTTAAAACTCTCATTCTCTCTCTCTCATTCAATGCATCAGCCATTTTTATGATTAGTCTTTTGTGTTTATTTGCGCATTATATGATTTAATGTTGCATTTACGAACATTTGACAGCTGCAGTGCTGACAAGGTTTGCATTTATGAACATAATGCGTATAATATGCAGCACAGTAATGCATTTACGAACAGGCCCATGGTTAGTTATTATTATCCTGCAAATATTAAAAAATATTTACAGAAATTTTATGTAATTTGGTTTAAAATCTTTGTTATAAAATCATAAAATTAACAAATAATTTCCATTAAAATTACCGGAATATTATGGAGATGACTGTTGTTGTCATTGAAAGCAAAAAAGAAGTGAAAGAAGAAACTTTTTGAATTGCAAAAATGTTCATAATAAATATTCTTCGAAATGGCATAACAGGACAAGAGAATTTTGTTAAAATTTTTAAAAAATATTTTAAATTTAATCGGGTTCTAAAAGATCTATGGAATAAAATAGATTCTTGTTGGTTTCAAATTTCTTGTAGATATTTCGAATAAAAACTGTCAGTAAACTTTTTGTTGTATAAGAAGCCTTGAAAATGTTTAAAACTCGATTATGTTTGGTAACCGTACTCCAGTTGAATTTAAAAGCAGGGACCGAAAATAACTGTTATTTTTGAATTTTTGATTAAAAAAAGCAACCGCAAGGAAATGTCGGAGAACAAAACCTAGTATACCATTTTGATTGTCTTGGACCAAATTTTTATAAAATGTGACGCTTTTTAAAAACCTGATTTTTATTTTTTAGAAAAGAAAAATAAAAAATCAAAGTTATTTTTTGATTTTTATTTTTTCGAGCAGAAATAAAAGTTGTTTTTGTTTTAATTCATGATGAATTCATGATATTTATTAATATTTATTGCAAAACTTAATTCTAATAATTTTTTAACATACAGTCGAACTTCTATAAATTGAATCACCATTATCCAGAAAAAAACTTCAACTTATAGAAACTTCAACTTTGGGAATAAAATTTAATAATGATCCGAATTAAATAAACAACAGCTATTTGTAATTTTGTAAAGGTATATAATTATTTACTAAAATACTCAGTAATTTTTGATTGAATTTCTTCACATTTGCTTGAGCAAAAAGTGATTCTAATTTGTGTAGTGCTTTGTATAGGTCATCTTTTGCGTTTTCATTTGTATTCAAGAGTACATTTAAAGTCTTAAATGAATCATTAATAACTTGTCTGGACGGTAGTCTAACTGTTTCCTCAACTTCGTCCACATCGCTATCTACTATTTCTTCAGAGTGTGGTTCTGATTCGATGACATATTCAGTCAATAATATCGTCATCAGTTGGAAATTCAGAAGTAATCAATTCATTATCGATGTCCAAGAAGTCTTGAACAGTACAACTTATAGATTCTACTTCATTCAAATGTAGCCAGACTTTATAGTTATCTTTTAAAACATTCTCGTTGTCGTTAAAATCATTTAATAATACCAAAGATATGTTATCTTCTACCTCCCACACTGAATGCTGTCTAAATCCAGATTTTGTAAAGCAGTTTGAAATTGTCTGGCTAGTGGCATCAATATCCCAAGCTCTTGATAAGTTGTGAATGTATTCCAGCACATTACTATCGTGTTTACAATTTCCTTTAATTAGAACTACGTATCGCTCCTTTATTGCAACATAGTCATATCTCAAAAAAACTTGAACTTGGCAAAATGCGATTTAAGTTTTCAAGACATAAGTCCTATGATCTAATTGTCGCAAACACTTTTTGCTATAACTTCGGTTCAGCTTGGGATATAAAACTGATTTTTTTTTCAACATATACAGAAGGTCTAAAAGAGCAGTTTTGCTTAAGTAACTACAAATTTTTAATTTTTTGAGATATGACTATGTTGCAATAAAGGAGCAGTATGTATAAATTTCAGTGTTGGCAATTTAATGTAATTTTGCATAAAATGTTGCGATTTTTATAGCAAATTAAGTTAAAAGGAACATATATTCACTATTGGCGGCTAATTCGGTAATTTTTGCCAGGAAAACAAAATTTTTTTCGAAGAAATTCAAATTATAGAAACGATGTACTACCGTTTTTCTTCAAGTTATAGAGGAATTCATGTTATGGAAGTTCAAGTTAAAGAAGTAAAACCTGATAGAATTTCTCTCCAAGATGCTGTTGCCACGAGATGTGCTTCAACTTACAGAAAATTCAAGTAATAGAAGTTCAAATTAGAGAAGTTCGACTGTATTATGAATTCATCATGAATTAAAACAAAAACAACTTTTATTTCCACCCGAAAAAATAAAAGTCAAAAAATAACTTTTATTTCTGCTCGAAAAAATAAAAGTCAAAAAATAACTTTTATTTCTGCTCGTAAAAATAAAAGTCAAAAATAACTGTTTTTTCCACCCGAAAAAATAAAAGTCAAAACATAATTCTTATTTTCTGACTTTTACGATAAAAGTTATAACAGTTACGGTCCCTGTTTAAAAGAGTGAACTTCGATTGCCATTCATAATCCAACCATTAAAGACTGTAGTTTCAATAATATTTTAAACAAACTGAAGTTCATTTTCAAACTAATTTTTATTAAAAACATCTTTTTTTTTTTTCTCTGAATTTATAGGATTTCAATGCTAAATAAGAATCGTAATCCAATTGCTGGAATAAAATTTTGTTAAATTCCTCTTTAACAAATTTTTTTAGGCAAATTTGTATAACAAATAAACAATGTGTAATAAAATGTTAAAACATTCATTTATATTTTATATTGTATTGTATTATATTGAATGTATTTCCAATTAATGATTAGAGACTGATGAATTATTGTTTGATTTGCATTTTGAAAATTGCCTGTTTAAAAAGAAAATAAAATTCATTTATTTTTAATGATGATGTACGTACGATGTAACAATTTATTGCAGCAATTTTATGTTGATCTCAAATAATTTGCATTTTTCTTAATGAAATATTTCTTTTTTTCTTTCTTTCTTTCTTGTTTATTAAAAATAATTTTATTTCATTAAATGGAATTCTAACAGTAAAGAAAAAATGATTTTTTTTTGTAAAAGAAAAGTAAAAAATGAAAGAAATGAATTAAAAAACCAAACAGAAATATCAAAAAACGTTCAAAATAATGAATTAAAAATAAAAAAAAAAAAATTTTTTAAATAATTGTAAAGAAATTCAAAGGAAAAATAAAAAAATAAAAAACAAAATAACAAAACTACTGCATCAACATGGTTAAAGAAGTCTAAACAAATAAAAAATATTACAATAAAATAAAATAAAAAAAAAAATTAAAGAGAAAAAGAAAATTTTAAAATTTTTTAAGAAAACCAAACACCTCTACTCAAATATATATAAAAAACAAAAGATAACAAAATAATAATAATAAAAAAATAAAAAATAAAATAATATATTGTAGTATACTACATATACAAACAAAAACAAAAATAAAATAAAAAATAAATAAAATAAAACATGTTGTATATGAAACTAAAGGTAATAAAAAAAAAGAAAAGCGAAAAGATTTATAAAACTTAAAAAGAAAACCAACCAACCAACCAAGCAACCAATCATTAGACAGTCGACAACCAAATAACCAACCGATATTTAACGGAACAAGGAAATATGATTAAAAAAAAAAAACTAAGTACATAACAAAAATAAATAAATTTAAAAAAAAAAAATTAAAAACGAAAAATAATTCTAACAATAATAAAAATACTTCATTTAATATATATACATACATATATATATACATGAAATACATCCATACATACATACATACAAAAAACATATGATGTAATAATGAAACTAAAAACAAAATTACAAACAAAAAATAGCTCATATTTCATTTGTTTTACACGCTCAAAACAGAACAAAAATTAAAAACAAAAAAAAATAAAATAAATCAAATAAAAAATTAAAAATAAATACAAAATGACAACATATTTTTTCACTAATATATATACATATATATCTACATACATACATATAAATATATATACATTATATATAACAAAAGAACAAAAACAAAACAGAAGAAGAAGAAAAAAACCAAAAGATCCAAAATAATAATTTACAAGAAAGAATAGAAAAATAGATACGAAAATCTATAAGAAAAATCACAACCACAATAACAACAACAAAAAAAATTTAAACAAAAACCATATACAAATACAAATACATACATGCATACATACAAACATATTTCACATATACAATATTCTTATTAAATAATTAAACAAAACAAAAATCCAAAAAACGCAGGATAAGGATAAGGAAACCTTTTTTTTTTTTTTTGGAAACAAACTTCAATAATAAATGAACGAATTGAATTTGTCCTTTTCAGCAAACACGTCTTGTGAAGAAAACCTAACATATTTTTGATTTATTAATTTAAATATCATTTTAAAACGTTTTGTTTTTAATCAAGGCAAATTCAATAGGTAGTGCTATCAGCCCAGCTGATTGCTTTTTTCAGTCCAAGTAAATGTCAAACATATTGTTTGCGTACAGTGAGCAATAAAAACTTGTACACTATTACCTCGGAATAACTTTTGAAGAAAAAATTGTCTATAAAAAGAAATTTATTTTCTTTAAAACTAAAAAAAGCTTAAAAACTATATTCGGATTATAAACATTTCCCTATTGGTTACGAAACAAGAAAATAATTGTCGAAACTAAGAAATTCCCACATTTTTAAGCAAAAAAGTGGTGATTTTTTGACTATGGCGACCGAATTTTCTAGAAAGTCATCTTAAACAAAATCCTGTGGATTAATTTATTTATTAATTTTTTACAATAAGTGTACACATTATTTTTGCTCACTGTATATACATTCTTTTGTTTATTTATTTTTTAATTTCCTTTTATATTTGTATTCTACACAATTTATAATTTATTTAAATATTCTGGATGTTCTAGCACAACTTTTGTTGTAGAATCCGCTTTTATGCTTCCCAGTATCCCTCTGAAGGTCGTCATACCTTAGTGGTAGCGCAAATCAGCCCGTATTTAAAAAAATTTTATTTTTAAAATTTGTTTTTTAATATTTTTTTTATAAGCAAAAAGAAACAAAAGAGAAATAATGACACAAAATAACAACTTTATGTCATTATATGAATTCGCCTTTGTCATTTCTGGCTTACGGCGAATTTCATTTGACATTTGTTTGTACCCAAAAACAACAGAAAATACATGTTGTTTTTGTTAAAAAAACACTGCGAATTGAGTTGTTGTACTATTGCCATCACCTATTGAGTTCGCCCTGGTTTTTAATAAATCAATAATGCTAAAGCAAAGAAGTTTTATTTTTCGAAATTCCTTAATTCATACAATTTTCAATTTGTTTTGGAAAATATTTCAATATCTCAAAGCTTATTATTTTAAAATGTACACTTTATATTTTATCAATATGTATGTACGAGTACATCTATGATATCTTTCAACTGTTGACTGTTATTCAGGAAAATAAATCTAAATTGGAGAATTTAATTTTACTTTCAAACATGATAAACAAACGATGTAAGTTTACTAAAGTAGTTGTTGCAGTTTCGAGCACGAGTTGTATGCTGAAATGATTAACTTCTTTCAATCCATTCCTCTAAGATGAATGAATAATGTCTGGTATTATGTCATCCCCGAAGTATTGGTATCTCGGTTCACAGCTACATACATGTAAGGCGAAATGTGCCATGTGTATTAAAGATGAGCGATGCAGTGATTTTTGAAGAACGTTGTTCTCAGTAAACGTTTTTTGTTAATCACTGTTCTTTAAAACAGTGATTGTGATCACAGTATTCCAAAAGAAAACAAAAAATTTTTTTTATTTTTATTCCAACAATAAAAAATAACTAAAGGGTCCGCCAAATAACTTTTTTTTTTTTGAAATGCTTTAAAAAAAAAAAACTACTGAATATTTTCTCAAATTTCTTTTTTTATTTGAAAGTACAATCCTTCCGGTTAATAATGGAAAATAATTTCATTCAAATGGCTGCCTCGGCTGGCCATGCAGTAGCCTACACGATCGGTCCAATTTTTAAGCACATTATCGATTATGTGCAGCTGTATTTCACCAATGGCTTCACGAATATTGTCCTTTAAAGCGTCAATTGTCTCTGGCTTGTCGGCGTAACACTTATCTTTGACGGCACCCCACAAATAATAGTCCAACGGTGTCAAATCGCAGCTCCGAGGTGGCCAAACGACATCAGCTCTGCGACTGATAATGCGATCTTCAAAAACAGGACGCAAAACATCGAGTGTAGCTTCGGCTGTGTGGCACGTAGGGTCGTTCTGTTGAAACCAAATGTTGCCAATATCCTCCTCTTCAATTTTTGTGAACAAAAATTCGTCAACATGGCCCGATAATGATCGCCATTGACTGTAACGGCCACTTCTTGCTCATTTTCGAAGAAAAATGGCCCAATCATGCCTCTGGACCAAAATCCGCACCAAACAGTGACTCGTTTAGGGTGCGTCGGTTTTTCAATGTATGCGTGCGGATTTTCTGTGCCCCAAATGCGACAATTTTGCTTGTTTACATACCCGCCAAGATCAAAATGAGCTTCATCTGAAAAGATGATTTTTTTTTTTTTGCCAAAATCGGGTGCCGTCTATTCTATTAGTAAGTCGATCGCAGGCCCACTTAGCGAAGCGAAAACGCAACATACACAACCATATTCGTTCAGCGGAAGAATAAAACTAATTGTCTCTCAAATCAGACATGAGCTAAGTGTTACCATTCACGAAATAAGCACTAGTTGAAAAAAAAAAACGTTAGATGGCGGACCCGATATAAGGGCGGAAACTAATCACAAAACAAAAATTAAATAAATTCATATAAATTAATGTAAAATAAACAAGAAATATACTTACATACAAATTAAGAAAATTTAAACTTTATGTACATTACTAAATAATATATACAAAGAAAAATTACCTAAATATGTATGTACATTGTACTTTGAGTTTAAAAACAATAACATTTTTGCTTTATTGTCACTTAAACGCGTTCATCGCTCATTTAATACTTGTCCAGCTTTTGAGAAGACTCTTTCGCATGGTACAGAAGAACCAAGGGCATAAAGTTTTTCTTGAGGAA
Source organism: Sarcophaga caerulescens (assembly GCA_927399465.1). Taxonomy (NCBI): domain Eukaryota; kingdom Metazoa; phylum Arthropoda; class Insecta; order Diptera; family Sarcophagidae; genus Sarcophaga; species Sarcophaga caerulescens. Next base: position 8,461,469 of record OV656866.1, on the reverse strand, counting down.
TTTTATTAAGTTTTGGATATTTTAATTTATTAGTACGCCACCAGTTTAATGGGTCTTTATTTCGTGGAATAACATCATCTTCCAAATAACTATGTACTTCATTAATGGCACGCGATTCTGATGTTCTTCTTGGTTTAAAGTGAGAAATATTCGAATCAAAAGAGTTCCATATTGAAAATTCTTTCGGGGTGTCATCTTCTATAATTGTATCTTCTTGTATCTGATGTTCTAATTCAGAATTATACATTATGGAGACAGAAGATATAACAATTTCTTTAATGCGTTCTGCACAAGCCGGATCGCAAAAGGCAACCTTTTTAAATCCCGGATCAAAAAAATTAGTTATTCCTAATATATCGTTATATTTTACATTACTGAGGCGATCAATGTTATTATTTTTAATGTAATTTTTTTTTTATATGAAGTTTGACAATTAAGTTTCACAGAAAGTTCATGTATAAAAGACAAAAGTAAATAATCAGCATCATCTAATAGTAATTCTGCCTCGCTCAAAATAAAATGAAATAAATTTGAGTATGTAACAATTATGAAAGAACGACATTATTAGTAAGGCCGACTTCCTAAACGCAAGTTGCAATGCATATTTACAATGCATACACTTCGTAAACGCATTTGTAAAGTTATTGGCAACGTCTAATGTTCCTAATCGTTTGGCAACGCATTTTAATGAGTATCAGCAGTCAAAATCGCGCATCATTTTTATTTTGTATGCAAACACTTGAAGTGCAATGGCAATTTAATAACATATGTTTTATGGATGAGTTGCATAGCGACGTTCCTAAATGCCGATAAAATGCAAAAAAATGTATGCAATGCAAGGTTGCATTTAAGGTATGTTTTGCATTGCATACGCATTTTTTAAAATTATGAATTGCAACTTGCGTTTAGGAAGTCGGCCTAACTGTTATTTGGCAATTTCAATCACTGTAGTTAACAGTGAATTATCAATAACCGTGATTAAATCACAGTTTTGACAATATCGCTCATCTCTAATCATTCACGAACTCAGGTCGCCTTATTTAGTTTTAAAATATTCATGAGTCTCTTTTCATTATCCATTTCAATAAGAACTTGGAACTTGAAACATTCTTTCTTTAGATCGACGACATATAGTATGCAAAACACAACGACTTATTTGGAAAAATTTGTCAAAATTAATAACTAAAGTGTAGAGCAGGTAAAGTCGCCGTAGTGTGTTGGCCTATTAAACGTGAGGCCATAGTTCAAAACCCAGTTCAAACTTTTCGAACAAAACGAAATACGAAAAAATATACCTTCGGCTGATTACACTATGCGACAAAATAGAAAAAATTTTATACACCCGGCTAATAACATAGTCTATGTCGTTCAGTTAGTTGAGTAGAACTCAAAAATGCCTTTTTTATATTTCTCGAACCCTCCAAACTTTTTTTATTTGACAAAAACTTTTTTTTTGACTTTTCGCACAAATTTATGGATTGCTCAAACATTTCTAGCCCGATTTCCATAATTTAAATCTTGTTAGAAAGGGGAGAGATGGACCTTTAAAACGGTATACATATATCTATTATTCGACTTAATATGCTATGAGATTTGATGAGGTAAACTTGGAAAATGCGAATTTTTTTCACATTTTTCCAAGTTTGTCCATTCATAGTAGCGAACTTTAGTAAAAAAAATATAGGATAAGTCACGTTTGAGCGACCACCAGAAATTGGCCAATGTCTGCGCAAAGTGAAATAATAATATTTGGAAAAAACACAAATATTGGCCGACTTGTGATAGTCATGCAAATGTGAAATTGACACATTTTGTGATAAACAATCAAGATCCATCAAAAATTCTGCAAATTTTTGAACTAAAAGTTCATTTGATGAGATGACATATATAAAAAATATCACTCGGCTGTTAGACTCTTTAAATAATAACTATGGTAATTTTTGTCCGATTTGATCAAATGATGACTCAATCTCTTCACAAGAGAACAGACTTTAAGAATATTATCACTTATTTTATATTTTTTTATTAAAGTTTGCTACTATGAATGGACAAACTTGAAAAAATATGAAAAAAATTTGAATTTTTCAAGTTTACCTTATCAAATCTAATAGCATATTAAGTCGTACACCGTTTTAAAGGTCCATCTCTCCCCTTTCTAACAAGATTTAAATTTTGGAAATCGGGTCTGAAATGTTTGAGTAGTTTAGAAATTTGTACGTAAAGTAAAAAAAAAACAGTTTTTGTTAAATAAAACAAGTTTGGAGGGTTTGAGAAATATAAAAAAAATATTTTTGATATCTACTCAACAAAACTCACAACCTACACTATGTCATTAGCCGGGTGTATTTAATTTTTTTTATTTTGTCGCATAGTGTTATTATTATTTTAAGCTTAAAATCGAAAATTTTTAATAATTAATTTGTTTACATTTTTTAAATAAATAAAAAACTTTCTTAAGGTTTTTTTTTTAATATCTTAAGATTAAAATTGAAATTTAACAAAGTCAACAGTTAAAACAAGCCATGGATGGTGTTTGCTTAGAAAGACATTTTGTTTGCATTTGGTTATACCAACGTAAGTAGTTGTAAATATTTGTGAAAACCAACAAAGAAAATAAATCATACATATACACACACATATACTGGAAATTAAATAAAAAAAAAATTGAAATCAATGTCATTTTAATTTATCAAAAAAAAAAAAAAAAAGTAAAAAAGAATAAAAAAAATTTCAAACTAAAAGAACAATTTTTTTTTAACCGAATAAAGCATCCACTAAAGTTAATACTGGAAAAAGGATATTTTTTTTTTTTTCAAATTCAGTTTCATTAGTTTCAGTTTCTTATTTACCGTTTTATGTTTAAACAGCTTTATAAAAGGAAATGCAAAAACAACAACAAACTGCAATAGATTGAAATAAACAAAAGAAATAACAGTATTTGAATACCGCTACAAATACAAAAAATTTTTATGTTTAAAAAGAAAGAAATAAACCTAACACCCCCCCCCCTTCCCCAAAGAAAAAAAAATAAAAAAATAAAATAAACATTTGTAAACAAACAAAACTATATAGAAATTAATTAATCACCTTAACAATACATATGTATGTATATTTTTTTTTTTTTTAAGGAAATAAAACAATACACAATACCTATATGTTATTCAAAACAATTGTATGAAAACTTACAACAATATTAAAGCAAAAATACAAAAAAAAAGAAATGAAAATAAAAATAAAAAAGAATGAAAATGAAAATATAAAACTCAAATATGTATTCCCAATTATTTGCACACATTATTTATGTAAAACGAGCAAAACCGTATGGAAACAATTTTTGTGTGAAAAGCAAAGCCCAATTGATTTTCAGAAATAAACAAAAAAAAAAAAAAAGAAAATAAAAAAGAAATTGTATGGAAAATTATGAAATAAAATAAAAAAAAAAAGTAAAATTACTTGAATTTTCTTGCCAAAAACAAAAACTAAAAAATATAAAGTAAAAAAAAAAAAAAAAATACAAAAAACAAAACGAAAAGAAATTGAAATCAATGAAAATAAATAAACAACTCAATTATCCGATATTCTAAAATAGCCATTTTAGCCTGGACGATTCTTTATTTTAATCCAAACTTTATTCAAATATTGTTTTTGTTTTTTTTTTTTTTTTTTTTTTTTTTTTTTATAAACCTCCCTCCCTCTCTTTGAAAGAAAACAGGTACAAGGCGTTAAAATAAAAAAACAACATTTTATATCACCTAATCATCATTAAAACATATTAAAAATAAAGTAAAAAAAAAAATATGAAAACAAAAATTATTTTATCATTAAAAAAAAAATAAAAATAAAAAAATAAATATTTAAATTTTATTTTTAATATTTAATAAAAAAAAAGAAAAGAAAATAAAATAAATAAGAATAGTAATGAAAAGAATTGTATGTATGTTTTAAACAAAATTAATTTTTGGTTTCACATTTCTGTTGGATTTTCTTTAAAGAATAATTTTGTGAAAAATACAAAAACCAAATAAAAATAACAAAAATAAAAAAAAACATTGAATTTCATTGACTGAATATAAAAAAAAAACAAACAAAAAATAAATATAAAAATATTATAAAATAATAATAATAATTATTATAATAAAAAATAATAATAATTAAAAAAGAAAAATAAAAACAAAAACAAAGTTAAATTGTAGTTTTTTAAGTCTTAAATAATATATGATAAAAATTCTGAAAAAAAACAAAAACAAATGAATATATATATATATAAATATAAATTATATATACATAATTGTAAAAGAAAAAAAAAAAAAAACAACAAAATAAAATAAAATAAATAAAATGAAATGAAAAAAAAACTCATCTACATTGTACATATAATTAAGTACAAGTGCAAATAATAAAGGAAGCTCTGCAATAGCGAAAAAAATCCAAAAAAAAAAAATTTATTCTCGTGTTTTATTTCTTGGGCTTTCCTTTAAATACCTTTCCATTGATCCAATACAGCAATGCTTTACATGAATAGGTAATAGGTGTTGGTAATCAAAAGAAAAAAAAAATTGAATGTATTACGAGCATAGCTGCCAGATAAATGAAGCATCAAATCGTCAAATATTTGAGAAAAAATCGTCAAAGACGTTCACTGAAATCGTAAAAAAATTGTCAGAAATAATAAATAAGTAAATTGAAAGGTTTTTAAAAACAAAAACATATAAAGTCAATGTTAAGCAGCAATAATATTGGTAAATATAAAATACTAGATGACCCGTGCGAATATTTCGCACCGTTAGTTGTCAAATTTGTAACATAAAATGAAAATAATTAATAGAAATTTTATTAAAAGTATAAAAATATTAGAAATCATAACATATATCATACATATTTACATACATACATAATACATATGTTTAAATGCTTTTATAATACATACTTCTTTGAATACAATGTTAGAGGTAATGACATGATCACCGTTAACTTTTTGCCCGTACGAATCCTTAATACAAACAAAAATATCTTTAAACGTACGCACTCGAGAAAAAGCCACGTATAACTGCCCATGTGAAAAGACCGGTTCTGGTAAATACAATCCTACCTTTTGAAGGGTTTGACCTTGTTTTTCTTAAAACCTTTTTAACTGTTAAATATCAGCTGACACTATATACATATGTATATATTAAAAGACACCGTATTACTACACTTCATAAAACTGACAATAACGACATTACCAAAATGGCTTTTATAACTTTATATATTATGTGGAATAGCATTACAATTAAGCGACCCTGTTTATCGCACTTGATCTAACAACTACTGCAAAGTATTGCCAAAACAGCTTTTTACAACTTAATATGCATATTATATATATGTAACTGACTTAGTAATAAACGGCATTATAGTAAATAGCGGTATTGCCAGAATGGATTTTAATACATACTATAGGGTCCACCAAATAACTTTTTTTTTTGAAAATGCTTTAAAAACAAAGTACTGAATATTTTCTCAAATTTCTTTTTTTATTTGAAAGTACAATCCTTCCGGTTAATAATGGAAAATAATTTCATTCAAATGGCTGCCTCGGCTGGCCATGCAGTAGCCTACACGATCGGTCCAATTTTTAAGCACATTATCGATTGTGTGCAGCTGTATTTCACCAATGGCTTCACGTATATTGTCCTTAAAAGTGTCAATTCTCTGGCTTGTCGACGTAACACTTATCTTTGACGACACCCCACAAATAATAGTCCAACGGTGTCAAATCGCAGCTCCGAGGTGGCCAAACGACATCATCTCTGCGACTGATAATGAGATCTTCAAAAACAGGGCGCAAAACATCGAGTGTAGCTTCGGCTGTGTGGCACGTAGCGCCGTCCTGTTAAAACCAAATGTTGCCAATATCCTCCTCTTCAATTTTTGTGAACAAAAATTCGTTCAACAATTTTGCTTGTTTACATACCCGCCAAGATCAAAATGAGCTTCATCTGAAAAGCTGATTTTATTGCCAATATCGGCATCTTCTGTAAGTCGATCGCAGGCCCACTTAGCAAAGCGAGTGTTTGCGTATACACAACCATATTCGTTCAGCGGAAGGATAAAACTAATTATCTGTCAAATCAGACATGAGCTAAGTGTTACCATTCACGAAATAAGCACTGGTTGAAAAAAAAACGTTAGATGGCGGACCCGATATATTATGTAGAACTGCATTACTATTAAGCGACCCTGTATTACCACACTTGAACATAAACATATAATCATAATGACAACAGTATTATCATGCAGTTCTATATAAAATATAATTTTTATCAATGAAAATATTAATTTTTCAATTTCTAATTATTTTTCGTCATTAGTGTTAGATGTAAGCTTTAAAATGAGATATCATTCATTAAATTTGATGCGGTGGTATGGGAGATATTTGCAACCGACAAAAAAAAGTCCTTTAGAAATAATATATATGATTAGGGAGTCAGAAGATCTTGACGTTATGGGCATGAAAATTCAGTGTGATGCTCGCTAGAACTGACAGATTTTTCAGTGCCTTGGTTTCTTAATAAATGTGCAATAAATACTTCACTTCATCTGATCTATTTACCATTTACATCATTTATAACCGACCGAGAATGGAATACAACTCTCATGTATGGTTGGTCCTTAACGTATATTTTGAGACTTCTCAACCGTTTAGAGGAGAGGCCGTAATAGCTCGTTAATCACGATAGTGTGTCCAACTCCATTGATTCATTGGAGCATCGTTGCTATGTGGCTTGTGTTTCACTGTTCTATCGCTACTACAACGGATATAGCTCGAGCGAAATAAGGGGACTTGTTTATGAAAATCATGTATTTCTACGTAACACTCGTCTTTCTCGGCCAGCACATCCATATGTGATCGATTGGCCAGTGTATCGCACACTGCATTACAGACAAAGTTCATTTGTTAGACGGACTATTCGTGAGTGGAACTCCCTTCCTGCAGAGATCTTTCCTGTTACTTATGATATAAAAATATTCAAACCAAGTGTCCATAAACACTGCTTCCTCTTTCCTCCTTCCTATAATATATTTTCCTAATTCGAAACACAATGCCATACCCTGAGTGTTAGTCGTATTAAAAAAAAAATAATGGCACTTGTCTTAGGTCTTCCTAGGGTAATATTAGAAGCTATAATCGAATTTTTAAAATTGTCTGCAATGGCAAATGATAAATTATGCTCAACTACGATGATATTTGGGAGTTGAAATTTTTTGGGTTTTAAGAGATTAAAAAGGCATAAATAAAGAAAAATCATCACAGGTATTCGAAAATAACTTAAAAATATAACCACCCTTATTCTGGTTGTCGTCGTCGACGTCGTCTTGCGTCGAGAGTTTAAAATTGGTATTCTGTTTGTCGTTATTGACAGTTATAGATGACTGTCGACACACATTTGGTATTCTGTGAGTCAATACGCCGTCGATATTGTGTTGTGTCGCCTCTGATTTTGTCGACTCTGATTTTATCGACATCATTTTTGGTAACGACGACGACGACGACAACCAGAATAAGGGTGAATACTTTACTCCTTATTATTACTAGCATAAATTTACAGTAACAACTGCAAAGCAAATACAAAGCTTAAAGTGGCTTTTAATGTCCTGAAGTAAAGAAAATGATGTAAAATTTTTAATTGCTAAAAATCGTCAAAATAAGGGCATAAATCGTCATGTCGTCAATATGATATTTTTGGAGCTCAAAATCGTCAAATCTGGCAGCTATGATTACGAGCTATAAAACGAAAGCCATAATTTTTGCAATTAGTATTTTAAGTAGTCCGTATTTCGCGTTGTATAACACAAGATTATGTACTAAATAGCTTCTTTAACAGTTGTGCGATTGTTAAACGGTGTTTACCTCACGTCTAATAAATCAAATCACGGCCTACTAGTCTGCGAGGAAATTTTTGGTGGGATTATCAGGATGAAATTGTATTTGATCAGGCGAAACTTAATATTTACCTGAAGTGCCAACTTTACCAACAATTTTTTTAATACTTTTTGGTTCATATTCGAAAGGTTTGCCATCAAGGTAGTGAGTACGAGCATGAGTGCAGAAAGATATGTCACAAACCTAGCCTTAGGTTAGGTTAGAGGACGTGTACTTGTCAACTGTGACAAGTACAGTACCCGGAGGTCGAATTGACCCATTGTACAACGTTCTAGCTTCTCACATTTTAATTTTAAAATGCATTGTATGACTGTATAATAAGATAGAAACAAAGGTTGATCAATTACTCTCTCCGTCACATTTTCAATTTAGCGTATCTTAAGTGAAAGGGCAACACTTGTTTACTTACTTAATTGGTCATTACAACGTTTTAGTCAGAATTACTGCCTAGCTTCTCACACCATCCATGTTGTGTGCGTTAATTTCATCCATGAAAGGAGAGAAGTACAGTATAAAGTCGATTTTTTAGTTAATTTTCATGGAAATTTTATTTAGTCTCAGAGTTTTCGCCAGAAATCTGCTGAAAGGAAGTCTCAGAAGAAATACTTTTTATTCACCCTTATTCTGGTTGTCGTCGTCGACGTCGTCTTGCGTCGACAGTTTAAAATTGGTATTCTGTTTGTTGTTATTGACAGTTATAGATGACTGTCGACAAACATTTGGTATTCTGTGAGTCAATACGCCGTCGATATTGTGTTGTGTCGACTCTAATTTTATCGACATCATTTTTGGTAACGACGACGACGACGACAACCAGAATAAGGGTGATTATTTCGTTTTGTTGGAGATGTCTGACCTGGGGTTTGAAATCAACACACTATTTACTAGACTACAGCGACTTCAAATTGAAAAACAGTATTATTTAGATAGTTGGATAGATAGAATGGAAAGAATTCCTGTATAAGTCTACGAATTTCTTTCTCATGCGATCTATTCGCCGGATTTAGCCTCAAGTGTTTGTATTTCATGTTTCGTAGTGTAGCCGTAGTCTAGGAGGTAGTATGTTGGCTTATTAGACGAAAGGCCCGAGTTCAAATCCCAGGTCAGACATCAAAACGAAAATATGAAAATATTTCTTCGGTGACTTTCTCTCAGCAGATTTCTGTAAAAAATCAAGCCTTATAACAGAGTAGATGAGATGATGGTATTTAAGCTCTCGAAATTTAGTTGCAGCCATTTCTCCTTTCAGGTTTGTATCACTTCGAAACTTATAAATGGAAAATGTATTAAATATTCAAATAATTTAACATTAAACAATACTTATGAATTAATTTTTTATTATTTTTTACCACTTTCCAACTGCACTTAACAGCTAAATGTTGCAATTTATTTCCAATTAACTACTTCATGGACAATTTATACTTCTCGTGTGTCTTAAAAGAAATAATAAAATGTAGTAATGAAAATAAAACAAATTATAATACAATTCATTTGACACAGAAATTCATTTATCCATAGAGAAATAAAGACAAAATTATTTTCACTGCATTAATAAAAAAATCTTTTTTGTTTTCTAAATTAAACAACACTTCAAATATTTTCGCATTTTCTATTTCTCTTCATATTATTTAAATAATTTTTTTTTTTAAATACTATGTAATATAATTCATATACAATATATTCTTTGTTTTTTTGTTTTGATTTTTTTCAATAAAATGTATAAAATTCCTATATTTATTTGTTATTTGACTACAATTTGAAAATGTATGTACATTCATTAATGCTTACCACATACATAAATATGTAACTATCAATACTATAATACTAGTTTTGCTTTGTTTGCTTATCTGTTTAAAATAATAATAAATAAAAACTTCAGATGAAAATTCTTCTTAAAAATATAATGACTACAAAAGGGGGGGTTTATTTAACATCGGCAGCTTTTTCTTTTTTTAATAACTCTTGCTTTTGCTTTTTGCGCTCGTGAATACGCTGGTGACGCCGCAAATCACCAGAAATACGAAATTTCTTTGAACAAACATCACATTCGTAAGGTTTTTCACCTGAAAATTAAGTAAGAAAAAAGAAATAAAAGTTTAATTTTTGTTATTAATTTGGTATATGGATTACCCTCCTCCTCACCTGTATGTATTTTTCGATGATTTTGCAAATAGGTACTAGCACGAAACGTTTTCGTACAGAATTCACACTTGTAATTTCGTTCGCTGGTGTGTATGCGCAAATGCACGACAAGTGAATATTTCCGTGAGAAGGCTTTGCCACAAAATTCGCACTGATGATTTTTTTCGGTGCTGTGTATGGAAATCGTGTGATATTTAAGATCGCCCCATTGACGAAATTTCTTGTCACAATGTTCACATTCGAATGGTTTGTCGCCGGTGTGAGTACGGGTGTGAGCTTTTAAGGCACCAATGGCAAAGAAGGATTTGTCACAAATCTCACACTGATGTGGCCTTAGACCTGAGTGCGTGCGATGATGATATTTAAGCGCATTACACGAATTGAAAATGCGTTGACATTTATTGCATACAAAACGTTTACGTTTACCATCCTCATTGTTTTCCTCATTTTCGGAAAAGTTCTCTTCGCCGTTGCCATCGAGAACACTCTCGTCGCAGTCTTCTGTTTTTGGTTGGAGTAGAAAATTTTTCCCTTTTTGCTGATCGAATTCCGTTTGAGAATTATATTCCTCATCATCGGTATCTTCACCATGATGATGTAGTTGCTCGAATTCGTCCTGTTCATTGCCGCTTAATGTTTCTTCAGGATTTGGATAGGGAATGTCGTTTATAGGCGGCGGCGGTGTTTCTTCAAGTTTAATATGCTGCACCTGTATGATTTGTTGTTCACTCAAAGAATGCGTTGGCAGAGGTTGTGGTGGGACTTGCTGGTCATGACTCAAACATGGTTCATTGTGTATGGCAGGTGCTTCTGTATGGCTAAAATGCAAACGCATAGCTGTTTCCGTTTGTACTGCTTGTGTAAGTGTTGGATTTGCTGGTGGGGGAGGCAGAGATGGTTGAATTTCCGATGGATGTGCTTGTAGATCCCTTTGCATCATTTTACCCGCCGAAATGTGATTATCGCTGGCTAAAAGAGGCACCGTATTATCTGCATTTAAAATAGGGGCAAATTGACCGGAAAATAACACATCACAGAATGGTTTTGTTTTCAAATCAATCACATTGAAACAATTATTTGTGAACCTAGAAATCATATTATTTGTATACATATTTTTAATAAATATTTCTTGAATTTAAATAACTTGATACTTACCAATGCTGCCGTACGCCGTTTGATGTTGGTGCCATTAGATCCATGGTATCACAGGTATCCTCTATTAGTACTTTATCTCTTATGCCTTCTAACATATCTTCCGTATCGCTAAACTCTTCCGACACCAGATTTGTTGTAGTTGGCTGCTGTTGATGCTGTGTTTGGAGTTGCTGCTGTTGTTGTGGTGGTGGTGGTGCGTGTTGCTGCTGCTGTTGCAATCCAGAGCTAGCCACACTCATTGTAGCTGCCCCCAGTGTATCAGTTTCGTGTGCATGATGTTGTGGCTCCATTACAACACGCACCGAAACCACTTCGCCTGTTTGCGAAAAATTTTCAAATGGAAAATGAACGTCTTGGAAGACTTGATCAAGTCCGTCAGTCTAATAAATTAATCAAGAATTAACAAGTTAAACATCACTTAATCACACGATAAAATACCTTTTTTATGGCACATAAATCGGCCGAAGTTTTTTCTGGGCCCAAAACATCTAAAGAGGTTTTCATTGCAGCCAGAATAGTATCGGGAGTAGAAGGTTCATAGTGCTGTTTGAGGTGTGCAAAGAAATCCAACTGTGAACAGGTGGTATGACAACACAACTCACAACGAAATTGTTGCATACCGGCGCCCACAACCAATTGATCAACATGAGGCAGCTTATGATTCATTTGGAGTTCCGTATTATAATTGGGAATTTTTAGTTTGCGAGAAATACGCTTCTTATGAGGCAAGATTTTTCGTGAATTGAAACGTGATATATCACAGTCATCGTCGATGGAGGCTTCCTGTAACACATACATTTTTTTTATTTCTTTTCTCATTCAGTTTTTCTTTCGCATAATCTATAACAACACACACTTACGTCCAATGTCACATTGGTGTCGGTAAGCAAAAGTTGTTGAACAACCTTAACACCATTCTCCTCTTCATTGGGCACAACAGCATCTACGGTGGCGTTAAAAGATTTTTGTACCGGCATAAGAAAATCATTATTTAAAGGCATAAACACCGAATTTGTGGGTGTCTTTCGTTGTTCATTCTGGTGCTGATGATGATGCTCTTCCGTGCCTACGGGAAATAAACTGTTGTGGAAGTGCAAGTCGGCAGGCAAATTATCTGGATTATTATGGCTTGAGGTCTCTTCGGTTTTGGGAAAATTTATAAGATCCATAATAAAATGATTCGTGTCACGCATATACTCTGGAGCCAGTAGAGTCTATAAATGAAATGTCTGCTGAGAATTGCTTACTAAATTTCATTGTTAGTATGGCGACTTACGTGATCTATGAACTCATGTTCTTTGCGTTGCATTATCTGCTCCATGGCATCAATATTATGGCAATCCTTTTGCATGAATTTTCTTTTTAAATCCTTAAATGAAAATAGAAACGAATTATCATTTGTTTGCCTAACTCCCCCAGAGACATGTAGCGGAATATGCTTACAATTTCATTGGTTTTACAATGGTCATCGAAACCATTGTAATCGTTTAATTCCATAATATTGAACGCGTTTTACTATCTTTTTCTTGGTTCACAAATTTTTGTTTATTTCTAATCAACCAATTCTCGTACTAATTTTAGCCAAATAAACAAATAAAACTCAAAGAGAAAACAATACAGAGACAAATTGTCAAATTTCCATACACAATAACGGAGATGTTTTACACGAACGATACAAGCACTTGCCAGCTGATTGAGAAAAGTAATGCCAAGTTGTTAAATGATAAAACTTATATATATATATAACTTATATGATTAAACTTATATCAGAAATTAAGGCATACCTTAGGGGGAAAAACACACACTGATGCCTACACATCAGCGTTGCCGTTTTGGTCCAATTGGATAAAAATTGATAATTTTTATTTAAAAATGGCTACGATTGATAGTTTTGGTTGGTTTGTTCAAATTTCATTTATTTTTTGGTAGAAAAATACAATTAATATCTGTAAGATTTAAAGTAAAAAAAAAAAAAAAAATAATACTCCCTATTTATTTTTAGGTCTAAAAACGAAAATAAAATGTTTAAGTAAGAAAATATACACCCAAACCTTTTTTTACACGGTAGATACGTTCCAGTGGATACCGTGTAAAAAAAAAACGCGTAAAAAAAGACAAATATTATGTATGTAAGTAAGTGTATAAACAAACTGAAAAGATATACATAGGATTGATGCAACAGCCTGCATATGCCTATAAAATTGAATAACTTTATAAAAACGCACAGATTTAGTTCAATAGTATACACAGAGTTTTTTATTTTATTTCATTTTATGATTATAAAAAAATAAAGAAAAAACTTAAAAATTCTCTTCCATTTATAAAAATAAAATTAGTTATCAAACTCTTAAGACAATTAGGAACGGAATTATTTTCAATAAAAATTTTTTTTTATTTTATTCGGAATCAGTTTCTGATAGCAAGCGCATACTCTTTTGCTGGGGGGCTCAATATCAGTCTCGTCAGTAGAAATACTTATTACTTCTACATCTTCAGAAGCTGCTTCTGGCGCTGGTTTATTTCTTTTAACAGCAAATTCTGTTATAGTGCGTTGTGATTCAACTTTGGAAAGCTCTTTATAGAGCTCTCTGTATCTAGCCATACATGTTTGTAGGTCTGATTGAAATTTCACAGCTCTTTCAATTATGTTATCACATGTCAAAAAGCAAAAAAAATGGTAAATTTGTTAAAAAAAACCGTGTTATTTCAAATTCGCGTAAAAAAAACCGTGTAAAAACAGGTTTGGGTGTATACAGTGAGCGTCAAAAGAAAGTGTACACTATGGATAAAATTCTAACAATCTCAACTCAAGTTTTCCACTTAAGGAGAGTGCCCGAAAAATTTTACAATATTTCCAAAATTTTCTAACTCTTTTCTTCTTGTTTCAATTTTAAAAACTGGCAATAAAATAATTTGAAATAAAATTAACGGTAATTTATTAATGTATATTTTTTGAATTGTACACTTTCTTTTGACGCTCACAGTATGTAGTTAGAAACCCTGTTTTAACGTACCTTAACGTTTAACATATCTGTCTGTTTACATAAGGAACAACGAAATTTTTGTTAATTTTAGCAATAAAACGTTAATTTCATTCATACTGAATAATTTATAATTACTTAAATTCAAAATTTTGGTAGGATTGGAATAATTTTGGTAGGTTTTGGTAAGAATATTGGTAGGAAAAAATTTTTCTATGTGGCAACGCTGGTAGGCATTCACGCATAACACAGGCTACATACAACACACAACCGCATCAAATTTTTCTTACATGGAAACACAATGAGTGAATGAATTACGAACGAAGGTGTGATTTTTTTTCCAATCTGCTATTTCACCCAGTGTCGTCAGATTGTGTTTTGAAGTTCTATTCCCGATTTAAAAATTTTCAACTTTCTTTTTTCTTGAATTTCTTTAAAATTATTCACCTAACAGTCGCATTAGGTGGCATTACATTGTCAGCTTAGGTTTAGGTTAGAGGACGTCAGTCAATTGAGATAAGTACCCGGAGGTCCAGTTGACCCATTGTACAACGTCCTAAAGGGGAGAGGATAATAGGGGAGATAGGAAAAAGGAGAGGAAGTAGGAAAGGGAAATACATATATTGTCAGCTATTGTTGCCACATTAAAATGTCAACCTTCAACGGCTCTATTGCAGGATATTAAACCAGTTCACGATCACTTATGTTTCATTTCATTTTATTTTTATTTCATTTCATTTTATTTTATTTGCCTATGGAAATATTCCTTGCAGGCAATTAGGTGATATTACAAAATATTAATTCTAAAAAACAATGAATTTAAATACTTAATTACATTAATTTTTATAACATTACTCGATAAAGAAAAATCAATTAACATATACAATTTATTAAATTCGTTACATTCGTTACACATTCTCCTTATTGGGTCAGCACCAGCGTAATTGGATCTAAAAAATTGTATTGATAATGGGGAAAAATGACGTGACGGACGTTGAGGAATATTAAACGTGATATATTGGATTAAAAAACTGGAGCCAATATCACCAGTAATTACACTGAATAAGAACGAGATATTTAACATAGTTCTGCGGCTTTTAAGTGTCGGAAGTTTGATTAATGCTAGTCTGGTAGAATAAGAAGGTAAACTTGTGGGATTAAAATTCAGTCCTCGGAGATAAAATATCAGAAATAGCTTTTGTACAGATTCGATAACATCGGAATATTTTTTATATAGAGGATCTCATATTATGGATCCATACTCGAGTATAGGCCTTACAAGAGATGTGTAGAGCGATTTAGTAACATAAGGATCATTAAATTCTTTTGCCCACCGTTTTATAAAACCAAGTACGCTTCTAGCTTTATTTACTGTCATAGCTATGTGCGGAATAAAATTTAGTTTGGGATCAAGTAGAACTCCTAGATCCAGGAAGTTATCTACAATCTCAAGATCGTATCCATCAAGAGCATAGTTTGCAGGAATCGGATTCTTTCTTACAAATCTCATGTATTTACATTTTTTGAGATTAAGCTGCATTAAATTTAAATTACACCATAAATGAAACGAATTTTGGTAATTTTTAAGTAGTTTCTGATCGGAAATTTGGCGATAACTTAGGAAAATTTTTACGTCATCAGCGTACATTAGGATGTTGGAATAGCGAATCATAACAGGTAAGTCGTTAATAAACAATGAAAACAGAAGCGGTCCAAGATGGCTACCCTGAGGTACACCAGAAAGGACATAAATACTTCTGGAGCAGCAGTTTTTAAAAAGTACGGTTTGTTTTCTGTTGGTTAAATATGAGTAAATCCATTTTAAACTAAGATCAGTAAATCCCATTAAATAAAGTTTCTGCTTCAAAAGTACATGATTGACTTTATCAAAAGCCTTGCTGAAATCCGTGTAGATAACGTCTGTTTGTTGCTGATGAAAAAATCCTCGATAAATAACTGTTGAAAGATGAAGCAGGTTTGTTGTAGTTGAACACTGCTTTCTGAAACCGTGCTGATAAGGTAATCATTTTTTCAAATAGTTTTGGAATTATGCTCAGTTTTGCAATACCACGATAATTTGTAACATCGGATTTATTTCCTGATTTGAACAAAGGAATAATGAATGAATCCTTCCAAACGTTAGGAAAATAACGACATTTAATCATGTTCCGCCTGTTTACATACGCTTATTATTTATATTTTGATTTTATTCTTTGAATTATTGTGACATGTTTCTTACAAACATATTAAAAGGATGTGCTTCGTATACACTATACTCTCTCTGAGAGGTTTGCCTCGGAATATATGCTCTCATTCATTTATTTACAACTTTCCCTTTCTGCCACCATAGAAATGAAGATTATTTGTCAAAAGGTATTAACACTCACTCAAGTTCATAAATTGCATGGCTTAGTTTTAATTAAGCCACTCCATATGGGCACAAGCATTGTTATACTCTCCTCCCTTCCTCTCCACTTTTCTCAAATTCAAATTGTTGGCGATAATCCTAAGCATTTTAAAAATAATTTTCAAACAAATTTAAGGTCATTATGGATCAGTAACTAAAGCAGCAGCAGCAGCAGCAGCCACAGCCGCCACAAAATGTTTTGTTTATGAGAGTTCCAGCACTCAATAATCAATTTTAAACCGACTGACTGGCTGTTGGTTGTTTTTGTTGTTTGTTGTAGGCTACAAAATGTGTTACAAATAAATAAAAACTAAAAAAAAAAATTATTTGAAAAGCAATTGAAGCCGCTCATAAATTTTCTAAGGACTGGAGAAGTTGGTTTGATGGTTGGTTGGTTGGTTGGTTGGATAGATGCATGAATACTCCACTGGAACACACACTCAGATGCACACAATAATATTTTGTATTTATTTTTATGATCGTTTCTGAAGTGTTAATAAGGCTGTTAATTTGTTATTGTTATTGTAATGGCTGCAGCATAATTATCAACTCAATCAGCCACCACCGCCACCACACCACAACATGATGTTTTACGCGCTTGGCAATAGTAAGCCTATGGCAGCATATTGTGTGTATGTATGTATGTGTGTTGTCAGGAACAACATGTGAAAGATTTGAAAATTTTAATTTATGTAATGATATTTTATTTTTATTCTTCTTTTTTATTGATTTTATTTCCTATTTTGCTTTTTTTTTATTATTTTTTACTACTGCCAACATGTCAGTCAGGCACTACCCTATAAGTCGTATGATTAGTTTGAGAAAACGTATACAGGGTGGCTGATATGTATTGCAACCAACTTCAGGTTGTTATCATTTGTAAACCGCTCCTCTGACAGCTGACAGATTTATTCCAGTGACAGTTCATTTTATTATTTACATGCGTACAAAAGCATTTTGATCTATTGCATTCAGAAAAAAAGTTATTCGTGATGGAATTCAAGCGTGATAGTGTGATTGCTTTATATTTGGCTGTAAAACCACAGGTGGCTATCGTTAGAACCCTCCAGCATTTAAATGTGAATAAATCTTTTGTTTCTCGTACCATTGCTCGTTACCGTGATACTGGCAGTGTTGCATCGCGTCCAAAAAGTGGACGAAAAAAACGGTAACAACACCAGAAATGATCCGAAAAGTGAAGGCCAGATTTGATCGAAATCCACGCCGCTGTGGTAGAAAAATTGCTCGTGAGCTGAACATATCGCGAGAAAGGATGCAACACATATTGAAAAATGAGCTTGGACTAAAGCCATTGAAGTTCCAAAAAGTGCAAGAGCTCACCGATGGACAAAAAAAAAGTTAGACTGGAAAGAGCCAAGGAGTTACTTCGCTTGCACGAAAGTGGCCAGTTACCGAATTTGGTTTTCTCCGATGAGAAGCCATTCCAAATTGAACAGTTTGTGAACAAACAAAATGATCGGGTTTACTTGCCAAAGAGGTCAGCTGAAAATTTACACCTGCGATTGACCACCAGAAATCAAGCGCCGCCGATGGTAATGGTGTGGGCCGCCGTAACGGGCGATGGTCGCTCCCCGCTCGTATTCATCGGCCGTGGGGTCAAAATAAATGCCGAATATTATCGGGAAAATGTCTTAAAGACAGTATTGAAGCCCTGGGCAGACAAACATTTCGGCAGCAGACGATGGACATTCCAACAGGACTCAGCACCACCGCACTCAGCACGCGTCAACCAAGAATGGCTTAAAAAGGAGGTTCCGGATCTCAATCCGTTGGACTTTTGCGCCTGGGGCATTTTGGAGAGTAAGGTTCTCACTAAAAAATACCAAAGTGTCGATCATCTCAAGACGGCGCTTCGCCGTTAATGGGTCAAAATACCGCAGAGCCACTTTCGTGCAGCCTGTGATGGCTTTGTCGGCCGTTTGAAGGCCATAATTCGTACCAAAGGTGGCCAATTCGAACAAATCTAAACTGATTCTAAAATTTGATGTTATTTCCAACATTTTTTGCTTTTGAACAATAAAATTAAAAAAAAAAAAATTAAAAAATATAGCGCTTTACTTTGTTGCATTATATATTAGCCACCCTGTAAGGTTCGGCTTAAAATGATTTCGATTAGTTCGGTTTCTTTCTTAATTTACCATCGAAATATTGCTTTAATACTTACGAGTCTAGAATCAATGATTATCGAATACTTGGTTCAATATTATCAAATATTTTGCCGTTACGACTATTTAGGATACGAATGTCCCCAATAGAAACATCACCATACTCTCCGATAACCAGGCGGCTATCAGCGCTCTGGGCTCCGGGCTCCAATGTGATGAACTCCAGAATGGTCTATGGCTGTCGAAAACACCTAAACAGGGTTGTGGAGAAATATGATGTACACATTATTTGCGTTCCGTGACATAATGATATCCAGGGCAACTGCAGGCACGGCACGACACGACCATCTCTCCGATGAATTCTTAAATTTTGGAGTCCCTTTGGGAACCTGCAAGCTCATGATTGACAGCTAGATCACGGACTCCGTCAATCGCAGGTGGGCGGCTTCGGATAAGGGCAGAATGGTGCACATAATCTGGCCGAAGTTGGATAGAGGGCGCACTGCAAGGCTGGTTAAATTCCAAAGAAGCATGCTCAGTACGGTTATCGGAATTGTGGCGGGACATTGCATTACGCGTGCGCACGCGAGGCGTATTGGTCTGGGACGCCTTGCAAATGATTACGGTAGAAGCTGCCGGGATGAGGAGGAAGAAGAGACTGTTCTTTATCTACATGCATGGCACTGTGTCAAGGGAGAAAGGGACATCTTGGTGCCTACTACATTGATGATCTGGGTGATTTGTCGAACATTGACATCGGCAGTTAGAGTCGCTTCATGGGAAGCTCTAAGTGGTTCCAGGACTAGAGGATAATGGACATGAACTGTGGTATCACAGTGCGTCCATCCAAATTCCATGGTGGCACGGCCAAGAATACTTACCTACCTATTATTAAATATTTCAGAGTTGACTTTAAACTGTAGGTCTCCGCTACATATTGATAAGATTAACGCACACAATTCGGGTTGTCTGAGAAGCTAACTGAAGGGTTGTAGTGATCAGTTCGTGCACAAGTGCCTCCCACGGTGCCACAAAGACACATAGTCAGTGGTGTTGTGCTAATTTTTTTTTACCGGAACGCGTATATATGTATAATTATATAGACAGGGCCGATCCTGGGTAGGCGGCCGATCTGTGCGGTCTCATGTCCCAAATTTAACGACGGGGGTGATTTTCCATGATAATCCTGGCGGCGGCGGGAGGGAGATTTCCCCCAATTTTCGCCGGTCGCCAGAATCGGCCCTGTATATAGCATAAAAAGGAAAGGAAACGAAAATCATTTCCAATTCTCGTTATCAGAAATCATCTTTAGTTCCGGAACGCGTTCCTGTCCAAAAAGGAAGTACCGGAACGACGTTCCGAAACGTTCCGGTTCGACAACACCACTGCACATAGTGAATATAAAGCGTAGACCAACGCCCCCACATACATGCTGTAAACACTGGCTGCAACACTGTATGTGGGTACCAATTCAAAATCATGCAATTTGGACCTGATTTCCCCTTTGTTTAGGGGTCGGAGACCATCTAAACTCCTTTAATGCGTTAAGAGTGTAACGCCACACCGTACTGACACACACTGTGGGTCTAAACAATAGCCACCACGTGCTCCCATAAAGGGGGCCTCACCAATTGCCAGGCAGGGACAAGTCCCTGGGGCTCCTGGCACCCGTGGTTCCAGATTAAAGACCTCTGGTCAGGCTTCGCAATCAAGTAAGACCAGACTGCTGGCAGTTGAACCCCAAGTAGTTCCTGACTGGTAGCAGCACCCTTAGTCGCCTTTTACGACAAGTATGGTGATCACTGAAGTCGCCGTAGTATAGTAGGTAGTGTGTTGGCTTATTAGACGTAAAGCCAGGGTTCGAGCCCCAGGCTAGACATCAAAACAAAATACAAAAAGTATTTCTTCGGCGATTTCCTCTCAGCAGATTTCTGGCAAAAACTCTGAGAGTAAATAAATAAAATTGCCATGAAAAGTTTCTCAAAAAATCTGTCGTTCGGAGTCGACTTTAAACTGTAGGTCCCGCCACTTATGTATAAAAAATTAACACACACAACATAAGTGGTGTGAGAAACTAGGTCAATAATTCTGACTGAAGGGTTGTAATGACCAATTATGTATGTAGGTATGGTGATCACTGTGGTAGTATTCTCAACCCGCTACCACACGGGGAAGAAAAGTTAACAGTAGAGACTGACTTTAATTCTGATAATATTGCACAGTAGCTATGCCATCTGCTACCTTTATGGTGTTTTCTTTTCTACAAAGAAAATGTCACCCTCTTACAAGGTGCATTAAAAAAATTTTTGACCAACCCTGTTGTAATGTAATTTTTTATTTGAGAAGAACATAACACAAATATTAATAAAGGGTATGCCCTGTATTTACCACTTATTAAGAAAATGAATAAGGAAATGCCAATTTGTTCAAAGGTGTTGCCAGATCTCTAATTTTTCGAATTCATTTTTTGCACGCTTTTTTTTATAAAAAAAAAAAAATATTTTAACACTGTTCTAACATTGAATGCAATTTTTTATATTGCTGACCATGTAGCTTTAATAATGTAATATTTCCTTAAGATTACTACACAAAACAATGAAAAAATTAACTTCAAATTGGATAACAATACCAGGCAACTTTTTCAAAGTTTCATCTGGTAGCCCTATAAATAAACAAAAGTCATCTGTTTTACAGGGCACTATCAGCACTCTCGATTTATACAGAGCATAAAATGCAATGCCCTCCACCATTGGCAACTGCGAATTATTTAGAATAAAACATACCACCCTTTTAGAGGGCGAAACATTTTTAAGAAACAAACGCAAAATTGCATTTTGCGTTAATAAAATGCACATTTTTTGGTAGAAAAGAAAACACCATTATTAGTTAGTTGGTTTGGCCTTAAAAAATTCCGCCAAAAATAAGAACAGTGTCTGCATTATTGTCCGGCTTTTTTTGTAATGGGTTTTCATTATGATTTCGCCTTACGTTTACACAAGATTTCTCATTAGAACACAATCTGAGTGTCAGTAATTTAGGGACCTAATAAAGTCGTCTATTATCGTTTAAAATCAATTTTTTTTATTGATTTTTATGCGCTATTTTATGCGTAACCATAAATAAGGTTTTAAAAGATTAAAATTTGTTTAATAAACAATTATTGGGATCATAAAAAATTTCATAAAAGATAATAAATTTTGTTGCATTTAAGAAAAACTTACACAAAAAAAGAAAGAAAAAAAATTACAACAAATTGTATTCATAAAACACTTAAAAACAGAAGAAGAAATCACTGCCATATGTTAGTTGTACAAATAAAATTTAGTGCGCTTAGGCATCTAATTTAACAAATCCTATCTGTTTGTATACTTAGTAAGTGTAATGAAATCATCATTATGATGAGTAGCCAATACCATCACTCATCATTTAAAGGGGGAGAAGCAAAGAAAAAAAAACTAAGAAAAGAACAACAAAAGTGTAGAGATGAATCAATATCTTCTTGAAGAAAAATTCTGTTGAATTACAATTGTTTACAAACTTATTGAAGGCATTCTTCTGATTCGGTTTCTGAATAAAAAGAATTCGGAATTTTTTTGTTCTCCTCATCATCATCTTCATTACACTCATAACTTTAGAATGTTGGATGTTGTGCCGACGTTTTTGTGCGAAATGATTTTTGTTTGACAGATGGATTCCAATTTTAAAAAGTGCCTCCAATGAAGTGATCATCATCATCATCATCATTTACAGTTTCATCTTGTTGTTGTGCGTGCGTGCTCTTCTTTATGCCAGTAAATGTTGCATTGTGTTTATTGTGCTGCTGGTAGTAGGTAGTGTTTGTTAGTGTGTTGGTGGTGCGATTATCGGGAACATTATGGATCATGTTTATAAATTAATTAAACGATTCGCTGTTCACTGCTCGCTCGCTGCTTTTTATATAAACTATTCATTGCCTCGTTCAACGACACTTGTTGTCGGCATAATTTCAATTCGTTTTTTTTTGTTTTTTTTTTGTTTTTGGTTTAAAGACACTTTCTCCGAATCTCTCTCTTTTATCTCAAATATTTAAACAGATTTATTCCTGGGAATTATTTAGCATTCCTCATGTGTACATGTGTACGTACTTGGTTCGTACGTACACACTAATTCTATTTGAATATTTAATCGTATTAACATATCCACTTGCAGTCAATCTTTATCAAATAAGGTAAACAAATTTCATTAAGACTTAAAGCATAGACAGAACGAGAAGAGAGGTATTTAACCAACTCCTGCACTTACAGAATCTTCTAAGCATTGAGGGAACTGGTCGTTCATTAAAATGTGGTCATGTGACAGTCTGGCAGTGACATTTCGAAGTGTCAGTTAACTCATTAACGCCTGACCCCAGAATCCGTGGTCCGATTTCGGTGAAATTTGGCACAAATAGTATTTGGAGTATTTGTATTGATATGATTATTTTTATTTTTTTTAAGTGTCGTGGGGGCCTTTGTAGGGCATGGGTATTTTCCTACCCACTTTGGCATAAGTGTGTTCTAAAAAAAAATTTTTTTTCTCTTTATTACATGCCAACTAGAGAGAGTTTTATTGAAAATAACACGTTCGTGACAATAATAATCCTGACAAGAATGATAAATTTGCCAATATTACTCCATTGAACACTGCACTGAATAAAAAATTCATGCAATTTGGCATATTTTCTCATAGTCTTTCTGTGGTCGCCATTTGTCTACAAATACTGGGTGTTGGCTTCTATGACAGGATATTGTTATTCATTTATCATTTAAAAGTTTTATGAAAAATATTTCATACCAATGCCTAAGTGGGTATTTTTATACCCATGTCATTTAATCGCACCTGTAGCTTAGGTAAGTAAACCAATTCAAGTGAAAGTATTTTTATCGGGTAGAAGATATATTATATTACATGGCATCTAAAGGTTTCTCTGAGAATATCAGCCATACATATTCCACAGAAGTTCTTTCTACAAAATTGTGATTTTGAAAAATTCGTGATCTTTGACCTTTTTTCTGTCATCCAAAATATGTGAATATCATGCCTTACTAATTTTTTTAAACCCTTCTATGTCTTCTCTATTCGTTCTTAAAGAAACGTTTGGGTTCTCGTTTAGTTGGGTCAAAATAGAATTTTTTAAAAAAACTTCTTTTTTTGGGTATTTTTCTATCCATTCGGCATTAATGGGTTAAGATCTATAAAATCAAATAGAAAATATTACAGAATTTTCTGCGTATTTTAAAAATAAACCTAGAAACCTTAGCATAGATTTTTTTGTGCATTTAAACGATTACTTAACACTCAAAACTAACTAAACTAAGTTAAATAAATGCATTCGTGATCAAATGAAGTACGATGGTTATTGAAAAATGAAAATTTTAAATCCGTATACATATCGAGTTTCCATGATGTCATATGACCAGACGTCGGCACAAAGAGAACATGATAAAAAATGTGATTGTAGTCGTGAGAAGCATGTGTATAAACCAGAGGAAAATTGTTAGTAATATTTTCAAATGTAGCCTTATAATATATATGTATGGATATGTAGTGGAAAATATAGAAAAAATGT
Source organism: Sarcophaga caerulescens (assembly GCA_927399465.1). NCBI lineage: Eukaryota > Metazoa > Arthropoda > Insecta > Diptera > Sarcophagidae > Sarcophaga > Sarcophaga caerulescens. Next base: position 8,437,150 of record OV656866.1, on the reverse strand, counting down.
ACACCGTCAAATCCCAAAAGACTGCGTATTTATCTTGACAAATATTCTTCCAAAAATCGAGATCACTTCTCTCATTGTTATTAGTGAATCTCATTGAATATTAGTGAATCCTACTGTAATATTTTTTTGGGTGTATAATTAAAACCTGAAAAAAGCGATATGAACCTTCTTCTTTAGAAGCTGACAAGCAACTGAATGCAATTTTATGCTCTTTTTAACGAACATTGTTGATGTTGGTGTCCTGTGTGTGTAAAATGCCGAAGATGTTCTTCCCCAGGGGGACATTGGTGCCGACGTCTGCATATGACTTGTGTTACCATTTAAGTACGCCTTTGATAACTGAACTCCTCCTTCACTTATAGGGAATACGATTTACTCAACAGCTTAAACTAGCAGAATCTAAACAGCACGACCAATTGGTTTAATGGGTGGGTGGTTCGACAAAGTAGAGATCAGAAAATCTGCATATGATACATAAGAAATCAAAGCATTAAAAGAAACAACCAATTTCATCAATCAATTAACAGGAACTCCTCTGTTTCTTGCTTTTTCTAAACTAAAAGGACTCATGGAAGTTCAAAATGCTACAGTGAATGCGGAGCTAAAGTTTGCATAACCGAAAAAGCTAAAGGCTGTACTAAAAGGTGCTTTGGAAGCGGAAAAATTCAGGATTTTTATTTAAAAGACCGGATACCGGCTAAGAAGTCGCCGTAGTCTAGTAGGTAGTGTGTTGGCTTATTAGACTGAAGGCCTGAGTTCCCAGGTCAGACATCAAAACGAAAATATGAAAATATTTCTTCGGCGACTTCCTCTCAGCAGATTTATGGCAAAAACTCTGAGAGTAAATAAAATTGTCATGAAAAGTTTCTCAAAAATCTGTCGTTCTGAGTCGACTTTAAACTGTAGCTCCCGCCACTTATGTATAAAATTAACGCACACAACATAAGTGGCGTGAGAAGCTAGGTCGTAATCCTGACTGAAGGGTTGTAATGACCAATTATGTATGTATGGATACCGGGTAAAGCATTTAAAATTAAACACCTATCGACCTTTCTATTATCTCTCTCGGTCAGATTGATTAAAGGACTCATGGAAGTTTAGAATGTTACAGTGAATGCAGTGGCGTACCTAGAACTTTTGCCGCCCGGGGCGATCTCCAGTTTGCCGCCCTTTCTATTATAAGTTAACAAATAGTGGTTTTTATGAATTAATACACATAAATAAATTATTAAGTTATTTAATCAATATTAATTAATACACAGAATAAATTTTTTTAGGCATATTTGTATGCTCTCGTAAACATATTTATATAATATCTACTCTTCTAGCTTTCATACTAGAAAAATCGTGTATAATGCTCTCAAAATTTATATTATTTGTAATTTCTTGTTCTATTGACAATATTGCAAGATTTTGTAGTCTTAATTGACTCATTGTAGAACGAAGATAATTTTTTATCAACTTCAATTTTGAGAAGCTTCTTTCGCAACTAGCGACACTAATTGAAATTGTTAAAAAATTTCTTAACAAAATTACAATGTTGGGAACAGAATTTTCCAACCTATACTGCTGAATAAATTTTAGCAGATCAAGAGGGCCCTTCTCCCCGTTTTTCCCATGTTTTGCCTCTTCTTTTAGTGTAGGTACAGCCATAAAAACCTGGATCCTTTTTCTTTCAATATGGAACTGTTCTTTATCACTGTCAATCAAGTCATTTATTTGACAATCAAATTTTTCATTTAGTAGGTTACACGGTATTATACACGAATATTTTCTTACAAGGCCATGCAACTGATCGAAGCGTTATTTTATTTCCTTTATAATTCTCTCCATAGATGAAAACATTTCTCTACGTACTTCTTCTTCTAAGGATAGCCCCATGTCTCGCGAATTTTCCCCACTCATATTTGTTCTCCTTCTAACTCGACGCTCTGTCGATATCTCCAACTCTTCACAAATTATTTTGGCTGCTATAACAGCGTTTTGTACTAGCGTATCTCTTTGTTCCATGAAATGTGGTTGCAAAGAATTTAGTTTTATATGGCATTGGTGGACATTTAACCCTTTTTCCTGAAATTGTAACTTCGTCAGTAGTTTTGTTTTGTCTCGTTTAGATTTTGTTGTTTGAAAAAGATAGTTCTTATGCCGGCGCCCTAATGCTTTGCAGACCTAGCAGACCGACTTCCACCGGCCCTGCTTTTCAAAAGAAAAATTTATTTATTTTATTTATTTTATTTATTATTCAAGAAAGAAAATAAATATGAAATGAATAAGTTGCTTTTTACAACTATAAGTAAATATAAAAAATGCCGCCCCAAGGTAAGTGTCGCCCGGTGCAGACCGCACCCACCGCCCTCTCTAGGTACGCCACTGAGTGAATGCAGAGCTAGAGTTTGCATAACTGCAAAAGCTAAGGGCTGTACTAAAGCGTGCTTCGGAATCGGAAAAATTCAGAATTTTTATTTGAAAGACTGAATGTATACCGCTTAGTTGCATTTAAAATTGGACACCTACCAACCTCTGTATTCTCTCTCTAACTCGATCCAGATTGATTAAAAATAAAGGGTCCGCCAAATAACTTTTTTTTTTTTTGAAAATGCTTAAAAAAAAACTACTGAATATTTTCTCAAATTTCTTTTTTTATTTGAAAGTAAAGGCTGCCTCGACTGGCCATGCAGTAGCCTACACGATCGGTCCAATTTTTAAGCACATTATCAATTGTGTGCAGTTGTATTTCACCAATGGCTTCACGAATATTGTCCTTTAAAGCGTCAATTGTCTTTGGCTTGTCGGCGTAACACTTATCTTTGACGTCACCCCACAAATAATAGTCCAACGGTGTCAAATCGCAGCTCCGAGGTGGCCAAACGACATCAGCTCTGCGGCTGATAATGCGATCTTCAAAAACAGGGCGCAAAACATCGAGTGTAGCTTCGGCTGTGTGACACGTAGCGCCGTCCTGTTGAAACCAAATGTTGCCAATATCCTCCTCTTCAATTTTTGTGAACAAAAATTCGTTCAACATGGCCCGATAACGATCGCCATTGACTGTAACGGCCACTCCTTGCTCATTTTCGAAGAAAAATGGCCCAATTATGCCTCTGGACCAAAATCCGCACCAAACAGTGACTCGTTTTGGGTGCGTGCGGGTTTTCTGTGCCCCAAATGCGACAATTTTGCTTGTTTACATACCCGCCAAGATCAAAATGAGCTTCATCTGAAAAGATGATTTTTTTTTTGCCAAAATCGGCATCTTCTGTAAGTCGATCGCAGGCCCACTTAGCGAAGCGAAAACGCATTGGATGGTCAATTGGCTTCAACTCCTGAACCAATTGGACTTTGTATGGCGTCATACCAAGGTCTTTATGCAAAATTCGTCTCAATGATGTCTCCGAAATGTTCAATTGTTGAGAACGACGGTGAATTGATGTTGATGGCGCTTCACGCACACTTTCTGCCACAGCAGCAATATTCTCGGGTGCACGCACTGTTTCACGCTTTGGTTTATCGATGAAGATGCCAGTTTCTTTCATTTTTTTTCACAAGATAACGAACATACGGAGCTGACGGTGCTTCTCTTCTTCCAAAATCCGTACGAAATTTTCGCAAACATTCTGCAACATTACCATGATTTTCAAAGTAATGTCGCAATATTTCCCCGCCTTGTTCAAGCGTATACACAATCATATTCGTTCAGCGAAAGGATACTCGTAAAACTAATTATCTGTTAAATTAGACATGAGCTAAGTGTTACCATTCACGAAATAAGCACTAGTTGAAAAAAAAAACGTTAGATGGCGGACCCGATAAATTCAAGTTGGGTGGGTGGGTAGGGTGTCCCCTCGATGGAGTCATGAGTGGACACACTTAGGCCGCACACAAGGTCCATTGTGATACCACATTTGCATATTCTTCCCTAGTCCAGGAACCACTCGGATCTTTCGATGAAGCGGCTCAGACTGCCAATATCCATGCTAGACAGTTCATCCAGATCCAGATCATGCAAGTTAAGATGCAAAGTATTCACATATTGTCATACATATGTATGTCTGTAATGTTTTATGTGATTGAGGACAATCTAAAAATCCATAAGAAATGTTTAACGGACTGACTAAACAAATTGTCAGTGTTGTTATGCATTCCAAGGCAAATATTTTTTCATCTTAAATGATGAACAGATGAAAATACCAAAAATATTTTTTGAAAAATTCTTTTTTTCCTTTTTGTTTGCAGAGTTCAAAGTGTCTGGATCCATAGAAACAAAATTTGTTTTGCTTGTGTCCTAATCGTTCGTTTGTTATTTTAACACAAACAACCCACAAAATATTTTGGTTCTTTGACCACAACACAGTGTTGGAACTTATCAAGGCAAGGCTAGGCAAACAACAAACGAACGATCTCTCAAGCAAATCGAAATGGACAAACGATCCCAAAACAACTAATAATACGACTAATTTTTTTTTTCAATTATTTTTGTTTTATTTGCACAAAATAAATAGAAATTAAAGCAAAATATTTATTTTTAATTTTCAAAAACAAAGAAAGAAAGAAGAGAAATTCTATTGTATTTTCCATATAAAAACAAAAATAAAACCAAAATAAGCCCCTTTGCTTTAGCCGATAAACAAATAGAATGTATGGAACGATGAAATCTTATCCTTTCGAAATTTATCGAAATTGACAAAACTACCTGCCTGTAGTAATTGAACCATAGATCAGGTACTTATGGACGAAGAGAAATGCAAGCAATTTGTGAAAAGTAAATATTTACTGAAAGACACAAAAACAAAATAATAATAATAATAATAACAATAACAAATAAATAAATAAATATTACGATTAATAAAAACAATAAATAAACAATTATTATGAAAATAACAAATGCAACTAACCAACCAATCTACAGCCAATCCTCCAATAAGGCGGGGAGCGCATACCACGTTGTATGGAAACCGCTCTATAAGAAACTTGGATTTAACCGTACAACCCAGACAAATTCTTAGCGTGTTCTATGGAAACCGTCTACCGCGTTGTATGGAAACTGGTGTTATGAGAAACTCGAAATTAATGCAAATCACATCATTCGTATCGCGTTATATGGAGACCAAGAAATACGAAAGACAAGATAAATTATGAATTATTTTTATTTTTATTGAATTAAAGAGTTCATATATGGGCAATTTCGTGTCAAGTGACCCAATTTTTAAAATCGATGTCTTCCGATTTGGATGAAATTTGCACCAAGGATATTAGATAGCTATTTCTTCAATCTTTACAAAAATAATTTTTTTAATTTAAAAAAAAATTTTTTTTTTATTTTTTTTAAAAATTAATTTTTTTCCAATTTGGGCCTTTTTTTTTTTTTTTTTTTTTGCTTAAAAGAAAGCTTATAAAATTTCCTTTAAGGCCTTCATAATCGCTGAATGGGATGCGAGTGGGATATCTATCAAAAAAATTATTTTTTAACTCAAGAATAAAGAGATGCGAGTGGAAAAACTTTAGCGTGCGAAACTGAATCTCTAGTAGCACAATTTTATCAGCGAGATGATATGAGTCGAATGATGCCAGGAATGAAAGACTGGGTGTCTGTTCGAATCGATGGCCAGAAAGTCCAAATGCAGAAGAGGATGATGTTTTTCCACTCGCATCCCATTAAGTGACCACAAAGCTCTTAAAGGAAAAGAACTAGGCTTTCTTTGAGCAAAAAAAAAAACATCCATTAAAAAAAATATAGTGCATATGGTAAAATTTGAAAACTTTGGTTTTGTGTTAAAATATTTTTTTTTATAGATATGCCTCTTGCTACTAAGTGCCCACAAAGACCTTAAAAGAAATGGTCTAAGTTTTCTTTTGAGGAAAAATAAAAAAAAAACTCCATTTCGAAAAAAAATGGGGGAAAATGAAAATGGTACATGTGCCAAATATTGAAAAATCTTATTCTTGAGTTAAAAAATAATTTTTTTGATAGATATCCCACTCGCATCCCATTCAGCGATTATGAAGGCCTTAAAGGAAATTTTATAAGCTTCCTTTTAAGCAAAAAAAAAAAAAAAAAAAAAGGGCCCAAATTGAAAAAAAATTAAAAAAAAAAATTAATTTTTAAAAAAAAATAAAAAAAAATTTTTTTTTTAAATTAAAAAAATTATTTTTGGAAAGATTGAAGAAATAGCTATCTAATATCCTTTGGAAAATTTTTGCTAGGACTAATAGGTGAAAAGTTACACACATTTTAAAAAACCCTGTATGACCAAAATGTCCAACTTTGACCCCCTCTAACTCCGACAGTTCTTGACTGATAAAGCTGAAAATTTGTGTCTGGCCAACTATCCAATAGTACTAACCTTGGTGCAAATTTCATCCAAATCGGAAGACATCGATTTTAAAAATTGGGTCACTTGACACGAAATTGCCCATATATAAAGGGTGATTTTTTAGCTATTTTCTTTTTGGCAACACTGGTTTAAACAGCTCACGCACGCTTCGTGTTTTGTTTCACTGTCAAACATCTTCAGTTTGGTCTATAATTTAACCATGAATCGTCTTACAAACGAACAACGCTTGCAAATCATTGAATTTGGCATCATTGGACCGTACTTCTTCAAAGATGCTGTGAATCGTAACGTAACTGTGAATGGTGAGCGCTACCGTGAGATGATATCCAACTTTTTTTTGCCCAAAATGCAAGAGCTTGACTTACATGACATGTAGCTTCAACAAGACGGTGCCACATGCTACACAGCACGCGTAACAATGGACTTATTGAGAGGCGAGTTCGGTGAACATTTTATTTCACGTTCGGGACCGGTCAATTGGCCGCCTAGATCGTGCGAATCGTAACGCCTTTAGACTATTTTTTGTGGGGCTATGTTAAAGCTCATGTCTATACAGACAAGCCCGCTTCAATTGACGCATTGGAAGACAACATTGAAGCATTTATTCGTGAGATACCGGCCGAAATGTTGGAAAGAGTATGCCAAAATTGGACTAAGCGGATGGACCATTTGAGGCGCAGTAGCGGTCAACATTTCCATGAAATAATCTTCAAACATTAAATTATATGGACCGTACTATCGATTTAAATAAAGATTTCATGCATTTTTCTGAATTTTATGTGTTTTTTTGAAAAATTTTCCTATAGCTCTTAAAAAATCACCCCTTACTTACATACATACATACACATAATTGGTCATTACAACCCTTTAGTCAGGATTACGACCTGGTTTCTCACACCACTTATGTTGTGTGCGTAAATTTTTATCCATGAGTGTTGGGACTTACAGTTTAAAGTCGACTCCGAACGACAGATTTTTTGAGAAACTTTCCATGGCAATTTTATTTACTCTCACAGTTTTTGCCAGAGATCTGCTGAGAGGAAGTCGCCGAAGAAAGAATTGTCATATTTCGCTTAGTTGGAGATGCCTGACCTGGGGTTTAAAGCGAGTCCTCACGTCTAATAAGCCAACACACTACCTGCTAGACCACGGCGACTTCAAAGAGTTCATATAAAGATTGATTGATAAACAAAATGAAACAAAACCTAAACTAAAAGACTGTTTTCCAACAAAAATCGGAAAGTGGTTTGCAAAATAATGTAACATTCAACATTCATACTCACTGTCAGATATGAGTCGCGTATGTAAATGTCTTCCTCACTTGGTTTATCTTCACATTGTTTTTCGATTGTAGCTTCTGTTTTCTAACTCCACCAAAAACCTCTCTATAGGGTGCTAAGCAATTTCTTAACTCTCTTTTAAACTTTGCGCTGCGCAAAAATACTTTGAAATACCAATTTTTTCTATCGTTTAGGTTTCCACTACTTACCTACTTAATTGGCCATTAACAACCCGATTAACAGATTTCCGCCTGCCGTAACACATCCTTTCAGGCGCCTCTGCTTCTTGCGTGCCTACGCCAGTTGGTCACACCAATGATGATGACAGGGCTTCCTCGATTTGGTTCTTCCAACACAAACAAGGTCGTCCTCTTCGCCGACTTCCGCAGATCCCCGCATCATATACCCGTCTCGTCGGAGCATCCTCCTTCATTCGAACGATATGGACGAGTCAACGCAGCCGCTGGATATTAATACGCTGCCCAACGTCTATATCGTTGAGGAGCTAATATAGTTCACTGTTGGATCGGATGCGGAAATCATCGCCAACTCTCACTGGACCGAAGATCTTACGTAGGACTTTTCTCTCGAATACACTCAAGGCTGCTGCATCAGTTCTTAATAGGGTCCATACCTCTGCGCCATAAAGAAACACGTGAAGGATGAGCGTCTTGTAGAGTATTAGTTTTGTCGTACGAGAGAGGACTCTGCTCTATGGATAATTTTTGGTGGTAACGGCGGAGCCAAGATAAATAAATTTCTTGACTATATCTAAAGTATAGTTATCGGCTGTAATCTGATAGGTTTCCATTGCTGGGATAAAACAATTATAAAACCAATCCTTAAATAAATCTTCAGTCATCCAAGCTTTCTGATTATATCGCCAGAATACAGGCAATTGGGTCTTATTAATGTTTTTCATTACACGGGGAGTTAAAGAACGATTTATTATCACGGGTTTTATTATCAGTCTCCCTGATAGATTGCTGCACACAGGGTGAAGATTGAAACCCGTAAGCACGCCTTTTATTTTTGAGAATGAAGGTCCTAGATGATAGTTTTTTCCACTATAATGACGTCTCATCAGCATTAAAAATCTGATCAAGTGAATAACCTCCTTGATAATTCTAGCGGAAAGAACTTATGGAATGTTAATGAACGGAACAGCGCTGTAAGAGTACCGCCTTAAAGGAGGGCTGTCGCGATTTCAGCTCCGCGTTATATGGAAACAGCATTCTCAGAGTACCCCGTCATAGGAAGGCTGTCGCGATTTCAGCTCCGCGTTATATAGAAATAGCATTCTCAGGGTACCACGTCATAGGAGAGCTGTCGCGATTTCAGCTCCGCGTTATATAGAAATAGCATTCTCAGGGTACCGCGTCATAGAAGGGCTGTCGCAATTTCAGCTCCGCGTTGTATGGAAACCGCGCTGTAAGAGTACCGCGTCCTAGAAGGGCTGTCACAATTTCAGCTCCGCGTTATATGGAAACAGCATTTTCAGGGTACCACGTCATAGGAGAGCTGTCGCGATTTCAGCTCCGCGTTATATAGAAATAGCATTCTCAGGGTACCGCGTCATAGAAGGGCTGTCGCAATTTCAGCTCCGCGTTGTATGGAAACCGCGCTGTAAGAGTACCGCGTCATAGGAGGGTTGTCACAATTCCAGTTGCGCGTTATATGGAAACCACGTTCTGAGGGTACCGCGTTATAGGATGGTTGAATGTATTCTAATCTAATAGCACGGTTTTGCACTTTTTCTCTCCGATCATATCGCATCTAAATGCCTGCCTTCTTTTTATCTTTCAATTCTCCTTCTTAAACATTTTGTTTTGAACTTTTTAAGCAAAAATTCTTATTCAATATTTAATAAAACAAAAACAACAAAAACGAAAAAAATAAAAAAAATCCTATTTTGAAGGAGCAATTGTTTTAAAATTTTGCCAACCGCATATCGGCCAAGAAAAGAACAAGAGACCTCATTGTGTCTGAGACTACGTTTGGAAAGTACATCCTTATTGGAATTTATTGTTGTTGTTGTTATTGTAACTATAATATTATTTTATTGACGATAAATAAGTGCATCATACACTTCCACTTCCACTTCCTAATGTCCTCAGCATTGTACTCACCACCCTTGGTAAAGAAAGCATCGAATAAAGTAAAGACTTCCTTCCCTCTTCTCTTTCGAAAAGTTATCAAACAAAAGACTACCACCCGTACTATTGTATATTCTACTCAAGTGAATTTGTTACACTCGACGAAATTTGAATAAGGTCAGCTTAAATTGGAATTGTTCTAAAGACTCGCTTAATCAACAATGCTTTAAAAGAGTTCATGTGATCCAGAATACATAGCAAGCGGAAGTGTCGAGAATTCGGGCTGTGGTTAGAACTATTTTGAACAAAAATGTTCACATGCGGAAAATTATCATACTTTCCCATAGCCAAGCGGCTATCATGGCATTGGATTCTAATGTAATGGACTCCAGGACGGCATACGATTGTTGCAGATGTCTTAACGAGATAGCGAATCGATATGATGTGCGTATCCCTTGGGTACCAGGACACCAGGACATTCTCGGTAACTGCAATGCGGATGAACTGGCCAGAAGGGGCACAGTCATCGAACTCTCTGATGAATTCTCTACGTTAGAAATCCCTTTGGGTACCTGCAAGCTTATAATTGACAATGAAATGGTGGACCTTGTCAACAGTAGAAGGGCAGCTTCGGACACGGGCAGAACGGTGCAGAAAATCTGGCCAAGGTTGCAAAAAAAGGACACCCCTCTATTTATTGTGTCACCAGTTCCGAACTGTTTGGGGTTTAACTGCTAGCAGACTGGACTGCGAAGCTCGACCGGAGGCTTAATTCTGGTACTACGGGTGTTGGGAGCCCCAGAGACCTATCCCTGCTCGACAACGGTGAGGCCCCCTTGTGGGAGCAACTTGGTGGTTGTGGTTTGTACCCAAATCGCGGGCAGAGCGCAAGCTCGGTGTGGCTTTACACCCTTAACCACTGCCAGAAAGGAGTTTAGATAGTCTCCGACGTCTAACTGTGGGGTATGCCGTCCTGGCGAAACTTACGTAAAACCATGGACTTGGTGTTGGAGACCTTGCAAATGATTTCTGCAGAAGCTGTGGAGATGAGGAGGAGGATGAGGAGACTATTCTTCACCTACTATGCACATGTCCGTCACTTGGTCGCAGGAGAAAGATGCACCTGGGTGCCCACTACATGGAGGATCTGGATGAACTGTCATGCATTTATATTGGCAGTCTGAGTCGCTTCATCGGAAGCTCCGATTGGTTCCTGGACTAGGAGAGAATGTTAAACTATGGTATCACAATGGGCCCTGTGTGTGGTGTAAGTCAGAGATCAGCAATGAGTATTCAAAACGATGAGTAGATTCGAGTCATACTCGTAATTTCTGATACTTATACGCATTCATGAAGTCGCCGTAGTCTAGTAGGTAGTGTGTTGGCTTATTAGACGTAAAGCCAGGGTTCGAGTCCCAGGCCAGACATCAAAACAAAATACAAAAAGTATTTCTTCGGCGATTTCCTCTCAGCAGATTTCTGGCAAAAACTCTGAGAGTAAATAAATAAAATTGCCATGAAAAGTTTCTCAAAAAATCTGTCGTTCGGAGTCGACTTTAAACTGTAGGTCCCGCCACTTATGAATAAAATTAACACACACAACATAAATGGTGTGAGAAACTAGGTCAATAATCCTGACTGAAGGGTTGTAATGACCAATTATGTATGTATGTATACGCATTCATACTTATTTTTATATCATACTCATACTACTCATATTCAAAGTTTGAAGTACTCATCGTACTTCATACTTAACAATACATATGATGTTGTTGATTTCGACTCTCCATGATTCAACATTGACAAGAATCACAGAATAAGTATGATTCGCGTACGAACACTAAAATACTCACTAGAAGGTTGTGTGTTTGCTATGCTTGCTGTCATTGTCTTTTCTTTCTTCTTGTTTTGTAAATGCAACAACAACTGAGACTGTAAATTTTGATGAATGATTCGAATCACTCGAATCACTTATGAGCAGACGTCGGCACCAATGTCCCCCGGGGGTCGAACATCTTCGGCTTTTTACACACATAAGACACGAACATCAACAATGTTCGCTAAAAAGAGCGTAAAAATGCATTCAGTTGCTTGTCAGCTTTCAGTGAAGCAGGTTCTCGTCGCTTCTTTTGAAATTTTTTTGTATATCAATAATGCTCCCAAAGAAAAATTACAGTAGGATTCACTATTTTCTAATGCGATTCACTAATAACAATGAGTAATGATCTCCATTTTTGGAAGAATATTTGTCATGTTAAATACGCAGTCTTTAGGGATTTGGCGCTGTATATTTTCAATTTTCCACTACATTAACATATTATTATGTTACTCTTGAAAATATTACTAACAATTTTCCTCTTGGTTATACACATGCCTCTCACAAATACACTCACATTTTTATCATGATCTCTTTGTGCCGACGTCTGATTATAAGTATGTATTTTTCTAAATTTATGAATCTGAATGAGTAGGCGTCTGAATCAAACATATTTCGAATGTTATGAGTTTGATGTCAACGTTGTACGCATACTCATTGCAACCTGTACTTATAAATCAATGTTGTAGCGAGTACGAATGAATCAGAGTAGTAGAATTTCAATACTGTTGACTCACTCATACTCAAAATTTCATGAGTACTTATGAGTAGCGATAAAACGATTCATTGCTGATCTCTGGTGTAAGTGTGTCCGCTCATGACTCCATCAAGGGGACAGCCACTTCTACCTACCTACCTTGACTACAGGGTGTACCATCATCCCGAGTATTTTAAGCACATACTAATGAAACCGGTAAAACGATATGTTTGTAGATTGTATGCAGAGTGAATGCATGTGAGTTATTCAATGTTGAAAATGCTCGATCTGAGCCTATCTTTTGATAGGATACGAAGTTAAAAGGGAGGAAAAAAAAATAGATTTGAAGGAACAGAACCTTACAATATCCTTGAATTTAGTCTGATTTTAACAAATTCCCCTTCATGGTTGGTAAAAACATTAGTTTATTCCGTTAGTTTTAAATGCTTTAGTCCCTATTCAAATGAATTACAGTTTATCTACTCTGTTCACAAGTACAAGTGTGTGCCAACAACATTATTGCTGATGCTAAAGTTGCAACTTTTAGAAGTTTTTTTTCTCTCTCTCTCTCTCATGTTTTTTTTTTCGTTTATTTTTTATTATTTTAAAAGTACTGTTATAGTATGGCAAATACTATGTTTTTTTCATTTTTTTAATATTCATGATTATTTTCTACAAACATACATACATACGTACATACATACATATATAGAGAAATATAGTACACACCAGCAACATTAGATGTGTACACCATAGTTTTGGGTGTGCAGTATCGTATGGCAGCTTGGAGAGGAGAGTGCATCATATTGTGTGTGTTTCTGTTTTATAGGAGAACATGAAAAATGCCTTCTTTTGTTATTTGTCACGTTCTGCGGTACTATTCGTTCGTATGACGACAACAACAAAAAAAATGTCCAAAAGCTGTTCGATGTCAAACCAAAGAATACGTGTTTTCCCCAACATTTTGCACAAACACAATCAGTTCCTTCTCTCATTTAAAATACAACACAGAGGAACGAAAGAGAGAGAGCGAGAGAGAGAGAGATGGAGGGCGGGGGAACGTCAGACGGACAGAAAAATGAGAAGAGAAAAGCAAAAAAAAAAAAAATTGAATTGAAATTGTAAATTGTAACAAAACACTTGAATCGAGTGGATTTATCCCCCGCACCCCTCCCCCATGTAAGTAGAGAATGTATTGAACTGTAACGAGGGCTGGCAGTCTAAACTAATCATAAAAGGAGATAATAGTTGCCACTATTATTAGGAAACTCCTACTAACTGATAAAGTTAATATATCGAACAATCAAGGCAAGCATGCGCAATAAAACAGTGCTCTAGCGCTTTCGTCGGGGAGTCTATTGTATATTGCCATAATTTAGATAATGAAGTCGCTATAGTCTGTCAGTCTGGAGATCAAGCGCAGGATCACTTTTGCCAACAGGTGCTACTATGGTCTCAATAGGCAATTGAGTAGCAGAGACCTCTCTCTCTCGTACGGCAAAACTAATACCCTACAAGATGTTCATCCTCCCCGTGCTTCTTTGTGGCGCAGAGGCCTATTAAGCACTGATGCAGCCGCCTTGAAAGTGTCCGAGAGAAAAGTCCTCCGTAAGATCTTTGGTTCAATGCGAGTTGGCGATGATTTCCGAATCCGTTCAAACTATGAGGTGTATGAGCTCCTCAACGACATAGACGTTGTGCAGCGTATTAACATCCAGAGGCTACGCTGGCTTGGCCTTGTCGTACGAATGGAGGAGGATGCTCCGGCGAGGCAGGTATTTGTTGCGGAGATCTGCGGAAGTTGGCGAAGAGGACGACCTTGTTTACGTGGGAAGGACAAAATCGAGGAAGCCCTGTCATCGATTGGTGTGACCAACTGGCGTAGGCGCGCAAGAAGCAGAGGCGCCTGAAAGGATGTGTTACGGCAGGCCGAAATCCGTTAATCGGGTTGTTAATGGCCAATTAAGTAAAGTAGTTAAGTCGCTATTATCTATAAGGTAGTGCATTGACCAGTGGTGTTGTGCTAATTTTTTTTTTTACCGGAACGCGTATATATAATTATATAGACAGGGCCGATCCTGGGTAGGCGGTCTGTGCGGTCTCATGTCCCAAATTTAACGACGGGGATGATTTTCCATGATAATCCTGGCGGCGGCGTTTTTTTTTTTTTTCAAAACGTCAGCCAATTGTCGTTATCAGAAATCATCTTTAGTTCCGGAACGCGTTCCTGTCCAAAAAGGAAGTACCGGAACGACGTTCCGGAGCGTTTCGGCTCGACAACACCACTGGTATTGACTTATTAGATGTGAGGCCGTGGTTCAAACCCCCTCCAGACATCTCGAACTTAACGAAATTAGAAAAAAAAAATTACTTCGGGGCCTTCCTCTCAACAGATTTCTGGCAAAAACGTTGAGGGTAAATAAAACTGCCTATGAATAGTTTCTGAAATATAGTTTCTGTCGTTTGGAGTCGGCTTTAAACTGTACGTTCCGCCAATCATAGCTAAAATTAAAATAGACACACCATGGGTAGTGTGAGAAACTAGGTTGTAATCCTGACTGAAGGGTTGTGACGATCAATTAAGTAAGTAAGTAAGTAAGATAAATCCTTAAAACTCACTAACCTCTAAGGAGACCGCTATCATATCATCAGCCTATGCAAAACTACGGATTAACTATGTACACCTTTCGCCTATCGAGCGTGCCAGACTATTTCAAATTTATTTAAAATTTCTCTTCTTTTCAATAACAATAACATCCCGCGCTCCAGTTTTTTTTTCCGGTTAGGAAAAAAACATCAGCCTGCACTCATTGCTCTTCTCATTAAACTTTCTGACCAGCCCTCTACATTACGCCCTCCTTTGTTTTATATCAAAAAAAAAAAAACAAAAAAAAAAAAATCAAGTCAAATGATGATGTATTTTCCGTATATTTTTTCCCTTTTTTGTTTTCCCCCCTTTTTTATTTTTTCTCTCTTTTTCTTGCTTTTCTTTATGCCATCAAGTGTATTTATTGCTTGTTAAGGACTTTAAGATATACAAATACAACAATATGCTAAAGTTACAACAACAACACAACGCCACACAATACAATAATTTTCCAACTGAACTGCTGCTGATGATGATGTTTTGAAAAAAAAAAACTCAAAGAAAATAAGCAGCAACAATAACAATAACAATGAAAAAAAAAAGTACTTCAAATGTATTGTGTGTGAAAACAGTAACAAAAGCAATGGATTCAAAGTTAAAACAGAGAAGAAAATAGAAATGCATACAGTTATATACAAAAATATGCATATACTTGACAAAGAAAAAACACAAAAACAGAAAAAAACAGAAAAACAAGGGGAGCCAAACTGTTTACATACCATAAGAAGGAAATGGTACTAAACAATAACAACAATAACAATAAACTTGTGCCAAAGCAGCCAAAATACCCAGAGCCACATACTCTGTGTTTGTGTTACGTGTTGTATTCTTGTCGTCGTCACCGTCGTCGTCATCATCTATCAAAATATTCGCATTGTGGGCATTGAATGGAATTTAAACCACCACCACCACCAGCACTAACACCAGCATCACTGTTACTACCACTACCAACCCAATCATTCTTCGTTCATTCGGAGTATAAAAGCTCTGTCGATTTTTACTGATGATTTTGCAGTGTTTCGTGCTTTAGAGGCAGGAGACAAGAGACAGAAGCAAACGATTTTGTGTGATGTAAGAGATGGAGATGATGAGGCTGATGACGCTTATGACGGACGTTTAACAAATAAACACGTATTTTACGGATAATTACGTGTTTTTTTGTTATTGTTTCCAATTTACTCGTTGTTTCCTTTTTTTTGTTTTGTTTTGTATTTTTCTTGCTGTTAAACGGTGACAAAAAAAAATCGGTGTTGTTTACTTTGACGGTCACGTGTCACTCTGAGATATTTTGTAACATTAGTTATAATAATGATAACAACAACAACAACAAGACAAAGTAAAAGATTCTGTCAAGTTATAAACAGAATTCTGAATTTGAAAACAAATTTTTTGATTTAATTACACGTGAGTTATGCTCGTGCATGCTCTTACTTATACTTATCACTTCTTAACTGAAGGATAATCTCTTCATAAACATCAGATTTATCGATAACAATGAAGTGATATGCGGCGTTTATATTGAATTACAATTGAAAATCAGTTAACTAAGGGCACGAATACACGAGTAATTCTGAAATGGAATAACAAAGTAAAGAGATAATCTCATTAAATAATTTGTAAATTGAATTGGAGTTTTTTTCTTAGAATCAAAATGATTTATAAAAGTTTCATTTAAATGATACATCTTAATGTGCTGCACTAAGGCTGGATAGTTTTCTGCAGCGGCATTTGGACAGCTAAGAAGAAGAATTCTTGCACACCTAGAACTTAGTGACAAAACGTGTCTAGCCAAAGGTGTTTTTAAGAAAAATCCATACTTTCGTAAGATTCTCGGAGAGATGCCAACCAGGAGCTATACTTATGACGGAATATCTGTGTTACAACGGGCCTTTATAGAACGAAAGAAAACAGAGTTCAAGGAGTCGGCTGCCAGTTTAACCTCACCTAACCTAAACTAATTCATCCATACAATCTACATACATACATATGTATATAATTCGTTATTACAACGCTTCAGTCAGGATTATGGACTTAGTTTTCCACACCACTTATGTTGTGTGTGTGTTAATTTTATATATGAGTGGCGAGACCTGCAGTTTAAAGTCGACTCCGAACAACAGATTTTTTGAGAAACTTTACATGGCAATCTTATTTTAATCGCAGAGTTTTTGCCAGAAATCTGCTGAAAGTTACCGAAGAAATTTTTTTTTTATTTCGTTTTGATGTCTGACCTGGTGGGTTTAAACCGTGGCCTTACGTCTAGTAAGCCTATACACTACCTACTAGGCTACGGTGACTTCATCCATACAATCTATGTCACATTAATCTGTATCAGAGATCAGCAATGAATCGTTTTTTCGCTACTTATAATCACTCATGCAATTTTGAATATAAGTGAGTCAACAATATTGAAATTTAACTTCTCTGCTCTGATTCATTCGTACTCATTACAACGTTAATTTATAAGTACAGGTTGCAAGGAGTATGCGTACAACGTTGACATCAAACTCATACCATTCGAAATATGTTTGATTCATAAGGTTATTCATTTAGATTCATAACTTTAGAAAGATACTCTAGAAAAATACTTGTAAATGATTCGAATCATATCGAAATTTACAGTCTTAGTTGTTATTGCATTTACAAAAAAAAAAAAAAAAAAAAAAAAAAAAAAAAAAAAAAAAAAACCCATAAGCAAAAAAGACTGAGCAGAAAGCAGAGCAAACACACAACCATAGCTGCCAGATAAATGAAGCATTTGAGAAAAAATCGTCAAAATCGTCAAAGTCGTTCATTGAAATCGTAAAAAATCGTCAGAAAAAATAAATAAATAACCATTTATAACCGACCGAGAATGGAATACAACTTTGATGTCTGGGTCGGTGCCTCAATGTCTATTTTGAAGCTTCTTGACCGTGTGCAGGAGATGCCGTATCAACTCTATTGATTCATTGCAGCATCGTTGTGGCTTGTGTTTCACTGTTGTACTACAAAGTATTTTTCTCTAGCGAAATAAGGGGACTTGCTCATAAAAATCATGTCTTTCACGACCAGCATACCCGTATATGGTCGATTGAACGGATCACACACTGCATTACAGACAAAGCTCGTTTGTTAGACGGACTATTCATATGTGAAACTCAATTCTTGCAGAGGTCTTTCCTGTTACTTATGGTATGCAAATATTCAAACCTAGTGTCCATAAACACTGCTCCCTCTTTCCTCCTTCCCATAATATATTTTCCTGGTTCCAAACACAATGCCATCCATCACCTAAGTGTTGGTCGTACGAAAAAAAGAAAAATAATGGCACTTGGCTTTGTTCTTCCAATGGTAATATTAGAGGCTATAATCGAATTTTTAAAATTATCTGCAACGGGAAATGATAAATTATGCTCAACTACGTGGTTTTTGATTTTAAGGGATTAAGAAGTCATAAAATACAGAAAAATCATCACAGGTATTCGAAAATAACTTAAAAATATAATAATAAAATAACTTGTTATTACTAACCTGAAGTTACAATGGTAACAATTCCAAAGTAAATACAAAGCTTAATATAAGCTTAATGTACTGAAGTAAAGAAAATGATGATAAATTTTTAATTTCTAAAAATCGTCAAAATAAGGGCATAAATCGTCATATCGTTAATATGATATTTTTGGAGAACAAAATCGTCAAAATGACGATAAATCGTCAAATCTGGCAGCTATGCACACAACCTTCTAGTGAGTATTTTAGTGTTCGTACACGATTCATACTTATTTTGTGATTCGTGTATTCGTGCAAAAATGAAAGAGCAGCAAGCAGACCAAACACAACCATTTAGTGAGTATTTTGGTGTTCATACGCGAATCATACTAATTTTGTGCTTCGTGTAAATGTTGAGTCAGAAAGTGTCGTAATCAACAACATCATACGTGTTGTTAACTATGAAGTATGATGAGTACTTCATACTTTGAATATGAGTAGAGGAGGTACCATGATATTAAAATGAGTATTAATGCGTGTAAGTATCAGAAATTATGAGTATGATTCGATTCTACTCATCTATTTTCAATACTCATTGCTGATCTCTGATCTGTATTAACGTGACACAATGCTTAACAGGCGGCATTATTTAGATGTGAACTATTACCGGTGGGTGGAATGAAGCCTGAAATCCAAATAAAATTCCTCTGTATTCTTAGAAATTAGAAATTCAAATGAAATTGCTCTACCAGCTGTATTTTGCTTAAACCAATAACGTTTAATTGCTTAATTCTTGAATTTCTGTTCGTTTACAACAAAAAGACAAAAAGAAAAAACCTAACATGAATCTTGTCATCTTATTATTGAACATTTTGATGTCTTTATAAACGATTCTACACCGCTCAACACGATCGTTCATACATAAAACACCTTGACTCTCTACTGACTTTAATAAATTCCTGCCTACAGTAGTAGTATGTACCGCAACACGATGAACATGATGAAGATGTTTAACAATCATTTGCTCATTTTCTTTTTTATTTTGGGCTTCTCGTTTAAATGTGTTTTTTTTTCGTTTTTTTTTTTTATTTTTTATTGACTTTTTGATTTTGGCCGCACCTTGTTGGCTTTGGTTTACACCTTTTTTTCTGTTTGTTTTGTTTGTTCCCATATCCTCAGTATTGTATGCGTTCTTGTTCTTGTTTCTTTCTTTCTTTCTTTAATCTTTTTCTGGTAGTGTGTTTAAATGTTCCTTTTGTGAATGATGATGATGGCCTGATGATGAGTCCATTATGTAGATCAAAGAGTATCAAATAAATAAATACTTTTGTACACCACACAACACAGATCCCCGATCATACATATGTGTTGTGCAACATGAAACAATAAAATGAAATCGACAGAATTCGGCCACAGTCATGTACAATTAGGGAAGAGAATCTGTTGTTGTTTGGTTGGTTGATTGGTTGCTTGCAACGATAAATATTTTGCACGTGCATTTGCTAAACAAAGTCAAAATTTTCTTTTGTATTCCAGCATTAGACAAGAACAACAAATGAAATATGATTTGTGCTGTGCTGTGGTGCGGTGTACATAGTTTTTGCGAGGCCACATATTGGGGCTGTCCTCAGTTGCATTGTGTTATTTTCACAACTTTTCATCTGTTGCAATAATCATAATAATGTGGCGTGTTTTTTTTTTTGATGTCATTATTACATCTCTCTCTCTCTCTCTCGCTCTTTTTATTGGTCTACAGGATACTGCAGGATATATAGAACGATTAACAATACAGTTGTCGTCGCATATAAAACGTGCGGCATTATTAAAAAAAACAACCAGAAACTTGTCTTTTTGTTTTCGATTCCTTTTAGCAGCCGAATAAACGATGACAAGCGACATTTATTGAAAATAGTAAACCGAAGTGAGCAAAATGGAAAACAGAATAAAAGAGAAAAAAAACGCACTGAATCGTGCTTACGTGGAATTTATTTTTATTTTCATTGTTTTTATCAAAAATATCCTGCTGAGTATTGAATGTGAGTATAAATTTCACCTTTTCTCAGTCGGCTTTTTTTTAATGCTTCACAGTCAGTGATAGTGCTGCCAGAGATTCGGGTTTTTGTTATAGCATCCTGAGTAACACTTCGGATTCTGTTTTTGAGTTAAACAAATAGTGACTAAAGTACTGGGAGTTTTTTTTATTTTTCTAAAGGGTGATTTTTTAGCTATTATCTTTTTGGCAACACTGGTTTAAACAGCTCACGCACGTTTCATGTTTTGTTTCACTGTCAAACATCTTCAGTTTGGTCTATAATTTGACCATGAATCGTCTTACAAGCGAACAACGCTTGCAAATCATTGAATTTGGCATCATTGGACCGTACTTCTTCAAAGATGCTGCGAATCGTAACGTAACTATGAATGGTGAGCGCTACCGTGAGATGATATCCAACTTTTTTTTGCCCAAAATGCAAGAGCTTGACATGTGGTTTCAACAAGACGGTGCCACATGCCATACAGCACGCGTAACAATGGACTTATTGAGAGGCGAGTTTGGTGAACATTTTATTTCACGTTCGGGACCGGTCAATTGGCCGCCTAGATCGTGCGATTTAATGCCCTTAGACTCTTTTTTGTGGGGCTATGTTAAGGCTCATGTCTATACAGACAAGCCCGCTTCAATTGACGCATTGGAAAACAACATTGAAGCATTTATTCGTGAGATACCGGCCGAAATGTTTGGAAAGAGTATGCCAAAATTGGACTAAGCGGATGGATCATTTGAGCCGCAGTCGCGTTCAACATTTGCATGAAATAATCTTCAAACATTAAATTATATGGACCGTACTATCGATTCAAATAAAGATTTCATGTATTTTTCTGAATTTTATGCGCTTTTTTTTTTGAAAAATTTTCCTATAACTCTTAAAAAATCACCCCTTATAATTTTACATACAACTGATGAAAGCTGATACATGCCGTTATGTTTAAAAGATGCTTGCCTAGACGATGGCATATCATCTTGCCAAATATACTTTGATACGTACATACATACATACATAATTGGTCCTTACAACCCTTCAGTCAGGATTACGACCTACATAGTTTCTCACACCACTTATGTTGTGTGCGTTATTTTTATATAAGAGTGGCGGGACCTACAGTTTAAAGTCGAATCCGAACAACAGATTTTTTGAGAAACTTTTCATGGCAATTTTATTTTACTATCAGAGTTTTTGGCTGAAATCTGCTGAGAGGCAGTCGCCAAGGAAATATTTTTTTTTTATTTTTGTTTTGATGTCTGACCTGGGTTTTGAACCGAGGCCTTACGTCTAATAAGCCAACACAAATATGCTCTGAGGTATGTTAATATTAATTGCTGTAGAATCTAGAATGAAATAATATTCGAAAATTTAAATCCGATTTGTCATTGCCTGGGCAGAGAGTGTAAATCTGCAAACAGTTCAAATAAAGTTGGACACGGTCCAGAGACTAGTATAGAGCAATTAAAAATCTATTGGATTCAAGTAATTTGCCCATAGTAGTGGTAATCAGAATACAGAATACAAATGAAATTTCTTTACTTTTTTTTCTTAATTGAACTGGCAACCCTATTAATTGTTGTATTCAGGTTAATTATTAAAGAAAGCAGCATTAGAAGAATGAAAACAAATGTGATCACAAACCAAAAAGACACACACACACACACACAAATAATCACAATAATCGTAATCATCGGCATTATCCTGACATTAATGACTCGGACTAACAAAACCGAAGTACAAATGCGAACGACAATATAGAATAACGAAGACATCAATAAAGAAAAACTCTCTCTCTAGAGGTGATGACGCGTTTACAGGCATTTTTCTTGTTCACTTTGTTGTTGTTTTTTTTTTTGGAAATGAATTCGGATTACACTTGGAAAAATATTAACAGTGTTTAGATTTCTAGAAAGATTACACAGCCCTGCAAATTTGGACTTTTTTTGTGCAAATAAGATAACTCCAAGTGTTTCGGAAGTGTTTGCGCTCTGAACACGAATCTGGGTTCAAAAACTTTCCATCACGTCAGGTTTTCGAGAAAAAATTACGTTTTTTGGAAATTTTTGAAAAATTGTAGAACTAAACACTGACGTGCTAGAACCATCGCTATTGTCAGAAATTGATTGATTGATCTTTGCTCTTTAAAATGAGCCCAAAGCCAAATTGTTTGCATGCACCCTTAAAGTAGGGGGTGGGTTTATGTCAAGGGGTTCAAGAGAAAAAGAAACACATTACGGAGGCCCTTAAAAATTAATCAGATTTACTTGAAAATTGTTACTCATGGGTTTTTGAGGTCGCTGATTACAGATCTTCATTCAGATTTTAAAAATTCAAAATGGCGGATCCAATATGGAGGTCATATGGCGTATTGTGGTTTTCAAGTAAATCCGATTAATTTTTATAAACCTCCACTACTATATTGGATCCGCCATTTGGAATTTTTAAGATCTGAATGAAGATCTGTAATCAGCGACCCCAAAAAACCCCTGAGTAACAATTTTCAAGTAAATCTGATTAATTTTTAAGGGCCTCCGTAATGTGTTTCTTTTTCTCTTGAACCCCTTGAAATAAACCCACCCATCTTATTTGCAAAACTCATGCAGGGCTGTGTTATTTGTACATTTCTTCAATACGACTTGGCGGATGGCATCGATTTTAAACTGTAGGTCTAGCCATTCATGGATAAAATTAACACACACAACATGGGTGGTGTGACAAGCTGGGTTGTTAACCTGACTAAAGTTTTATGGTGACCACTGAAGTAAGTGAGTAACATACATATGTACATACATAATTGGTCATTACAACCCTTCAGTCAAGCTAACGACCTAGCTTCTCACACCACTTATGTTGTGTGTGTTAATTTTATCCATGAGCGGCAGGACCTACAGTTTAAAGTCGACTTCGAACGATAGATTTTTGAGAAACTTTTTCATGGCGAAATTATTTACACCCAGATTTTTTGGCAGAAATCTGTTGGAAGATGAAATCTGATAAAGTCGCCGAAGTAATATTTTTTATATTTCGTTTTAATGTATGACCTGGGGTTTTAACCGTGGTCCTTCGTTTAATAAGCCAACACATTACCTACTAGACTACGGCAACTGCAAGTAAGTACATCAACTGTAATAAATAGGAAGTCCCACGTGTTCCGACATAAGTCCGGGAGTAGTGGTTGCATATCCCCTTTTTGCAAAGTTTAGATTCTAATCAATTGAAACAATGCTTAACATCAAAATAACATCGTAACCCAGATCATGTTTTCGGGAAATACTTCTAAAAATTATTCTTTTAAGCAATGCACTCCCTCGAGGATTATTGAGTTTAAAATAAAAAAAAAAAATTTAATCGCTAAAGCCTACAATTTTTTCTCTCAGTGTAGTCCGCTTATGATTACAAACATTGTACGTGCGTGCATGTGTGTTTACGAATTAATTGAGTTGTTGTCCTCTTTTTTTTTACCAAAACTGTTGTTATTGTTTTTATGTATATTGTGTGCATCAAGGATATTGCATCTATGAATTCTAAGGATATGCGGCATGCTATGTTATGTGGTCTCTAGTTTTCTATTCTTTCGACCCCAATATAATGATAATGATGCTGATGATACTATTGAGTTTCGATTTTCAGTTTTTTTTTTTACTTCTGTCAGTTGGTTGGCTGTCCCATACATGACATTGATATATTTTTAGAATGTTTTTCTTATTGTTTTTGTTTTTCTTTTTTACTTTGTTTTTCTTGCTTGTAAGTGAAAACAATTGTCTCAAACGATACCGCCACCTCTTTTTTCCCATTTCACTTGATTGTTTTTCTTCGTCGACGATTTTTCATAAATTTTCTTCCATGTGTCGGTAAGTCGGTATGCGTTGCGGTGCGGCCTTTGATGTTTCAAAATTCAATCTTGTTTTGGAATAGATTTTTTTTTTTGGAGAAATTTGTTTTCAGATTTTTTTTTTATTTTTAGCTTTTGTTGTTGTTGTAGTATTTTGAATTTAAGTGATAATATTCATGTTTTCATTGGATTTTCCTTATTTTCTTAACAATTTCACTTGAGAAAACAAGAGTTTAAAGGATATTTTTTTTGAATATTTTATTTGAACACTTTAAGTGGGTAATATGAGATGAGCTGAATGGTTACACAGTAATTTTATGTGTTAATAATCTGCAGATTATTAACAATTTAACAACATTTCTTCCAATAACATCGTTTTGAAAAATTATTTGTAAAAATCTGAAATTGAATTGAATATTTAATTTAGTGGTCATTGTAAGCTAGTAATCAGCATTGCATTTCTTTACTAGACCAGGGCTTGAGAGTTCAAAATTAAGTTCTAACATCTTAAAGAAAAAATATTTGAAAACGAACACGGGGAAAATGAATGACTTGTATAGTATAAGGCTCATCATACGAGAGAGAATCTCTACCACAGATCAGCAATGAATCGTTTTTTGCTACTCATATGAACTCATAAAATTTTGAATCTAATATATAAAATTCTCGTGTCACGGTGTTAGTAGTTAAACTCCTCCGAAATGGATTGACCGATTTTCATGAAATTTTGTTTGCATATCGAGTAGGTCTGAGAATCGGACAACATCTATTTTTCATATCCCTAAATGTTAAGAGGGCGTGGCAAATCATTAAAATTGATTATTTAGGTACATATTGATCGTAGACGAAAAAAATTTTATGGGTATGTTCATAGAGTCGATATCGACAAACTCACCAAAAATGGGCGTGGCAAAAATGTAAATGCATGGTTTTCTCTCGTGGAGGCGTAATTTCGTCCACTTATGCGATTAATTCTTGCCCTTTGGAAACTGTGACTACATTTCTTAATTTGGGAGTATTATTGGATATGAAACTGTCTTTTATTGATCATATTAGTATGATGATTGGCAAGGCTCGGGCTGTTCTTGGTTTTGTGAAAAGATGGGCTAGGGAATTCATTGATCCTTATATAACAAGACTGCTATACATTTCACTTGTTAGACCTATTTTGGAGTATGCGTCTATTATTTGGAATCCATACTATCGTTGTCATAGTGATTCAATAGAGTCTGTGCAGAAGCAGTTTTTATTATTCTGTTTACGTGGCTTAGGAAGGGATTGTGCCAATGGGTGGCTAGATTAGATTTGGTGAAACTTCCAACTTTGGAACGTAGAAGGGCTGTCTTAGGGGTTTGTTTTGTTTTTAATCTGGTTAAAGGTGATATCGATTCTGAGTTTTTGCTTTCTAACCTGAATTTCAGTATTCCAGCAAGATTTTCACGGCACTATCGTCCTCTTTCTTTAGATTTCTATAGAACAAACTATGGTTGTAATTTTCCTTTTCGTAGATTATGTAATGATTTTAATTGTAATGTTTGTAATATTAAACGTAGCTTATATGCTGGCATTAATTAGTAAATTATTATATAAAAATGTATTTTCGTTCTTGTCTTACGTAGTTTATTGTTACTTTATTCAGATTGTGATTAAGTTCTGTAGCTGTTTTATGTTCCCATTGCCATTACTTTTCCTTTACCCGCTACAGTCCGGACTGTAGTGTGTACGTGTCCCTACGTAATGGGGACGAGCCCTCCGCGGTCGGGTGAGGGTGGGTTAGTGTGTTGCCGGGGACGTTCGATTAAAAAAAAAAACCCTCCCCCTTCAAGTGATACCTATAACTCTTAAACTACTGAACCGATTTTAATCATTCTTTTTTTGTTCGAAAGCTTATCAGGTTTAGAGGGTTTAAAAAAAATTCGATATAGCAAAAAGTAGGCGTGACAAACCTTTAAAATTTAATATTTAGGGACATAGTGATCGTAGACGGATGCAATTTGGTGGATAAGTTCGTAGAGTCGATATCAACAAACTCACGAAAAATGGGCGTGGCAACCCTCCCCATTTAAAAGATACCTATAAATCGAAGTTCGCCGGGTCAGCTAGTATATCTATAACATCATACGTGTTGTTAGGTATGAATATGATGAGTACTTCAAACTTTGAATATGAGTAGAGGAGGTTCCATGATATTAAAATAAGTTTGAATGCGTATTAGTATCAGAAATATATTGAGTATAATTCGAGTCTACTCATCTATTTTGAATACTCCTAACTGACCTCTAGTGTACATTATTGATGTTTCTGTTTGCTCTTCTCCAAAAGACCAGCGCAACTGTTCCCAATTTGGTGAAATTTATTTAAGAATTGACTATTGCTGTCATTCAAAGTTTGCAAATTCTGAACTAATCCAAGTGAAACCATATTATGATGCATTTTCGATCACTTCTGTTAAGAAGCTATATTTTCCTGAATACCTTTTGCGATTCAGAACGAAACCTATTGAACTTCTCTGAAAATATCGCACGATTTCGATTGATTCTTTTCTCTTGACTATCTTAGAATCCGCATTACACTTTCACTTATTGCAAGTCAATTTTATGTCAATCAATCAGCAATTAAAAGCTTCTTCTTCTCATAAAGAGATCTAAAGGATGATTCCATGTTCCAGATTTAAAATGTTTGTTGCTTTGTTCTCATGGACCACACATTAGCACACACAACAAATAAAAAACTGATCTCATAAAAATATGGTGAATCTACAATAAATTTGACATCAAAAAACCTGCCGTTGACATTGACAGCAAAGTGTAGCCACAATGTGGAAACTCCTTTACGGAAAAAGAAAGAAGAAAAATTGATGGCCGGCATTTGTTTTCTAAACCAAATTAATGAACAAAACTGAACTGATTATCAGCATTAAAAATACTGTGTTGCTCCTCTGTCTACACAATGAAGTCAAATCAAATCAAACCAGTGGACTGACTGACTGGCTTGATTAAGTCCTTAAGAAGTGAAAATGCTTTGAAAAATAGAATTCAACCGAATGTGTAGGTAGTTTCGTTTTCAAAATGACTTCCATCTCAAATTGATCCTTTATGGTGGATACAAATTTTTCTCTTTTTTTTTAATTTTCTTTTTGTTTGTCGTTATTTATCAGCATTGTTTATGACATTAGTTACGCTTTTTACCATACTTGGTATGTACAATAACTAAAGACCAAAAACGTGAACACTTTTTTTTATTTGTTTTTGTTGTCAGGATCATATAATCATCAGAACGATATGAAAACACAAACAACAACATCATCATTAAGTTGTTTTTCCATTTCCACATGCATTTTCATTTACGTGAGTGTTAGGTTATGTGCTGGTCTGGTCTGGTGCTATGTATCACCATTTCAATACATTTTGCTTGCTTTGTTGGTGACTGGAACTGGTGCAACTAATTCGATTCGTTATGGACATTATGATTTAATAAAAGTAATCATTTGACATTACGACGAAACTGTAGTTCAACTATTGTTACTTACTATACAACAAAGGACTGCTGCACATGGGGTATTAAAATTTAACAAAAAAAAAAGAAAGTCTCTAGCAAATCGATGAGAGCGAGAGAGAGAGAGAGAGGGAAAGTGTGTAAGAGTGTAGGATTGATTAACCAATCTAGCCTGCCAACGAGGCAGTAAACCATCCAGCCAAGTGTTAAAATTGAAACTCCCCAATGCGTAACAAATTTCCCAATAAGTTGAAATCTATTCTCCTTGATTTCTTTTAATATTTTTTTTATTTTCCGAATTTTTATGGGAGATAAAGTATTGCTTTGAATTAAATTTTATTTGGATAGAATGAATTGAAATTGTTTTGTAATTAATTTATCAATCACTGCACCATCAGTACAAACAATAATTTTGATTTTTAAAACCGACTTATTATGAAAATAATAACGAAATCAAGAATCAAACAAACCTATATTCAAAGGTACATACTTGTTGTATGATTTTCTGAGAATATTTCCATAATGTGTGTTGTCACAATTCCAGGATCTTCAATCGTATCATACAACTTTTATCGAAAAGTATCCTGACAAATGTTGTGTATGTTAATCAGAGAACAGCAGTGAATTGTTTTTTTTCGCTACTCATAAGTACTCATGAAATTTTGAATATAATTGAGTCAACAATATTGAAATTTAACTACTCTGTACTCTGATTCATTCGTACTCACTACAACGTTGATTTACAAGTACAGGTTGCAATGAGTATGCTTACAACGTTGACATCGAACTCATACGATTCGAAATATGTTTGATACATAAGCCTACTCACTTACACCTATTGACACCTAATTAGAAACGCTTTAAAATTTTATAAAATTTTTAAATATTTTTCATATCGTTTATTCATTTCAAACTATTTATTATTTAATTTAAAAAGTCATAAAAAAGAAACAAAAAAAACTTAACAAATCCCTTATTACTTAAAACTTAAAAAAATAAACCCAATTTTTTCAAATATTGACTGCGACACCTAATTAGAAACGATAAAAACCATTAGAAAAAAATTGTGATATTATGTTTATATTCTTACTTATTGTCAATATTTTGTTGCAGACCCTTTTTGCTTTAACACAGCTTCGCATCGCCTGCGCATTGATGTTATAAGGTTACGACATCGCTCCACAGGTATTGCCTCCCATGACTTCTTAACTTCCTCGAAAAGGGTCGCCATGTTTGTAACATTTTTGAGGCTCACCGCTTTTTTCACATCGCCCCATAGGTGTTCGATGGGGTTTAGGTCCGGACTTGATGATGGCCACTCCAAAACATTGATGGAATTATCTTCAAGGAACTTCTTTGTTACCTTAGCCGTGTGCTTTGGATCGTTGTCCTGTTGAAATTTCCAGATAACAGGCAAATTGTCTTCAGCCCACGGCAACATCACATTATTAAGTATGTCAACATACTTTTCCTTATCTAAAATTCCATAAATTTTGTGAATTGGACCAACACTATTCCAGGAAAAACATGACCACACCATAATCGATCCTCCACCATGCTTCACTACATGTGAAACATAGCGAGGATTAAATTCTTGGTTGATGGGCCTTCTAACAAATCTTCGACCATCTGGACCAAGTCGATTTATCTTACTTTCGTCGCTCCAAAGCATATACATATTTCCATTCATTGGCTGTCCAATTCAAATGGGACTTAGCAAATTCAACGCGACGTTTTCTCTGAATTTTGCTCAGAAGTGGTCTCTAGCCCGATTTCAACCAAACGACGTGAAATGGTCCTCTTGGATATCAAAATATTGAAACTTTCGCAAATTTCACGCTGGATATCCGCAGACGACTTTTTTGGATCGGCTTTGGAGATTCGCCTAATGATGCGGTCTGTATATTCTGATGTTTTCCTGGGCCTTTTCTGTTGTGGAACGTTGGATATGGTGTCATATTTTTGAATATGCTTAAGAGCGTTAAAAACCATTTTTTTAACACTGAAGCTGCTCTGATATTTCTCTATAAGACTTCCCAGCTTTACGCAGTTCGAAAATAGAGCTCCTTATTTCAGGAGTGCAGCTCTTACATTTTCCCATTAAAAAACTTAAAAGTGTTAGGCTATTATATTTAAATATATTGAATTTAAAAAGATATTTACCTACCTTTTTCTAAATTGTGTTTTCCATATAAACAGGCAGGCAAGTGAAATAGCCTGTGTTACAAAAACATCACATATGTGTCGCACTTTTTTTAAACTATTCTAAGAACGTGTTTACAAGTTTGCAAAAAAATAACGGTAATTGAAATGCTTAATGAAGAAAGTAAAAGCATTTAAAGATAAAAGAGAGTAATAAACAAAATACAAGTACTTGGAAGGCAACATAACGGTAGTCGCCGTAGTCTAGTAGGTAGTGTGTTGGCTTATTAGACGTAAAGCCAGGGTTCGAGCCCCAGGCCAGACATAAAAAAAAATACAAAAAGTATTTCTTCGGCGATTTCCTCTCAGCAGATTTCTGGCAAAAACTCTGAGAGTAAATAAAATTGCCATGAAAAGTTTCTCAAAAAATCTGTCGTTCGGAGTCGACTTTAAACTGTACGTCCCGCCACTTATGTATAAAATTAACACACACAACATAAGTGGTGTGAGAAACTAGGTCAATAATCCTGACTGAAGGGTTGCAATGACCAATTATGTATGTACATAACGGTAATTTTCCCAAAAATTTTGCGCTAAAATAAAAATAGCGTTTCCAATTAGTAGTCAATAGCTGAGATTCACTTTAGAAAAATACTTATAATATGTACATACATACTTAGAAATGAAAAGACAGAGCAGCAAGCAGAGCAAACACACAACCTTTAGTGAGTATTTTAGTGTTCGTACGCGAATCATACTTAATTTGTGCTTCGTGTACATATTGAATTATGGAGTCGAAATCAACAACAGCATCATACGTGTTGTTAAGTATGTGTATGATGAATACTTCGAACTTTGAATATGAGTGGATTAGGTTCCATGATATTAAAATAAGTATGACTGCGTATAAGTAACAGAAATTATGAGTATCATCCGATTCTACTCATCTTTTTAAATACTCATTGCTGATCTCTGTTATGTAAGTACATATGTTATCCAGGAGTGGCGAGACGTAACGATATATTTTTTGAGAAAATTTTCACGGCAATTTTATTTACTCACACAGTTTTTGCAAAAAGACTGATGAGAGGAAGTTGCCGATAGGAATATTTTCTTCAAATTTTGTTTTGTTGGAGATGTTTGGCCTGGGGTTTGAACCACGTCCTCATGTCTAATAAAACAACACACTACCTAGTAGGCTTACTGTTAGTTTATTGACCTCAAACATTTTTGAAGTGTTATATCACAGTGTCATCAAATTCTTTAAATATCCAGTGACCTTCATGTCCACAATACAAACAAATTTTTTTCATTTCATTTCAACAACATGTGCGACTCCTAAAGCTGTAAATAATAATGCGCGATGTGATCGCAGCCTATATGCGTTCAACTGTAAATGATTAACAAAAAATTTAACGATTTTTGTTGTCAAACATCCACATCAGTTTTTAATAGGATTTCTATTAAAAAAATGTGAAAAAAAAATCTTTTCATTTCATAGGGTTTTTCACAGTGATTTTACAATAACACCATGGCCTAACCGTCGTCACTGTACGCGTATTTACAAAACAAGCAAATCAAACGAACTCCTCTATTTACAAAATTTCATATTAAATGACCCCTCCTTGCTTTTAAAACGTTATGAAATTTTTTCAAGAAAAATAAAAAATGAGAAAAAGGAACTCAACAGATGTCAATTTAGTTTTTGCTTTTGGGCATTATTATTGATTATTGAGCCCGCCAGTCGTATACCTAAACGCTACAAATTAACATTCATTCCATTTGTTTATACCAAATTGTGGTTATGTTTTCTTTTTTGAAATAAAATGAAAATATTCAAAATCGATTTATTTATACTGAGGTCTCTCTGATATTATTATTATTATTAGTGGTGATATTGCCATGTCGAGCCCTAACAATGCTTATGCCGAAACAATAATAAAAAAAACTGATTTTTTCCATTCAAATGAATTCAATTTTTCTTTTATTTTTCCAAAATCTTTTGTTGTCGTAATTTTTACAGTCAAACAGAAAACAAAAAACCAAAAACAACAACAAAACATTCGTATGTTATCGTATGCAAGTTTGTACGTGTAAAAATGAGTGAAAAACTTAAAAAAGAATCCATTGAAGTGGAATTAAAATGTGTGGCCAACAACAAAAAAAAAACCACAAAGACTGAAAAAAAGTGTTGGACAGTAATGAGTTACGGTTTAAGCTTTCAGTCATGTGTGTATGTTTTTGTTATTTAACTCGCAACCATAACAGTAGTAAACGACTTAAAACCAACAACTCAAGAAAAAATGTTGGATGGCTTCGGACTTCAATTGTATGACACTCTTTAACACATGCACTCATTAGAACAATAAGTTTCTTGCAATCCAAAAGTCAACTAATTTTTCTTACGCAATGAAAAGTTACACACAGAATTTAACGGAACTCGACTTTAGGTTTAGGTTAGAGGACGTGTACTTGTCAAATGAGACAAGTACAGTAACCGGAGGTCAAGTTGACCCATTGTACAAACGTCTTTAAGATGAGAGGATAATAGGGGAGATAGAGAAAAAGGAGAGGAAGTAGGAAAGTGAAAACAAGGAAGCAGAAGAATTACACAGACTAACGAAACACACAATAGAGAGCGCGACTACACTAATGAATCCCAAGCACTTCTCAACCAGCTCAAACTAATAATGAATCTATGGAGAGCCTTAATGTTGGCTCTCGACACAGAATTCAAACCCTCAAAGAAGCCCCTGTCAAGGGTCTTCAGCCTCAACCTACTAAGGGCTGGACAGTTACATAGTCATAGTTCGATGGTCTCCAACTCCTCCTCATCGCAACATAACCTGCAATAGTCCGGCTGGGATCTGTTCCTGATCCCTGTCAGCGATATAATCTCACAGTGCCACGTAATAAATCCAATTACTAATCTTAAACTGGTCTTATCCAAGCCCAGCAGCCAACCTGTTCTTACACTGTCTATGGCAGGCCATAGACACCTAGAAACATAACAACCCAATCCATTCCCCCAACGCCTCTGCTCTTCCCCCTTGACCCATCCATTGATGAAGCCGTAGAGGTGGCAGATTGGAGGATCAGGACCAATTCTTACATCGCTCTCAAAAAGTAAACTTAATCTAGCAAGAGCATCCGCCGTCTCATTACCGAGTATTCCGATCTGGTCCAAAAGTTCTTAACGACTCCTTGCATTCGCTTACAAGCCGTGATTTGCACCAGACCGACGTAATGGCCCTTAGGGCAGCCTAACTGTCAACGAAGATCATATAGGATTCCGAATCTGAAGTAGGCCTATCAGCCATAGCCTCGATAGCCTTCAAGATTGAGAAGATCTCTGCTTAGAACATGCTACAGTCATCCGTTAACCTGAAGTGAAGTTCAAACCCCAGCATCTGTACTTTCACCTAACTTTGACCCATCTGTGAAGATGGGTATACCTTTCTGCCACTGGAGTACCCCACCATTCCATAGTGCACTATCTGGTATTAGTATCCTCAAACTCGACTTTAGTCCTGCCAATTATCGAAACTATTAACAGCGAGGATTTTTTTTTTGCGGGAAGGAGGGAAAATGCTTTTTTCATTCATGAAGGTCGTCACCATACATGGTATGTCGGACTCTCCCACTGGGTATACCGACTAAAAACCCGCCTTGTCTCCTCACCGGGGTATCATTCCACCTCGGAACCACGGTTGCATTACTTCGAGGTGGACCCCTTTTGGCACCTGTGCCAGTTCCATCATTGTCAGCCTGCGTCCAGGCTCCGCTCTTCTGTTATTCTACTGCGTCTAGATCATATTTTTTCTTTCGCAGGACATAGTGCACAAATTGTTTAATTGCGTTCCAGTTTTCTCTGCTGTTTATCATTTTCAGCACGACGTTTGTGGCATTAATAATGCCGATTACAGCCTCGAGACCCTGACGTCTTTCGGCCCAGCGTCTGCAGCCGAAGAAAGTGTGTTCGGCATCGTCTAAGATTTCCTCTTCCTCGTAGACGCAGAATGGCGAGCGACATTTCCCCATGCGATGCAGGTATTCTCTGAAGTATCCATGACCGGTTAGCATCTGGGTTATGTAGTAGTCTACTTCGCCGTTTTTTCTGTTTTTCCACACTTGCAATTCTGGAATCAGTTTGTGTGTCCACCTACCGTACCGTTCATTTTCCCAGCGATGTTGCCATTTTAAGACGACTTCGTGCCGTATCGTTTCTAGGCTCTGCGACTGAGTCGTGCTCTGTCTAGCGTTGAAAATCATCTGGCGCTCAATTGATTGAAGGTCTATGGGAACCATTCCAGCTATTATTAAGGCGGCTTGTGTTGATACCGTGCGATACGAGGATGTGACCCGTAAAGCTGCTGTTCTCTGCGCAGATAGCAGTTTTTTAGCTCTGGTTTTAGTATTCAGAGTAGAAGCCCAGATATCAGAGCCATAATGGAGTATACTATTTTCAGCCTCCATGAGTAACTTCCTCCTACTTGGGAGTGGTCCTCCAATATTTGCCATCAGTCTACTCAGCTGTGTTGAATAGTCGCCGTAGTCTAGTAGGTAGTGTGTTGGCTTATTAGGCGAAAGGCCCGAGTTTAAATCCCTGGTCAGACATCAAAACGAAAATATGAAAATATTTCTTCAGCGACTTCCTCTCAGCAGATTTCTGGCAAAAACTCTGAGAGTAAATAAAATTGCCATGAAAAGCTACTCAAAAAACTGTCGTTCGGAGTCGACTTTAAACTGTAGGTCCCGCCACTTATGTATAAAATTAACGCACACAACACGAGTGGTGTGAGAAGCTAGGACGTTGTACAATGGCTCAATTCGACCGCCGGGTACTGTACTTGTCACAGTTGACAAGCACACGGTCGGATCGAATATGTAGTCAGAGAACCATAAACGTAAAAAAACCTTTTCTGGTCTACAATTTTTTTTTTTTTTTTTTGGTGAAACCAGCACTCAGGGGATGGCCCCTACTCATGCAGTGCATTGTGCAGGTTTTTAGGAAAATGGGTTATAGGAAGGTGGAAGAGAGGGAGTAGTGTTTGTGGACATCTCAAGATGCGTCTACAACTTGTTTTAAGGAACAATTTAAAAAACAAAAATCTTCTGAGGTTTAATATAAAATGGAAAAAATCCATTAAATTGGATCCTTGCCATTGAATAAAAGTTTTTACTAACATTTACATTCGAGTGTATCTCATTATTACAGTAAAATGAACACATTCAAACTAAAAATATAAAAAAGAATAGTTTTGACTTCTTTTTTTGTTGTTGTTGTTGTTTAGTTTTATTTAAAGAAAGTTTTGTTTTGTTTTGTGTTTTTTGTTATTTGTCGTGCTTTTGTGTAAAATATGCGATTCAGTAAACCTTTACAAATGTTTCCAAATGTCCTTGCCGATACAGATTAAAGCGATATATTTGAAAAACTCATACACAAAACGATTTACTGCCCATTAAAATTTTACCAAATAATTTTCGGTTTGAGGTCTTTGCTTAACATTAAAATCAAATCAATTTTTTTTCAAAGTTTTTATCCATGAAGGTCATCATAGTTAAAGCCACAATATTGTGCGTAAAACCCCCAAGTGTCAAATGTCAAATGCTGTGCTGTGCTGTGCTGTGTCAATGTCAAACAAGTGTTAAACAATGTTAATGGCTGTACGCTCTACGCTCCATGTCCAAGTTTTGGTTTCTACGAAATATGCTGGTTAACCAGAGATTATCCAAAATATCCATTGACCTTCGTGGTATAGTTGGAAAGGAAATTCAAGGTCTAAACATTGTTCAACAATGCTTTACTTTACCAATATTTACAAAATTCTTATTCAAGTCAAGGTCAACAAGTCTCAGAGGAAGTAGTTTTCTTTTTCTTCTTCTTCTTTTTCTTTTTCTTACACTCTGCTAGGATGACTCCCCTGCGAGAGCAAGATGTTAGGGCAGCTTAAGATATTCATGCGCTGTGGGTTATTGAGTCAAAAAAAGAAAAAAAAAACACGTTAAATATTGTATTTATCATCACAGCTTGGGTGTAACGAAACTTGTTAGTTTTCCTCAAAAGAAGTCAATGGCTGTCAACACTCTAAAACAGAACGTAGTTTCGAAAAGGATCCTTTGCACATGCTTAGCACATACTACATACGTACTGTGAGCGTCAAAAGAAAGTGTACTATTGAAAAAAATGTACATTAATTAATTACCGTTAATTTTTTTTTTCAAATTATTTTATTGCCAGTTTTTAAAATTGAAACAAAAAGAAAAGAATTAGAAAATTTTGGAAATATTGTAAAATTTTTTCGGGCATTCTCCTTAAGTGGAAAACTTGAGTTGAGATTGTTAGAATTTTATCCATAGTGTACACTAGAGATGAGCGATCCAGTGATTTTTGAAGAACGTTGTTCTCAGTGAACGTGATTTGTTAATCACTGTTCTTTAAAACAGTGATTGTGATCACTGTATTCCAATAATACAATAATGACAATAACGTATTTTATTAAGTCGTAAGAAAGAAACAACTAGATACATACTACGAAAAGACTACTAAACAAAATCAAAGTGGTGTCATCAATGTTATTATTTTTAAAGTAATTTTTTTTTTTGAAGTTTGACGATTAATGGTGTTTTCTTTTCTACCAAAAAATGTGCATTCTGCATGTGCAAAATGCAATTTTGTGTTTGTTTCTTAAAAATGTTTCGCCCTCAAAAAGGGTGGTATGTTTTATTCTAAATAAATCGCACTTGTCAATGGTGGAAGGCATTGCATTTTATGCCCTGTATAAATCGAGAGTGCTGGTAATGCCCTGTAAAGCAGATGACTTTTGTTTATTTATAGAGCTGCCAGATGAAATTTAAAAAAAGCCGCATGGTATCTTTATCCAATTTTGAAGTTAATTTTTTCATTGTTTTGTGGAGTAACCTTAAGGAAACATTACATTATTAAAGATACATGGTCAGTAATTTAAAGAAATTGCATTCAGTGTTAGAACAGTGCTAAAAAAAATTTTTTGGTTATAAAAAACAGCGCTCAAAAAATGAAATCGAAAATTTAGCTATCTGGCAACACATTTCTCATATTTACATATTTTATTGAAAACAAATCGAAAAATACAACATATTTTTAAATCTAAAACCTTAACGTTAATAAATATAAAACATTTAATACGTACAAAACACTTTTTTTTAAATTAATTTTAAATATTATTATTGACATTGAACGACTTTTGAACAAATTGCCATTTTCTCATTCATTTTCTTAATAAGTGGTAAACACAGGGCATACCCTTTTTTAATATTTGTGTTATGTTCCTCTCAAATAAAAAATTACATTACAACAGGGTTGGTCAGAAATTTTTTAATGCACCTTGTAAGAGGGTGACATTTTCTTTGTAGAAAAGAAAACACCATAAGTTTCACAGAAAGTTCATGTATAAAAAGACAAAAGTAAATAATCAGCATCATCTAATAGTAATTCTGCCTCGCTCAAAATAAAATGAAATAAATTTGAGTATGTAACAATTTTGAAAGAACGACATTATTAGTAACTGTTATTTGGCAATTTCAATCACTGTAGTTATCAGTGAATTATCAATCACCGTGATTAAATCACAGTTTTGAAAATATCGCTCATCTCTAGTGTACACTTTCTTTTGACGCTCACTGTACATAAATAAACACAAATAACTCGTAAAATCTATTCATTATTGCAAAAGCATGTTTCGATCACAGTGATTGTGATTGTGAATGTTTTTTTTTTCTTTTTTTTTTTTAGCAAACCATGCAGAGCAAAAAATAAAACTGAAAAACAATGATAACGACAGTCGTAATGCATCTCTCAATTGTCAAGATAAAATGTCCTGCATAACTTCACACCCCTACAGAGCAGAACATAAATTTAAAAACAATTGTTCTCCTAAATATCAGACGTTTTCTCTTCATTAGGACACAAACATAACCTTTTCATTCTGGTTATTATTGTAATGAATACGGCCCAGTTGCTGTTAAAAATTTGTTTGGTTTATTTCTTTACTATTTTTTGGTGACACTGTTGGAGAGAGAAGTTTAGATTCCTTAACAATCAATCCATTTAACTGAATCTCCTGTAAGAACAAAAAGGAAATAAAAGGATCCAAACATACATATACAGAGACAATCAAGAATTGCAAAAGTAATGAATCGATAAATCATTGTTGCTTTCAAGAAATTGAAAGAAAAACCCATGATTATGTTTCTCTTCGTTCTACTGTAGCAGAAGGAATTGCAATACAAACAGACATACAGACAGACAGCTAAACATACAAAATAATGATAAAAACTGTAAAGTTGTGAACATTAGTGAGTGAATTGCTTGGTTTTTGGCACCTTTTATTGGAGATGACAGATTGATTTCCAAAAAGAATTCAAAAATGACTGATCACAACAAATGATACAGAGAGGGAGATGAATTGTTGGACCCCTGTGCATAGCAATTTACATACCGAATTGATTGCTTAAAACTATTTGAAAAGAAAGCAAAACAAAGCATTTTATTGGAGGTTTTAAAATCCACAATTTCCTTGGAAGAACTGTGCAAAGGTTTATGGTTTAAATCCTTTTTAAATCTCATGTACAATGGATAAATGCTTTTATGCATGTTTCATTCAAGGATATGAGAGAAAAAAACAGAAATTAACACGACAAACGAAATTATAAAATCAAACAAAAATTCTAATTTATTGTCATTAGATTTCTAGGAAATGTGCCTCAATAAAGATTGATAGTTTTCATTAGATAGTGTTTCTAATGGGTCGCCGTAGTCTAGTAGGTAGTGTGTTGGCTTATTAGACGTAAAGCCAGGGTTCGAGCCCCAGGCCAGACATCAAAACAAAATACAAAAAGTATTTATTCGACGACTTCCTCTCAGTAGATTTCTGGCAAAAACTCTGAGAGTAAATAAAATTGCCATGAAAAGTTTCTCAAAAAATCTGTCGTTCGGAGTCGACTTTAAGCTGTAGGTCCCGCCACTTATGTATAAAATTAACACATAAGTGGTGTGAGAAACTATGCCGTAATATAGACTGAAGGGTTGTAATGGCCAATTATGTATGTACATATGTATGTATGTTAAGCAGATCCTAAGATCGTCTAGGGATAAGATTTTTCTTTTTAAAATACAAAACCAACCGAAATTGTGCAACATTTTTGGAGAAGATCAATAGGTTTCGTTCTGAATTGCATAAGGTATTGAGACAAACATACATAGCTGCATTAACTTAAGAAAAACATAAATGAACGAAAATTCATCATAACTTAATTCCACTATAGACAGTGTAAGAACAGGTTGGCTGCTGGACTTGGATAAGGCCAGCTTAAGGTTATTTATTGGGTTTATTACGAGGCACTGCGAGATTAGATTGCTGACAAGGATGTGGAACAGATCCCAGCCGCACTATTGCAGGGTATATTGCGATGAGGAGGAGTTGGAGACTATCGAACACCTTCTCTGTAGCTGCATCCAGCCCTTAGTAGGTTAAGGTTGAAGACCCTTGGCAGGAGCTTCTTTGAGGGTTTGAATTCTGTGTCGAGAGCCAACATAAAGACTCTCCATAGATTCATTATTAGTTTGAGCTGGTTGA
The DNA here is from genome assembly GCA_927399465.1 of Sarcophaga caerulescens. Taxonomy (NCBI): domain Eukaryota; kingdom Metazoa; phylum Arthropoda; class Insecta; order Diptera; family Sarcophagidae; genus Sarcophaga; species Sarcophaga caerulescens. The sequence continues at coordinate 8,397,620 of OV656866.1, read as the reverse complement.
GAAGTGCTAGGGCTTCAATAGAGTAGTCGCGCTCTTTTGCCAGAAATCTGCTGAGAGAAAATCGCCGAAGAAATACTTTTTGTATTTAGTTTTGATGTCTGGCCTGGGGCTCGAACCCTGGCTTTACGTTTAACAAGCCAACACACTACCTACTAGACTACGGCGATCGTACTATATTTCGTGTTCTAAATATGGGCCAGCTAATCGTTTTTGGTTATGTTATTCCAAAATACTAGGCGCTGCCTATTGTCAACCCTGCTGGTCATTTGCTTCATAAAGGAATAAAGTTTGGTGTACGGGAATTCGAATTGGAAGCATTTATCTGACAGAATTAAACAACACAGTTGTTCGAGTGGCCATTCGAAAGCATGTGCTGTGTATGAATTTGAAAAAAAAAACGGTTTTATACTATCGAAAAGGAACTTCAAAATGAAATTCGCAAAGAAGCATCATTTTGGAAAATGGTTCTTCAAAGGTTATTCGATATCTGAATGCAACAATTCATAATAAAATAATTGAGAGCTTGGGGACCAAACTCGAAACCCATCAACTAGAACAAATAAGAGCTTCGCCGTTTTTGCCATCATAATGGATACGACACAGGACATATCGAAGGTAGATCAGCTAAGCATTGTTGTGAGGTATGCAGTAATAACCAAATCGGAAAATGGACAGCCAATTGATATAGAAGTAAAAGAAGTCTTTCTAGGCTTATATGCAGCCATCAAACATGGCGCAGTAGATTGAGTCAACCAAGTGACAACATTATTTATCGACAAAAATATTGATTTAAAAAATGTGTGGGGCAAGGCTATGATGGAGCCAGTGTGATGAGTAGTGTACATAATGGTGTACAAAAACATATTAAGGATATCCAACCTAACGCAGAGTACGTACATTGTGCCACTCATAATTTAAATTTGGTGATAAATGATGCCGTTAGTCAAAGTTCACTGGTGAATCGGACACCACTCTAAAAAAAACTAAATCCGACTAGATAGTCCAGTAGGATCAATACGATATCTGCAATAAAACTTAGTTATTTTGATATTGATATTTTGATAATGAGCAAATATGGAGTGCTAGAATACGACCTATCGGAAGTATTTACAGCAATGTTATTATGCTTTACAATTCCTGTCACTTCTGCAGCAGCTGAAAGGTCATTTAGCAAATTAAAAATGATAAAAAATTATTTAAGAAATAATATGGACCAAACTCGACTCTGACATTTACCGCTAATAGCAATTGAAAACAAAACCGCATCAAGCCTGGATTTAAACGAAGTCATTGATACTTTTGCGAAAACTAAAGCTAGGAAAAAATTGTAAATATAGTTGTTATTTAGTCAGTTGGTAGGCCCGAATCTTCTCTATTTCATTTTATTAACCAAACCTACACCAAGTATTAATTGTAATTTATGTTGTTACTGTTTAATATTTTTATTACCTACCCTGCAAAAAAGAATTTAAGTAGCTTAGCATTTTTAAAGTATTTGTATATTTCATATTTTTATTTGATAAAACCTAATCAGTTTACATAGCAGTGGGGCCTCATTTTTTAATTTGCCCCATGGCCCTTGGTTACCTAGCTAAGCCACTGTACACAGGCAGTGGTGTTGTGATAATTTTTTTTTTTACCGGAACGCGTATATATAATTATATAGACAGGGCCGATCCTGGGTAGGCGGCCGCTCTGTGCGGTCTCATATCCCAAATTTAACGACGGTGGTGATAACTCTGGCGGCGGCGTTTTTTTGTTTAGGTCTCATGTCCCAAATTTGACGACGGGCGGAGGGGGATTCCCCCAATTTTCGCCCGTCGCCAGGATCGGCCCTGTATATATGTAGCATAAAAAGGAAAGGAAACGAAAATCATTTCCAATTCTCGTTATCAGAAATCATCTTTAGTTCCGGAACGCGTTCCTATCCAAAAAGGAAGTACCGGAACGATGTTCCGGAGCGTTCCGGCTCGACAACACCACTGACAGGATATGCTCCACTACTTGTGGCGATTAGATTATTGTTTTCAGATGTGTAGTGGCATATCTTCGCTTAGCTTAGGTTTCGTTATTAGAATCCGTAATCAGTTGATTACTTTATCAATTGCCAAAGGCAATAAAGGGTTACATGTACTCTAGTTACATAAATGCACTCCATCATTACTGATCCTCATCCATCTTCAAAACAATGGACAAGGCTTGAAAAAGTGTAAAGCACGTCTTCTATTTGCTCTTCAATTGACTCCATTTATGGTGTAATAATGGCTATAAACCGATAAACGCTATTTTATGGCCACAAATTCATTCCATCTGCTGTTACAAATTTCACTGAGAAATGAAAGTCAAAACTTAAATTCTTATAAGCGAGCCAACAGAGTATAAAGCCAAGGCAAAGTGTTAAAATCATAAAAAAAAAACTACACAATAAAATTTTGGGAATAGAAAAGCCGTTTATTGCGAGCTCATAAAACTATAAGTAGGAGTACATTGTTTGAAATTCGACAATTCTTTACAATTTCAACGTTTTGTAGGTAGAGAGATCGAGACGAGTCACAGTTATTCGTATTCAAATTGAAAGAATGAAGAGGGGAACTAAACAACGGCAAGACAATACAAAGCAACGACCGCGACAAATTCAACGAAATGGTACAACAGACGACCCGATACGATACGGTATCATAGCATACCACCACACACACACACACGAACACACGCACATTTATGGCATGATGCATGCAGTGCTGGTGCTGATGCAAATGATTGCTCAGTCAGAGTGAAGAAAAGACTGTTTTTGAGGAACACAATACAAAAATGACTGACATTATGAGCAATTATTGCTGATGAATGATATCCCACAGTGGAACTAACCACCGCAATTTGGTCGCTGAATGAACATTTTTCGCTGTGCTCCTCACACTGGCAAATTTAAAACATACGGTTGATGGCTTTACAATTAAAAAAAAAGAAAAAAAAAAGGAAAAAAGGAAATTTTAATTGGAAATAATGCTATGCAGAGGCATTAATGTACCTAGCTAATATGGTGTAGGTATTATACGGTTATTTGACATTGTCTGGTTTGCAGTTTTCTTTTCTTTTCTTTTTGGTTCTTAAAGAAAATCGTTGATGTTTTAATGATTTGTGCTAAATTTAGAGGCCAGTTTCATGAATTGGTTCCATGTTTGGAATATTAAAGAGAAGAGGTGTAGCTAAATGTGGTTACCAATGAAACCATAATGGCAGATGCAATTGCTTATCCTCCCGTAGAGTGCGTACATACATATCGGGTCCGCCATCTAACATTTTTTTTTCAACTAGTGCTTATTTCGTGAATGGTAACACTTAGCTCATGTCTAATTTGACAGATAATTAGTTTTATCCTTACGCTGAACGAATATGGTTCCATCCAATGCGTTTTCGCTTCGCTAAGTGGGCCTGCTATCGACTTACAGAAGATGCCGATTTTGGCAAAAAAAAATCATCTTTTCAGATGAAGCTCATTTTGATCTTGGCGGATAGGTAAACAAGCAAAATTGTCGCATTTGGGGCATAGAAAAGCCGCACGCATACATTGAAAAGCCGACGCACCCAAAACGAGTCACTGTTTGGTGCGAATTTTGGTCCAGAGGCATAATTGGGCCATTTTTCTTCGAAAATGAGCAAGGAGTGGCCGTTACAGTTAATGGCGATGGTTATCGGGCCATGTTGAACGAATTTTTTTTTCACAAAAATTGAAGAGGAGGATATTGGCAACATTTGGTTTCAACGGGACGGCGCTACGTGCCACACAGCCGAAGCTACACTCGATGTTTTGCGCCCTGTTTCTGGAGATCGCATTATCAGCCGCAGAGCTGATGTCGTTTGGCCATCTCGGAGCTGCGATTTGACACCGTTGGACTATTATTTGTGGGGTGCCGTCAAAGATAAGTGTTACGCCGACAAGCCAGAGACAATTGACGCTTTAAAGGACAATATTCGTGAAGCCATTGGTGTAATACAGCTGCACACAATCGATAATGTGCTTAAAAATTGGACCGATCGTGTAGGCTACTGCATGGCCAGCCGAGGCAGCCATTTGAATGAAATTATTTTCCATTATTAACCGGAAGGATTGTACTTTCAAATAAAAAAAAGAAATTTGAGAAAATATTCAGTAGTTTTTTTTTTAAGCATTTTCAAAAAAAAAAAAATGTTATTTGGCGGACCCTTTACATAATACTTAGTTGTTCGCATTATTGCTCGATAAGTACAAAATAATCGAAGACCACAGTGCTAGAGACAGAGAGAGGAAGAGATTAAGACATGAAAATCACATTCTTTCCATGTGATATTCTATGAGTTTCCTATGAGTATGTATGTGTGTGTCCTTTGTTTTACAACTGCTGATTACGATGAACGATTATAGTGTTTTAAATCAATTAGTTTTGTCGAATCTCGTCATAATTCGCCCCTCATGTTGCCATACAATGACCATTAAGCCAATGCTTGACTGACTGCCTAGCTGCCTGCCTGCCTGCCTACTTGCTCACACACAGTTTCTTCAAATCCGTATAGAGGGAGTATTACTTCAGCTAAGATCTACTGTGTCGGCATTTTTTTTTTTCTATTTTTCCTGATTATGGTCGTCGTCCCAAAAAAAAAAAAAAAGGATATCAGAAGTCATCATTATTATTGTATTTAATTTGGCAAATTTTGTTGGATTTTCTTTACGTCTCAATAAAATCATTACAAAAAAAACCTTATGACTTTGGACTTCTCAATTTTAATTCCTGTACAGAAAACATCAAAAAAAAAAGAAAAGAAAAGTAGGGGCGGACATTTTTCCAGTACAACTTAGTTTAACCTGCTGTATGTGAAGCATTTCATGTGATTGTTGTTATGCCGCTTCAACTTCGTCACATGTTTGCCGACAAGAGTCGTTTTTTTTTTGTAGATTCCGTCTCTAATGCTGACAGAGCATATTTTATATCCTTAAAAAAGTTCTTCTTCTTCTTCATCCTTTTTTTTTGTTAATAATTCTGTTTGAGGATTACATATTGGAAAATAAGAAAAAAAAACGAAATTCTTTAATGACGTCAATCGCCTGTATGTCTCAATACAATGTCGAATTCAAATAGAATACACTGAGCATATGTATCAGCGAAAAAAAAATAGAAAGTAAATTGACTTGTCAACGTTTTAAATCATTGTTTGCATATTTATGAAAACAATATTTATGTATTGGGCTTAAACGCGTCCCAATTGACACTTCCGAACTTTGACTTTGAAAGGGGCATGTTGTTGAAGCAGCATCTGTTAAATTAGTTGTCATTCATTCAGTTTGTTTAACAAATCACCAAGTGCGTCTTAACATGAGCATGGACAACGACGAGTGTTCGCTGAATAGGCTCTGGAGCAGAGATCAGCAATTAATCGTTTTTTCGATACTTATAAGCACTCATGAAATTTTGAGTCAACAATATTGAAATTTAACTTCTCTGCTCTGATGCATTCATACTCACTACAAACGTTGATTTATAAGTACAGGTTGCAATGACTATGAGTACAACATTGACATCAAACTGATACCATTCGAAATATGTTTGATTCATAAGCCTACTCTATTCAGATTCATAACTTTGGAAATATGCTTGAATCATTCATCAAAATTTACAGGCTTAGTTGTTGTTGCATTTACAAAAAAGGACACATAAGCAAAAAAGACAGAGCAGCCAGCAGAGCAAGCACACAATCTTCTAGTTTAGTGTTCGTACGCGATTCAAACTTATTTTGTGCTTCGTGTATATGTTATAGAAGTCACCGTAGTCTAGTAGGTAGTGTGTTGGCTTATTAGACTGAAGGCCCAAGTTCGAATCCCAGGTCAGACATCAAAATGAAAATATGAAAATATTTCTTCGGCGACTTCCTCTCTCAGCAGAGTTCTGGCAAAAACTCTTGAGAGTAAATAAAATAGCCATGAAAAGCTTCTCAAAAAACTGTCGTTCGGAGTCGACTTTAAACTGTACTCACGTATAAAATTAACGCACACAACATAAGTGGTGTGAGAAGCTAGGTCGTAATCCTGACTGAAGGGTTGTAATGACCAATTATGTATATGTTATGGACAGTCGAATTCGACAGCATCATACGTATTGTTAAGTATGAATATGATGAGTACTTCAAACTTTGAATATGAGTAGTGAGAGGTTCGATGATATTAAAATAAGTATATATATATATATATATATATATAAGTATCAGAAATTATGAGTATGATTCGATTCTACTCATCTTTTTGAATACTTATTGATGATCTCTGCTATGGAGCAGTTGGAAAGTTACTCTAATTGTAATCGAAAAATTATTTTCAGCGATACAGCCTATTTCCGAATAAATGACAACGTGAATAAAGAAAAGAAAACTGACGAACGCACATAAGATCCAAGAAGGTCCAATGCATTTCGGAAAAGTCACTATTTGATGAGGCTGGCGGCTTCATCGGTCCATGTTCCTGGGAGAAAAAAGGTTGGCCAGATCATCACTGTCAACAGTGAGCACTGTAGATGGTTGATTACAAACTTCTTTCAGCTTGAATCGACTTATCTAGGCCCCAACGGCATGTGGTTTCAACAAAACGACCCTATGTGCCACACAACTCATGCCTCATTGGATATTCTATACGAGTGATTTGAATTCATAGGCATCTCAAGTGGAGGTGATATGAAATCGTGAGATTTGAATCCGTTTGATTTTTTTCTGAGGGGTTTCTCCAGGTCGCAGACGTATAAAAATCAACACAACTCATACCATCGCAGAAAATCAGCTCGATTTTTACGCGAAAATCATGGAAAATTGGACAATTCGGATGTGCTGCACCCAGAAAAGCCATGGCGAACATTTGAGTGATGTTATTATATTATTCCATACATAATGGCATCAGTAGGTCATTCAAACCAATAAAAAAATGTCGATGATATCTCACATATACTTTGTTCTTTTTGTAAATTTAAACATAGGAAGACCAGAGCTCAGCAATGAGTATTCAAAAAGATAAGTAGAATCGAATCGAATGAATACTTATACATACATACGTATTCATACTTATTTTAATATCATGGAACCTCTACTCACATTAAAAGTATTTGAAGTACTCATCATACTTCATACTTAACAACACGTATGATGTTGTTGATCTCGATTCTCTATAACACTGAAATACTCACCATAAGGTCTGCTTGCTGCTCTCTTCTTTTTTACTTATGTGTCTTCTTCCTTTTTTTGCAAATGCAACAGCAACTAAGACTGCAAATTTTGATGAATGATTCGAGTCACTCCGAATCATTTATAAGTATTTTAAGTACATTTTTTTTAAATTTATGAATCTAAATGTGTTAATTGACTCGTTTGTCAATTAGCTCTATATTTAATACCAGCACTTGAACTGGATTAAATGTTTCGATATATATTTTTAAAGGATCCAATCACAGCACATAAACTGGATTGACAATGTGTTTTTTACTGAACAACAAACAGCACTTAAACTGAGTTGTTCCCGCAAAATAAAAATTCTGGCTCTTTAGTTTTTAAAATGCAAAAGAAAAAAGAGAGCTTTATTATAATTTTCTTCATTTAAATACAAAATTATTGATGACTACTTACTTCCAATATATTTCTTATGTAACTAAATTATAGTTATTTGAACTACTTATTAAGCAAATTTAAAGTTCATTAGCCGTTTGGCCATGACCACAAAATTAAAACAAACAAAATTAAAGCAATTGTGCAAAATAAAAAAAAAGACAATTATTAAAGTGCAAGTAATACATTATTTTCATAAATGCAAAAAAGTTAATAAACGGGCGTTAAATTTCAAAATGAACAAAAAAAAAAAAATAAAAATGCAAACTAAATTAATGTAAACACTAAATTTTTGACTTTACACAAAAAACAACAAAAAAAAAATAATTTTATTTCTAAGTGAAACTTAAATCTAAAGATTTCTAAACATGCTCCCCCCGTTGAGTGCAGCTCAAATATTATGATGGTCCATGGTATGCTGAATATGCTGGGCTGGCGATTTTAATTCTTCTTTTAGTTGAGTGACAGGGTTTTTTTTTTTTTTTATACATGTACTGTGAAATCTGAAGATGTTTGTAAATTGCGAGGTGCTGGAGTTGGTGTGAATTTGAATTTTCGTTTAGTGACAAGATACACCACTATGCCGACAGTAAAATTAATGTTGAGTAGCCGACGGTTATATGGTGGTAGTTCTGTGCATCAATCTGGTTTGGAAGCTGAAGTATCCCTTGCTCATTTAGTGAGTTTTGTAATGCAGTCAAGTTTTGTATTTGTGAAACATACTCGTCTTTGTGTATTTCAATTAGCAAGGGTTCAACGGTTCTTCTGTGAATTTCTTCAGTAGTATTCCAAAGTTTAGAGTAAGACGTTTTTATCGAGGTTGATATTTTCTGATGCGTTTGTATGATTGTAGAGTTGTGTTGCAACACGCATTCTGGTCCTAAACTTAGTAAGCCGGATCCATCTAAGATTAATTGGGTGATGTCTTTTTTACAAACTGCTGTTGCAGGAGAAGGAGATGGCAGTGCGTATATCCATTGGTTTGAATGCCGCAGGGAGATCCAAGCAGACTTTGTCGTCAATCTTTGCACATTACAGTCTGAATGCGTTTTGTTGAGAAACAAATTTATTTCGCAGGCACATGCCCCAGCTTTCAGTTCGTATTGGATTTGGCTATTTAAGCATATATACAATTCTTCTTTCATGGCTGTGCACGAGCCGAGTCCGTAATTATCTATAAGGAAATATCTTTTTTGCACTGTATTGATTGCCAGTAAAGAAGAGCATACTTCCATTGATACAAACGTGTTGTTAATCCACCTTGGAATTGGAATGAGATTAAATAAATCGTACTGGCCTTTTTCAATTAATGGTAAAGTTACACTGAAGGTTGCTGTGGTATTTGTAAGTCCTCCTGTTACTTTCATGAGTTTGTATAGTTGTAATGCGTCTTCTCGGTTTACAGGTAATTGAAGTGACTCAGGCAGGTGAAATAATATGTTATCTACTTCATGTTGTAGTTGGATTGGGGTGAGTAATAATGGACTTATTATGCCATGATGAGTGTTTGTTAAAATATCTAGAAGTAAAGATTGCGTTTGGTCTAAGTTTGCTGCCATTATAGTTAATTGAACACACAACGACAAGAAAATATGAGAGGTTCTTTCTTCTTCACTACTGTTACGTATGCGGTATAAATCTGTGATATTTGGAAATCAATTTGTTCAAACTTTTTCTTAGCTGTTTTTTGATCCAACTTAATAATGTTGATTGTGGAATCAATAATTGACGTTTGATTCTTCAAGAGTTTGAGCAGGTGGGCTTCATTTTGTTTAACTTGTGTTATTGTATGCGCCATATTGTCAGCATATTCTGAGTCTAGTACTCCAAATAGTGAATGGGCAATATTCCCCACAATATCCATTGCTGCTCTTTTTTGTCTTTTCCCAGATAGTAATGTGCTGTCCATTATTAACCGAGACTCAGTATGTTTAAAGTAATTTACTAGATTTGCGCATGTTGCCTTTTGCTGCATTTCTTGGCATAGATGATCAAGCGCCTTGGTTCCATTTGAAAATAATTCTAATTCCGACCAAAATCCTTCTAAATCATAATAAATTAAAAGTTGCCATTCTGTAGGTGCGATAAATGCTGTGCCGATTCCTTCGTAGTAAATACCCAGTTGTGCTCGAAATTGTTTATTGCGAACGCTTGTTGCAAGAACAACTGGTAAAAGCATGATACACATAACTACCGTAAGAATGTTGATAGAAGTGCGCATTCTTTTCATAGGAATTTCAGATCCATCATTATTCCGATTGGTGTTGGAATTAGTTGGTTGACATTGCTCAAATGTTTCGTCGGAGTGTTCAGTACTTATTGGTAAAGGTGCCAGTCGAGTAATTGGCCTTCTATAAATGCCCTTTGCTGTTTTAACGTCAACTACTCTAACAAAACCGTCATCACCATGATATATTTTTTCAATTCTTCCCAAAGGCCACTGTAAAGGAGCTGTGTTATCTTCTTTAACGACGACCATATCTCCGGGTTTAATATTGATTGCTTCAGTTTTCCATTTGTGACGATATTGTAGTTCATTTAGATATTCCCGTGACCATCGCTTCCAAAACTCATTTTTTATATGCGTTACTAGTTTCCATCTAGTCAGCAAGTTTGTTTTATTCGGTGTAGAATATATGTCAACTTGAGCTGTAAGTGGTTCTCCAATAAGAAAATGTCCTGGGGTTAATGCGGCTAAATCATTTGGGTTTTCTGACATTGGGCTTATTGGCCGTGAATTGAGAATCCCTTCAATTTCAATAACAACGGTTTCAAGTTCTTCATACGTTAATGACGCTGTTGACACACTTCTGATGAGAAGATGCTTAGCTGATTTTACTGCAGCTTCCCATAGACCACCGAAATGTGGCGCTCTCGGTGGTATGAAATGGAATGTTATCCCTCTGGATGTGCATTCTTTATGGATTATGTCTAGGGCTGAGTCTGAATGGATAGTTTCCGATAATTCTGTTAGTTGATTTTTTGCCCCTGCAAAGTTGGTAGCATTGTCACAATACAGATTTTGACAATGACCGCGTCTACTTATAAATCTTTTTAATGATCCTAAGAAGGATTCAGTAGTCAAATCACTGACCAATTCCAAATGTACTGCCTTTGTGGCAAAGCAGCAGAAGACTGCAATGTAGGCCTTTTGAGGCTTCTTTCCTCTCACCTTGTAGTGAACCCAAAATGGTCCGCAAAAGTCCACTCCAGCATTAATGAATGGCCGAGCTGGTGTAACACGTGCAGCTGGTAAATTGCCCATGATCTGATTAAGTAGCTTGGGTTTGGCCTTAGTGCATCGTACACAATGTTGTACAACTGATCGAGCTGCAGATTTTCCCTTGACTGGCCAATATCTTTGTCTTGTATGTGACAAAAGTGCTTGAGATCCACAGTGCTTATTTTGTTCATGCACCATTTGCATAAGCAACTTTGCAATTGGATCATTGTAAGGAAGTAGCATTGGATGTTTAGCGTCATATGAAAGTAACGATGAGTTTAATCGACCTCCTACTCTGATGATACCATTTGAATCCAAAAATGGTGAGAGATTACTGAGCGGACTTCCTTTACTTACTTCATTTTTCTTGTTTAATTGCTTTAGGTCATCTATAAACTCAGACTGCATTGCCCGTACAATGATTACGAGTGCTTGTTCTAGTTCCTTTACTGTTAAGGTAATATCCGAAAATGTTTTTAACTTCCTTGTGCTATTGATAAATCGTAATATGTAGGCCACAATTCGTTGCAACTTTCGAAATGATCCCTTGTGATTTATATTGTAGACTATATTTATTATTGGATCTTCGGATGTTGCAATGGCTGCAACTTTCTTTCGCTCCAGATTATTGTCAAATATCTCTAAAGTCTTTGAGTGCTTTTGTGGCCAAACAGTTTCTTGGCCATGTAAGAAAGTGGGTCCATAGAACCACAAGTTGCATGATGGTAAACTTTTTGGTGAAAGCCCTCGGGATATGATGTCTGCTGGATTGTCCTTCGAGCTCACATGACGCCATTGTTCAGCTAAAGACAACTCCTGTATTGCTGCTATTCGATTGGCCACAAATGTTTGATATGATGATGACTGCGAGTTGATCCAAGCCAAAACAATTTGTGAATCCGTCCATAAGAAAGTAGATACATCCTCAAATTTCAAGTCCCCTTTTACTTTGGCTGTTAGCTGGGCACCTAAAACTGCCGCGCAGAGTTCAAGACGAGGGAGGCTTTGTTTTTTTAAGGGGGCTACTCTTGATTTTGAACATAGTAGGCGTACTATAATTTGACCATTTTTCTGAACTGATCTTATGTAAACTGCGGCACCATATGCTTTCTCAGAGGCGTCCACAAATGTATGAATTTGTATTCTTGTTATGATATGTCCATTTAAGACATGCCTTGAAAATTTCATGTTATCTATGTGTTTTAATTCATCTCGGAATGTTTTCCATTTTGTATGGAGTTCTGCTGGAAGAGCTTCATCCCATGTGAGTTTTAATTTCCACAGCTCCTGTATAAATATTTTTGCAGTAACAACGACTGGTGCTACTATTCCCAGTGGGTCGAATAACCTAGCCAAATCGGAGCTTACTGTTCGCTTAGTTACACGTTTGGTATCGCCCAAGCATACCTTCACACAAAATTTATCAATTTTTGGGATCCATGTTAAACCTAAGGTCTTTACTGTTTGGCTACTTTCGCTGAAATCAATATTGACCTCTTCCTTTGTTGAAACATTTTGAATTAGTTGAGGATGATTTGCACACCACTTTTGTAGAATAAAACCATGCTGTATCAATATGTGTCTTAGTTCTTGTTGAATTGCGAGCGCTGTCTTCAAACTATCTGCTCCACCAAGTCCATCATCGACATAGAAATTATTGAGCAGAAAGTGTGCTCCCAGAGGATACCTCGCCATATTTTCTTTTGCAACTTTTTCCAAACATTTTGTTGCTAAGTACGGTGCAGCTCGAGTTCCATAAGTTACTGTGTTTAATTGGTAATACCTTATTGCTTCAATGGGATTTTCCCTCCAGATAATGATTTGCAGTCTTCTATCTTCAGGATGCATGAGTATTTGCCGATACATTTTTTCAATATCCGTGGTAAAAACAAAACGTGGCAATCGAAAACGTAGTATTATAGAAAAGAGTTCACTTTGAACAGTTGGTCCCGTGTACATTACGTCATTCAATGACAAACCAGAAGAACTCTTAGCGGATGCATCAAATACTACTCTTAATTTTGTTGTCAAACTTTCAGGCTTTAGAATGCAATGATGAGGTATAAAATAATTTGGTTTACGTAATGAATTGATGTCTATCCTGGTCATATGACCCAATGTCTCGTATTCTTGCATGAAACTTATGTATTGCATTTTAATTTCGGGTGTGCTTGCTAATCGGCGCTCTAGTGCAAGGAATCGATTATACGCTATTCCATGTGATTCGCCTAACTCTTCGGGGTTATTGCAAAATGGAAATCGAACAACAAATCTTCCATTTTGATCGATTGTGTAATTACTTGCAAAATGATTTTCACATAATTTTTCTGACACTGATAGTGCTTTGCTATCTGTTGTGATTTTTTCCAATTCCCACAATTGGGAAATGGCTTCTTCAAGGTTGAAGTCATTTTCAGTGCACATCCCACAAGTTGCTAATGATAAGTGTGTTTTACCTATCTTGCCTGCGATAACCCATCCCAATACTGTATTTTGTAATGTTGGCAAATCATTGGCTAATTTTATTTGCCCGATTGCTAATAGTTGATGATAAAATTCAGCACCTAATAGGACATCTATTTTGTCAGGACGGTTGAAATGTGGGTCTGCTAATTTGATATTTTTTGGAATTGGCCAATTTTCAATGTTAATTCCTTGTGATGGCTGCGACGTCACTATGTGAGGAAGAACAGCTGCTTCGAGTCGTGTTGTAAAATTGTTAATTTGAGACTGCAAAGTGACATTAATTCTATGACGAACCTTGGCGTTGCTCGATCCAATTCCACTAATGCAAATTGTAGCTGGCTTAGGTGAAATGCCCAAGCGTTTGACTAATCTCTCGCTTACGAAATTGAGTTGTGAACCCGAATCCAGAAGTGCTCTGCACGATACTTCTTTTCCATTTGCCTTTACGATAACCATTGCTGTGCTGAGAAGGATGTAGCTGCTTAAGGTGGAATGTTTTGCTGCGGTTAAAGATGCGGCCTTTTGACTATCTAGTGTTGTTGGTAAATGGCTTCCTTCTGTTGTGTGATTAGATACCGTGTTCATCATTGATAAGTTTTTTTTATTTTGGCTTGGCTGTTCTAGATGAAGAAGCGTATTGTGTTTCTTGTTACATTTCATACAGCTTCTAGAAATGCAATTTTTTAAGTTATGACCAGGTTTTAAGCAATTAAAGCATAACCTTTGCCTTCGAACGAATTCTAGCCGTGCTAGCGGTGATGACTGCAAAAACTTTTTACAGGCAAACAACGGATGTCTTCCATTTTTGCACATTGCACAGGCTTGGTCCTCCGCTACCATGGATGTATACACCTTAGTGCCTAACCGTTTCTCCTTGGTTCCTATTGCCTCCAGCGATTGAAAGTTTCTTTCTAAAAATTCAAGAAATTCTTTAATCGTTGGAACTTCTTTTGGTTGAGCCAGAGATTGTTCGAAGCGTAACCGTGTGGATTGATCAATTCCCTTGAGTAGTAGATGAAGTAAAATAGGGTCCCACGATGATGTATCTATTTTAAGATTCTGTAGTGCTAACAGACACTCTTGAGTTTTATCGTGCAGGCTTTTAAAATTATCACCGGTTTTATTGTTAGGGGTATCAACCAATTCCTGAATTAATCTGCTTACTAATAACCGCTTGTTGTTGTAACGGTCGACTACGATTGCCCACGCGGCATCAAAGTTTTCCTCGGTTGCAGCAAAATGTTTAATCAAGTTGGCTGCCTCTCCAATCAAGTGTGTCTTCAGATACCAAATTTTTTGGACCTTCGTCATTGGCTGATTGATGACCAGTGATACAAACAGATCATGAAATTCCTGCCACTTTAGGTAGTTACCATCAAATTTGGGCATTGTAACCTTTGGCAGTGGAATAGTGTCTGTTGGATATTTAACACCTTCAGGTGGATGTTGTGCTAGTGGTTTTCCGTGGAATCTTTTCACTATGGACCTTAGATTAGTCTCAAGACTAATAAATCGGTCCAAATTGTAACCTTGGTCTGTCGGCTCTTCACACCTCTCGCAAATTTCCAAATGAATGTCCTCAATCTGTCGCCACAATGTTGTTGCCGTTGGAACATCGTCCGCTGTAAGGTTCTCGTGTAACAAACGCTCAAGAGACGCTATCATCGCCCCTTGCCTGCGGATTAATTTTGTAATATCAATAGCTTCTGTTGGTGCTGCTTTTGCACCTGATGTATGAGATTGATCCCCTTTTGTCTGGTCGGAGGTTTGAACAATTTTCAACATGGCCTTCTCAAATACGCTCTTGTATTGTTCAACAATGTCTCTGATAGCTTCATAATATCCTTTGACGAAATAATCATGCTCTAAAGGGAGATTCTTCAGTATACGAATTTCGTTGTTATTAGTCTCAAAAGCTGTCCACTCGTCATCTAATTTTTTTAGACGTTCCTGGAAATAGCTGACTGTAGACTTTCTTGATGATGGGTCCTTTTTAAAGTTGCGAACGATGGTTTCAATCCTATCTCCGACACCTCTTTGTATTTCCACCAATTCTTCAAATGATGCCATGGTTATGACTTTTGAATTAGATTACTTCTTTAAACTAGTTTGACTCTTTGAATAAGGTTGCAATGTTCGTGATCCTGTGTTAGATCACGTCGGGGTCACCAAAATGTTAATTGACTCGTTTGTCAATTAGCTCTATATTTAATACCAGCACTTGAACTGGATTAAATGTTTCGATATATATTTTTAAAGGATCCAATCACAGCACATAAACTGGATTGACAATGTGTTTTTTACTGAACAACAAACAGCACTTAAACTGAGTTGTTCCCGCAAAATAAAAATTCTGGCTCTTTAGTTTTTAAAATGCAAAAGAAAAAAGAGAGCTTTATTATAATTTTCTTCATTTAAATACAAAATTATTGATGACTACTTACTTCCAATATATTTCTTATGTAACTAAATTATAGTTATTTGAACTACTTATTAAGCAAATTTAAAGTTCATTAGCCGTTTGGCCATGACCACAAAATTAAAACAAACAAAATTAAAGCAATTGTGCAAAATAAAAAAAAAGACAATTATTAAAGTGCAAGTAATACATTATTTTCATAAATGCAAAAAAGTTAATAAACGGGCGTTAAATTTCAAAATGAACAAAAAAAAAAAAAATAAAAATGCAAACTAAATTAATGTAAACACTAAATTTTTGACTTTACACAAAAAACAACAAAAAAAAAATAATTTTATTTCTAAGTGAAACTTAAATCTAAAGATTTCTAAACAAAATGAGTAGGCTTATGAATCAAACATACTTCGAATGGTATGAGTTTGATGTCAACGTTGTACGCATACTCATTGCAACCTGTACTAATAAATCAACGTTGTAGTGAGTATGAATGAATGAATCAGAGTATGTAGTTAAACTTCAATTAATTGTTGACTCACTTATATTCAAAATTTCATGAGGCTTATGAGTATCGAAAAAACAATTCATTGCTAATCTCTGTTAAAGACTCTGTCTATAAGGTCCTACAATCAATAAGAAGTGTTACCTTTAGGATACCTTGGATTATATTGTTAGTCACATTAAAAAGCATAGATTACTTGACTTCTGCAAGGTCTCGTTGTAATACAGATCGTTCCTTTTCCATTATTTAACTATAATTCCAAGCAGATATTTTGTGAACATGAGGATTTTGCCCAAATGACCTTTGGCTAGACACATGGGAGAGGTTAACCTGGTGTTTTTTTCGGTGTAGAACAGGTGCATAAAAGTTAAACAACTTTAACGTTATCTTCTCCAAGAGTATTGGGTTTTAAAATTCACCATTTCATCCATTTGGGTCCTCATTAATTACCAAATTTTGTTAATCTTCAAACGCTTTTAACCAAAGTTATGACAAGTTCTTGCCATCAATACACACATACATATGTATGTACATATAGGGATGGATGCCCCATGTCTAAAAGAGTCCCTTTGTGTGTTTTTTTTAATTTGTTTCTGAAATCAAAGAATTGATCAAGAAACATAAGAGAGAATATTTCTATGATGATGAGATGAGAAATTGAAACAACAATAAAAACACCAATTAAAACATGATTGATTGACTGACTGGCTGACTGACTGACTGAGTGAATGACTGGCTAACTGATTGATTGACTGATTGAATAACACGATCATAAACATATTTACACCAATAATAATAACAATAACAACATGAACAAACGCATTCTAATGCGTTTAGCATTTAAGCATTAGAATCATCTGCGTCATCATTATCTCTACTCCAGCGTAGTTCGTGAATCATTTTTTAGAAAACTGAAACATTTTCATTATCGGCATTTGTTTTGAAGTTGAAGTTCGTTTGAAAACAAAACAAGAAACAATTTAAGAAATTCTAAAACAAACGAACTAAATACAGATACAATAGAATAATAATAATAATAATAACAAGCCTAGCATAACAATAACAAAAACAATATGAAAACAAAAAAAAGAAAATCACATGTAATGTTTCCCAGCTCTGTATAGAAAGAAAAACACCCACCGAACACAATCATTTGGTTTATCTAAGTATAAAGGAAAAACAGAATGAAAACTGCAGGCGATGATTAAACATTAAAAAAACTTTATGCGTTTAAAGAGTTCATTAAGAATGTACATCTCCCTTCCAAGGGGAACTTTAACAGAAATGGTAGGATCAGAAATGATTTGCGTATTTTGGTCGAGAAAAATATTAACTTCCTTGCCTATATTAGTTTCAGCGCTTATATCTCTGGTCTCAAGTAACGCCAGACCGTAACGAAAACTGTTTTGAAGCTCTTGATACTATGGCTATCAAACTCACTGGGTGCATTTCTCCCACATTTCCCTTTTATCCTATTTAGTCCGATGTATATAAAGAACTTTTTTTGCTTATTTGCGGAAAACCATCAGCTTCATCGCCTATATCTGCGGTCCAAAATAACACCCGACCTTAAGGAAACCTGTTTTGAAATCCTTAATACCATTGCTATCAAACCCACTAACTTAAAAGTCTCTGTTAACATAACATTTACATCACCATACATACATAATTGGTCATTACAACCCTTTTCTCAGTATTACGACCTAGCTTCTCACACCACTTATATTGTGTGCGTTAATCTTTATATATGAGTGGCAGGACCTACAATTTAAAGTCGACTCCGAACGACTGATGTTTGGAGAAACTTTTCATGGCAATTTTATTTACTCTCAGAGTTTTTGCCAGAAATCTGCTGAGAGGCAGTCGTTAAAGAAAAATTTTTTCATATTTTCGTTTTGATGTCTGAACTGGGGTTTGTGAACCGTGGCCTCACGTCTAGTTAGTCAACATACTACCTGCTAGACTACGGCAATTTCAAGGGGCCCCTAACATTACATAGATTCACATTTACTGTTCTCCCTTTCCTACTTCCTTTCCTTTTTCCACTCCCCTCTATTATCCTTCCTTTTTAAGGACGTTGTACAATGGATCAATTCGACCTCCGGGTACTATACTTGTCTCAGTCGACAAGTACACGTCCTCTAACCTAACATTTACTGTTAAGAAATAATATAACTTTCGTGCCAACTTTTTTTTTCTCACATTCCTTCTCTTAAATCCATTGTTCCTGAACGAACAGTTCAGTTTATACCCATGATAATGGGTATGATCGATACGAATATCTAGAATACCAAGGTGGACTCATTTATTGCTTCAAAATGAATACAATTAGAAAATTTTGATGGAATATTTTCTGCCAGTACCATTTAATATGACAAGTCTGGTATAAATTCATTAGAAATTCATATCGGCACGGTGTTGGTTGTGGAAGGTGGATACACGGGTAAGTGAATTATATTTGCAACTTAGGTAGGTAGGTAGGTTGGAGTGGTAGCTTTGATACCCCAAGTTCCTTCAAACCAGGGAAGAAGAAGAATTTGGTCAGTGCAATGGCTGCACATTTAAAGCACGACTACCCCACGCTGGAAAACCAGCCCGAAAGTTTGATAAACGAAGCTATATCCTTGATATCAGTAGGTGATAGCTCCGCCAAGCTATTGGAGACAAGGATTGGAGAACCAAATAATTTATAAAGGGTCCGCCAAATAACTTTTTTTTGAAAATGCTTTAAAAAAAAACTACTGAATATTTTCTCAAATTTCTTTTTTTATTTGAAAGTACAATCATTCCGGTTAATAATGGAAAATAATTTCATTCAAATGGCTGCCTTGGCTGGCCATGCAGTAGCCTACACGATCGGTCCAAGTTTTAAGCACATTATCGATTGTATGCAGCTGTATTTCACCAATGGCTTTACGAATATTGTGCTTTAAAACGTCAATTGTCTCTGGCTTGTCGGCGTAATACTTATCTTTGACGGCACCCCACAAATAATAGTCCAACGGTGTCAAAGCACAGCTCCGAGGTGGCCAAACGACATCAGCTCTGCGGCTGATAATGCGATCTTCAAAAACAGGACGCAAAACATCGAGTGTCGCTTCGGCTGTGTGACACGTAGCGCCGTCCTGTTGAAACCAAATGTTGCCAATATCCTCCTCTTCAATTTTTGTGAACAAAAATTCGTTCAACATGGCCTGATAACGATCGCCATTGACTTCTGCAACATTACCATGATTTTCAAAGTAATGTCGCAATATTTCCCAGCGCTGTTCAAGCGTATACACAACCATATTCGTTCAGCGCAAGGATAAAACTAATTATCTGTCAAATTAGACATGAGCTAAGTGTTACCATCGTACAATGGGTCAATTTCGACCTCCGGGTATTGTACTTGTCTTAACGGACAAGTACACGTCCTCTAACCTAAGTGTTACCATTCACGAAATAAGCACTAGTTGAAAAAAAAAAACGTTAGATGGCGGACCTGTAAGTATGGCCAGTGTGATCAAGATGACGTTATAACCAAATCCATGTAACTGCTTGCTGTGCCTTCTGTCCATCGAGGGCCAAGTGAGTCTAGCGGTGAAGCAGGACTCCTCATTAACCCAGGATAGGTTGGCGTCTTGAAGTCGCCGTAGTCTAGTAGGTAGTGTGTTGGCTTATTGGACTGAAGGCCCGAGTTCGAATCCCAGGTCAGACATCAAAACGAAATTATCACAATATTTCTTCGGCGACTTCCTCTCAGCAGATTTCTGGCAAAAACTCTGAGAGTATTAAAATTGCCATGAAAAGCTTCTCAAAAAACTGTCGTTCGGAGTCGACTTTAAACTGTAGGTCCCGCCACTTATGTATAAAAATTAACGCACACAACATAAGTGGTGTGAGAAGCTAGGTCGTAATCCTGACTGAAGGGTTGTAATGACCAATTATGTATGTATGTAGGTTGGCGTCTCGAAGGAATTTCGGCACGATGGCCAGCTTGATTGAGGTAAGTGGCATCCCCAAGTCGATTGAAGAGGATTCTTCAAGTAGTGCACCAGTCCTGGCGAGCTCGTTGGCTCCGCAGTTTCCCGGAATATTACTGTGCCCAGGGGCCCAGATAAGTGTGGCACTGAAGCGCCCAGAAAATAGATCGAGACAGTAGCGACATTTCCTGACGATCCTGGAGTTATTCACAACGTTCGACAGAGATCTTATGGCCGCCTAATATTTGGATATTATAAGGCCATCGAAATGTTTAGAATTGAGTCTCATTGGTTTGAATATCCGTTCTAATATCCGTTTATCCAAATTAAAGGAAATATGAAAGCCGATATTTAGCAATCTTTTGGACACTTCGGTTATTTAAATTGTCACGAATTCAATGCTAACACAAGAAATATTTTTTATTTTGGTTTACATCATATGTAATTGGCCATTACAACCCTTCAGTCAGGATTACGGCCTAGCTTCTCACTCCACTGTGTTGTGTGCGTTAATTTTATACATGCGTGGCAGGACCTACAGTTTAACGTCGACTCCAAACGTCAGATTTTTGAGAAGATTTCCATGGCAATTTTTCTTATTTACACTCAGAGTTTTTGCCAGAAATTTGCTGAGAGAAAGTCGCCGAAGAAATATTTTCATATTTTCGTTTTGATGTCTGACCTGGGTTTTGAACTCGGGCCTTAAATCTAATAAGCCGACACACTACCTACTAGACTACGGCGACTTCTTTATTTTGGTTCATTCCTTTTCAATTATTCCTTCAATTTACACGTTGCAACTAATCGAAATACCGATGCGGCATTAAGTCTTTTGAAGTTTGTTTTGTTTTTCTTGTTTTTTTGTATGTTTTTTGTTTTGTTTTCTTTGTAGAACATTTTTAAGATGAAATTTGAGAAAATTGTTTTTCTAATAGTTTTCATGCACAGCACATACGCCCGCCCGCCCGTCTGTCTGTCTGTCTGTCTATCGGTCTGTTAAGAGATCAATTGTAATGCTAAGGCTAAGTGCCTGAAATGTACAACTCAATTGAGCCAGTGGGCTTTCTTTCAACTTGACTAGAACAAGGGTTTCACAGCGAAAAATAATTTTTGAGTGGGTGTAGGTGTATGACACAAGATAAGAACAAGAATTTCAATGTGTTCACATGGCGTTGCTATTACAAACGCCCCACGTACCTAAAAAAAAATTGTGTTTGTTTGTGAAGGCGTTTTTCAAATCAATACAGATGTTGCCGAAGTGTTTTTGTTGTAATGAAAAGTCTTATAAAACATTGAAATTAAAACGAAAACAGAATGTGTTCTTGAAAAAAAAAAAAAAAAAAAAAATAGAAACGAAAAATGTTTGAATGTGTCAACAAAGTTGTTTTGAGCGTTTTATGCATTATTGATCGTCATTAACCATTAAACCGTTTGCCAACACCGCAAACCGTAACCGTAACATTCGAGAAGACAACTATCCAACACTGAAACGTCTTAAGTGAACTTGTTGTTGTTGTTGTTTTTGCTGTTAAATGTTGCATAACAAAAGTCATGACATTCAAAATGATGACAATGTGTGTGCCATGGTGTTGTAGAAATTCAATAATAACAACAATACCAACACAAACAACTGCAACAACAACTACATACATACCTAAGCAGCCATTACCAGTGATAACAACAACAATACTGTGTTCATACTCCATTCATCCATCCATCCATTCACTCTTTTGGGGAAAATCGTATCAAATTTCCTGCACATGTGAAATGTTACGACTTCTTAACCGTAAAAACATTCAAAAATTAAGTGTTTGTGTGTGTGTGTGTGTGTGCATAGTTAGTGTTGCTTGTTATTGGTTTTACCTTGGCCCAAACCACATTAGCCCAAAACAACAGACAGACAACGATGAGAGTGTAAAAGAAAACAACATTTAAGGCGCCGCATTACTCCTGTTGCCCAAAAAAAAAAAACACAAAAATTGATTTCGTTTTCGATTTTTAATTTAATTGGGTGTCCAAAGTTTTGAAATTCAATTTTCTAAAAAATAAAACACAGAAGCCCAAACCGATGAGCAGATTAAATTTCAAAAGAAACGCTTTGGTGCAATGCCTTAAGGGCCCAGGCAAATCTATAAAACACCCCCCTAAACAAACGAAATTGAAAATTTTTAAATCAAAATCTATTTGGAACTACATAGAGCAGAGAAATTGTCTATTTGAATAATAGCTAATTAAAGGTAAGATATTTTTACTCGTCTCGAAGTTGCCGTGATCAAGTAGGTAGTGTGAGGGCGTGGTTCAAACCCCAGCCCAGACATCTCGAACCAAACGAAATATGAAAAAATATTTCTTCAGCTACTTTCTCTTAGCAGACTTCTGGCAAAAACTAAAAAAAAAATTTTTTATTTTATTTTTTATTTTTGAAACCAGCACTCAGGGGATGGCCCCTACTCATGCAGTGCATTGTGCAGGTTTTTTAGGAAAGGTGGAAAGGGGGAAGATGCGAACTGCAAGGAAACGAGTTGCTGCTAGGTGACTATAAAATGGCCAGTGCTATACCTTCACCATTAGACAGTCCACGGATCATTTTTATGAACTAACAATAAGTGTTCAAATCTTAAGTTTAAAGTTAATAAGTATTGATGTTCAGCCAGTGCCAGACAAAAATTCTAATTTTCAAATGTTAATAAATGATTTGTGAAGAAAAATCTTCTGAGTTCGATGGTGTCCCTCCTTCTCAAGCGGGTATGTCCACTATGTTGTAGGATGTTTCGAGCGAGAGGATTTGGATGTATTTCCAGCTTCTTTAAATATTTGGTCACATACTTTGAGATTTCGCTTTTGACCAGTGGGACGTCAAGGTCTTTATGAATATTGCTGTTTTTAATATACCAAGGAGCGGCAGTTATCATTCGTAGGATTTTATTTTGACGGCGTTGTATTTTTTCAATATTAGAAGCAGAAGCCGTGCCCCATAACTGGATACCATAACTCCATATTGGCTTCAATATAGATTTGTAGAGCAAGAGTTTACAATCGAGGCTAAGAACGGAATTTCTACCGATAAGCCAATTGATTTGGACTGCTTTCAGTTTCATTTGGGTCAGTTTTGCATCGATGTGATATTTCCATGTGAGACGTCTATCCAAGTGAATACCGAGATATTTAACATGAGTATGTTGCGGTACCCTCTGGTTGTTAATACTGATGGGCGGACATATTACTTTCCGTAGGGTAAAGGTGATGTGGACGCATTTTTGTTCATTGATTTTAATTCCCCACTGATTAGCTCCACCTGGGTAGCATGGTGCTGTAATTGACTTGAGGCATCTTTTGAATTTTTGTGGGAGCAAAGAAAAGCCGTATCATCAGCAAAAGTTGATGTGTGTGTAGTACTGCTTGTTGGCATATCTGCGGTGTATAACAAATATAAAATTGGTCCTAGGATACTGCCTTGTGGGGTACACCAGCCTTTATAAGTTGAGGGCAACTTAAAAAATCTCCTTCATTAATTATGAACTTTCGATCGTTAACATATTTTTGGAATAGATTGAAAAAATTCAATGGTAACGACTGCTTCAATTTCGATAAAAGACCTTCATGCCATACTTTGTCGAATGCTTGAGAGACGTCAATAAAAAGCGCTGAACAATATTTTTTTTCTTCAAAGGCTTTTCTTATTTCTTGCACCAATCGGTGAGTTTGCTCAATAGTACTATGTTGTCGTCTAAAACCAAATTGATGATTGGGTATACAGTTGTTTCGGTCCAGAATAGGAGTCAGCTTGTTAATTAACAATTTTTCGAACAATTTTGACATGGTTGGTAATAGACTTATAGGTCTATAAGATACCACTTTCGAAGAATTTTTTCCAGGCTTAGGAATCATTTTAATTAGAGCAATTTTCCATGCTGGCGGGTAGTATTCGAGACGCAAGATGGCGTTAAAAATATAAAGAATAATTCTCTTTGCTAAAAAATTGCCGTGAAAAATTCATCAAAAAAAATCTATCGTTTGGAGTCAGCTTTAAACTGTAGGTCCCACTGACCAATGGATAAAATTAACACATATAACATGGGTGGCATGAGAAATTCGGTCGTTATTCTGTCTGAAGAGTTGTAATGACCAATCATCATCAGATTATCATTTTATTAGCAAAACTTTCATTAATTCACCCTAAGCTAGAATTAGACGAACGTTCATGCAACGTAAGGTAAAGTACGTGCTGTAATTTAACCATTTACGAAATATTTTCCATATGTTGTGTGTGCTTTGAGAGAGTATATCAACAATAAGGTATATATCAGAGATTAGCAATGAATCGTTTTTTCGATACTCATAAGCACTCATGAAATTTTGAATATAAGTGAGTCAACAACATTGAAATTTAACTTCTCTGCTCTGAGTTATTCATACTCACTACGACGTTGATTTATAAATACAGGTTGCAATGAGTATGCGTACAATGTTGACATCAAACTCATACCATACGAAATATCGACGCCTCCGTTCTATAACATTCTAAGTCGAAAAAGTGTGTTTTGAGTTATGAGCTCTCAAAGTTTTCACGCTACATACGACTATATGTGTATTCTAAGTAGGTTTTTCCCTATAACTTCGGAACACATCGGCGCATCTTAACCAAATTTTGACAGTATTTAAGTTAGAGAAAGTAGAAGAACATTAAAAACGTTCTAAGTACACTTAGAACGTTATAGAATAGAGGCGTCGATATGTTTGATTCATAAGTCTACTCATTTAGATTCATAACTTTAGAAAAATACTTATAAATGATTCGAGTGACTCGAGTGACTTGAATGATTCATCAAAATTTACAGTCTTAGTTGTTGTTATATTTACAAAAAAAGAAAAAAGACACATAAGCAAAAGAGACAGAACAGCAAGCAGAACACACACACAACCTTCTAGTGAGTATTTCAGTGTTCGTACGCGAATCATACTTATTTTATGTGTGATTCGTGTATATGTTGATTTATGGAGTATGGAGTCGAAATCAATAACATCATACGTGTTGTTAAGTATGAATATGTTAAGGACTTCAATATGAGTAGAGAGAGGTTCCATGATATTAAGAGAAGTATAAATGCGTATAACTTATACGTCGGCACAAAGAGAACATGAAAAAAATGTGACTGTAGTTGTGAGAAGCATCCCTGAAGGAAACATGTCGACAAGTGTCTCCAATTCACCAGTTTTGTCGACTATATTGGTGACTTTATGGTGACGTTGTGATCGAAGCGTCAACAATTATTTAATTTGCCTTTGATGAGAAAAAAAATTGTCAATTTTCAAATTGTCAAGAAATTATAAACGTTTAATAAAAAAAACAATCAATGTTATATAAAAATAGAAGTAGTGAAAATGAGACAATTATAAGTCCAAGTGTGAATATATAGTTTGCGCGAGAAGATAAAAAATTGGTATATTGGACACAATTGTTAAACAAAATGAAATTACTTCAAATCTTATGGAATTTTTCCCTATCGACTCTGAAGAAAAACTGAGAGAATTTGATGCTATTTTGAAAACTCATTCAGACCCATACGTAAGTATTTACTTTTATTGTGGAACTACTTCAACGAATAAAATTGCATTTTTTGTTTATATTCAATAGATTTGACAAATGAAATCACTCCTTGCGGGTATGGCAAAAAGAGGTTGCGCCAATACTCAAATGTTTTTAAAGCCCTAATAGGTAATAAATGCTTGTTTGTATTGTCATAAATATTTGTAATATTTTAACAATTTGTTTCGTTTTTTTTAATATCCAGATGCAATATCAACTTTCAATGAAAATTCGGACAAAACACTTAGAGCAGCATTTCAGCATTTTTTAAATTTAAAAAACAGGCTGTAACAATGAAATCGTACCTAGACCTGCTAAATTGTACTATTGATTCACTGGTTCCAATGTCTACATATGGTCCCAAAAGAAGTACCTAGTCAATAGTACTAACGTCAGTAGTATATTTTCAATGACACGCACATGTTTAATGTCTATAGTAAAAAGCATTGCTTGTCATATAATAAGTCAGTCAGTAGTACTGGTGACTGTGTCAATAGTAAGTCAGTGCAGTTTCACTATTGACATTTCCTGCAGGGATGTGATAACCAGCGTTGCCATTTGCCAAGTTTTCCCTTTTTTTTCCAAGTTTTTTTGAGCTGCGAAAAAGTTTTCATTAAAGTTGTTGTTTAACAGAACAAGTTTTTTCGAAAAATTCAAAATTTCAATAAATTCAACAATAACACGAAATATTTACATTTTTAAATAAAATATTGTGTATTTTATCAGTCCCGGGCAAAAGTAGCAAAAGAACACCAATAGAGGACACCGGTCTCCGGTGTTTCCTTTAAAAATGTTGATACTTATGTAGAAAACAAGTTTTTTTAAAAAGAACAAGTTTTTTTTCCCAGAAATAAAAAGTTTTTTTTTTTTTTTTGAATGGCAACGCCGAAGATGTTCGTCCCCCGGGAGCTATTGGTGCCGATGTCTGCGTATAAGTATCAGAAATAGATGAGTCTGATTCGATTCTACTCATTTTTTTAATTACTCATTGCTGATCTCTGATAAATAACTAAGGTCAGAATGATGTCACATGAATGTATGAGTTCTTGCCCTAAATCATCTGACGAGGATGGCCTAAATGGCTTCAAAACCTAACTGCTTTTTTAATTGTTGTAAACATTTTGAAAAATTATTGAAAATTTTTTTTAAATTTGTTTTTTTTTTTCGCTTTTTATTTTTAAAATAAAAAAAAACAAAAACAAACAAAATTTGTCCTTCAGAAGTCATGAGATTTCAAAACACGAATACTCTGTCTAAACTTTTTTTTTTTTTAATTTTCTTTATTTTTCCATTAAAAACTGTTTACAAACAGAATTCTTACCTTTTTTTTTTTGTCGAAATGCTGACAAATTTTTAAATGTGACTCGATTTAAGAAAAAAAATTAAAATAAAGGAAAATTCAATTTCAAAATACCTAATCGAAAATGAAATGTTTATTTCGATATTCGATTAAAATTAAAAATCACACACGCACACAAAAATTCGTCAACAAAAACTACAATTTTCTTGTAATGTTTACTTTCATTCCATACGATTGGATTCGATTCGGTATTTAAACGATTTTTTATTTTAACAAATACATGTTGAATGTTTATTTTCCGAATTTTTTTTTTTAAATTCAAAATTTTAAATATTGAAACGAAAAGAAAAAACAACAACAACAACAAAAATTGGGGACATAAACAAACATTATTTGTCCCAGGCACCAGCCATCCATCCATCCACAAGCATTAGCTGACACAAACGAGTCTCTACCTTCTCTGGGGTACCAAAAATTAAAAGAAAAACCCAGTAATTGCTCATGGGTGGGCTGGTGGAAAACATGACAAAATCTAAAATTAAAAAAGAATATTAATTATGGGTGGGACATGTGTGTTCTAATGTTTATGTGTTTAGAATTAAAATTAAAAAAAAAATTAATACAAAAATACTCTGCATTTTAAAATATGTACTCGTTCGTTCATTTAAAGATAATTTATTCAATCAAATATCGGTAAACGGACGAATCTAATAGGCATGCATGCTGTTAATTACTTAATTGGCCATTAACTACTCGATTAACGGATTTCGGCCTGCCTTAACACGTCCTTCCAGGCGCTTCTACTTCTTGCGCGCCTACGCTAGTTGGTCACACCAATCGATGACAGCGCTTCCTCGACTTGGTCCTTTCAACCCAAACAAGGTCGTCTCCTCTTCTCCGACTTTCCGCATCAAATACCCGTCTCGCCGGAGCATTCTCCTCCATTCGAACGAAATGGCCGAGGCAGAACTGCCGCTGCTGTTGTTAATACATTTTTGTAACAAAGAAATAAGCCTGGTCTCCAAAGCCCTAATCTTCGCTACCATGTGCAGTGAAATTAAATTTTATCGCTGTTGTAGGACTAGATTTCATTGCTTCTGTTATTCCAATACTAGCGTAATCTCCATGTCTTGCCCGGCTCCATTTATACTGTTTTCAGATTTGTTCTGTCTGCCCTGGCAGTGGCCGGGGTGCACATCAAGTGCATCCCATGTTAGAAAGGCAGCTGAGGAGCACTAACTAGGTGCTGGATCGTCGTGGTCTAGTAGGTAGTGTACTGGCTTATTAGACGTAAAAGCCAGTGTTCGAGTCCCAGGCCAGACATCAAAAAATAAAAAAAATAAAAAAATACAAAAAGTATTTTTTCGGCGATTTCTTCTCAGTTTCTCAAAAAATCTGTCGTTCAGAGTCGACTTTAAACTGTAGGTCCCGCCACTTATGTATAAAATTAACACACACAACATAAGTGGTGTGAGAAACTGCGGGCTTCTTGGCGACGATTGCCTGTAGACTGTCTAATGGTGAAGGTATAGCACTGGCCATTTTATAGTCACCTAGCAGCAACTCGTTTCCTTGCCATTCGCATCTTCCCCCTTTCCACCTTTCCTAAAAAACCTGCACAATGCACTGCATGAGTAGGGGCCATCCCCTGAGTGCTGGTTTCATAAAAAAAAAAAGGCCTTAAGCGACTTGTGCACGAATCTGTGCTGCTGAATTTGTCAAAGGTAATTGCAGCATCGGCTCCAGTAGAGAAATCATTAACCACAACAATTGATGAGAAGAAAAAAGTAGAGATGGATGATGGAACATCCACATCAGAGATCAGCAATGAGTATTCAAAAAGATGAGAAGTAAAATCGAATCATACTCATAATTTCTGATACTTATACGCACGCATTCATACTTATTTTAATATCATCGAACCTTTCACTACTCATATTCAAAGTTTGAAGTAACTCATCATACTTCATACGTAAAAGCCCCGTTTAGTCAAACGTCAATGGAACGTAATGTAACATACTACCTTCGTTTTTAGCATATGAAGAGCAATGCAATTGCTTACCGAAATTACATTACGCTACGGCAAGCATTTTTAATTGCTTTTCGTGTTCTAAAAACGAATGCACGATCCGTGGACGTTTGGCTAAGCGGGGCTAAAGTTTAAGTTTCTACCTTACGTATTGCGTTAAACATGTTGCCAATGTATTAACAGTTGAAAAGCGCAAACTATAAAATATGTACATATGTACTAATAAAATAGTATTAAAATGTAGCGGCGTACTGTTTTTTTTTTTTTTTTAATAAAAAAGTACTGAAAAAAGTACTAAAGTACTGAATTTTTTAACACTGTCGTTAACTGAACGAGAACTTTAATAATGTAGTAAAAATAAATAAAAAATAATTAAAATAGGCTGCCTTCCAAAATGTTTCAATACAAAGTTTGTATGCAGTTCTACTACTGTATATATATGGGCAATTTCGTGTCAAGTGACCCAATTTTTAAAATCGATGTCTTCCGATTTGGATGATGATTTGCACCAAGGTTAGTACTATTGGATAGTTGGCCAGACACAAATTTTCAGCTCTATCAGTCAAGAACTGCCGGAGTTAGAGGGGGTCAAAGTTGGACATTTTGGTCATACAGGGTTTTTTTAAAAT
Source organism: Sarcophaga caerulescens (assembly GCA_927399465.1). Lineage (NCBI taxonomy): Eukaryota > Metazoa > Arthropoda > Insecta > Diptera > Sarcophagidae > Sarcophaga > Sarcophaga caerulescens. Next base: position 8,367,889 of record OV656866.1, on the reverse strand, counting down.
GTGTGTAACTTTTCACCTATTGGTCCTAGCAAAAATTTTCCAAAGGATATTAGATAGCTATTTCTTCAATCTTTCCAAAAATAATTTTTTTAATTTTTAAAATTTTTTTTTTTTTTATTTTGATGTTTTCTTTTGCTCAAAGAAAGCTTAGTTCTTTTCCTTTAAGAGCTTTGTGGTCACTTAATGGGATGCGAGTGGAAAAACTTATTTTTTTGGGGTATCTATAAAAAAAATTGCAACTCAAAGAAGAAAATGTTTCAATTTTTACCATATGCACTATTTTCATTTTTTTCCTATTTCTGTGTATGTTTTATTACTTATTAAAATGAAACTTATATCGAGTTACCAGACAAATTAACCTTTCCGACGATATCGAATAAAGTCACTTTTTTCTGTAGAAAAGTTGCAAAATATATATTTTTTTATTTATTACTTACCTATAATACTAAACGCAAACGCATACTGTGTGAGTTCCGCTGCTTCCTGCCAAAACGCAATGCTTTGGCCTCAGTTGGGTAAATTTTGTAAATCCAATTTTAACGTCCTGGTGTTCAGATTGAAATGTTGCATATAACTCATTCAGGTTACAGAGAACCATCCTCTTCTGCATTTGGACTTTCTGGCCATCGATTCGAACAGACACCCAGTCTTTCATTCCTGGCATCATTCGACTCATATCATCTCGCTGATAAAATTGAGCTACTAGAGCTTCAGTTTCGCACGCTAAAGTTTTTCCACTCGCATCCCATTAAGTGACCACAAAGCTCTTAAAGGAAAAGAACTAAGCTTTCTTTGAGCAAAAAAAAAAACATCCATTAAAAAAATATAGTGCATATGTTAAAATTTAAAAACTTTGGTTTTGAGTTAAAATATTCTTTTATAGATATGCCTCTTGCTACTAAGTGCCCACAAAGATCTTAAAGGAAATGGTCTAAGTTTTCTTTTGAGGAAAAATAAAAAAAACTCCATTTCGAAAAAAAAATGGGGGAAAATGAAGATGGTACATGTGCCAAATATTGAAAAATCTTATTCTTGAGTTAAAAAATAATTTTTTTGATAGATATCCCACTCGCATCCCATTAAGCGATTATGAAGGCCTTAAAGGAAATTTTATAAACTTTCTTTTAAGCAAAAAAAAAAAAAAAAAGGGCCCAAATTGAAAAAAAATTAAAAAAAAAAAATTAATTTTTAAAAAAAAAAAAAAAATTTTTTTAAAATTAAAAAAATTATTTTTGGAAAGATTGAAGAAATAGCTATCTAATATCCTTTGGAAAATTTTTGCTAGGACCAATAGGTGAAAAGTTACACACATTTAAAAAAAAACCCTGTATGACCAAAATGTCCAACTTTGACCCCCTCTAACTCCGGCAGTCCTTGACTGATAGAGCTGAAAATTTGTGTCTGGCCTACTATCCAATAGTACTAACCAAATTTTATCCAAATCGAAAGACATCGATTTTAAAAATTGGGTCACTTGACACGAAATTGCCCATATAAATTATGTAGATACCTACGCAAAGTAACCAAACAATGCATCAACTATAAATCCGATGCCTGATTGCTTTTTGACTGCGTTAAAAATACACATTGACGACGTTTTGAAATAGAATACATTGTATATATTTTGTACAGCGGCATTATGAAACACGATACTTTGTTCAAACACAAAGCAACTAACATTTTGGAAGGCAGCCATATTCAATTGCAAACATAGGTACATTACAAGAATTTCCAAATTATAAGAAATTCAAATTAAATTTATTCAAAATTGTTTTATTTTTTTTTTTCATTGCAAAATTTTATTTGCAATTTTTTTTTTTTAATTACTTTTTACAACTTTTATAGGATCTGCTACCATCGCGAAGGTACCCTATGTATGGAATTGTTATTGTAATTAATTATGACAATACATATAATTATAATCGTTGCATACCTAAATACATATGCACATACAGTGAATAACAAAAAATAGAAACGGATTTCATTTGAAATGAATCCCTAATTATTAAGCAAAATGGCTGTGCAAACCGTAATTTCAAATGAAATGCTGTTAAAATGTGATGGAATTTACATGTAAATATTGTGTGTGCGTGTGCGTATGTGTGATTTTATTTATAAAATATTTTGAATTTTTATTTTCTCTTCGTTTATGAAATATTTAAGAAAAAAAAATAAATTCAATTAAATACCTACACACATACAAACACTTGTATAGCTTGCAAACACACGCTCAATTTGCAACCAATTAAAATAAATGCCACAACAACAAATAATCCATAAAATATCAAGAAAAACAATAACAAAAATCAAAAAACTACCAAAATTCTCCACCGAAATAGCAAAGAGAGAGAGTAGGTATAAAAAAGAGAATCAATCGTTAGAGCATTGTATGTATGTATGTATGTACTTAGTTTAAAACAGGGTTGAATAAATAGGGGCGCACAAAACACCCAACAACCAACAACCCTGTATTGAAATTAATTTTAATGGATATTTTGACGTTGTAGCCAAACTGTATATGAAAATGAAACGAATGGAAACAATAACAAACATCTTAGCGTGCAATAGAAAAATAATACACAGTAACACATGCGTATTAAACAAGAGAAAGAGAGAGAGAATACACAAAACACACACAAAACAGAAAAAAAAAATAACAAATCCAACAACAATATTTAATACCATTAGCACTACTGTTCTGGTACTCCATTTATTTGCTTGTAAATATTGTGGATGCCTACAAGCAAAACAAACATTAACCAGAGAAAACATGCATGTATGCACATACCCACACAAACACAACACAAACAACATGGAGAGAAACATAAAAAAATAAACAGAAAAGAGAACTTAACTTCAGGAATGTTTGTGTGACTGAATAAGGCGGAGTTTACAAACAATGGGCAAACAAAACGTTTACCTACCTAACAACCTACTGTTTAGTTTTGCCATGCATTGCATTGCATTGCATTTATACATGTGTGTATGTGTATTATTTTTATTCTATTTGAAACCAGAGAGTGGATTTTATTTGTATAAGAGTGTAGAAAACAAAATTGGGTTTATGTTTTTTCTGTGTAGACTTGTCCTGCTGAGAGTAACTGGGGTATAAATACTTGGCTCTCCGCTCTTCATACAACAGTATTCACTTGTGCTTTGTTTAGTAAAGATTGTTGATCTTGGTGATTGTAACTAGAAGAACTAAATAAAAAGAAGAATTTTTAAGGATTTTTATTAAAAGAATTTTATTTGAAAAGAAAAAAAGAAAAGTTTTATTAAAGAAATTAAAATTATGGTTAAAAGTGTTCATAATAACAACATGGAATTCAAAAGTAATTTTACCATCGATGCTATTTTATCGAACAAATCTGCTCAACAAACAACTAGAAACCAAAAACAACAACAACATTATAATGTGACATCGACTATGGCAGTTATTAAACAGGAACCCGATAGCAAATCTTTGTACAATTCTGATACGGAATTCTTGGAGGAATTTGATACACCCAGCCGCACTAGTACGCCCATGAGCAGTGCTGCCGACTCTTTAACTTCCGGCGATGATAAATTGGAAGATGATCAGAGCTGTGACAGCGATGAGGATAATAAGTCACGGGGCAAATCGGAGGGAGAAGCTGGTGATGATAAAAAACCTTCGTACAGTTATAATGCCTTGATCATGATGGCCATACAAGACAGTCCCGAGCAGCGTTTGACATTGAATGGCATTTATCAGTATCTGATCAAACGTTTCCCCTACTTTAAGATGAATAAACGCGGTTGGCAGAATTCCATTCGCCATAATCTCAGTTTAAACAAGTGCTTTACGAAGATACCAAGAAGTTATGATGATCCTGGCAAAGGCAACTACTGGATTTTGGATCCCAGTGCTGAAGAAGTTTTCATAGGCGAAACAACCGGTAAACTGAGACGCAAGAATCCAGGTGCAAATCGTGCCCGTTTGGCAGCCTATCGTCAGGCTTTATTCTCTCCCATGATGGGTCGTTACGGTCCGGCTGGCATGTCTCCCTATGCTCCTGTTATGGCGGGCTTTAATCCAGGCTATGCAAATGCCGCCGCTGCTGCTGCTTTATACCAAAGAATGAATGGCACTTACAATCCTGCTGCAGTCTACAGTTCAATGGCTAATCCTCAAATGCCTCTATTTAATCACCAAATGAACATGACTCTTCCGGCAGCTGCTGTCGCTGCTAATGCCGCCATGTATCCGCCTGGTTTACCAATGTCACCTGAACTGTATCAGCGTATGCAACTTTTAGGCAAATTCCCCGCCAGTTAAACGTCGCAAAGTGTTAAGAGAACGCTTTTAGCGTTTTTGCCTACAACTTATCTCAGTGATCCGGTTTAAAGCAGCGACAAACTAGGACTTTGACTTGCGATTTTAAACAGGCTTTTAGGGAGAGAGAGGGAGATGACAAGGAAAAGGAAAGGATTTTTCTCTGCGAAAAGAAATGTGCAGCGCCAAAGAAGCGAACAAAAGGAAAATGTCATGACACCTTAAAATGGAAGCGCATTAAAAGCAATTGCTACTACAGGCGAGCCTATCACTCACTGCTACAAAAAATACAAAAAAAATATAAAAAAATAAAAAAAAAATTAAAATGTTCTTTAATAAAAGCAATAAACAATTGTTAAAATCTTAAAGACAATAAAAATATTTTGTTTTTAATTTAGAATGATTTGTTCATACACAATAATAATTTAAAAAAAAGAAGAAATTTTTTAATGAAAATCATTGAAAGGAAAATTAAATTGAATTTACAAAATAATTTTCTTTTTTTTTTATGTTGCCTCAGCTGTTTCTAAATGATGTGTTTGTCCAACAAAATTGAAATCTGCATCATTTGTGGAAGAGAAAAAAATAAAACATGAGCTTTGAAGTTCAGGATTACAATTATAACAGAGAGAGGTATACATTCCACATTGTTGATATACTCTAATCCTTTGATTTACGTCGCCTCGATTAACGTTGTTTCTATTTACTTCGTCAAATTTTTTGTTCCCTCTAACTTCAATTTGCCTCGTCATTCGATTTACATCGCCTTTTTTGGAACCAACTGCGACGTAAATCGAGGGATTACTGTATTCACTCAAAGCATATACAACATGTAGAAAACGTTTTGTAAATTTAATGTACGTACCAGAGATCATTAATGAATATTCAAAACAGATGAATAGAATCGAATCATACTCATAATCTACGCATTCATACTTATTTTAATATCATCGAACCTCCTCTACTCTATATTCAAAGTTTGAAGTACTCATCATATTCATACTTAACTATACGTATGATGATGTTGTTGATTTCGACTCTCCATACTCCATAACTCAACATATACACAAATCACAAAATAAGTATGATCCGCGTACGGACACTAAAATACTTACTAGAAGGTTGTGTGTTTGCTCTGATTGCTACTCTGTCTCCTTTTTTGCTTATGTGTCTTATTTTTTTTTTTTTTTTTTTGTAAATGCAACATTAACTAAGACTGTAAATTTTGATGAATGCATCGAGCCACTAGAATCATTTCTAAGTCTTATAAGTATTTTTCTAAAGTTCTAAAGTGAATTTAAATGAGTAGGCTTATGAATGAAACATATTTCGTATGGTATGAGTTTGATGTCAACGTTGGAAGCATACTCATTGCAACCTGAACTTATAAATCAATGTTGTAGTGAGTACGAATGAATCAGAGCAGAGAAGTTAAATTTCAATATTGTTGACTCACTTTGTATTCAAAATTTCATGAGTGCTTATGAGTTGCTGATCTCTGATACATACCCTATTGTTGATATATTCTCTCAAAGCACATACAACATATGGAAAATATTTCGTAAATGGTTAAATTACAGCATGTACGTTACCTTACGTTGCATGAACGTTCATCTAATTCTAGCTTTAGGGTGAATTAATAAAAGTTTTGCTAATAAACTGATACTGTGGAAGACTATTTCCCCTCATGTGTCTGGCATTCAGCGTTGCCATTTGCCAAGTTTTCCATTTTTTTTTCAAGTTTTTGGAGATGCGAAAAAGTTTTTATTAAATTTGTTTTCTAACAAAACAAGTTTTTTCGATAAAATTAAATTTAAATTTTTTTTCAATAAATTCAGTATTAAAACAGGAAATATTTACATTTTTAAATAAAATATTGTGTATTTTATTAGTCCCGGACAAAAAACGCAAAAAAAAAAACACCAACAGAGGGTACCGGGCTCCGGAATTTCCTTTAAAAATGTTGGTACTTTTGTAAAAAACAAGTTTTTTTTTTGTAAAAAAAAGTTTTTTAAAAAAAATCTGGCAACGCTGATCCTGACTGAAGGGTTGTAATGAACAATTATGTATGTTATGTATGTACTTACTTACTTAATTGGCCATTAATAAGCCGATTAACGGACTTCGAATTGCCGTAACATATTCTTCCAGGCAACTACGCCAGTTGGTCACACCAATCGACGACAGAGCTTCCTCGATTTGGTCCTTCCAATGCCAACAAAGTCGTCCTCTTCGCCGACTTCCGCAGATTTCCTTATCAAATACCCGTATCGCCGGAGCATTCTCCTCCATTCGAACGACATGGCCGAGCCAGCGTAGCCGCTGGATGTAAATACGCTGCACAACGTCTATGTCGTTGAGGAGCTCATACAGCTCATTGTTGAATCGGATGCGGAAATCATCCCCAACTCGCAACGGACCGATGATCTTACGTAGGACTTTTATCTCGAATACTCTCAAGGCTGCTGCATCAGTGCTTAATTGGGTCCATACCTTTGTTGCTGGAATTACTCAACAGACATTGCGACAAATACACAATCCCTTATGAGGCTGTCGAAGGCTGCCTTATAGTCGACAAAAAGATGGTGTATGTCGACCAACTCGCACTGGACCGAAGATCTTACGTAGGACTTTTCTCTCGAATACTCACAAGGCTGCTTAATAGAGTCCATGCCTCTGCGCCAATAAAAAGCACGGGGAGGATGAGCTTCTTGTAGGGTATTAGTTTTGTCGTACGAGAGAGGTTTCTGCTGCTCAATTGCCTATTGAGGCCTGCGCTTGATCTCCAGACTGACATCATTTTTGGTGGTAACGGCGGAGCCAAGATAAATAAATTCCTTGACTATATCGAAAGTATAGTTATCGGCCATAATCTGAGATCCAATACGCCGTACGTTTCTATTTGTCGCTGACATATACTTCATTTTGCTTTCATTTACTGCCAGACCCGTCATAGTAGACTCCCGTTCAATAGCACTAAAGGCAGCAGTAACATCTCGCTTGGTACTCAATCTCGTCAGCGTACCCAAGCAACTGGACACTTTTTTGAAAAATAGTGCCAATGCGATGCACTCCCGCCTTCCGCAGAACACTCTCCTTGACGAAGTTAAAGAGGTCGCATGATACGGGATCGCCTTGTCTGAAAACTCGCACGGTATTAAAAGGTTCGGAAAGGTCCATTCCTATCTTGACGGAGCTGCAGCGTCATTCTGAATAGCCTTATCAGCTTTGCAGGTATACTGAGCTCAGACATTGCGGCAAAAACACAATTGTGTTTGTTATATTACTCGGTTGTAAAATCCTAAAGTCCTCATAGCCTAGTAGATATGGTGTTGGCTTATTAGACGAGAGGCCTCGGTTCAAACCCCAGTTCAGACATCTCCAACTAAACGAAATAAAGGGCTATCCATTTCGTGGTTTCAAAAGTATGGGACTGGAATTCGTCATCTCTGTCAAACTAAGTTGTGAAACCAATTTTTTTCTTTTCAGTTGAAAGTCTGACATTGACGAAAATGGATCGCTTAACTATCACACAACGTATAAAAATTATCAAAACCTACTACAAAAATGGTGATTCTGCCACAGCCACGTATCGTGCGTATCGGCAATTTTTAGAACAAAATTTTCTTCAGCGATGAAGCACATTTCACACTCGGTGGGTATGTTAATAAACAAAATTGTCGTATTTGGGGTTCTGAGTAATTCTCAAGTAATTGAAGAGAGGCCATTACAACCAGAAAAAGTCACTGTTTGGTGCGCTCTTTGGTCCGAAGGTGTGATTGGACCTTACTTCTTCGAAAATGAGGATGGACTGGACTGTCACCGTCAATTCGGAGCGTTATGGTCATATGATAACCGACTTTTTTTTTTGGCTGCTATTGAAGAATACGAATGCTATTGGAGAATATGTGGTTTCAACAAGACGGTGCCACATGCCACACAACTCGAGCGAATATGGCTTTATTGCAAGAGACATTTCCTGGCCGCGTAATTTCTAGTCGTGGCAATATCAACTGGCCACCAAGATCATGCGATTTGACACCATTAGACTTTTCTTTTGTGGGACTATGCGAAAGACCGTGTCTATGCAGATAAACCTTCAACTCTTGAGCACTTAAAAACCAACATTCGTCAAGTTATGGCTGAGATACCGCCCAATATGTGTCAAAAAGTGGTCGAAAATTATCTCAAAAGAATCAATGCTTGCAACAGTTCGCGTGGAGGTCATTTAAATGATGTAGTGTTTCACACATAATGTCAACGTTCAAACTTTACAATAAAAAAGAAATATCATGAAAAAAAATATTTTATATATCGACGCCTCCGTTCTATAACATTCTAAGTCGAAAAAGTGTGTTTTGAGTTATGAGCTCTCAAAGTTTTCACGCGCCATATGACTATATGTGTATTCTAAGTAGATTTTTCCCTATAACTTCGGAACGGATCGGCGCATCTTAACCAGATTTTGACAGTATTTAAGTTAAAGAACGTATACGTTCTATAAATTCTATAGAATTTAAAAATGCAAGAACATTAAAAACGTTCTAAGTACACTTAGAACGTTATAGAATGGAGGCGTCATTATGTTTTATTTACGTTTACTTTTGAAACCACGAAATGGATAACCCATATAATGGATTTCATTTTACTACACCTTTTAAATATTTCGTTTAAAAACATTCACATTCTTTAGTTTTTTTTTGTATTTTTATTTGTTTTGTTTTCATTTCTGTTTTGAATTCACAGTGTGTTTAAGTAAATCAATGTTTTTACTGGGACTGGACTAATAATAGCCAGAAAATGTCTTAATTATCGAACATTCAAAACGTTTGTCGGCATTTGAAACCCGGCACTCTTTTCAAAAAAAAAAAAAAAAAAAAAAAGCAACCAAAAATGTTTTCCTTCAAAATAATAATAAAAAAAAAAAAGAGAGAACATGTGTTGTGACAAACTATACTTAGAGCCGACTAAAGAGAATTCAATCTATTCACAGCGGGCACAGTACGGTTATGATTTCTGTTTTCTTTCTTACTTTCTTTCTGTCCTTCCATGAGTTTTCTTTTAATCAGTCTTTAGAGCCTTTTTAAGTCAAGTTGCGCCTGAACTCAACTCACAATTTGAAAAATGAACACAGAAAAATACTTTTTTTCCCGGCTTTCTTTCATAGTTTTTTTTTTTTTTTGAACACTACAGCACACCACAGGACCTCAAAATAGTGAAATTGTTGAAGAGAAATCAAGACATCACAGGTATTTTTGCTTTTTTTTTTTCTACAAAAAATAGAAAAAAACCGAAAAATAAAATAAAAAATCAATACAAACTATTTTACCATACTTTCCCCTTCTGCCCAGGCTCTTGGACTTTATGAATAATCGTCGTATCAATATCATTAGAGAGAGTGCGAGAGAGAGAAAATGAAAATCGATAGAAAAAAATCAATGAAAACGAACAGAAACAGAACAGAAAGGAAAGGATAATTGAACGGCAGCAGCTCATTTATTTGAATTTTGATTTGTTTGTGTAACTGCAGGTATTTTTTTTGAGATTCGAAATTGAATTAAAAAAAAATAATAATAATTGATCCTCAATTTCTTTCTTTTTTTCCCTCTTTAATTTTGGTTTTATTTTTTTCAATTCTCATTGTATAGTCAACGATAATGATAATGATGATGATCATGATCATCGTCATAATAATAATGAATCACTCACTCACTCACTCATTCACTTCGATTATAATTTTCTGGTATTAAAACAGAACCGATTTATTTGTCGGCCCGTTGTCTTTGATCCACTTGTTGTTCATTTGTTTTTCCACCTTCTTTTTGTCTCTCTCCAAAAAAAAGAAAGGATCACAATAAATAATAATTTTTATTTTAAAAACACTACGCAATCAAAATAAAATCAAAAAATTTTTTTAAATTATAAACAGAACAATGGGCAATAGGCAATGCACAATGGGATGGATGGTTGGTTAATATGTTTACATGACGTAAAAGAGAATCGTAAACATTTTTTTTATTATTTTAAAATTTTCATTTCAAGCAGGAAAATCATGACAGGATTAGTAAATAAAAATAATGAGAAATTCATTCAAATGCCAGGTACAATTTAAGCGGTTTTAATATTGTTACGTTTTTATCTTTAAAAAAACGTTTAAAATATGAGCCCGTATATTGCAAATAAAATAAAAATAAATTTGTGTTTAGTTTTAATTAATATTCTTTATTATTCGCACAATTCTATGTGCCGCTGTTCCCAACTTGATGCTAACAACAACAATTGCTTTCTTTTGTTATTTCTCTGTTTGCCCCCTTTGCATAAACAATAACAATTACTAGACAATTATTCAACAGATCTTTGTAACGGCGATCTTCAAACCACGATTACTCTCTTCAAACGCGCCACGTCTTCACACAAGATTGACTGAACTTCATTAACTGCGTCGCCTGCTTTGCCTTGCCTTTTACATATATGGCCGAGTAAACAGTCTTATAATTGTTCTTGAAGGCGAATGTTCATGACTTCGCCTTTTCGAAATCTCTAGAAATGTAAACATCGTTGTTTACATTTATTATTATATTGTTGTTGGTGTATTTTCTTTTTGTTCACCTGTTTTGTTTCAATGCTGGTGTTTGTTGTTATATTAAGCTGAACGATAATTTTGTAAACAAGTTTGTTTAGAGCATTGTTTTATTTTTGTAGCTTGTGTTTATAATTTTAGCGTTAAGCGATATAAAAACAAACCAGCAGTTCTTGATTTTCGTAATAATATTTATTGAATACATAACAGGAATAAATTAAAACAAAAAAGTGTATTAAGATACTCCTGATCAGTGGTGTTGTCGAGCCGGAACGCTGCGGAACGTCGTTCCGGTACTTCCTTTTTGGACAGGAGCGCGTTCCGGAACTAAAGATAATTTCTGATAACGAGAATTGGCTGACGTTTTGAAAAAAAAAGTAAAAAGATTTTTGATTTTTTTTTTTCTAATTTTTGACGAATTTTTATATGTATTTTTATAAACAAGGGTTTGAACCGAACCCGAACCGGAACAAAAATCGGAACGAACCGGCTTGTTTTTCCGAACCGTGAACCGGAGTCCGGAACGTTTTTTTCTGCTGAACCGGAACTCGACCCGAACCGAAACAAATACGTGAACCTGAACCCGAACTAATTACTACTTAAGAATTTGAGTATTTAAAATCATTTTTTTAACCCTTTCGGCCGCATTTAAATTTAACTGTTGCTACCAAGAGAATCACTTATTTTTTCCATACAAAAATGAAGAGCGGGTATTTCCGCCTTTTTATCCCTAATCTTATGTTATCTCCCTCCCCTCCCGTCGTCAAATTTGGGACATGAGACCTAAAAAAAACGCCGCCGCCAGGATTATCATGGAAAATCACACCCGTCGCTAAATTTGGGGCATGAGACCGCACAGAGCGGCCACCTACGCAGGATCGGCCCTGTCTATATAATTACATATACGCGTTCCGGCAAAAAAAAAAAATTACAACAACACCACTGCACCCGATCTATAGAGAAATACCATTTTTTGAACTTTAACTGAAACAGAGTGTGTAAGGAACACTTAAAGATAGGAAATCAGTGCAGCTTTTAGAAAACGGTGGCGGCAATGACAGTAAAATCGGTAACAGAACTAACAAAAGCCATAGAAAGGAACAAAGAAAGTAAAAAATCAGTTGTGGATCAATGAATTCGAATTATCCGACAAACTTTCTCTAACCAAAGTAATATTGTGATGATGTACAGACCTGCACGGCTTGAAGTGTCTTCAAATTTCTCTGTAATCTTGTCAATAGCTTGCACAGTAGATCGACTATGATAACCATAATCGCCTCGTACATTGGTCACGTTAGAATCACCAGTTTTGTGGTCAGTTCTTCAGATGTTAAACGACTTACTTGATTAAAAACTTGCAAACCTTTCACCCGATAAACGATATTTCAAATGAAAGGTGCAGCCATACCAGATCGGCGGTTTTGAAACCAATAAACTGACACCCCTGTAGGTAAACATAACGATTCTGTGGTAAAATTCCAACGCCTTCTTTTAAACTGCCCACAAAGATGTCATTATTCAATGCGGCCAAGCCTAGATCGTATATCAAACCCGTCAAGTCATGTTCAGAAAATATGCACGTCATCAAACCAAATCTGTGATGACAACCAACTATAACAACTTATTCCGAGTTTTAAAAGGAAACTCTTAACTCTCCCTGTATTGAAAAAAAAAATAAACAAATTTCCCCAATTTTATTTTGGGAGATTTTGAAGAAAATTTCGGGAATTAAATTTCATGCCTAATAGGCGTTAATGGGAATAATTTTTTGCTTCATTAAAACTCTTTTATTACTCTTTAAAATTGATTCATTGTTTTATTTTCCAATTCAAGCAAAATATTAAACATAATCAGACAGCCGCCCCAACCACCACTATTGCTTCACTCTCGACCGAGCACCTAACTGTAGAAGTTCGTAATTAAATTCCGTGAGTGTTGTGTTCTGTTGTGTTGTGTTCATATTTTCAAAAATATTTTCCATAGATTTGGGATACACACACACACACACACACACACAATATAAATGGGGTGAGGGGGGAATAAGAACGTGTGTTTGACCTGGTAGAGAAGTGTTAATGGCCAGAAAACAAACAAATTGTTGTCAAGTGTCCTTTTGAACGGACGGTAGCCAAAGGCAACAAGAAGCAAAAAAAAAAAAGAGGGAACTATTGCCACCCCTGGACCTCATCAGGTCAAGTAGAATGTTTATTTTTGTATATTTATACGTTTGTTGTTTGTTTGTTTTTGGTGTTGCTCACAACCATCCAACCATCCAGCCAACCAACCAACTATACACAGCCGAACTGCTGAATGTCAAATGTATGATGCTGCCGCCACCGCCACCGCCGCCACTGTTCAATTTGTCGTGTTTTCATTGAAATTTGGCCAATTAACGCGTTGATTGAAAACAGCTGTAAACCCTGTTTGTACTTATTTACACTACAAACATGCCAAATCCAAAAGGATTGCTTGTGCCATTTTTATTTACTTTTGAACTCGTTGTACTCTACTCCACTCATTCTAAGGGGTGATTTTTTAAGAGCTATAGGAAAATTTTTCAAAAAAAAAAGCGCATAAAATTCAGAAAAATGCATGAAATCTTTATTTGAATCGATAGTACGGTCCATATAATTTAATGTTTGAAGATTATTTCATGCAAATGTTGACCGCGACTGCGCCTCAAATGGTTCATCCGCTTAGTCCAATTTTGGCATACTCTTTCCAACATTTCGGCCGGTATCTCACGTAAAAATGCTTCAATGTTGTCTTGCAATGCGTCAATTGAAGCGGGTTTGTCTGTATAGACCAGTGGTGTTGTGCTAATTTTTTTTTTCATCGGAACGCGTATATATAATTATATAGACAGGGCCGATCCTGGGTAGGCGGCCGCTCTGTGCAGTCTCATGTCCCAAATTTAACAACGGGGGTGATTTTCCATGATAATCCTGGCGGCAGCGTTTTTGTTTTTTATAGGTCTCATGTCCCAAATTTGACGACGGGGGGGAGGGAGATTTTCCCCAATTTTCGCCAGTCGCCAGGATCGGCCCTGTATATACCATAAAAAGGAAAGGAAACCAAAATCATTTCCAATTCTCGTTATCAGAAATCATCTTTAGTTCCGGAACGCGTTCCTGTCCAAAAAGGAAGTACCGGAACGACGTTCCGGAGCGTCCCGGCTCGACAACACCACTGGTATAGACATGAGCTTTAACATAGCCCCACAAAAAATAGTCTAAAGGCGTTAAATCGAATGATCTATGCGGCTAATTGACCGGTCCCGAAGGTGAAATAAAATGTTCACCGAACTCGCCTCTCAATAAGTCCATTGTTACGCGTGCTGTGTGGCATGTGGCACCATCTTGTTGAAACCACATGTCATGCAAGTCAAGCTCTTGCATTTTAGGCAAAAAAAAAGTTGCATATCATCTCAGGGTAGCGCTCACCATTCGCAGTTACGTTACGATTCGCAGCATCTTTGAAGAAGTACGGTCCGTGATGATGCCAAATTCAATGATTTGCAAGCGTTGTTCGTTTGTAAGACGATTCATGGTTAAATTATAGACCAAACTGAAGATGTTTGACAGTGAAACAAAACACGAAACGTGCGTGTGAGCTATTTAAACCAGTGTTGCCAAAAAGATAATAGCTAAAAAATCACCCTTTATTTGTTTTTCTATTTTCTATTCCTGTTCGGTTATTATTTTTATTTTTGCTGAGCAAAGCAATCTCCTTCTCAAGATTTCCAACATTGTAGCCGTCCGCGGTTCATAGTTTTTTCATCACATCACTGTCATCACAATCCCAATGACGACCACTTTTAATAATCCTTTCCATATTTTTGTTTTTTTTTTTGTTTGTTTGTTTCCTTTTGCCATTGTTAAGCAGCTCTCGGAGGAAGATACAGACACACAATATTTTTCTAAATATTTGTATGCCGCTATGTAAACGTTACTCACCTCTTTTCAATGCGATTTATAGTGAAGAGATTGTCATTGTCTGTGGCCCGAATGCAAAAAAGAAAATCAAAAAAATTCAACTTCTAGAGAATGTACTCAAACAGTGGAATTTAAATGCCCACACTCTCATACCAATAGACATACACATACACACACACACACACCCACACCCACATAAATGCAGAAGACACTTTTAATAATCGTTTCGACAAAGAGGACACACAGTCATATGTGTGTGCTTGTTATTGTAGTATCCTGTGTTGTTTGTTGATCTTTAAGACACAAAAATCTTGTTTTTCTTACAAATTGTTGAGACTGTAGAAGCAAGGACAGACGAAAGGTCGAAGTAGGTAAAGCCAATTTGCCTAAATTGGCTACTGTATGGCTTCTTAATTTACTTTTAGTTACACACACTCACGTGTGTGTGTGTGTGTTTGTGCATTTATAAAGGAAAATCCAAAGAATTTTAGAAATTGTGCAGAAATAATATTCACTGACTGACTTACCACCACCACATATACAAGCAGGCAGAGTTCTAATAATTCTTCATTTCTTTCATTAACTTGTTACGCTCTAAAGCAGAGGTTCTCAATCCATTGTGCGTTCGTTCTTTTTATTTCTAGCATTGTGGGCTTTCTATCCGCCATCTAACGTTTTTTTTGTTCAACTAGTGCTTATTTCGTGAATGGTAAACACTTAGCTCATGTCTGATTTGACAGATAATTAGTTTTATCCTTCCGCAAAACGAATATGGTTGTGTATTCACGTTTTCGCTTCGCTAAGTGGGCCTGCGATCGACTTACAGAAGTTGCCGATTTTTGCAAAAAAAAATCATCTCTTCAGATGAAGCTCATTTTGATATTGGCGGGTATGTAAACAAGCAAAATTGTCACATTTGGGGCACAGAAAACCCGCACGCATACATTGAAAAGCCGACGCACCCAAAACGAGTCACTGTTTGGTGCCCATTTTGGTCCAGAGGCATAATTGGTGCATTTTTCTTCGAAAATGAGCAAGGAGTGGCCGTTACAGTCAATGGCGATCGTTATCGGGCCATGGTGAACGAATTTTTGTTCACAAAAATTGAAGAGGAGGTCCTGGTTTCAACAGGATAATTTGACAGATAATTAGTTTTACGAGATTTTGGAAGAAGAGAAGTACCGTCAGCTCCGTATGTTCGTTATCTTGTGAAAAAAGTGAAAGAAACTGGCATCCTCATCGATAAACCAAAGCGTGAAAAGCCAAAAACAGTGCGTACACCCGAGAATATTGCTGCTGTGGCAGAAGCAAGGAGTGGCCGTTACAGTCAATGGCGATCGTTATCGGGCCATATTGAACGAATTTTTGTTCACAAAAATTGAAGAGAAGGATATTGGCAACATTTGGTTTCAACAGGACGGCGCTACGTGCCACACAGCTGAAGCTACACTCGATGTTTTGCGCCCAGTTTTTGAAGATCGCATTATCAGCCGCAGAGCTGATGTCGTTTGGCCACCTCATAGCCGCGATTTGACACCGTTGGACTATTATTTGTGGGGTGCCGTCAAAGATAAGTGTTACGCCGACAAGCCACAGACAATTGACGCTTTAAAGGACAATATTCGTGAAGCCATTCGTGAAATACAGCTGCACACAATCGATAATGTGCTTAAAATTGGACCGATCGTGTAGGCTACTGCATGGCCAGCCGAGGCAGTCATTTGAATGAAATTATTTTCCATTATTAACCGGAAGGATTGTACTTTCAAATAAAAAAAGAAATTTGAGAAAATATTCAGTAGTTTTTTTTTAAAGCATTTTCAAAAAAAAACGAATTTATTTGACGGACCCTTTATGTTGTTTTGTTATTGTAAATTCTTTGTTACGGTACTTTTTCTTGTGCATACTGTTACGAAAATTAAGAATCCAGATACTGGTATTTTGCTTTTACATCGTTTAACATTAAAATTATAAACAAAAGCAACAAAATCAAAATAATGCAGTAAACAAACCTGTTTACAAATTATCGTACTGCATAATATAACAACAAACACCAGCATTAAAAAAAATGGTAAACAAGTAAACAAAAATACACAAACAACACTAAAAGAATAAATGTAAACAACAATTGTTTACATTAATAGAGATTTCGAGAAGACAAAGTTATTCGCCTTCAAGAGCATTCATCAGACTAGTTACTTTGCCATAGAAAAGACAAGGCAAAGCAGGCGAGTGATAGATCTGTCGAATAATAATCGAAAATCTAGTAATTGTTATTGTTTATTGCAAAGGGTGTAAACAGAGGAATAATAAAGAAGAGCAATTTGGTGGTAGTTTGGTGTGTGCTTTAGCTTGATCAATTACACTATGCGACAAAATAAAAAAAAATTAAAAGCACCCGGCTAATGACATAGTGTAGGTTGTGAGTTTTGTTGAGTAGATCACAAAAGATTTTTTTTTATATTTCTCGAACCCTCCAAACTTTTTTTCTTTGACAAAAACTGTTTTTTTTTTTTTGACTTTACGCACAAATTTTTCGATTACTCAAACATTTCTTACCCGATATCCAAAATTTAAATCTTCTTGGAAAGGGACCTTTAAAATGGTATACATATAAACTTGGAAAATTCGAATTATTTTCATATTTTTTCAAGTTTGTTCGTTCATAGTAGCAAACTTTAATAAAAAAAATATAGGATAAGTGATAATATTCTTAAAGTCTGTTCTCTTGTGAAGAGATTGAGTAATCATTTGATCAAATCGGACAAAAATTACCATGGTTATTATTTGAAGAGTCTAACAGTCGAGTGATGTGTTTTATATATGTCATCTCATCAAATGAACTTTTAGTTCAAAAATTTTCAGAATATTTGATGGATCTTGATTGTTTACCACAAAATGTGTCAATTTCAGGTTTGCACGACTACCAGAAGTCGGCTAATATTTGTGTTTTTTGCAAATATTATTATTTCTCTTTGCGCAAACATTGATCAACTTCTGGTGGTCGCTCAAACATGAAATTGACACATTTTCCGATAAACAATCAAGATCCGTCAAAAATTCAGAAAATTTTTGAACTAAAAGTTCATTTGATGAGATGACATATATATAAAAAATATCACTCGACTGTTAGACTCTTTAAATAATAACTACGGTAATTTTTGTCCGATTTGATCAAATAATGACTCAATCTCTTCACAAGAGAACAGACTTTAAGAATATTATCACTTATCAAATTTTTTTTTTATTAAAGTTTGCTACTATGAATCGACAAACTTGAAAAAATATGAAAAAATTCGAATTTTCCAAGTTTACCTCACCAAATCTCATAGCATATTTAGTCGAATAATAGATATACATATGTATACCGTTTTAAAGATCCATCTCTACCCTTTCCAACAAGATTTAAACTTTGGAAAATGGGGCAGAAATGTTTGAGTAATCCAAAAATGTCTGCGTAAAGTAAAAAAAAAAAGAGTTTTTGTCAAATAAAACAAGTTTGGAGGGTTCGAGAAATATAAAAAAAATATTTTTGAGTTCTACTCAACTAACTGAACAACGTGGACTATGTAGTTACTCGGGTGTATTTTCACTGTCGCACCGTGTTATTTTTCCCCTATTCTTGTCCATTTATGGTGCCAGTCTCGAATTCCCATTATCCACCTTCTGTACAGTCATTTCGTCTCGTTCGAGACTCAAGCAGTTCATCGCTACTGGAATAGCCGCCGTTTGCGTCGCATAAATATTTAATAGGCATTTACCGCGGATATGTTTTCGTTTATTCCATCCTGTGTATTGTTGTCGTTTTGTTAGGCGATATTTAAAGCCTTGATAACGTATTAATTCTTGTGTTGCATATTGCTAAATAGTTTGAGAATCTCTGGTTTGCAATACATACAAAACATGTTCAACCATAATATTGTAATTAAAACAAAGTATTTGTATTTGTATTTACACATCCTTATTTGGTTATAAAATAAATACATTTATATCAATACAATATACATACATACGTATGTATGTACATATGTATGAAGGTATATGGATGAAGGTATGTGTGGTTGGATACATTAACTAATGCCACAACGTAAACATTTGTTTAAACTCTTGAGCGGAGGAGAGATTTATTTAATTTAACTGTGTGTGTCTGGTTCTTCTGTTCAATTGATTTGATCTTTGCAAAATTTATTTCCACAGGATTAGAGGTTGTATTTTGGTGTGCCACATTTATTGATCCCTACACCGATAATCCTGTGGTTAAACTGTGTTATTCATTTCATTTATCCGGAAGCTTCGTTAGAAAAGAGGTAAAAGGGTTCTCAAATACCGTTTAAACAGACTGCAAATATTTATACACTCTCAATGCAAAAATTGACTGAATGGAGTGATTCTTCATTTGTCATGCCAGATAAGGACACAATGATGAATGATACGGTATGTTATCCTCTTTGGTTTATTTATGGTTGGGAATATATTTTCAGTTGTAGTTTTTATTATACTTTTAACGGTATTTTATGATTAATACCGTTTTAGTAGTGTAGGTACTCAAATTGTATGGATTAAGTATGCGAAGCGAAAAAAAAACCCAAAAATTATTTTACAACGTGTAGGCAGATACAATTTTAGGCAAAACAAATAAAAACTATACACGAAGGCATGTGAATTTATAGCGGGAAAATGTTTTCCTTACCTACTTAATAGGTCTTTATAATCCTATAAGTCAGTATCAGAGATCAGCAATGAGTATTCAAAAAGATGAGTAGAATCGAATCATACTCACAATTTCTGATACTTACATATACGCATTCATACTTATTTTAATATCATGGAACGAACCTCTACTCATATTCAAAGTTTGAAGTACTCATCATACTTATTCATACTTAACAACACGTATGATGTTGTTGATTACGACTCTCCATAACTCAACATATACACGATGCACAAAATAAGTATGAGTCTAAGCTTATGAGCAGACGTCGGCACAAATGTCCCCCGGGGGCCGAACATCTTCGGCTTTTTACACACATAGCACACGAACATAAACAATGTTCGTTAAAATGAGCGTAAAAATACATTCAGTTATTTGTCAGTTTTCAGTGAAGCAGGTTCTCGTCGCTTCTTTTTGAAATTTTTTGGAGTATCAACAATACACGCAAAGAAAAATTTAATTAAAATGTGAAGAAAAACTGGGAAATAGAATTTTTTTTGCTTTAAATATATCGAATTTCAGGTACCTGCAATATGTAATGATGACTCTTGCTAAAAATCCATAAAAACTTGTGCGGAAAATACCAATGGCATCAAAAAGCACAATATTTGTTCGAACACTGCTTGAAACAATAATTACTAACAATTTTCCTCTGGGTTATACACATGTTTCTCACAAATACACTCACATTTTTATCATGTTCTCTTTGTGCCGACGTCTGCTTATGAGTAGCGAAAAAACGATTCATTGCTGATCTCTGGTCAGTATTACGATCAAACGTCTCACACCACCCGTGTTTTGACCCGTGTTGTGTGTGTTAATTTTATTCATAAGTTGTGTCCACTCAGAACAAAAGATTTTTAAGAAATTTTTTATGGCAATTTTATTTACTTTCAGTGTTTCTGCCAGATGACGGGTTAGAGGAAGTAAGCTTCGCATTTAACATTTTCCACCACGCGATTACAATTCAGGTATACATCAGAGATCAGCAGCAAGTTTTCAAAGAATAAAATATTTCGAGATTCGAGCCCATGGGGTAACACTCGAGTATGTTCTAAGCGTAAGTCTAACCATAGAAATATGTGTTCAATTCAACATGGATTGATCGCACGAAGGACGGCATATCTGACTGACAGATTGCCATCCGAACACTCGGCTGTTATGAGGTCAAATCGAAGGCAGTATTACTTTCTATTGGGTCTCAAGTACTGATGGAATTCAAAGCAATGTGCAGACAGCTGAACTTGTGAAGAGGGGAGCTTTCAATACGTTGATGTTCGCTATAGAGCGCAGACAAATTTTTTTCGAGAAGCATAGGTACTTAATGAACACAAAGATAAAGAGATAGACAGGAAATATTCTCAAATGGTTTGGAGGCGAGCAAAACTTTTGTTGGGTAATTACAATACAAGGAGATGTGATGCAACAAAACTTTCATCTATATATATAAAAATGAATATGTGTTTATTTGTTTGTGGGTTTGTTTGTTTGAAGTTTATAGACGGCTAAACGGCTGGACCGATTTTCTTGAAATTTTAACAGTACCTTCCTGTATGTCTGGAAGGAACTATAGGCTACTTTTTAGTTTAAAATTTCAAGTAGGCGAGGTGCCACGCTCACATACCCAATAAGTATTTAATATCGCATATCTCATAAACTTCAACAGCTAGAGTCCTCAAATTTTGTATGGACGACTTTGACGTATATAGGAATAAAATGGGCGGATTGGCTATAGTGGGCGTGTCACCTCCCTTATAAAAAATATTAAATTAGTATATCTAAGAATATATAACAGTTAGACTCCTAAAATTTTTTCGAAGCCACTTTAGTATCAAAATGAATATTTTAGACAAAACTGGACTGACTAGCAATAGGGGACGTGGCACCTCCCATATGAATATATGAATCTATATATTTAAAAACGGCCGGACCGATTTTCTTGAAATTTTACCTTCCTGTATGTCGGGAAGGAACTATAGGCTACTTTTTATTTTAAAATTTCAAGAAGGCGAGGTGCCACGCCCACATACCCAATAAGTATTTTTTGTCGCATATCTCATAAACTGTAACAGCTAGAGCCCTCAAATTTTGTATGGCTGACTTTGTCGTATATATGAACAAAATGGGCGGATTGGCTATAGTGGGCGTGTCACCTCCCATATAGTCTATATATATATAAAATGAATGTGTGTTTGTATGTACCTTATAGAATCGTAAACTATGCATTTGATCATGTTATGATCTTTAGCAAAGTTGTTGCGCATGAGCCGGGGAAGGTTTCTAAGTTGGTATGACTAATTTCCGGCAGGTGGCGCCACTGAAAATTACTTAAAATCAATTAAATCGTAAACTATGCATTCTTTAACAAAGTTGTTGCGTATGAGTCGACGGAGGTTGGTGCGATTAATTTCCGATGGATGGCGTCACTGAAAATTATTCAAAATAAATGACAAGCAATTGGTCGACCTACACCTCAAGCACGGAAGAAAAGAGCATTACGAGCCTCAGAATCAGACGAGTATTGAGACTGGAAAATCTTCGAGTATATGCCGCTGAGACCCGTTCGCTTGAACCACTTGAATAACGAGAAGTGAGATTAAAAACTGATCGAATGGGTACTACTCAGGCCCGTTCATCTGAACTATCAGGACAACGGGAAACAAAATCAATAAAATGATTCAAAATTAATTGGACATTTGTGTAATGTCTTTCCTTCAAATTCAGTTTAGTTGGTGGCGCAGCAACACGCGCAGGGTACAGCTAGTTTCCGATAAAAACAAATTTTTGTTCAACTAAGCATAGGAAATAGGGGGTCATTTTATTTACAATCACAAATTGAACTTTCAATCACACGAACACTACATCCATCCATTCATTCATTCATTTATTCACCAATTAAACAATCATTTATTCATTCATTCATTGATTCGTAATCCTTTTTCCTAATTTTTCTAAACACAACAAATAATAGCGAAATGCATACACATACATACATGCGTACATACATACACACATACATACATTTTGTACATAATGGTCCATTATAAACGGAACAAGAACTTGAGAGATCAACTTTAATTGAAGGAAATCAAATGATTGATCTTCACATCTGTGTACATATGTATGTACGTATGTATACTACAGACTCAAAACATGATGATGTAAAGAGACACAGTCAAATATGTAACAGCAAACAACTGATTACACATACACACACAAACACATATGCTCAAATGATTCCAAGAAATTTTAATGAAATTAAACTTTAACCCGGAGACAATGAGTAAATGAAAGAATGACCACAACCATACAAATTGTGTGGCAAGTATTCGGAAATGATGAACACACACAGAGAGAGAGAGAGAGAGAGAGTGAGAAGCAAAACAGCAAATAAAACTTGACGAGAAACACTTTTACAAACAAACAAACAAACAAATGAACATACTTACGCGTGTATATGTGTACGTACTATCATCTCTCAAATGTACACAGCCAGTCAGTCAGTCAGTCAGTCCATTCATTCAATTTCATTCCACTACTCATTGATTCATACGCTTAAAAGCGATGAAAGTTCTTATTGTTGTTATTGGTGTTGTTGTTGTAGAATCAGAAGACGAAGAAGAAAAAGAGAACAAATAAATAAAGTGCCATGATCCTTAATTAGTTTTTGTTCATTATCTTGGCCCATGTTGACCCGATTTTCAATTAAATCAATTGAACGTTGAGGGCAACAAATATTAAATAAAAATTCATTTTTATAATTGTTGTTATTGTCATTTAAACAACAACAACAACAACGACAAACACTACTACAATTTACAATGACACAGTATGTGTGCGGTATACATGTATGCATGCAATGTGGTGTGTACAGCGCACAGAGAATTGTTTGTTTTCATTCGTTTGTATTCAACTGCGCGTATCTACAAGAAAAAGTTGATTCAACATAAAATTATTAAAAAAATACAAAAAAAAAAATAACAAAAAACACAGAAAAACTGAAAAACAAACGGAAATTATGAATTGGATTGGAATGGAATGATTCAAGCAAAGTTACTGGATGTCGTCTAACTGAGTTAAACACACACATGCAACCGTATTTAGTCAGACAGTGAGGCATATTAACGATTAGCGAGAGATGTGTTCACACTAGCTTCACGTATATAGTGCGTTGGCTTATTAGAAGCTAGCCTCAGTCGACTTTAAACTGTACCATGTTGTGTGTATTAATTTTATCCATAAGCGGGGGGACCTACTTTTAATAGTCAACTCCGAACGAAAGATTTTTGAGAAACATTTCATGGCAATTTTTGTTGTAATTTATTCGAGATGTTTAAACTGTCGTTTGAACCTCGGACTCACGTTCTAATAAGTCAAAACACTACTTACTAGACTCAGAGACGGATAGAGACAGAGACACAAAATAACGGGTGATTTTTTAGCTATTATCTTTTTTGCAACACTGGTTTAAACAGCTCACACGCACGTTTCGTGTTTTGTTTCACTGCCAAACATCTTCAGTTTGGTCTATAATTTAACCATGAATCGTCTTACAAACGAACAACGCTTGCAAATCATTGAATTTTATTATCAAAATGCGTGCTCTGTTAAGAAAGGTCATCGCGCGCTTCTTCCATTTTATGGTCAGTTTAATCGACCCACTGAAGCAGCCATTCGGTGTATTGTGATTAAATTTCGCACCAAATTTACATTGTTGGACGGACATTAAACCACCAACACGCTTACGTAGAGTGCGAACTGAAGAAAATATCGCAGCTGTATCGGCCAGTGTTAATGCTGACCATCAATTATCGATTCGTCGACGTTCGCAGCAATTGGACCTCTGTTCCTCAACAACGTGGAAAATTTTGCGGAAGGATTTAGGTGTGAAGCCTTTCAACATACGCATTGGAAGACAACATTGAAGCATTTATTAGTGAGATACCGGCCGAAATGTTGGAAAGAGTATGCCAAAATTGGACTAAGCGGATGGACCATTTGAGGCGCAGTCGCGTTCAACATTTGCATGAAATTATATGGGCCGTACTATCGATTCAAATAAAAATTTCATGCATTTTTCTGAATTTTATGTGTTTTTTTTTTTTGAAAAATTTTCCTATAGCTCTTAAAAAATCACCCATTATTATTCCACTGTTTCTTTTGCCTCTTCTCGTAATCGAGAGGAGAACAGGGAGTTTTCCCTGTTTTATCTATTAATCCTCTGTCTAAAGGGGCCATGCAGCGTTAGACCAAGTATAATTGCTCTCATATCCCTTCAACTTATGCTTGAGGCTAGTTTTGTACCTGTAGAAGCTTTCGGCCGTAAGGCTTTTGCATCACTACTGTTTGATTTACGTACCCATGCACAATTACTGTGTAAACCGAAACTTTTCTCAATAACTCCAAATAAGAAGCCTATTATTGATGATTTCACCGACTTTTCTCCTGTCATTATATCCAAAGCAGACTTCTGGCTGCAATATTCTTCACATATTCCTCAATCGGCAGTAAGTGAAGAATGGCAACCAGTCTGAGGTGTATTTTACTGGCACCTGTTTTGACAGAAACGGAATCTTGTAAGCCTTTTCTGCTATGGCCTTGGGCTCCTCTTCTATTCTTTTTCAATTCCAAATAGCAAAAGTAACGACTAAATCCATTGTATAAATATGGTGATAAGAGTGATGTATTGTTTTTGGATAAAGAAAAAAACAAAAATATCTGACACAATCAAAGTACATGACAGTATAAAGATCTCATTGAGTTTTTTCAATAAAAATTTTGAATTTTTTTTTTCGTTGCTAGTGTAAACGCAATTGCCATAAATGGCCCTTCTTCCATTGATGGACTGCGGTTTATTGTGAAATTGATGTACAACGTGTCGACACGTATATGTACATACGCTGGCGGTCTGTGGGTATATGTTGGAATAAGTTTGCCACACGACAAATGTTTGTTAAAATTGTGGGTTTCTTTCGAGTGTGACTGCGCTAATGAAAATTTAATTCGAAAATAAAATGAAAAACGAATAAAATTTAATTTTTATGTGGTAGCAACACTAACAACACTCACAACAACAACAATAAAAGCAATTTAATGATGTTTTAATACAATTAGGTACTAGGCTGACCGTCGGCCAGCATCTCTTAGTTTTTAAACAATCACGCTCCGTATGCGTATAACCATCCATGCCATCCCACTTAACAAATATGATCAGGAAAATAAGAAAAAAAATTTTTTTTGTAAAAATTGTTTAAAATTGTATGTAAGTGTGTGTACGTGTACGAGGGTAAATATTTGTTTGATTTTGTTTCGACTGCAACCATTAGACGATCCAACAAGCGTAGGCTCCTCTAATCTAAACAGTTTTCGTCGTCGGCTCAAAAGCAAAATTTGACGTCAAACAAAAGTCAGTCTGTCCTGACTGTCACTCTTATGCTACTCAACGAAATGTAAGTGATTTTTATGATTTTTTTTCTTTCTTGTTCATTACTTTTATGCAAGACCCGCAGTTTTATTTAGTTTTTCTGAATTTAATTGTGTTTTTTACTTCGTTTCGTTTTTTTATGTGGTTGCGGAAAATGAAATTAGATTAATAATAAAATAAAAATAAATTAATTAATATTATAAATAAAATAAATTAATTTTTTAAAAATGAAAAATCGTTTTTTAATTTTCTCTTCGATTGTTAAGCCATCAATGAAATTCATTATCAATTATTGAAGAAATTACCTATCTACCAAAGATCAAAAATGAATATTCAAAAGAGATGAGTAGAATCGAATCATACTCATAATTTCTGATATTTATACGCACGTATTCATACTTATTTTAATATCATGAAACCTCTCACTACTCATATTCAAAGTTTGAAGTACTCATCATACTTCATACATAACAACACGTATGATGATGTTGTTGATTTCGACTCTCCATAACTGAACATATACATGAATCACGAAATAAGTATTGTTACGTTTTTACCTTTTTAAAAACATTTAATTATGAGTTCGTTAATTGCAAACTAAGTAAAAACAAATATGTAGGTGTTTTATTTCAATTAAACTCTCTTTATTGTTCACACTACTTTTGTGCCACTGTGCACACTTAACTGATACAACAATAATTGCTTTTTCGCTATTATTCACACACAACTATTCGCTATACTGCTCACAACGGATATCTTCGAACCACGACTATTTTGTTCGCACGCAACTTGTCTTTACACCGCGACTGATTAGTTCACACGCAACTTCACGTAAGGCTGGCTGAATTATTACTGACTGGTTGCCTGGTTTGTCTTGCCCTTTTATAGTCTAACACGAACAGTACATCGAACGTTCTTGAAGAAGAATATTCGCGGCTTCGCGCTGTCGAAAACTCTATGTCGACTGCATTACTTGTTGTTGTGTATGCTTACTTGTCCATCCCTTTTGCTCTCATGCTTGTTGTTGTTGGTTTATTTGGAAGATGTTCGATGTATTTGTTAGTGTGTATTTGTGTATTGTATACACATTGCCTGTTGTGCGTTCGCTTATGTTGCGTTTGCGTTATCCATCTCCCTCATACTGATGTCATTGTTGGTTTATGTATGGTTCGATGTACACATGTTTAGTGTAGCTGGTAGCTTTTGTTTATTGTTTTTATGTGAAACGATATTAGGTCGTTTCGATCTGCGTAACAGTATGATTCGCGTACGAACACTAAAATACTCACTAGAAGGTTGTGTGTTTGCTCTGCTTGCTGCTCTGTCTCTTTTCTTTATGTGTCGTTTTTCTTTTTTTAAATCAAACATATTTCGAATGGTATGAGTTTGATGTCAACATTGTACGCATACTCATTGCAACCTGTACTTATAAATCAACGTTTGTAGTGAGTATGAATGAATCAGAGAAGAGAAGTTAAATTTCAATATTGTTGACTCACTTATATTCAAAATTTCATGAGTGCTTATGTGTAGCGTAAAAACGATTCATTGCTGATATCTGGTAGGAATACAGCCAGATTTTGAAATATTTTCTGAATGTTATTAAGAAAAAAAACGTAAATCTTTTACTTTTAAGATAAAAGTGTTGAAATTTATTTAAATTTACAAAATCCAATACATTTCATAAAGAAAATCTTTAAGCGTAGAAATATTGTCATGCTTTTCTACAACAGGATTATATTTATTCTTCCTTTCTAATGGCAAATCCTTTGTGTGGAGGTTTTAAATTTAAATTAAAAATCAAAAAGAAGAAGAATCAATTGAAACAAACTGAAACAGGATCACATTACATATTGCAAATCTTAATTTGTAATAAAATTG
The DNA here is from genome assembly GCA_927399465.1 of Sarcophaga caerulescens. Taxonomy (NCBI): domain Eukaryota; kingdom Metazoa; phylum Arthropoda; class Insecta; order Diptera; family Sarcophagidae; genus Sarcophaga; species Sarcophaga caerulescens. The sequence goes on along the minus strand of OV656866.1, from coordinate 8,340,061 downwards.
TTAAACATGAGAGATTTAAATGCGATCATATAGGTATGTACAGAAGCCTAAGAAACAATGAAGCGATATAAGGAAAGAAGACTTTAAGGCTTAAAAGAGGGGCGATGCTCTTTCGACATTGTAATCTGCAGCACTTAAACTGGGTTAATAAGATAAGTTGCTTACTCCTCTGACTACAATTACGGCTGCTAACGACACTGACAACTGATTGTATTGGTGTACGAGTATGTAGGCCAATATGTACTATGTATTTATTTTAACTGTGCGGATTTTATTTTCAACATATTTTTGCTTCTTATTATTGTTGTTATTGTTGGTGGTGTTGTAATTTTCTTGTTATTTTTACAAAATTTTTACAAATCCATTTAAGCCCATAAGTTGAATACACACACACACACATACACATATACATACTCGTTAACTGTGGTTGCAATTATGCCTTATTGTGTTGCAGTAGTTATAGGGGTTGAGGTATTTAGTGTTGCCAGGGGATTGTTAAACTAGGTTACAAGACTAGAGCGGATTATCCTAAAATCTCGGGCAACATACAAAAGCCTGAAACCAGATCACTTAATGGTAATATCTACCCAATCTATCATCACTTTCTCTCTCTCTCTCTCTTTCGCAATCTCTTTCTCACTCTCTTCCTCTTTATTGTAAGTAAACGATCGCAAATCTTCAATTTTTCTTCAAAACAAACAAATTTTAGCAAAATTGCAAACAGAAAAAATAGTACGCACGCCAAAGAATACAATTTCTCATGCTCTCTCTCTCTCTCTGTCTTTCTCTCTGTCTCGATCACAAAAGAAAGGATATTCAATGAACAAAGGAAGGATTGATTAGGACATTGCCACAATCCTTAAATACAATTGCATTAGAGTAGCTTGTTGTCTTCTCTTTGAGAAAATAGAATGAAAATCTAATGCCTTCAAGATTGACGAGAAACGTTAAGTTACAGCAACCAGAACCAGAAGAGCTGCTTAAGAGAATCCAAATTGAATACCGAAATTCAAATACAACTTGAAAAATGGAAAAGGTAAAGATAAAAAAGAACCCAGTAAAAGTAGAACTGGATCACTCACTACCACTACTACTAGGGGAATGGGAATGTTAATGGATTGTTTCAATTTAAATCCCCCGGAATTCAATTGTAATCCGGGCATCTTTAAATTGCCAAGAATGTGATGTTAAAACCATAATGCGCTCACACATGTCTAAATTAAATCATCATTGGCAACAATACTACTACACTCTACTGCTTAAGAACATTAAAAAAATATTTTCTTTTTTCTTTTTTTTTTTTAATTTTAATTTTCCTTTATTCTTTTAAGCCTTTAGAATACGTATGTATTTGTTGTTGTCCTTCTAAGAGCTAAAAGCAGTTGGTAAAGCGTAAAATATTTCAATAATATTTGCATGATAAGCCTTTTTACCAACTTTGTAGCGTGGCTTAGAATATATTAAAAAAAAAAACTGTTGGATTTGTTAAGGTAAAGTGCCATAAAAATAAAGGAATTTAAGACCCAGATAAAGATTTTAGAACAGATTTTACTGCAAACAACGAATGTTCTTTTTTTATATTTTTTACTTATAATATTTATATAGAATAGCGTGAGATATAAACCTTGGTTTGTATCAGAGAGCAGCAATGAGTACAGTAAGACGCCGTTTAACGCTGTTTCAGAAATAAAAATTCTAACTGTATTTTCCGAAGTCGCAATGTATTTACATATGTACGGGTTAAGTTGCCTCGTTTAACGCTGTTTCGTTTAGCGCTGGAACTTATTGGAACGTACACCCCCCCCGTTAAGTGGGGTCTTACTGTATTTACAAACCAGAGATTAGCAATTAGTATTCAAAAAGATGAAAAGTAGATTCGAATCATACTCATAATTTCTGATCCTTCATACGCATTCTTATTTATTTTAATATCAATGAACCTCTCTCTACTCTTATTCAAAGTTTGAAGTAATCATCATCATATTCATACTTAACAACATGTATGATGTTGTTGTTGATTTCAACTCCATACTCCATAACTCAACATATACACGAATCACACACAAAATGAGTACATACTCATGAAATTTTGAATATAAGTGAGTCAACAATATTGAAATTTAACTACTCTGCTCTAATTTATTCATACACCTATCCCCCGTTTTACACGGTATTCGTTTTACACGTTTCCGATCTTACACGGTTTTTGAAAATAAAATTTTTTTTAACGAAATTGAATATACAAAATCACTCAATTTTGTTTGTGTTACCCATATAAACAGACAAGCAAGTGAAATAGTCTGTGTTACAAAAACATCACATTAGTTATTCTTGCTTTTACAAAAAAGGGAAAAAGGAACATAAGCAAAATAGACAGAGCAAACATACAATCATTTAGTGAGTATTTTAGTGTTCGTACGCGAATCGTACTTATTTTGTACTTCGTGTAAATGTTGAGTCATGGGGAGTCAAAATCAACATCATCATACGTATTGTTAAGTATGAATAAGTATGATGAGTACTTCAAACTTTGAATGTGAGTAGAGGAGGTTCGTTCCATGATATTAAAATAAGTATGAATGCGTGCGTATAATTATCAGAAATTATGAGTAGGATTCGATTCTACTTCTCATCTTTTTGAATACTTATTGCTAATCTCTGGTGAAAAATCTTAGTCTATATAGAATAGCATTTCAGTTTATGAGATAAAAGGCCTCCAAAATTCATAATATTTTCGTGTAATAGCAGTAATAACGGTCAGATCGGATGGATGCTTAAAAGCACGAAATAGTGGCATTCAACTGTGTTGTATTCTATGTAATCCGATGGCAATATTTTTTTTTTTGTTTTCAATAAATTTCAGTTTGTAGGTATGAAGCCAACAACTGTGGCAATAGAAATGTTAAGCAATTAATCGTTTTAATAACTGTGTTGTTTTTATTGTTTTTGTTTCATATTTTTAATTAATTTTTTCATTTTTTTTTAACAAAAAAAAAAAAAAACGAAAACATTTTTTTTTTTAATTCAAAAACTGTCCACTGTTCTCTGTTCACGTTTCTTCTTTAAAAACGGTAAGCATAAGAGAGAGAGGAGAATTTTGTTTTCAATTCAAGAAATGCGTGAACATTTCAATTTCAATTTTCTATGAAAACACATTCAATTGCTCAATTGGAGCAATGGAGGGGGATGAATAAAAAATCAAATAATAATGACCACAAAGCCCCACCCATTTAATGGTAAAAGAAAAAAAACAATTTTTTTCTGTGGAAAAAATATACCAAAACAACACACAGCAATATGCCAGCAACAAAACAATATGGCGTCAATAATACACCCGAAAAATTTAATGCGTTGAAACCAACAAACCAAACTGCTGTTTAACAACACTGTGTGCGTGTGTTGTATTAAAAAAAAACAAATGATATCGTAATTATGAAGTCATCGTAGTCTAATAGGTAGTGAGTGATCTTATTAGATGTGAGGCCGTGGTTCAAATCCCAGTTCATTTATGTCGATCAAAACGAAATCTGAAAAAATATTTCCTTCGGCGTCGTCTGACTCCTTAATATTTATTTACATCGCCCATAGTTTAATTTTAAATAAAGAGGAAGCAAATTAATAAAACAATTTAATAAAATAATAACTTTTATCCCTTTAAGTGGAAAATAACTGAATTGATATTCTAATTATGAAATACCTAGTTACTGAATAATTTTCCAAACTACATACTTTAAATTATACAGTAACAATAGAAAATATGTAAATATCTAAAAAAATATCTAAAAAATTCGAGTGATCTTATATAACGGGTGATTTTTTAGCTATTAGCTTTTTGGCAACACTGGTTTAAATAGCTCACGCACGTTTCGTGTTTTGTTTCACTGCCAAACATCTTCAGTTCGGTCTATAATTTAACCATGAATCGTCTTACAAACGAACAACGCTTGCAAATCATTGAATTTGGCATCATCACGGACCGTTCTTCTTCAAAGATGCTGCGAATCGTAACGTAACTGTGAATGGTGAGCGCTACCGTGAGATGATATCCAACTTTTTTTGCCCAAAATGCAAGAGCTTGACTTGCATGACATGTGGTTTCAACAAGACGGTGCCACATGCCACACAGCACGCGTAACAATGGACTTATTGAGAGGCGAGTTCGGTGAACATTTTATTTCACTTTCGGCACGTGCGATTTAACGCCTTTTTTGTGGGGCTATGTTAAAGCTCATGTCTATACAGACAAGCCCGCTTCAATTGACGCATTGGAAGACAACATTGAAGCATTTATTCGTGAGATACCGGCCGAAATGTTGGAAAGAGTATACCAAAATTGTACTAAGCGGATGGACCATTTGAGGCGCAGCCGCGGTCAACATTTGCATGAAATAATCTTCAAACATTAAATTATATGGACCGTACTATCGATTCAAATAAAGATTTCATGCATTTTTCTGAATTTTATGCGCTTTTTTTTTTGAAAAATTTTCCTATAGCTCTTAAAAAATCACCCCTTATATATTGTATATCGTTGGTCTTATGTGGAAAGGCCGTAACTCACTTTTTTTTTATAAAATTTTGTGAGGAGGTGTATTTGTGTTAAATGAATTGGAATCACAGAAAAAAAATCAATATCGCAAAAAGTGTGTGTTAGGGCCTTTCTACAGAAGACCAACGATTTCGTTTTGCCTTTTTTCAAAGTTGCATCGCTGCTGACTTAGTACCTATTAATTTTCACTGTGCGACGTTAGATTTTCGAAGTTGCGTTGTTTAGGGTTCCAATTTAATTTTTTTTTTAAATTTCCTTTTTTTTCGAAAAGATGCCACGACTTTTGTTTCTAATTGCGCCATGCTATCAAAACTTGGGGATTCCCTGTCTAACTGAAAATAATACAGTTTCGTTTACACCTTGTTTTTGTAATTTTAGAGTTCAATTTTCAATAAGTGTGTCATAAATTAAGTGAATTTTTTTATTTAATTTTAATTAAATTCGTTTTTTTTTTTTGTTATTTGTATGTAAAGGCGGACGCCAAATAACTTTTTTTTTTTTTTTTGAAAATGCTTTAAAACAAAAAACTACTGAATATTTTCTCAAATTTCTTTTTTTATTTGAAAGTACAATCCTTCCGGTTAATAATGGAAAATAATTTCATTCAAATGGCTGCCTCGGCTGGCCATGCAGTAGCCTACACGATCGGTCCAATTTTTAAGCACATTATCGATTGTGTGCAGCTGTATTTCACCAATGGCTTCACGAATATTGTCCTTTAAAGCGTCAATTGTCTCTGGCTTGTCGGCGTAACGCTTATCTTTGACGGCACCCCACAAATAATAGTCCAACGGTGTCAAATCGCAGCTCCGAGGTGGCCAAATGACATCAGCTCTGCGGCTGATAATGCGATCTTCAAAAACAGGGCGCAAAACATCGAGTGTAGCTTCGGCTGTGTGGCACGTAGCGCCGTCCTGTTGAAACCAAATGTTGCCAATATCCTCCTCTTCAATTTTTGTGAACAAAAATTCGTTCAACATGGCCCGATAACGATCGCCATTGACTGTAACGGCCACTCCTTGCTCATTTTCGAAGAAAAATGGCCCAATTATGCCTCTGGACCAAAATCCGCACCAAACAGTGACTCGTTTTGGGTGCGTCGGCTTTTCAATGTATGCGTGCGGGTTTTCTGTGCCCCAAATGCGACAATATTGCTTGTTTACATACCCGCCAAGATCAAAATGAGCTTCATCTGAAAAGATGATTTTTTTTTGCCAAAATCGGCATTTTCTGTAAGTCGATCGCAGGCCCACTTAGCGAAGCGAAAACGCATTGGATGGTCAATTAGCTTCAGCTCCTTTCTATGGCGTCATACCAAGGTCTTTATGCAAAATTCGTCTCAATGATGTCTCCGAAATGTTCAATTGTTGAGAACGACGGTGAATTGATGTTGATGGCGCTTCACGCACACTTTCTGCCACAGCAGCAATATTCTCGGATGTACGCACTATTTTTGGCTTTTCACGCTTTGGTTTATCGATGAGGATGCCAGTTTCTTTCACTTTTTTCACAAGATAACGAACATACGGAGCTGACGGTGCTTCTCTTCTTCCAAAATCCGTATGCAATTTTTGCACACATTCTGCAACATTACCATGATTTTCAAAGTAATGTCGCAATATTTCCCAGCGTTGTTCAAGCGTATACACAACCATATTCGTTCAGCGGAAGGATACTCGTAAAACTAATTATCTATCAAATCAGACATGAGCTAAGTGTTACCATTCACGAAATAAGCACTAGTTGAAGAAAAAAACGTTAGATGGCGGACCCGATATTTATGTAATAAAATTTGATATTATTTTCGATTTTGAAAATGTTCACTTTGTTCAATTTTCTTTTTAAAAAAATAGTATTTTCGTAACCCAGTAACCTGCTTTCGATCTTTACATGGCTTGCTATAGAAAATCATAATTCACTTTGCAACATTTCAATTTACATCGTGTTTTTTTTTTTTTTGGAATAATAGTATTTTGTATGCACATCGACTCGTACGTAAACAGAGTCTTTATAAAACAATGAATCAAAATGATAAGAAAATAAAAAATTAATTTCTTTTAAATTTTTCTCTTATCAAATACTTAAAAAATCACTTCCTTCTGTTATATTTTCACAAAATAAATTCCGTCTTAATTAAACGGTTCTTGTAATTCCATAAGAAAGATAAAAACAAACGTCAGATAATGATTGAAATACAAAAACGTTTTTATTGACAGCAGCTATGACCAGAAATTAATTTCGGTTTTGATAAAATACTGTCTTTATAAACGCTATTTAATCGATAATTACACTATGCGACAAAATAAAAAAAAATTAAATACACCCGGCTAATGACATAGTGTAGGTTGTGAGTTTTGTTGAGTAGATCTCAAAAATATTTTTTCTATATTTCTCAAACCCTCCAAACTTTTTTTATTTGACAAAAACTGTTTTTTTTTTTACTTTACGCACAAATTTCTGGATTACTCAAACATTTCTGACACGATTTTCAACATTTAAATCTTCTTGAAAAGGGGAGAGATGGAGCTTTAAAACGGTATACATATATCTGTTATTTGACTTAATATGCTATGAGTTTTGATGAGGTAAACTTGGAAAATGCGAATTTTTTTCATATTTTTTCAAGTTTGTCCATTCATAGTAGCAAACTTTAATAAAAAATATAGGATAAGTGATAATATTCTTAAAGTCTGTTCTCTTGTGAAGACATTGAGTCATCATTTGATCAAATCGGACAAAAATTACCATAGTTATTATTTAAAGAGTCTAACAGTAGTGTGATATTTTTGATATATTTATGTCATCTCATCAAATGAAGTTTTAGTTCAAAAATTTGACCTTTAATTGGACCTTTAAAATGGTATACATATATCTATTATTCGACTTAATATGCTATGAGATTTGATGAGGTAAACTTGGAAAATTCAAATGTTTTTATATTTTTTCAAGTTTGTCCGTTCATAGCAGCAAATTTTACTTAAAAAGTATGAAATAAGTGATGACATTCTGAAAGTGCATTACCTTGTGAAGAAATTGGCACTTCGTTTGATCAAATCGGACAAAAATTACCCTAGTTATTATATAAATAGTATAATAGTCGTGTTATATTTTTTATATATGTCATCTCATCAAATGAACTTTTATTTCAAAAATGTTCAGAGTTTTTGATGGATCTTGATTGTTTATCACAAAATCTGCCAATTTCACGTTTGAGCGACCCCTGAAGTTGGCAAATGTTTGCGCAAAGGGAAATAATAATATTTGCAAAAAACACAAATATTAGCTGACTTCTGGAAGTAGTGCAAATGTAAAATTGACACATTTTGTGATAAACAATCACGATCCATCAAAAGTTTTGAAAATTATTGAGCTAAAAGTTCATTTGATGAGATGACATATATAAAAAATATAACACGACTGTTATACTATTTATATAATAACTACAGTAATTTTTGTCCAATTTTATCAAATGATCACTCAATCTCTTCACAAGAGAACAGACTTTAAGAATATTATCACTTATCCTATATTTTAATATTAAAGTTTGCTACTATGAATGGACAAACTTGAAAAAATATGAAAAACATTCGAATTTTCCAAGTTTACCATTTTAAAGGTCCATCTCTCCCCTTTCCAACAAGATTTAAATTTTGGAAATCGGATTAGAAATGTTTGAGTAATTCAGAAATTTGTGCGTAAAGTAAAAAAAAAAACAGTTTTTGTCAAATAAAACAAGTTTGGAGGATTCGAGAAATATAAAAAAAATATTTTTGAGTTCCACTCAACTAACTGAACAACGTGCACTATGTATGTAATAACTCGGGTGTATTTTTATTGCCGCACCGTGTTATTAATTAATCTAAGCAAACATAGTCTACGTATAAATACGAAATAACAACCCAGAGTTAAACAAATTAATTAATAAGTGACAGGCGTGTATAGCGCAACACACAACATAATACAATTATTTCTGTGAGTGTAACTAACAATGGATGCCTAGAATCTTACAGAAAAAAAAAACAAAAACAGACCAGGAAACGTGAGTTTGCAAACTATACAACAAATTATGGAGCAACAAAACCAAAACATTTACACTTTTAAAGTGACTGCATAATGATGACGAAGAAGAAGAAAACGAAAAATCTACATGTGTACCTACAACAATAACACGAACAACACCAACACCAACAACATTAAACAAATTATTACCGTGTTAAACGTGCAAAAAGAAAAAAACAGATATTGAGAGCGAGTTTCACATGCAATGCAAGCATATGTGCATGTGTGCATGTATTTTTGAGTACGAGAGTGTAATAACATGGGGTTATGCATGTGCAAGAGTAGAATGTTGTATGAAAAACATCTGCATTGGCAAAGAATAACAAAAAATATTGGGGAGAGTAAAAAAACAACAAAACAAATTAAAAAAGAGCAAACAACACGTTGCAACAACAACAACTGGAAAAAAAAAACAGAAAACGCGGACATTAAGAGAAAAAAATCTAAAACCAGTTGTGTTTTCATTTCAACACAACACCCAGCCAGCCAGCATGCACGGCGAAAGAGTAAGTGAAAGACAAAAAAACACACACGAAAACACGACACGAAACGATAACCAAAAACAAAAATGAAATCTCTTTATCTCTCACATTTTGAACGGGTAAACAAACTTACAAACCATAATACATACAATCAAGCGAACCGAAACAACAGCAACAACAACATTTCAATACCCATTATGGGTGTCGTATTCTAAGCAGAAGTCGTCAAACAAGAGTAGACATCTCGGCAATTTATAATCAAAACAAACACCACAACTACAACTACAACGACAATATTATTCATGATTAAAAGCAAATGTGGCGAATAAGATTGTTGGCATCTTGCCTGCTATCATTGGTGGTTGGTAGTCAAACAACATTTATACAGCAGAGACAACATGTTCCACAAAAACGATTGGCTTACACACAGAATAGGAGAGTTGCAAACAATACTCGTGTGGTGTGTTTACAAGCGGAAATGAGACAAGAAATGAACGAAACACACATTAAAAACTCTCCGCTTAAGGCAGGCTAATGAAATACTGTGTGTTGTTTGATGAGTTCCGCTATATTTTTAGTCCACAATAAACGTTGCTTTGAAACGGACGTTAATGTCATTTGAATTGCGTGAAAACGAGATTTTTTTTCTTATTATAAACGCTGATTTTGATTTAATCATTTAAGCGTTTTTTTTTTTTTAAGAAACCGAAATTAAAAAAAAACCGTATTTTCGTTAATAAATTAAATTGTGTTATTGAGTGTGAAATAAAATATTCAAGAATAAAATGCCTATTTAAAGAAAAAAAAATAACAAATTAATGAGAGTCTGTAAGGCAAGAATTTAAGAAGAAAAATTTTTAAAAATTTTAAAAATTTTAAACCAAAAAAAGAAAAGAAAAAAGAGAAAGAGGAAAAATTAAAGAGTGAAAGAAAATTGAAAATTGAGAAAATAATGGTTAAAATCGATGATCCATGTAGTGTTGAGAAAAGAGTTTCAGATCACCTGCACCAGCATCAACAGCAGCATAACCAGCCGTCTGCAGTTCATTTGGACTCGCCGCCACTTGCACTCCAACAACAGCAAGAGCAACAATTTTTACATCAGCATCACCAGCAGCAACAGCAGCAACACGAACAACAAGATCACCTCCAGCAATTCCACGCACATCATCAGGCATTGCTTGACACACACCAGCATTTGCAGCAGCAGTTGTTTTATAAAATGGCTCGTACCCCCCATCTGAAATCCAGTTTCTCCATCAATTCCATACTGCCCGAAACAGTGGAGGAGGACAACAACAGCAGCAGTAATCACAACAACAACAGCCACCATCACCATCACCATCAGCCGCATAACCAGTGTGGTGAACTTCAATTGTTGCCAACGCTACACAATCAAAAACAGAATCATCATGTGCACGAACATGAGCGTTCCTTTAATCTCTGTGATGACAATGACGATGACAATCCGGATAATGATTCCGATTTGGATGTGACCAGCATGTCACCGCCACCCCGTACCGACGGCAGCGAAATGAGCTTAAACAGCAACGATCCATACCAACATCATCATCATCACCAGCATTCGCACCATCATCCGGGCGATGATGAGGGCACCGAAAGTGATTTGGAGGCCAGTTTGGACCCCGATGTTGTCGATGATGACGATGAAGACCTAGAGGCTGATGTCGAAGCAGACGTTGATGGCGGCGATGCTACAGAGCCGGACACGGAAAATAAAGATGAAAACGGTGAAAAGCCCGCCACAGACAAAAAAGGCAATGAAAAGCCACCCTACAGCTATAATGCTCTCATTATGATGGCCATTAGACAGAGTCCCGAAAAGCGTCTGACACTGAACGGCATTTACGAGTACATCATGACCAATTTCCCCTATTATCGGGACAACAAACAGGGCTGGCAAAACTCCATACGCCACAATCTTAGTTTGAATAAATGTTTCGTTAAAGTACCCCGCCACTACGATGATCCCGGTAAGGGCAACTATTGGATGTTGGATCCGTCGGCCGATGATGTTTTTATAGGCGGCTCTACGGGGAAACTTCGTAGACGTACTACGGCTGCCTCTCGTTCTAGACTGGCGGCCTTTAAAAGATCTCTAATTGGGCCAATGTTTACGGGTCTCGGCTATACGCAATTCAATCAGTTCCTATATCCACAACAGGCTGCAGCAGCGGCTGCATCGGGCAATCCTGCCCTCTTGGCCAGTATGTACGGCCGTTATAATCCTTTTGTGCCAAAGAATCCCGCTTTACCTCCCTCACCCTTTTCGGCCAGAGTAAATAGCGCTATGGCAGCGGCCAATTATAGCAACATGGAACGTCTATTATCGGCAGCCGCCATGCCATCTCAAGGTCATTCTGCGGCGGCGGCTGCTGCAGCAGCTGCTGCAGCCTCTATGCCTACCTCCGATCTCTATCAACGCTTGCAATATCAACAGCTGCTGCAACAACATGCGGCAGCAGCCGCTATAGCGGCCCACCAAAGACAACAGCAACACCAGCAGCAACAACAGCAACATCCTCTAACCGCTTTACATCATCTCAGTCCGCCCGCACATCCGCATGCCCAAACACCGCCCTCAGCTTTACACCAGCCCCTGCAGGTTCTAACGCATCTACAGCAGGCGGCGACATCACCATCCCATTCAATATCACCGCCTGTGGTAGGAGCTGGTTCACCGCCTGGGCCCATCTTAAAACCGGTAACGGTAGTGTCACGCAACAGCTGAGTTTTTATTGTCTACAGCAGGACCAGGTCTCATCATGCTTCTTGTAAATATTTTAAAACTTTTGTAAGTTGTTGGCCAGCTGAGATCATTTTTTGTTTCAGAAGTGAGGGGCCTTTTAGGAGGCCGCCTAAAGCGGGGTTTAACAGAAACCCCCAATTTGAAATGTGATAGAATTTAAGCAGGAATGGATTAGGAATTGAACGGGTTTTAAAGAAAAAGATGAATTTTGATTGATAAAATGCGGCAAAGGAAGGCAAAAGGAAGCCATGAAAAAGTGTTTGTTTTTCGCGATATTTCAAAGAATGTTGACTAGAGGTTGTGAACTTAAAGGCAACAAATGACATACAATTTAACCGTTATTGCCAAGAGATTTGCTTCTAGACCGAGTACATTTGTATTCAATTTGATCAGAAATTCAACTTTAATTTCTCTTTGAAGTCAAAGAGATGTTTTCGAAAACCAAGTTTTTAAAATTTCAATGCTCTGGTCTGGTCTTCTTATTGCCAATAAAGAACTTTTTATTCGACACTCTTTTTTCAATCAGATTTTGTTTACAAAGGCTTAAAATAAGCGATCGTTCGCATTATATCACAGCATATCGGTTAAATCGCGTACCACAGGAGTACTATATATCCGAGAGAAAGCATGCATGACAGTTGAATGTTTTTAATCACTTTAAGCCTCTTGCCTTAACTTATGTTATTCACTGTACGGCAGAAGAATTTTTTTAGGAAAAATCCCCATAAATTTCAAAATCTATTTTGCAAAGTCGCCAGTCAATGCTCAATGCATTCTTAGTTTTAGAAAATCTGGACTTAATTAACACACGATATTTGGGCAATTCACACGACTTTGTATCGTGTATGGTGTATTGAATACACATGGTTGTTTGTGAACGCTCAATGCTATGCTGTATTGTGTATTTCGTATTCCAAATGTATGTATTTTATTGGCATTCACACAATTTGATAGCACGAAACCAATACAACTTTTAAAAACATATGAAAAAAATGTGTATAAGTGTATCGGATTTTTACGTGAAAATTATCAACAACAATCATACACTGTTGTATAATCGTTCAACAATACAATCAATACAACGATACAACGGCATGTGTGAATTGCCCAATTGTTTTTCAATTCAATACTGCTGGTATTTTATACAAAATACATCAAAATTTTCACAAGAAATATAATTGAAGGGAAAAACGTGCTTTGGAAGGTTAGCATGCTCCACTGTATTGGACCACAAAAATACCAGTTACTGTTACAGCAATAAAATTAACGGGGAAACAATTTAAGGACACAGCAAATTAAGTGTGAGCGCATAAATACTATAAAATAAAGTCGCCGTGGTCTAGTAGGTAATATGTTGGCTTATTAGACTGAAGGCCCGAGTTCGAATCATAGGTCAGACATCAAAACGAAAAATATTTCTTCGGCGACTTCCTCTCAGCAGATTTCTGGCAAAAACTCTGAGAGTAAATAAAAATGCCATGAAAAGCTTCTCAATAAAATTTGTCGTTCGGAGTCGACTTTAAACTGTAGGTCCCGCCACTCATGTATAAAATTAACACACACAACATGAGTAGTGTGAGAAGCTAGGACTGAAGGGTGCGGGCTTCTTGGGGACGATGGCTGTAGACTGTCTAATGGTGAAGGTATAGCACTGGCCATTTTATAGTCACCTAGCAGCAACTCGTTTCTTTGCTGTTCGCATCTTGAGATGTCCACAAACACTACTCCCTCTCTTCCACCTTCCTATAACCCATTTTCTTAAAAACCTGCACAATGCACTGCATGAGTAGGGGCCATCCCCAGAGTGCTGGTTTCACAAAAAAAAAAAAGCATAATTGGTCATTACAACCCTTCAGTCAGGATTACAGCCTAGCTTCTCACACGACTTATGCGGTGTGCATTAATTTCATAGATGAGTAGTGGTACCTAGAGTTTAAAGTTGTCTCCGATCGACAGATTTTCGAGAAACATTTCATGACAATTTTATTTTTAACTCAGAGTTTTTGGCAGAAATCTGATGAGAGGAAGACGCCGAAGAAATATTTTCATATTTTCGTTTTGATGTCTGACCTGGGCTTTGAACCGCGGCCTTTAAGTCTAATAAGCCAACACACTACCTACTACACTGCGGCGACTTCATAAATATTGTATGTATTATTGACATACGTATACATATATGTATGTAGCATTACATGAATATTTATTCACAAATATTGTTAATAAATTAGTATTGTTGTTTACACTGTTGCCTGTTACCTGTGATACATCTTAGATCTCTCAGTCTGCCATATTTTTCTCGTTTTATTTCAAAGTTTGTATCCCACAGGCTAGTTATTGGCCATCGTCTTACTTAACCTACTTAATTGGCCATTTTAACCCTTTAGTCAGGATTATAACCTCACACCAGCCATGTTGTAGGTGTTAATTGTAGCCATGAGTGGCCAGACCTACAGTTAAAAGTCGACTCCGAACAACATTTTCACGGCAAGAAAATAATAACGGATTTTATTTTATTAACAACAGTCTTATGGCTCAATAAACAATAATGTGTCTTGAGATTTGTACATAGTACACCCTGTTCACATGATACGTTCGAAGATAATTAAATAGTCAGTGAGAGAGAGGTCAAATGTCATTGAGAGAGTCTTTTATAATAAATATTCTTGTTCCGATATCTAAAGGATGCCGTTTAACTAAAAGAACATGCAACAGACAGTACATAGTAGCAAGGATAAGAAGTTGAGCGAGACAAATCATTAAGAAAGATAAAAAATTAATAGAAGATAGGACGGAATCTAGTGCTGCTGAAATCGTTTTATTATAACATTTCTAGACAGGAATGTAATCATTGGAAATAAGATTTTATACTCACGAAGTACTTAAAACTTACTTACTTAAATGTCCATTACAGCCCTTCAATCAGGATTACGACCTAGCTTCTCACACCACCCATGTTCAGTATGCTAACTTTATTCATGAGTAGCCGAAGGGAATATTTTTTTTGTATTTCGTGTTGTTTGTAAAGTCTGAGCTGGGGTTTGAACCTAGGCCTCACATCTAATAAGCCAACACACTACCTACAACTAGACTATGGTGACCACTACTAAAAAAACCATCAAAAAATAATTCAAAATCCGGGGCCCGAGTTGTAAAAGGATAGAAAGAGAGCAGGAACAAATTTGATGGGTAGAAAAATATTTCTTTTAAAATTTTTGAACAGCTTAACTTTAATACCAATTTTGAACGTGGTCACTCGTAAGCCCTATGGCTCCTCTACACCACCCCAGTTCAGTGTGCTAATTTTATCTGGGAATGAGGGAATATACTTGGAATCCAAAGAAAGTTTTTATTTTCATAACAATTATAGTTTATTTTCAAAGTTTTTAATCGGTACAGTGTTTAGAGGGGATAAATTCAAAGATAATATTGTTTTTTTTTTATTTTTTTCCACAACTTTTGAACAGAGATTTGAAATCTACAGCTTTCGTTTAGTAAGCCGACAGCAACAGCTTAGTTTAGTTAACCGCATATACTATAGGTATAACGGTTTCGCGACGTCGCAATTGTATCACAGTTTACAACTTATTACGTCGTCATTGTTCGCAAAAACGCTAGTGAACGAAAATAAATGACTGCCGTGTTCATTCGGCAGCAGTCTCTGTGAATCAAAAAGTAATTGACGTATTTACACCAAGCGACTGCCGTATATACACGACGTCAGTCGTCGTGAAAGGTGTGAAACTATTTTCTCTAAAGATCTTGCAATAAAGTCATCGGTTCTAGCAGAAGATCCCTATTCAAAGCGGAAACAAATGTTTTTCAGGGAATGTTTTAGAGGTTTTAACGCCGTTAAAGTCTTATTTGTATAATCAAAGCCAAATAAAAATAAATTAAAAAAGGGTTTAAAAGTAACTTCTGATTACTATTCCTAATCAATGTTGAAAAATTCAGTACTTTAGTACTTTTTTCAGTACCTTTCCATTTCAAAAATACTGCAGTATACTCGCGCCGTTTTCAGTACTTTTTTATTATTACATGTTTTATGTCGTGTGCTTTTCAACTATTAATGCATTGGCAACATGTTCAACGCAATGCTAAAGTATGAATTAGTCTTTAGCCCCGCTTAGCCAAACGTCCACGGAACGTACACTCGTTTTTAGAATACGAAAAGCATTGCCGAACCGTAATGTAATTTCGGTAAGCATTTGCATTGCTTTTCATATGCTAAAAACGAACGTATGTTACATTACGTTCCATCGACGTTTGACTAAACGGTGCTTTTATGGTTTGTTACATTCCAAATCAGCTGTTTTGTCTTGTATGTGAGGAACACGAATAAGTCGTTAGTTTTTCTGTTCCGTGCCGTATGTGTATTAAATATAAATAAATAAATAGTCTACTTGGTAAGGTGCTGGCTTACTAGACGTGAGTCTACGATTCAATGTCAGACTTCTCCATCAAAACGAAATGTGAAAAAAATATTTCTGCGGTGACTTTCTTCTGACAAAAACTCTGAGTTACAAAAAAAAAAAATTGTCATGAAAAGTTTCTCAAAAATCTGTCGTACAGAGTCGACTTTAAACAGTAGGTTCCGCCACTTATGCATAAAATTAACACACACAATATAAGTGGTGTGAGATGTTGGGTCAAAATCCTGATTGAAGGGTTATAATGACCAATAATGTATGTATGTACGCATTTTTTGCAAAAGTATCATTTGAAGCAAAAAAGTACTTTTTCAGTTATAGTTCAGTACCATTTCAAAATTTCAATTTTGCAACACTGCTAGTGAACGAAAATAAATGACTGCCGTGTACATATATGTGGCATTAGCCTCTGTGGACCAATAAGTAATTGCCGTATTTACACGACGCCAGGCGCTGTAATGCACCAAGTGATTGCCATATACAAGTAGTCCCCGACTTACGACTATTCGCACTTACGACCATTTTTTCCAATTTTTTTTTTCATAGAAAATACTTAAAGAAGACAAATATGTAGTCGGAATTTTTTTAATGAATAATTTTATATCATCCCAAAAATGGCTGGCACTAGTAAATAAAGTTAGAATTTTGGGTAGTTTCATTTCTCCGGACCCTCAAAGTTAATAGTACAGTATGTACTTTTTTTTCTTAAATTTTTTTATATGAAATTCGGCTTACGACTTAATCGACTTACGACCGATGACCAGGAACCTATCTCGGTCGTAAGTCGGGGAATACCTGTATAAACGACGTTAGACGTCGCGAAGGGAATGAAACTATTTTCTCTAAAGATCTTGCAAGAAAGTCATCGGTTCTAGCAGAAGCTCCCAATTTAGAGCGGTAAACAAATGTTTTAGAGGCTTTAACGGCGTTTAAATCTGATTTGTATAATCAAAGCCAAATAAAAAACAATTTAAAAAAGGTTTTTAACGGTTTTCCTGATTGTCATTCCATCATCAATACGTTAATTTATCTTCTTTTTGTGAACCTTTTTTCAAAAAACAATTTCCAATCCAAACTAATGAAATCTGTAAAGAGGCTGTTACACTAGAGAAATTCGTCCTGATGATCTCGTGTAAAAGGTTAAAATTCGTCTTTGCACACCTGACCTGATGAATATCAAAAATTTTTGATATTTGTCTGGATATTGTAATCGCAAAGCACTCTCTCTCTCTAATCAGGTCGTGTTTGCAGACAAAGTTCGCTAGTGTAATAGCCGCTTAACAGCAGCAGCAGAAGCAAAAGAATTTCTTTCAAAAATAAATTGAAAACTGTGTGCATAACTTTGTATTGTAATTGTAATTGTATTTGTAAAAATAATTAATAATTTATGAAAAATAGTAATTAATTATTTCTAGGTAATTAGTTAATAAATTAAATTTTTTTTTTTTTAATTTTTTTTTTTTAATTTTTTTTTAATTCTAATTTTTTAAATTATAATCACAATAACAAGAATAATTAAATAACTAAAGAAACGTTTGTATGTATTTAACTTGAACAATTAATTAGAAAAGTATAACCAAACAAATTACACCCACACCTCACTTTGCGCCGTGGTTACGTTTCAAAAAAACCATGATGTAAATTGAAATGTTGCAAAGTGAATTATGATTTTCTATAGCAAGCTATGTAAAGATCGAAAATAGGTTAATGGGTTACGAAAATACTATTTTTAAAAAACAAAAAATTTGAACAAAGTAAACATTTTCAAAATAAACATAATATCAAATTTTCTTACATAAATATCGGGTCCGCCATCTAACGTTTTTTTTTCAACTAGTGCTTATTTCGTGAATGGTAACACACACGCTCATGTCTGATTTGACAGATAATTAGTTTTATCCTTCCGCTGAACGAATATTGACCATCCAATGAGTTTTCGCTTCGTTAAGTGGGCCTGCGATCGACTTACAGATGAAGCCGATTTTGGCAAAAAAAATCATCTTTACAGATGAAGCTCATTTTGATCCTGGCGGGTATGTAAACATGCAAAATTGTCGCATTTGTGGCACAGAAAACCCGCACGCATACATTGAAAAGAGTCACTGTTTGGTGCGGATTTTGGTCCAGAGGCATAATTGGGCCAGTTTTCTTCGAAAATAAGCAAGGAGTGGCCGTTACAGTCAATGGCGATCGTTATCGGGCCATGTTGAACTAATTTTTGTTCACAAAAATTGAAGAGAAGGATATTGGCAGCATTTGGTTTCAAAAGGACGGTGCTACGTGCCACACAGCCGAAGCTACAGTCGATGTTTTGCGCCCTGTGTTTGAAAATCGCATTATCAGCCGCAGAGCTGATGTCGTTTGGCCACCTCGGAGCTGCGATTTGACACCGTTGGACTATTATTTGTGGGGTGCCGTCAAAGATAAGTGTTACGCCGCCAAGCCAGAGACAATTGACGCTTTATAGGACAATATTCGTGAAGCCATTGCTGAAATACAGCTGCACACAATCGATAATGTGCTTAAAAATTGGACCGATCGTGTAGGCTTCTGCATAGCCAGCCGAGGCAGCCATTTGAATGAAATTATTTTCCATTATTAACCGGAAGGATTGTACTTTCAAATAAAAAAAGAAATTTGAGAAAATATTCAGTAGTTTTTTTTTTAAGCATTTTCAAAAAAAAAAAAATTATTTGGCGGACCCTTTACAAATAACAACAAAAAAAAAACAAATTCAATTAAAATTAAATAAAAAAATTCACTTAATTTATGACACACTTATTGAAAATTGAACTCTAAAATTAGAAAAACAAGGTGAAAATAAAACTACAGTATCCCCTCGATTTATGTCGTCTCGGTTTACGTTGTTTCGATTAACGTCGTCAAAAATTTTGTTCCCTTCAACTTCGATTTGCGTTGTCATTCGATTTACGTCACCTTTTTTTGGAACCAACTGTGACGTAAATCGAAAGATTACTTTTTTAAGTTCCTTGTTAAAAACATACTACACTCAAACCTCGTTTTATGCGAATTTATTTTATGCAAATTCAAATTTTTGAGAATTCAAAATTCTCAAATTTTTTCTTTGCAAAAACGATTTTGCATACTTTGTAGTATGTAGTATGATTTACGACGTAAATCGAGGGAATACTGTATATTATTTTCAGTTAGACAGGGAATCCCCAAGTTTTGATAGCATGGCGCAATTAGAAACAAAAGTCGTGGCATCTTTTCGAAAAAAAAAGGAAAATAATAAAAAAAAAAAAATTAAAAATTGAACTCGAACCCAAAACAATGCAACTTCGAAAATCTAACTATGCACAGTGAAAATTAATAGGTACTAAATCAGCAGCGTTGTAATTTTGAAAAAACGCAAAACGAAACGACGCAAAGCGAGGTATGGGTGTATGAAAAAAAAAAAGTAAGAAAAATAAAAACTTTGTTAAAAATATTTAAAAGAAATTGAAATTAATAAATAGAAACATTGAATGAAATTAAATTTAAAAAATAAAAAAAAAGGAATTTAATTAATTAAAGACGAGAAAATGAACAAAAAAATTAAATCAACCAGACACACTTATTTGTAAATAAAAAGAACGAAAAATGTAAACGAAATAATTTATTGAAAATAAAACAAAAAACAAAAAAACGAATTAATTTTAATATTTATTAATAAACAAATTAAATGAAATGAAATTAAATGAAATTTATTAAAATATGAAGAAAAAAACTCAAGGCATTTTTCATTTCATTTGGAAAAATTTTAACCGGAAATCCTTAAAACAAATTCACAAAAGAATAGCAAAAAAGAAATTTTTTTGTACAAAATTAGGCAAATTGAGTTGATTTCTTAATTAAACGCAGAAAAACTCAGTGAAAAAAATAATTCCTTTCCCATCAGTCCCATCAAGTGTTCAAAAAGCTAAATTCAATAAAGCTTCAAAACACATTCATTCAATTGCATTGGAAACCAATGTGTGCTGATGAACAAAATAATTCAATTTAAGATGAAAAACACTCGGTAAAGTGTCACTTCAAATAAGAAATTATTTGATACACACACGCCTAACGGACTGAACACATTGTTAGCCATCGTAGAATCAATCCTTCTTCCACTCTTCACCCATTTTTCTATTTCCAATTTTATTTCCTCCTTTTTTTTTTGTGCCGCTTTAACGCTTTTTCAAGTGGATTCCAATCTTACTCTGTGTTTTTGGTATGTTTGCGTTGCGGTATTCACAATTGAATCTTTTTGAAGGCAATAATTCACCCCATCTTGAGGCAGATCATTAAATGTATGAAAACATCAGTTGTGGCATGAGGCTGAACTACAATGCAAAGTTAAGAAAATTTTGATTTAAATCGTTATGTAAAGGTTTATAATGTATTTCTTAAAAAAAAGTTATATTCCACCAGAATGGCCTTTTATCTTAAAAAATAAAGGAAATTTTAGGGTTTTTTTTTATACAAATAACACTATGCGACAAAATAAAAAAAAATTAAATACACCCGGCTAATGACATAGTGTAGGTTGTGAGTTTTGTTGAGTAGATCTGAAAAATATTTTTTTTTATATTTCTCGAACCCTCCAAACTTTTTTTATTTGACAAAAACGGTTTTTTTAGACTTTACGCACAAATTTCTGGATTACTGAAACATTTCTGACCAAAATTTAAGTCTTGTAGGAAAGGGGAGAGATGGACCTTTAAAACGGTATACATACATCTATTAGATTAGATCAGATTATTATTTTTAATTATAATCTGACATGGAAGGATCATGTAAATTATGCCTCAGGAAGAACTTTTTCTAAGTTGAGAAATTTGTGGAGGACACAATACTTTACTCCACTTAGGGTGCGTAAGCTGCTCGCTAAAACTTATTTAATTCCTGTTTTGTTATATGGTTGTAAAGTATTTGCTTCGTGTGACTGTGCTAGTCTAAGGAAATTAAATGTGGCTTATAATGCTGTTGTAAGATATGTCTATGGATTATCAAAGTACGACTACGTATCTAATTTTGGGAGGTCACTCTATGGTGTATTATTTAGCGACTTATTGAAAATAAGGGTTCTGATATTCTTACAAAGGATCATTCACGCTCATGAACCGGACTATCTTTTTAGGAGGCTGTCATTTACTCGTCCTCATAGATTAAATGATCTTCTTCAGTTCCGATATCGATCTCTAATATCCGAATGGCAATTCTTCATCTATTCTATACGTCTTTGGAATTCATTACCCACGGGCACAAAAATTATAGGTAATGCTTTGCAATTTAAGAGGGCTCTATTTAAATATTATTCCTAAATATTATTTATATACTTTAATTTTATTTTATTTCTTTTTTTTTTTTTAATAATTTCTGGAAATTTTTTATTTGGAAATTTTTTTTTATACTAATTTGTTGTACGTTCTAATTTTAAACAAATTTTTCACGTTTTTAAACTATGTGCTATAATTACTTTATTAATTTTTTGTTCTATAATTAATATTAGTATTTAAGCATATATCTGATTCTGTACTATAATCATAAGACCTCAGGTCTTGTTGTATAGAATATCGAATAAATAAATAAATAAATAAATAAATAAAAATAAAAATAAATATAATTTGACTTAATATGCTATGAGTTTTGATGAGGTAAACTTGGAAAATGCGAATTTTTTTCATATTTTTTCAATTTTGTCCATTCATAGTAGCAAACTTTAATAAAAAAATATAGAATAAGTGATAACATTCTGAAAGTGTATTATCTTGTGAAGAGATTGGCATTTCGTTTGATCAAATCGGACAAAAATTACCGTAGTTATTGTATAAATAGTATAACAGTCGTGTTATATTTTTTATATATGTCATCTCATCAAATGAACTTTTATTTCAAAAATGTTCAGAATTTTTGATGGATCTGGATAGTTTATCACAAAAGGTGTCAATTTCACGTTTGAGCGACCACCAGAAGTTAGCCAATGTTTGCGCTAAGGGAAATAATAATATTTGCAAAAAACACAAATATTAGCCGACTTCTGGTTGTCGTGCAAACGTGAAATTGACACATTTTGTGATAAACAATCACGATCCATCAAAAATTCTGAAACTTTTTAAAATAAAAGTTCATTTGATGAGATGACATAAATATATAAAAAATATAACACGATTGTTATACTATTTATATAATAACTACAGTAATTTTTGTCCGATTTGATCAAACTAAGTGCCAATCTCTTCACAAGATAATGCACGTTCAGAATGTCATCACTTATTTCATATTTTTTAAGTAAAGTTTGCTACTATGAACGGACAAACTTGAAAAAATATGAAAAATATTCGCATTTTCCAAGTTTACTTTATCAAAACTCATAGCATATTAAGCCGAATAATAGATATAGGAATACTGTTTTAAAGGTTCATCTCTCCCCTTTCCAACAAGATTTAAATTTTGAAAATCGCGTCAGAAATGTTTGTAATATAAAAATTTGTGCGTAAAGCCAAAAAAACAGTTTTTGTCAAATAAAAAAAAGTTTGGAGGGTTCGAGAAATATAAAAGAAATATTTTTGAGATCTACTCAACAAAACTCACAACCTATACTATGTCATTAGCTGGGTGTATTAAATTTTTTATTTTGTCGCATAGTGTTATTATTGTTATTAAAAATAAATGGTTTTAAGAGAACGTAACTCTCAGATATTTTTGTCGGCAGTTGAAGTGTTAAAGATCTAAATATTTGGTATTTCGTATCGTCTAATAGCATGATCAATTGCGTACCACCGGTGGTACACGTCGCCCGATAAGGCAGTCTAGTGCGGGCCACCGGTGGTTAAAAATAAAGGAAATTTGAGGTTTTTTGTTATAAAAATAAGCCATTTCTTTTGGAGTTTAGGACTGACAACTGTAAGCTAACATGAAACAAAGTAGGATATTTTTTTTCCAATGAGACTGGCTTTATGGGGAAAATAATTGAATGCGTTCAATGAAATGAAAACAAACTCGTATTACAGAGGGAACTGCAGGAGTTGTGCTTAAAATTCCTTATCACAAGTGCAAATTTATGGATTACATAACATTACTCTTTTAATACTCTGACCTCGTGATACTTCTTCTAATGTTTTCTAGTTTCCTTTATTCTGTTTCACATTTTTTTCTTCTGATTTTTTTTTTTTTGGTAATAATGTGTGGCGTTAGTGTCATCTGGTTTATAATTTTCACACACATATATACACACACACTAACACACTCATTTACAATAATTTAACACTTGAATACAACGCAGATACTGTGTACATACTTTCCAATTCAGCAACACATTTGGGGTCATGTAGCGGCAGCAGCAGCAGCAGCAGCAGCATTAACCAGCAACAGGTCTCTGGCATGAATAGCAAAACGAATGTGACTGAAACTATGACTGGGACTGGGACTGGAAGTGCATGTGTGAAGTGTTTGGATAATGTGCCTGAATGTGTGTTTGTACCCTCATTTGATGTGGAATTATTATTTAATTAGAGAGACAGAAAAAAAAGGAAGAAGAAGAACAGAAAAAACGGAACATTTTTTTTGATGATAAAAATAGAATTTCTTGTTGAAAGATCATTTGTTGGGTTGACGCGTACTGTTGTTGTTGTTGTTGAACTCGTGTTAATTCGAGTGTTTTGATTGTAATTAAATTTCTTGTTGTGTTCAATAATTTGTTGTTCATCTCGTAATAAAATTCATAATGCACCCGCATTATACGGCAATGCTTAGTGGTGGCTCATGACCTTTTAGTACCACAAAGTGGACGCTTGTATTTCTATTTCTAATATTTCTAATGTTTCTTAATTCTGTTTGCGGCATTGTTATAAAACCATAAATTAATTTAAAGGAAATAAAACATAATTTTTCTTCTCTGTTGTAGTGTTTTTTTTTTATTTGTGAATATGCCCTTAAAAATTAAAAAAAAAAAACATGAAATTAATTAGAATTGTTTACCACAACCACTCGTTACTAAGTATTCATTAGTAATTATCATCGTTATTATCATTGTGTGTTAATTGATCAGAGACTCATACTCATATTCATGTTCAGGCTCATTTAGTCACTCGTTCATAGATTTCTTTGCTTTGAATTGTGTTCAAATGCTGTTCAAATTCTGCTGGGACTGGACAACAAAATAATTTGTTTATGACAACGGCCATCCAAACTACTAGTGTTAATGCAAGTGCGAAAGAGTCAACATGCTTATCTAATTCTAAATTTTAAGTGCCACTTAGACTGGCATTTAAATTCAATTCAATTCAACTCAATTTAATATAATTAAATAAATAATTTATTAATAAATGTGTAAACAAGACTTATCTGTCTGTCTCACTGTCTGTCTGCCCATACATTATTTTTAAATATTTTTTTTTTTTGTATTTTTTGTATAATTTTATTAACGGCAACATTGTAGTAACAGTTGTCAACTGCGGTTAATGAGAGTCTAAAGTGTTGAATTTTTTTTTTTTTTTTTTTGAGAGAATGTTTCAAATGATAAAAAATATTATAATTATAAAAAACTTATTATAAATTTAATAATAGTTTACAAAGTGTTATAAAAACAATAAAATTCAACATAGGCTAACATAAGGGGTGATTTTTTAAGAGCTATAGGAAAATTTTTCAAAAAAAAAACACATAAAATTCAGAAAAATGCATGAAATCTTTATTTGAATCGATAGTACGGCCAATATCCTAGCAGCAACTCGTTTCCTTGCCGTTCGCATCTTCCCCCTTTCCACCTTTCTAAAAAACCTGCACAATGCACTGCATGAGTAGGGGCCATCCCCTGAGTGCTGGTTTCATAAAAAAAAGAAATATATAATTTAATGTTTGAAGATTATTTCATGCAAATGTTGACCGCGACTGCGCCTCAAATGGTCCATCCGCTTAGTCCAATTTTGGCATACTCTTTCCAACATTTCTCACGAATAAATGCTTCAATGTTGTCTTTTAATGCGTCAATTGAAGCGGGCTTGTCTGTATAGACATGAGCTTTAACATAGCCCCACAGAAAATAGTCGTTAAAAAAGGCGTTAAATCGTACGATCTAGGCGGCCAATTGACCGGTCCCGAACGTGAAATAAAATGTTCACCGAACTCGCCTCTCAATAAGTCCATTGTTACGCGTGCTATGTGGCATGTGGCACCGTCTTGTTGAAACCACATGTCATGCAAGTCAAGCTTTTGCATTTTGGGCAAAAAAAAGTTGGATATCATTTCACGGTAACGCTCACCATTCACAGTTACGTTACGATTTGCAGCATCTTTGAAGAAGTACGCATTTTGATAATAAAATTCAATGATTTGCAAGCGTTGTTCGTTTGTAAGACGATTCATGGTTAAATTATAGACCAAACTGAAGATGTTTGACAGTGAAACAAAACACGAAACGTGCGTGAGCTGTTTAAACCAGTGTTGCCAAGAAGATAATAGCTAAAAAATCACCCGTTACATATGTAGTACATACATATTATGTACCAGAGATCAGCAATTAATTTTTTTTTCGCTACTCATAAGCACTCATAAAATTTTTAATATAAGTGAGTCAACAATATTGAAATTTAACTTCTCTGCTCTGATTCATTCGTACTCATTACAACGTTGATTTAACAGTACAGGTTGCAATTAATATGCGTACAACGTTGGCAACAAACTCATACCATTCGAAATATGTTTGATTCATAAGCCTACTTATTTAGATTCACTTTAGAACTTTAGGAAAATACTCTTATAATACATATAAATGATTCGAGTCACAGAGCAGCAAGCAGAGCAAACACACAACCTTCTAGTGAGTATTTTAGTGTTCGTATGCGAATCATACTTATTTTGCACTTCGTGTATATTGTTGAGTTGTGGAGTATGAAGTATGATGAGTGCTTCAAACTTTGAATATGAGTAGAGATTCCATGATATAAGTATCAGAAATTATGAGTACGATTCGATTCTACTAATCATTTTGAAAGCTCATTGCTGATCTCTGGTTCAAACCCCAGGTCAGGGATCACCTACTAAACGAAATACAAAAAAATATTTCTTCGGCGACTTCTCAGCAGATTTCTGCCAAAAACTCTGAGTTAAAAATAAAATTGCCATGAAAAGCTTCTCAAAAAAAAATCTGTCGTTCGGAGTCGACTTTAAACTGTAGGTCCCGCCACTCATGTATAAAATTAACGCACATAACATAAGTGGTGTGAGAAGCTAGGTCGTAATCCTAACTGAAGGGTTGTAATGATCAGTTATGTATGTATGAATTCGTATAAGTATCAGAAATTATGAGTATGATTCGATTCTGCTCATCTTTTTGAATACTGATTGCTGATCTTTGGTCCTTACATATGTCCTCACGTATTCATGAACGACCAATTTTGTGTATATTTTTATGAACATTCATCGTATTGTTGATGTACTTTACTCACCTTCTCGATTAAATATTTTGCAAAATTATCGAATGGTCTCAGCCTAACCTCGTAATGCCTTTATTCTAATGTTATAAGGCGTTTAATTAGTTTAACAAAGCGATGAAGACTGTAAAATATAAGATTTGTTATACATTGATTCATCCTTATTCTAAATGGCAGGGTTTAAATATTGTTAAGAAAATTAAGATTTTATATACTAGTGTTTTGCTTTTACATCGCTTAACATTAAAATTATAAACAAAAAATACAACAACAAACACCGGCATCAAAAAAAATAAAAAAGTAAACAAAAATACAACAACAAACACTACAAGAATAAATATAAACAAAATACGCAAATAACAACAATGAAACAATGATGTTAACATTTATAGAGATTTCAAGCCACGAACATTCGCCTTCAAGAAAATTCATCAGACTGTTTGCTCTGCCATATAAAAGACAAGGCACAGCAGGCGACTCAGTTGGTGAAGTTCAGTCAGTCTTGTGTGAAGATGCGGTGCCTTTGAAGAGAGTAATCGTGGTTTGAAGATTTCCGTTACAAAGATCTTTCGTATAATTGCTTAGTGATTGTTATTGTTTATGCAAAGTGTGTAAACAGAGGAATAACAAAGAAAAGCAATTGTTGTTGTTTACATCAAGTTGTAAACAGTGGCACACAGAATTGTGCGAATAATAAAGAATTTTAATTAAAACTAAACACCAAATTTAAATTTATTTTATTTGTAATCTACGTGCTCATATTTTAAACTTTTTTCAAAGGTATAAACGTAGCAATATATTGTTTTGTATTGGTATTTAACAAACAACTCTAAAACCCTCATTCTGAAATTTACTTCTTCAGAAATATTAAATTTTTTCCAAAAAAAAAATCAACCCACACAACAACACAAACAAAAATTAAATCGTAAATTCCATAATATTTCTGAATGACGACTGACTAATCCATAATTTTCAATTCACTTTGCCACATGTGTCTTTAAAAAAAAAAAAATTTTTTTAAAAGAAAGCAAAAAAAAAGAGAAAAATTTATTAAAGAAAATAAAATGATCCACTTAAACTGATTTGATCCACCAGGCTTTATTTACACTCACTACTCACTGATCTAATAATTTTGGATACATATTCTTTCATTTCATTTCATTTCATTTTAATTCATTTGTTGTTATTATTGTTGTTGTATTCATTTTATAATATTATTACGGATTTTGTATTGTACAATTGAGATAATGCCGTGATAATCACGGGGCACGACTGACTGAAGGAATGTTTGGAAGCAAACAAGAAATAATTCTTCTTCTATGTATTTACTTGGACTACTGTTGGACAAACAAATAAATTTACTGTGATTGAATAATGAGACCATAATTGGCATGTTGAATGGAATTGTGTTGCCAGCAAACCAAGCAAAATCTCAAATACTAAAATAAACGCATCAAAGCAAACAAATCTGTTCTTACAAGTCAAATGTATTTTCATCATCATAATAATCTTCAATATAATCATAACAACAACAATAATAACAATAATAATAAGATAATATGACAACAACAACAATAACAACAACATCAACCAGATAATCAAATACTGACGACAATGATAACAAAAAAAAAAAAAACGAAACGAAACGAATGATATTCGCGTTACTTAAATTCATCAATCTGTTCAAATAGAGTGGATACCCGCTGTTTTAAAATGTTTTTTATTTTTTTCTCTCATTTTTCTTACAACACAAAACGATACGATACGATACGAAACGGTGTTTTGTATGATACGTTTACAGTTTACAGTACATTGATCCAATCCAACACAACACATTCATTTTATGCAAGCCGTCCAAGCCACTCATTTATCCATTCATCCATCCATCCATCTGTCCATTCTATCCAACGAGCCATGTATCACTTGATTTGAGAAAAAAAAAACTGAAAATAACCCGAAGAGAATAAAAAAAGACGAAAAAAGTTTAGTTTTGTTGTGCAAAAATTATGACAAAAATCAGCGTAAATTATCATAAAAAAAGCTAAAACGTTGACGAAATTGAAAGTGCGCTAAAGAATTTGGAATTTTTCTTCTCCTTCTTCTTCTCTTCTTTTCAGTTAGATTTCAAGGGAATAAAATGTTGTTTCTTTTTTTCTATCATAAGGCAAGTCATTCTGGATTGAAGGTAACAAATCAGTTGCATTAAACTGTTTCTAAGCAAACGTTTTCAGTTATGAAAACAAAATGAAAATGGAATATAGGGCACAGCGTGAGCAAAAGAAATTAAAAACAGGTTATACCTGCTAGGATATCATTGACGAAAGTGAAGAAATTTAGTTTTTTTGGGATGGAATGCCTTCAGTAGCCATATGTAACGGGATTCATCTCTTATATTTAATCACTTTATTATGTGTTTTGGATTAGGATATTTTGACAAAAACTGGCCCACTCGCTTAATTTAATGGCTCATTATGTATTTCAGCAGGACTTCATTCGCGTTTCCAACTAGAAACCATAAATTTGTAATTGTCGAAATAAATTTGTATTTAAAAGCAAAATTTTAAAGATTTGCTTGGTCAGTTATCATCTGTATCCGAGATCAGCAATGAGTATTCAAAAAAATGAGTAGATTCGAATCATACTCATAATTTCTGATATTTATACGCATTCATACTTATTTTAACCTCCTCTACTCATATTCAAAGTTTGAAGTACTCATCGTATTCATATTTAACAACACGTATTATGATGTTTATTTCGACTCCATACTCCATAACTCAACATAAAGGGTTAACCATTTCGTGGTTTCAAAAGTATGGGACTGGAATTCGACATCTCTGTCAAACTAAGTTGTGAAACCAATTTTTTTCTTTTCAGTTGAAAGTCTGACATTGACGAAAATGGATCGCTTAACTATCACACAACGCATAAAAATTATCAAAACCTACTACAAAAATGGTGATTCTGCCACAGCCACGTATCGAACAAAATTTTCTTCAGCGATGAAGCACATTTCACACTCGGTGGGTATGTTAATAGACAAAATTGTCGTATTTGAGGCTCTGAGAATCCTCAAGTAATTAAAGAGAGGCCATTACATACAGAAAAAGTCACTGTTTGGTGCGCTCTTTGGTCTGAAGGTGTGATTGGACCTTACTTCTTCGAAAACGACGATTCGAAGACGATTCCGTCAATTCGGAGCGTTATGGTCATATGATAACCGACTTTTTTTTTTGCCTGCTATTGAAGAATACGTCTTGGAGAATATGTGGTTTCAACAAGACGGTGCCACATGCCACACAACTCGAGCGAATATGGCTTTATTGCAAGAGACATTTCCTGGCCGCGTAATTTCTTGTCGTGGCGATATCAATTGGCCACCAAGATCATACGATTTGACACCATTAGACTTTTTCTTGTGGGGCTACGCGAAAGACCGTGTTTATGCAGATAAACCTTCAACTCTTGAGCACTTAAAAACCAACATTCGTCAAGGTATGGCTGAGATACCGCCCAATATGTGTCAAAAAGTGGTCAAAAATTATCTCAAAAGAATCAATGCTTGCAACACTTCGCGTGGAGGTCATTTAAATGATGTAGAGTTTCACACATAATGTCAACGTTCAAACTTTACAATAAAAAAGAAATATCATGAAAAAAAAATATTTTATAAGTGTTTTATTTACGTTTACTTTTGAAACCACGAAATGGATAACCCGGTATATGTATATATGAATGAAACATATTTCGAATGGTATGAGTTTGATGTCAACGTTGTACGTATACTCATTGCAACCTGCACTTATAAATCAATGTTGTAGTGAGTACGAATGAATCAGAATACATAGTTAAATTTCAATATTGTTGACTCACTTACATATATTTAAAATTTCATGAGTGCTTATGAGTAGCGAAAAAACGATTCATTGCTGATCTGTATACCACTTTTGGCAACTGACAACACAACTGGAGTTCGGTTGAGACACATTGTCGAGCCATAACCTTCAAATTTATAAAAGGTATTGGCCGTGGACAAATCCTAGGCTTGAAAAGAAACTTGCTTAACTACCTGGCCTAAACTGAATGGGAAGTGGACCAATAAACGACTTAAATAAGATCACAGGGACATCTCTGTAACTGTATTCAGTATTCTAGGGAGTTATTGCGTAACGGATAGGCTTTGAAGTCGCCGTAGTCTAGTAGGTAGTGTGTTGGCTTATTAGACTGAAGGCCCGAGTACGAATCCCAGGTCAGACATCAAAACGAAAATATGAAAATATTTCTTCGGCGACTTCCTCTCAGCAGATTGCAGACAAAAACTCTGAGAGTAAATAAAATTGCCATGAAAAGCTTCTCAAAAAAAGACTGTCATTCGGAGTCGATTTTAAACTGTAGGTCCTGCCACTCTTGTATAAAATTAACGCATACAACATAAGTGGTGTGAGAAGCTAGGTCGTAATCCTGACTGAAGGGTTGTAATGACCAATTATGTATGTATGTATAGGCTTGCGAGGATACTTCACTTACCGGCAAATGTCTTCGGCAGGGTTTGTAGATCGATTGAGAAAGAATTGGTTAAACTTTATCACTGCCTGTGACAAACGTTTTAACCAGCTGTTCCTGCCGATTGCAAAACATTTAAGAATGATTTGATTTGGTTTTATTGCAGTACAAAACAAATTTAATTCGCTTAAGAATTTCAAAAGTTTAGATACTAAACTGTTGTTGTTGTTGTTGTGATTATAAGCAAGCAAAGCGTTCTTATTCAGAATCCTCAGAGAACATTGTAAAGAATGTGAATAAATTTCTGTTGGTCGGTTACTGAATTGCATTAAATTGAAATGTACAACCGAATTGTGACAACAACATGTAATTGTGTTAACAACATAAACTCCACTCCACATACAAACAATTTCAAAAATAAAATTAAAAAGAAAATGGAAGAGAAATACTTGGCATCAATTTGAGCAAATTTTTTTATTTTTTGTTGAATTTATTACAGTTAACAAGTAGCCGCGTAGAATGAATCACATTTAAAGTGATCATGGAATATAGGAAGTGGGATATTGGCTATGGAACCAGTCTACTTTTAATTTATGCTACAAATTATTAAATGACTTGCAATTATAACGCTGTGCGCACAATTGATTGATGATGATACGCGCCATTACAGACTCCAGTTTAGATTGTTGCATCAAAGTAAGTAAATGCCGTTTAGTAAAGAATATTACAAGTAATGACACACGGATTAATTGGCAAGGAAATTGTTGTCAGAATCAGGAAATCCAAGTAGTATATGCTCCCCAAAACAAATACTTCAATAAACAGTCTGTATTAATACATAGCATAATTGGTCATTACAACCCTTTAGTCAGGTTTACAACCTAGTTTCTCACATCACTTGTGTTGTGTGTGTTAATTTTATACAAGAGCGGCAGGGCCTACAGTTTAAAGTCGACTTCGAACGACAGATTTTTGTTTTTGAGAAACTTTTAATGGCAATTTTATTTTAAACTTAGAGTTTTTGCCAGAAATCTGCTGAGAAGAAGTCGCCGAAGAAATATTTTTTTGTATTTCGTTTAGTTGGTGATGCCTGACCTGGGGTTTGAACCAGAGATCAGCAATGAGTATTCAAAAAGATGAATAGAATCGAATCGTACTCATAATTTCTGATACTTATATCATGGAATCTCTACTCATATTCAAAGTTTGAAGTACTCATCATACTTCATACTTAACAACACGTATGATGTTGTTGTATTCGACTCTCCATAACTCAACAATATACACGAAGTGCAAAATAAGTATGATTCGCATACGAACACTAAACTACTCACTCTAGAAGGTTATGTGTTTGCTCTGCTTGCTGCTCTGTGGCTCTTATCATTTATATGTATTATAAGTATTTTTCTAAAGTTCGAAAGTGAATCTAAATGAGTAGGCTAATGAATCAAACATATTTCGAATGGTATGAGTTTGATGTCAACGTTGTACGCATACACATTGCAATCATACATACATAATTGGTCATTACAACCCTTCAGTCAGGTTTACAACCTAGTTTCTCACACCACTTGTGTTGTGTGTGTTTATTTTATACAAGAGTGGCGGGACCTACGGTTTAAAGTCGACTCCGAACGACATTTTTTTTTTTTTTTGAGAAGCTTTTCATGGCAATTTTATTTACTCTCAGAGTTTTTGCCAAAAATCTGCTGAGAGGAAGTCGCCGAAGAAATATTTTCGTTTTGATGTCTGACCTGGGATTCGAACTCGGGCCTTCAGTCAAATAAGCCAACACACTACCTACTAGACTACAATCTGTAATTATAAATCAACGTTGAAGTGAGTACGAATGAATCAGAGCAGAGAAGTTAAATTTTAATATTATTGATTCACTTATATTTAAAATTTCATGAGTGCTTCTGAGTAGCGAAAAAACGATTCATTGCTGATCTCTGCTCTGTATTATGGCCATAATTTTGAGATAATAAATTTCAGATTCTTTACAACGCCTTATCTAATGATTATATATTGCCCGGTTATATTTTCAGTTACAGTAATTTGCCTTCAAACATCAGGTTTATTTGAAAAAATATTTGAAAACAAAAACTTTTCTCAAAAGCCCTCATTACGACTCTTGACTTTCTAGAGAGATTAAAAGAGTGTCAGTATTTATGTATGTACTCTCATGCTCATTTATTCCCATTTCCATTCCTCTTTCTCTTCTCTCTCCACTCTCTTCTTCTGATTCATTATGCAAAATAGCTTCAATTGTTCTCTCCGTGTACACACATTTTGTGTATTGGCTGGGCTGGCGGTATCTTAATTACAATGTAGAATTTATTTCAACTTTTTTTTTCGAAAATGAGGCATAAAGAATGAAAAACTTTTAAAGTGTAAAAAAACAAACAACAACAACAACAACAAAACTTTGAATTACAAAGGAACAAACAATAACAGCAACAATAACAAAATAATGAAACAAATAATGGCAACCATGATTGTATCATGTCAGCCATACAGTCTGCTAAAGCCAGGTGAGTATTTTTCCCATAGCTGTAAAGGGGTAGTAATAAGGCCTACCAAAAGGCCCTTCACGCTGTTATTATGCGCTTAAATAATTACGATTTGAGCAGTTTGCAAGGGTTTGAGGGAATTTTTGATAGAAAGGCTATGGCTATGGATAAGATGTTGTAGAGGAAATATTTTCCTATGATGACACGTTGAAGCTACAGGCCGTGGTTATTGTTATACATACATAGTACATAATTAGTCATTACAACCCTTTAGTCAGGATTACAACCTAGTTCCTTACACCACTTATGTTGTGTGCGTTAATTTTTATACATGAGTGGCAGGACCTACAGTTTCAAGTCGACTCCGAACGACAAATTTTTGAGAATATTTTAATGGCAATTTTATTTTTAATTCAGAGTTTTTGCCAGAAATCTGCTGAGAGGAAGTCGCCAAAGAAATATTTTTTTTCATATTTTCTTTTAGCTGGAGGCATGTGAGCTAAGGTTTGAACTGTGGACTCACGTCTAGTAAGTAGTGTACTAGACTACGGCGACTTCATACATACATACATAATTGGTCATTACAACCCTTCAGTCAGGATTTCGACCAAGCTTCTCACACCACTTATGTTGTGTGTGTTAATTTTATACATAAGTGGCGGGACCTACACTTTAAAGTCGGCTCCGAACGCCAGATTTTTGAGAAGCTCTTCATGGCAATTTTATTTACTCTCAGAGTTTTTGCCACAAATCTGCTGAGAGAAAATCGCCGAAGAAATACTTTTTGTATTTGTCTGTTTTGATGTCTGGCCTGGGGCTCGAACCCTGGCTTTACGTCTAATAAGCCAACACACCACCTACTAGACTACGGCGACTACGGCGACTTCATAAGGTCTTACAATACTTAGGCCTTGTAGAGTTAATAATTTCCTTAATATTAAATGCCATAGAAAGTGTGAGAGTTGAAGTATTAATACAGCCGCCTACCACAATGATCGACTCATAATCGTAATATTATTATAATCTGTCTGTTTTTCTCTCTGTCTGTCTGTCATGGTTTTGTATGGAACGTTGCATGACATGCACACTGGTGTGTCATGGCAGGGCACGACATCAAAATGGTCAACTCAGTGGTATGTATTTGTAGCTGTAGCTGTAACTGTGTTTTTTGTTTGTTTGTTTGTACACATGTATCCAAAAAAAAAATGTTTTACTGTAACGCTTGCCTGCGCGGTTTGATCAAATAATACTAATGTTGAGGCACATAAACAAATTCAAATTCGAATTCTATTGTGTTTAATTGTAACCGACGACCGCATTATTGTTACTCACGTTTATTGTATGGATGGATGGGGATACCACCATCACCATTCCATTACTTTTCTTTCATTTTGTTTTTAATTTTTTTTTCTTGTTCGCTTTTCTTGTCTAATTTGTTTTGCCTGTTATTTGAAGGCTTTTAGACAATAATGAATAACAGAAGAAGAAGCAGAAATGAAACCAAAAAATGCTTATGCTTTGCAATTGTCTTCATAATAATGGAGAGTGTAAACTGTGAAGGTTTTAATTTGAACAAATGGTTTTTGTTTTCGTTTTTGTTTTTATTTTTTCTACTTTTTATTTATTTTTATAACTTTGACAATTTAAATAATTATACCGTTTTATAGCACATAATAATACTGAATATTCTACTACGTCATTTCGTGTAGAATTGGGTATTTTGGGCATTTTTCCTATCCGAAATGGGAATGTCTAAATCAAAATACAAAAAGCTGATTCGAGTGACTCGAATCATTCATCAAAATTTACAGTCTTAGTTGTTGTTGCATTTACAAAAAAGGAAAACACACACATAAACAAAAAAGGCAGAGCAGCAAGCAGAGTAAGCACACAACCTTTTAGTGAGTATTTTAGTGTTCGTATGCGATTCATACTTATTTTGTGATTCGTGCACATACATATGTTGTGTTGTAGAGCGTCGAAATCAACAACACATCATACGTGTTGTTATGTATGAAGTATGATGAGCACTTCAAACTTTGAATATGGGTAGAGGAGGTTCCATGATATTAAAATAAGTATGAATGCGTATACTTACTTACTTACTTACTTAATTGGCCATAACAACCCGATTAACGGATTTTGGCCTGCCGCAACACATCCTTCCAGGTGCCTCTGCTTCTTGCGCGCCTACGCCAGTTGGTCACACCAATCGATGACAGGGCTTCCTCGATTTGGTCCTTCCAACGGATACAAGGTCGTCCTCTTCGCCGACTTCCGCAGATCCCCGCATCAAATACCCGTCTCGCCGGAGCATCCTCCTCCATTCGAACGACATGGCCGAGCCAGCGCAGCCGCTGGATGTTAATACGCTGTACAACGTCTATGTCGTTGAGGAGCTCATACAGCTCACTGTTGAATCGGATGCGGAAATCATCGCCAACTCGTACTGGACCGAAGATCTTACGTAGGACTTTTCTCTCGAATACTCTCAAGGCTGCTGCATCAGTTCTTAATAGGTGCGCCATAAAGAAGCACAGGTAGGATGAGCGTCTTGTAGAGTATTAGCTTTGTCTTACGAGAGTATAAGTATCAGCAATTATGAGTATGATTCGATTCTACTCATCTTTTTGAATACTCATTGCTGATCTCTGATATAGTAGTAGTCAATGAAAGCAAAATATAATCTTATTTTGAGGCACTTAACATATCAATATTGAATTCTTTTTTTTTTTTCAGCAAATACTTCTGGTTCATCATGGGACTTGTTTTCAAAGGGCGGTGAAAGTCTTGGTCCACACAGCTTCAAAAAGGATGATGGGAGGACAGTGGATGATGGCATGGAGACATAACATATAACTTTTTTGCTGATCTGTATGTGACAATTGTGCATTCGATTTGTAAATGCTGGCGTGTTTACATCGCCAATTTCATATTCAAACTTGAACGTTCAAAGAATTTTCGTTGCAATAAACACCGTCTGATTTAACTTAAAAATAAGTTTCTTTGTTTTATTTTGTCTTAAACTTGTGAAACTATAAAAACAACACCCTTTGACATGTTTTCCTTTAATTTATAACACAATAATTGTTAAAATTATTCATAAATTATGGCTCAAATTAACGACTCAATGAAGGATTCAAAAATGAAAATGAAATTTTGAATTTTTTTTTCCAAATTAACCATCCATGTCGTCAGTCCCCGAAAATTATTACTATTACGGTCTCGGTATTTTTTTGTTTTGCTATTGTTTTCTTTGTTGCTATTTTTGTTGTTATTTCTGAAATTTGTCATTATTTTTCATTGTTGCTGTTGCTGTTGTTGTTGTTATAAATTACACTATGCGACAAAATAAAAAAAATTAAATACACCCGGCTAATGACATAGTGTACGGTGTGAGTTTTGTTGAGTAGATGTCAAAAATATTTTTTTTATATTTCTCGAACCCTCCAAACTTGTTTTATTTGACAAAAACTGTTTTTTTTTTACTTTACGCACAAATTTTTGGATTTCTCAAACATTTCTGACGCGATTTCCAAAATTTAAATCTTGTTGTAAAGGGGAGAGATGGACCTTTAAAACGGTATACATATAGCTATTATTCGACTTAATATTCTATGAGATTTGATGAGGTAAACTTGGAAAATTCGAATTTTTTTCATATTTTTTCAAGTTTGTCCATTCATAGTAGCAAATTTTAATAATAAAATATAGGATAAGTGATAATATTCTTAAAGTCTGCTCTCTTGTGAAGAGATTGAGTCAGCATTTGATCAAATCGGACAAAAAGTACCGTAGTTATTATTTAAAGAGTTTAACAGTAGAGTGATATTTTTTATATACATATTTGTGTCAACTCATCGAATGAACTTTTAGTTCAAAAATTTTCAGAATTTTTGATGGATCTTGATTGTTGGTCAATGTTTTCACAAAGAGAAATAATAATATTTTCAAAAAACACAAATATTAGCCGACTTCTGGAAGTCGTGCAAACGTGAAATTGACACATTTTCCGATAAACAATGAAGCTCCATCAAAACTTTTGAAAATTTTTGATTTTAAAGTTCATTTGATAAGATGACATATATAAAAAATATAACATGACTGTTATACTATTTAAATAATAACTACGGTAATTTTTGTCCGATTTGATCAAATGATGACTCAATCTCTTCACAAGAAAACAGACTTTAAGAATATTATCACTTATTCTATATTTTTTTTTATGAAAGTTTGCTACTATGAATGGACAAACTTGAAAAAATATGAAAAAAATTCGAATTTTCCTAGTTTATCTCATCAAATCTCTTAGCATTTTAAGTCGAATAATAGATATATGTATACCATTTTAAAGGTCCATCTCTCCCCTTTCCAACAAGATTTAAATGTTAAAAATCGGGTCAGAAATGTTTAAGTAATACAGAAATTTGCGCGGAAAGTCTAAAAAAACAGTTTTTGTCAAATAAAACAAGTTTGGAGGGTTCGAGAAATATAAAAAAAATATTTTTGAGTTCTAATCAACCAACTGAACAACGTGGACTATGTAGTTACTCGGGTGTATTTTCACTGTCGCACCGTGTTATTTTTTTAAATTTGTGTGTGGTGTGTGTGTGTTGATGATAAGTATCAGGTGTTAAAATGTGTGTGTTGTTTACATATTGAATTTTATTGTTGCATATTTGTTTTGTTTTATTTTCTGTTTCTGTTTGTGTTTTTTTTTTAATTTTTTGTAATTTAAACAAATAAAACAAAAACAGAAGAAGAAGAATGAAAATAATTTGTAATGAAATGAAAAACCGTTCAGCAAATACATAATCATTATGGCTGCTCGTTGCAGAGCTGTAAACATATTAAAAGTTGACATTAGAATCGAACACTTGCAACGAATTACCAAGGCATATTCATAGAAGGTAGCCTTATCGCAACAGCTGACGAGTTTTGGAATGTCAAAATTTTGTTGTTTTTTTGTTTGTTTTGTTTCGATAATCATTTTCGCATTTATAAACCCTCATATGTACCGGATGTATCCTTAACGATACGCACTCTAGAAATTCTTCAGGATTACTATTTCAAAGCCAATTTTATTAAAATTTTTGCAAGATGATTAATAATATTTAAGTCTTTAACACTAAATACACATATCTTTTAAACTACAACCTAGATTTACTATATTTATATTTATTTAGATGAGAGTGATGAATTACCCAAAAAAAAAGATTTCGGTCTCTCCAACTAGATGCCTAAACTATGACCAATAACAAATAACGTTTGCAGCTGCCAGTTTTCTCGATGGCCATATAAAATAAAAATCAAAAGAAATTTCAATATATAAAATTTATTTAGTTTTTTTAATTGCTTTTATTAATTTCCTATGGAGGTTTGAGGGTTAATTTTATGGAGATTCTTCGTGCACTTTAACAAGAACAAAATGCCTGTTGTTTTTGCATTGTTGTATTTGTTGTAGAGATGCTCCTACCTGTTATGAATTTGCCTTGTGAATTACTGAAATTATAAAATGAAAAATCACAAATACCTATAAGTAAGGCCTTACTACTTACTACTTCATCTTCCATGGCTCAAGTTTATATTTAAGATTTTTTGACTCCACTAATAAATGCCCGGCACTTTATTTGATTCTGTATTCGTGTGTGTTGAAGTCGCCGTAGTCTAGTAGGCAGTGTGTTGGCTTATTAGACGTAAGACCACGGTTCAAACCTCAGGTCAGACATCACAACGAAAATTGAAAAAAAAATGTCTTCGGTGATTTCCCCTCGGCAGATTTCTGCTAGAAACTCTGAGTTAAAAATAAAATTGTCATGAAAAGTTTCGCAAAAATCTGTCGTTCGAAATCGGCCTTAAATTGTTGGTCCCACCACTCATCTATAAAACTTAACGCACACAACATAAGTGGTGTGAGAAACTAGGTCCATAATCCGGCCTGAAGGGTTGTAATGACCAATTATGTATATACAGCTGTGTTCAAAATAATAGGAGTGCTACCATGTAATATTTTCGAAGTTCAAATTTTTTATTGTACCAATTTGCAAAACATGTTATATTCTAATGGTAGTTACAACGGTATGTAAGAAATAAAATACAAAAAAGAATCTCATAATAACTTTAATATTTATCATGAAATTGATTGACTTCTGTGTTTGCCCTTGACTTCGGTTGATCAAAAAAATAGGAGTGTGAGTGTTTTTTTAAAAATAACAATATATAAGAGAATATAATTTTAAAAAAATGTGAAAAGTAAGTATGGAAAATGAAATTAAAACTTTTTCTACAGTGATTCCCATAAATTTTTGTATAGTGGGACGAGGAAAGCACTGTTCTGAAGAAAGGAGAGAACTAATTAAAAATCTTAAGAAAAAAGGCAAAACTTATAAAGAAACTAGCAGATTGTACCCGGCGTTGCGCGGGTTATGTAGTTTGGATTAGTTTAAAAAATTAAAAAAAATTATTGGGTAATTTTTGCATTAAAAATAACAATAAATAAAAAACCGGTTTATCGGTTTCGAAACCGGTTTTGAAACCGGTTTCTTAAAAAATGCAATTTTTCAAATTATTCGGAAACCGGTTTAACAAACAACCCAGTTTTTTGAATACTCTAAGTCCTAAATATAAATGCACTCAATTTGCCCGTTTTTCGCCCCTTTCCCCATTTTTGGGCCCCTTTTGGTTCAACTTTTGAAACGGAACACCTCCAATAGCTATTTGGGAAACTTAATCAAGCTAAATCGTAAAAAAATACCTTTAAAACAGATAAAATACTGCATTTATGCATAAAGTACTAATTTATGCCCATTTTTTCTCCCCTTTTACCCATTTTTTCCCCCTTTGGGTCAAAATTTTGAAAAGATTTATTGCCTATAACCTGCACCGACAAAAGTTCGATCAATATCCCAAATTTCAAGAAAATCGGTCCAGGCGTTCATGCGTGATTGGCTATACACTCAATTTGCCCGTTTTTGGCCCCTTTCCCCCTTATTGGACCCCTTTTGGTTCAACTTTTGAAACGGAACACCTCCAATAGCTATTTGGGAAACTTAACCAAGCTAAATCGTAAAAAATTACCTATAAAACAGATAAAATACAGATTTTATGCATAAAAGTACTAATTTTTGCCCATTTTTTCTCCCTTTGTCCCATTTTTTTTCCCCTTTTGGTCAAAATTTTGAAAAGATTTATAGCCTATAACCTGCACCGGCAATGGTTCCCAAATTTCAAGAAAATAGGTCCAGGCGTTCAGACGTGATTGGCTAACAAACAAACCAACAAACAAACAAACAAAAAAACAGACTTACAGAAAGATTTATAATATATATTAGGATTAAGGAAACCTTAAGTTGCTCCGATCAAATGATCGGAAATGCATTCAAATATAAAAAAAACCCGAAACGCCTGGGCGCAAGCGCAAAACATCAACTGTCGATGACCGCCGAATTGTACGATACAGCAAAATAAATCCTTCGGCGTCTTCAA
Organism: Sarcophaga caerulescens; assembly: GCA_927399465.1. NCBI lineage: Eukaryota > Metazoa > Arthropoda > Insecta > Diptera > Sarcophagidae > Sarcophaga > Sarcophaga caerulescens. The sequence goes on along the minus strand of OV656866.1, from coordinate 8,298,855 downwards.
AAAAATTCACAAGGATGTGAATCTTGCCGTAAGTGGCCCTACTATTCGTAGACGACTGGTAGACAGCAATTTATTCGCAACAAGTCCATGAAAGGTGCCATTGCTGACAAAAAAAAAAAAAAAAACAGGCAGCAGCATGCTTAAAGTTTGCCCAAGAAAATATCGATTGGCCGAAAGAAAAATGGAGAAACATACTGTGGACCGACGAAAGCAAAATGGTTTTATTTGGTGGTACTGGGTCTAGACAGTATGTCAGACGTCTGCTCAACACCAAATATAAAGCTCAGTATACACAAAAGACAGTTAAATATGGTGGTGCAAAACTAATGATATGGGAAAGATTTTCATATAATGGTGTAGACCAAATTCATCCCATTAGAGGCATAATGGATAGGTAAGTCTATGTCGGCATTTTGAAAGAAGTGATGCTACCATATGCAGAGTGGAATATGCCTCTAAAATGGATATTCCAACAAGATAATTACCAGAAACACACCAGTAAATTGGCAAATGAGTAGTTTCGGGTTAATGGGGTTAAGGTTATGGCGTGGCCAGCTCAGTCACCTGACCTTAATCCCATCAAATATCTATGGGGAGATGTTAAAAAGTATGCTGCAAAAAAACAACCTTCAAATGCAGAAGAACTATGGATCACAGTGCGCGGATGCGTGGCATCAAATTCCTTTAAACAGATGCCAAGATCTTATTGACTCAATGCCTCATAGATGTGTTGAAGTCATTAAAAACAAAGGTTATTCAACCAAATACTAAACTAGCTATACTATTTTAAGATAATATGAAGTTTTTGTGGCTTTTGTTTAAAAATTATTAGGTTGTGTACTAACAACACTCCTATTATTTTGAACAATTAATTTTGAAAGAAAGCTTTATTTACATGAAATATTTTTTGTTTTTATGGTTTTAATCAGGGACCGTAACTGTTATAACTTTAATCGTAAAAGTCAGAAAATAAAAGTTATGTTTTGACTTTTATTTTTTTGAGCAGAAATAAAAGTTATTTTTGTTTTACTTCTTGATGAATTCATAATGTTTATTAAAAAATTATTTAAAACAATAAAGTAATTTATGTTAAAAATTATTAAAATTAAATTTTGCAATCATAATTGCCTCCAAATTTGGCTTGAAAAAACAAAATTAACTTTTATTTCTACTCGAAAAAATAAAAGTCAAAACATAACTTTTATTTCTGCTCAAAAAAATAAAAGTCAAAAAATAACTTTTATTCCTGTTCTTAAAAATAAAAGTCAAAAATAACTTTTATTTTTGCTCGAAAAAGTAAAAGTCAAAAATAACTGTTATTTTTGCTCGAAAAAATAAAAATCAAAAAATAACTATTATTTTTTTTTCTAAAAAATAAAAATCAGATTTTTAAAAAGCATCACATTTTATAAAAATTTTGTCCAAGACAATCAAAATGGTATACTTGGTTTTGTTCTCCGACATTTCCTTGCAGTTGCTTTTTTAATCAAAAATTCAAAAATAACAGTTATTTTCGGTCCCTGTTAAAACTTTTAATTAAATAATTGAATAGTAAAAAGTTAGAATATGAATAAGAAATAAATTTTATGTCAAAAGAATTCGATATTTTCTTTTTTATTTTTCTTAATTTTAAACTTTGCTTTTAAATGAAGGGCACTCCTATTATTTTGAACACAACTGTATGTACGAATAAATGTGCAGCACTTTATTTGATTCTGAATTCGTGAGTGCTTTAGATCTGAACGGATATACATGACAGCTTTTGCAATCGCCTAGTCTTGTTGGCATTTACATTTGACCATGCTTACTTACTTACTTAATTGGTCACTACAACCCTTCAGGCAGGATTATGGACCTAGTTTCTCATCACCACCTCCTCTACTAACGTACTTTTGTTTTGTTGCAAACAAGTCTGACAATATAACATCTTGGATATTACTATCGAGCAACAGTCTATCCGCCTTCAATCTGGAACTGCAGTGCTGATGTTATTACTCAAGTCGTGAGAAAAAGTTTAGTTTCCAAACCATGTTCACGATAATACTTAAAAATATGCCGCTAATGAATGCATACTTTGAAGTCTCTGCTGTTGTTTGCTAGTAGAAGTACGTATGTGTGCATAGTTTTTGTGAATGATGGAGGTTGTTTGAATGAAGTGTCTTTTGTTGTCTTATTATTACGAAGTAATGAAACAACAATTATTGCTCATTAGTTTTATTTTATCGTGTGTTTTATTATTTTTATTTTATTCATGATTTCTGTTTTCTCTTTGCCTTACCAACAATTTCAATTCATTTCGATTTGGCCTGGAAAAGAAAAAAAAAAAAGAGCAAAAAAAAAGAAAAGGCTGCGGCATGTTTAAGCCATTGTTGTCTGTTTAACTGGTTGAATGCCTGTTTGGTTGGCCTTTCAGTTTGGCTGGCTGATAGGTTGGCTTGGCTGGTTTGTTGGCAAGAGTTTGTTAAGACGCAGGCTGGTTGGCTGGCTGGCTAGCTGGCTGGATGATCAGTTTAGTTGCGCCTTGTTGAACGAATAATTCCGTGGCATTATAATTTAGCGTTACATTTTTCATGCTACACTTTATTTCTTGTTGTTGTTGTTGTTGTTTTTTCCTTTTCATTCCCTTTCCCAAAATGTGCCTTTTGTTTTTTTGGTCTCCGGTATTTTATTTCTTTAAACGAAATTTGCTTTGCCACATAAACTTCCATAATTTGTATGCTTCGGTCGGTTTTTGTTGTTGTTGCTTTTTTTTTCCATAATTATAACAGTTTAGTTCAGTGAATTGTTTCCCTAAAACGCTATTGTTTATGGAGTTGCCCCATTCACTTGAACAATGTTTTTCATTTGTTTTCTTTCGTATTTATGCTGATCAAAATTTATGAATTTTGAGCATTTCAAAGCCAAACTAACATCATTAGTTGGCAGTTTTTATTCCGTTTTTTTCTTTGGATTTTCTTTAATTTCATTATTTAAGCGAAACAGTTTTCATTGTTTTCTATGGAACGCTTGTCAGAGCAGCGCGTAAGTCCGGTCAGTAAATTGTTGCGGCGGTACTCATTAGGTAATGAATACCTTTGGAAATAAATAAACGTTCAAGAAAATGGGTGGTTTTATTATTTTAACAGCTCCAAATCCAAATGAATGAATATCTTGACGAAGAAGAATAAAAAAAAATAAAATAAATTCAATAACAGTGTGTAGGGCGTATAAGAAAAAATTTTGAAATTTTTTTAACTCAAAACAAAGAAAAGAAGGTGAAAGGAGAACTTCATTTTCATTGTAATAATTATAATTTTTAGAAATTGAATAACAGTAATAATAATAAACCAGATGCATTAAAATTCTCTAATTTGTTTGTATATGTACCAGTGTTGAAAAATTCAGTACTTTAGTACTTTTTTCAGTACTTTTTCATTTCAAAAATACTGCAGTACCCCCGCGATGCTTTCAGTACTTTTTTATTATTTTTATGTCTTGCGCTTTTCAACTATTAATGCATTAGCAACGTAATGCAAAAGGTAGGTAAAGGTTGTCTTTAGCCCCGGTTAGCCAAACGTCCACGGAACGTACGTTCGTTTTTAGAATACAAATGGCAATGAGAATGCCTGCCGAACCGACATATGATTTCGGTAAGCATTAACATTGCTCTTCATATGCTACAAACGAAAGTATGTTTCATAACGTTCCGTCGACGTTCGACCACACGGAACTTTTGCGTTTTCTTACGTTCAGAATTAGCAGTTTTTATTTTATATGTGAGGGACCGGTATAAGTCGTTAGTTTTTCTGTTCCGTACCGTACGTGCATTAAATATGAATAAATAGTCTAGTCGGTAGTGTGCTGGCTGACTAGATGTGAGCCCGCGGTTCATACCCAATGTCTGAGATTGAAAAAAAATGAAAAAAATATTCCTTCGGCGACCTCTTTCTGTCAAAAACACTGAGAATAAATAAAATTGCCATGAAAAGTTTCTCAAAAATCTGTAGTTCGGAATCGACTTTAAACTGTGGTGTGAGAAGATAGAAGTGGGAAGATAGGTCACAATCCTTATTGAAGGATTGTATGTATTTTTTTTACAAAAGTACCATTTGATACGAAAAAGTACTCTTTCAGTTATAGTTCAGTACCATTTTAAAATTTCAATTTTTCAACACTGATATGTACACTAGTGGCATAAACTAAAGCAACTAATGGTGTTTTCTTTTCTACAAAGAAAATGTCACCCTCTTACAAGGTACATTAAAAAATTGCTAACCAACCCTGTTGTAATGTAATTTTTTATTTGAGAAGAACAAAACACAAATTTTAAAAAAGGGTATGCCCTGTGTTTACCACTTATTAAGAAAATGAATGAGGAAATGGCAATTTGTTCAAAAGATGATGAAGATGAATCTAATAACTGATTTATTTCAATTTTCGCAAATAAAATAGATGCAAAAATATCCATATTTAAAAATTTTATTTAAAAACATGTTGTATTTTTTGATTTGTTTTCAATAAAATATGTAAATATGAAAAAGGTGTTGCCAGATCGCTAATTTTTCGACTTAATTTTTTGAGCACTATTTTTTTTATAACCAAAAAATTTTTTTAACACTGTTCTAACACTGAATACAATTTTTTTTTATATTACTGACCATGTAGCTTTAATAATGTAATATTTCCTTAATGTTACTCCACAAAACAATGAAAAAATTAACTTCAAAATTGGACAACGATACCAGGCGACATTTTTTAAATTTCATCTGATAACCCTATAAATAAACAAAAGTCATCTGCTTTACAGGGCATTATCAGCACTCTCGATTTATACAGGGCATAAAATGCAATGCCCTCCACCATTGGCAAGTGCAAATTATTTAGAATAAAACATACCACCCTTTTAGAGGGCGAAACATTTTTAAGAAACAAACGCAAAATTGCATTTTGCGTTAATAAAATGCACATTTTTTGGTAGAAAAGAAAATACCATAACTTAATATTTTGACATTTCCATATGAATCGTGTAAAAAACAATCCTGAGAATTTTTAAAGATAGCTTTTTCAAGTCTTTGAGGGTTTATTAATTTACTAAAAAAAAGAATTATTGAAATAAATTTTTTTAGTTCTAAGAAAATAAAATAATGTCTTAAATTTAGGTGGCAAAAACTAAAGCAACTCCTTTCACATTTTTTTTTTATTTTTTTACATAATTTAACAATTAATAAAATATTCGATATTTTGTAAATTAACAACTCATCTGCGACGCATTAGACCTATTAATTCATCAATTTTGCTTTCTGAAATGTTTTCCAATGTTTCTTTTTGAGCTAACGCCATCACTTCTCCTCAACTCTTATTTCAGTCGCTAAGATTTGATGCCCTGTTTTATATCAAAAAGTATGATTAGATTATGTAGTTGTTGACTAGAACAGGGTTTTTCGACGACAATGGTTAACGAATACTTGCATCTTTCGCATATCACCTGTATACTCGTATGCGTTCCAACTATCGAATCCGCACAAAAAGGCGAAATTCACTTTTGCATTGAAGATTGAAGAGAGGATGATTTCCAGACAGTTTTTAAGCTACCAATGGCATGTGGTGCCTTTTGCAAACAATTATCTATATCCTATCACGATCCTCCGATCATAGTTATAATGCTTCCAAGATAGTGAAATTGAACAATAACAATTGCTTTGTTTGTTATTCCTCTGTTTACATCCTTTGCATAAACAATAACAATCACTAAGCAATTATACGACAGATCTTTGTAACGGAGATCTTCAAACCAAGATTACTCTCTTCAAACGCACCGCGTCTTCAAACAAGACTGACTGAACTTCCTCCTAACTCTGTCGCCTGCTTTGGCTTGCCTTTTATATGGCAAAGTAAACAGTCTGATGAATGTTTTTGAAGACGAATGTTCATGACTTCGCCTTCTCGGAATCTCTATAAATGTAAACATCGTTGTTTAAATTTATTATTGTAGTGTTGTTGTTATATTTTTGTTTACTTGTTTACTATTTTCTTTATGCTGTTATATTAAGCAGTACGATAATTTGTAAACAGGTTTGTTTACTGAATTGTTTTGTTTTTGTAGCTTTTCTTTATAATTTAAATGTTAAGCAATGTAAAAGTAAAACACTAGTATCTAGATTTTCGTAACAATATTTTTCACTTCATTTCCTTCTGACTTTTAAGTTTGGCAGCTACCTCAATGAGCATGGCTTACTTACGCCATAAAGTCTCATTGTAACAACGAATTATAACTCCTGGCTGGCATCTCTCAGCCATCACGAGAGTCTTATGAAGATGGAAATTTTATTAAAATCACTTTTGGTTGTCAATGATTTCTAGGTGCTCAAGAATTCTTCTTCTTAGGAAGCAATTATAAAGCTTCTAATTGTCAAATATATGTCGAAATTACATTGTAACAATGGTTGTAGATTTCACGACCAGAATCAATATTGTTACGCAGATCGAAACGACCTAATATCGTTTCACATAAAAACAATAAACAGAAGCTACCAGCTACACTAACACATGTGTACATCGAACCATACATATGAGTATGAGTATGAGAGAGATGAATAACCCAAACGCAACATAAGCGAACACAACAAGAAGCAATGTGTACACAATACACATTAACAAATACATCGAACATCTTCTAAATAAGCCAACAACAACAAGCATGAGAGCAAAAGGGATGGACAAGTAAGCATACGCAACAACAAGTAATGCAGTCGCAATAGAGTTTTTGAGAGTGCGAAGCCGCGAACGTTCTTCTTCAACTGTATTCTTCAGTTAATGTTGTATCGGTTAAGTGTGAACAGTGGCATAAAAGTGTGAATAATAAAGAGAGAGTTTAATTTAAATAAAACACATATTTGTTTTTACTTGGTTTGCAATTAACGAACTCATATTTAAACGTTTTTAAAAAGGTAAAAACGTAACAATATTAACATCCATTCTAAAGGTAGTCTACGAAGTTTGATTCTAAGTGCATAAACATAGTTCTTGCACTAGTAGACGGCGTCTCTGACTCTGTCGATTTTGTTCGTCTCTAGCTATCGTACTTATAGTAGCGAGAAAAAAAATGCAACGCTATGTTGTATGATATTCAATCGAGGCTCAAAACTTATAACGTTATCCAATTCCACTCCACTTTTGTTTTTTTTATTCATTGATTTCTAAATTTTAATACTTAATTTTTTTTCTACTTAATTTTTTTTCGATTTATAAAAAAAGTGAACAAATTTAGCGAAAAAAAAAATGCAACGCAATGTGGTAAAGGTAAAAGGAGATCAACTAGAGGAATTAAAATAAAAGTTTAATGAAAACTTTGAAAATTGTGAATTTTAAAATAGAAACAGCTGTCAGCAGATAGCAAATTTGCCATTGTAAGGTCTTTGGCAAAAAGAGGCAAATCAGTGAATGAAGTTGCTCATCAATTTAATATCAACAAATCAATAGTTTGTCCGATTTCATCGCGATATCGTCAAACAAATATCGTGGAAAGAAAGAGGAAGTGGTCGACTTCGTAAATCTACTGCTCGCCAAGACCGTCAAATGGTAAAAATTTTAAAAGCTGACCATCGGAAAACGGTAGTACGAGGGCGGTTCGGAAACTTCTTAGCCTATCAATGAAAGAGAATAGTTAGTTTTTCAAAAATATTTTTATTTTTCAATATAATCTCCTGAAACTTCAATACACTTAGTCCAACGCTTTTCTAGCAATTCTATGCCTTGATTATATTAGTTTTCCTCAAGGTCTTCAAAATAGTGGTTTACAACTGTAATTGCATCTTCATTTGAGGTAAAACGCTTGTCAGCAAGGAATTTTTTTAGATTTGGGAACAGGTAAAAGTCACTGGGAGCTAAATCAGGAGAATAAGTACTTTATTTCGTTGATTTTAGCCATTGTTAAAACACTCTTGTGCGCTGGTGCGTTGTCTTGATGAAAAATTATTTTTTTGTGTTGTAAGCCAGGACGTTTTTCTCGAATTTGTACATTTAATTGATCCAAAAGGTTGCAATAGTACTCTGAATTTATTGTTTGACCCTTTTGCAGATAGTCAATCAATAAAATACCTTTGAAGTCCCAAAAAAACCGTTGCCATAACCTTACCAGCCGATTGAATTGTTTTTGCCTTCCTTGGGGCACTTCCTCCAGCTTCAGTCCATTGTTTGGATTGTTCTTTTGTCTCTGGAGTATAGTGGTGGATCCATATCTCATCAACAGTTATGAAACGACGCTTAAAATCCATTTTATTTCGCTTAAAACAATCCAAACAAGCTTGAGAAATGTTCATTCTTATGCGTTTTTGGTCGACTGTTAACAAATGCGGCACCCATCTTGCAGAAAGCTTTTTCATCTGTAGTTCTTCACACAAAATTAAATGGACTCGATCATTTGAGATGCCTATGATGTTAGCAATTTCACGCACTTTTATTCGTCGATCATTTAATACCATATCATGCACTTTGGCTACAATTTCTGTTGTTGTTGCTGTTTTTGGACGTCCACTACGTGGTTCATCTTCAATGCTTGTACGACCACGTTTAAATTCAGCAACCCAATTTTTTACTGTTGCATATGAAGGAGCACTTTCACCTAACACATTCACCATATCATTATGAATTTCTTGTCCCGATAAACCTTTTTTATGGAAATATTTAATGACAGCACGAATTTCTAATTTTTCCATTGTAAAAAAATCGCGGATGCGTCTTTTTTGAACACCTGTTTCTATATGAAGGAGTTGCCAGATCGAAACAAAATTTAACATGTGTTCATAACAGAGATGGAAGTTTCCAAAACACTTAACTTTTTTCTGTTTATACCGCGCTTTCTGTGCTAGGCTAAGAACTTTCCGAACTGCCCTCGTAGATGTCACTAATTATGCAAACGACCAATTAGGAGTTTCTATTGGCGTCCACACAGCCAGAAACCGATTAAGAGAGGAAAATTTATTAGCTAGAAGACCAATCAAGAAGTCACTTATAAGTAAAGTTAATAAGAAAAAACGGCTTAACTTTGCTAGACGGTATTTGCATGGGTCAAAAGAGCAGTGGCCTAAAGTTTTGTGGAGCGAAGAATCAAAGTTTAACTTATTTGGTTCTGATGGTACAGAATGATGTTTATTTACAGAATTTTGTGAATATATTTGTTTTAGGGGCCAACGAATGTAATTTAACCCATCAGAGCCAAATAAGTTAAACTTTGATTCTTCGCTCCACAAAACTTTGGTCGTTTGCATAATTAGTGACATATATGGATAACGTTATAAGTTTCGAGCCTCGATTAAATGTCATACAACATAGCGTTGCATATTTTTTTCTCGCTACTGTAAGTCGGGGCAAGGCGAAGATTAATCGTGTGGAAAGTTTGCCACCACTCTGATCTACTTCTAGCCTAGGCCCTTATCCCTCATAAAAAAATTCCGTTAATTATTTGCCGTTTTAGATAGAACATGGAGACAAATTTTGTCGGTAGAAACATCTTAAAAAAAAAACAACAACCAAATATTCAATGAACCCTTCAAGGCGGTACTTCTTGTCATTTGCAATGTTTGAAAAACAAAAAAAAAAAAAAAACGAAAAAAAAAACCGAAATCATTCAAGAAAATATTGAATTTAATTCATTTATAGAAGTTACCGCCCATAATTTAGACCCTGAACCTGGGTCATTTGCTCAAATATTAATTGAATTAAGGGTTAAAAAAAAATCCCAGCAAAACGAAGAAATTTTCCCATCGTTAAAATGGTAACTAAGGAGGGGATTTTAAGAGAAAATTCACTACAAATTGACTGAGATTCTGACAACAGGAGTCAATGCCAAAAAGAACTGTTTTAACCACACATTCTATTACAACAACAGTCAGTCAGTCAGTCAATAGTGAAGTGTTATGAGATTGTTTTACAAAAACAAAAAAAAGTGGACGAAAAAAATAAAAAGAAGAAGAAAATAAAAACAGAAATAAGTTTTGTTTTTGGAAAACATCGAATATCGTTCGAAAATCGTTCGTTTTGATTCCAATTGACTGCACAAACACACACAATTGAACCTTTAAGTGCCTGCAAAATGCCAAACGCAACAAACGCTTTAAACAGCTTGATGACTGGGCACACAAAAAACCTACACATACACATATGTACGCACATTGAAAATTCTTCATAGCAGCAGCCGTTCGGGCTATAGTCGTGTATAACCGTAGTAGTGTTATGAATTATTAAGGACTTGAACAGAACAGGACGTCGCTACACTATGTATACTGCAATCTGCAATTGTGCATTGGGGGTGACTTTTTAGTTGATTTTACATTTTTACTGTTATTGAGAGATTTTCTTGATCTTTATTTGTGTGGCATATTGTTTTACAATGTTTCGGGAGTTCATGTTTTTATTTTTTTTTTTTACTTGATTGTGAGAATTTTCAAGTACTTTATCACTTAAAAAAAAATAAATTTTTTTGATTTTGATTCTGAATTTTTTTTTTCTTCTTCTTATTCGCAAATATTTGCTTAAGATCAATACGCTTAATGATTTACTGAAAAGCATAATCGATTTGAAGAGCACAGAAGTGAATATTGAACCCACAAGTGGCTCTCACCAGCGGGGTTTAGAATTCCATTTCAAGTAGAGTTTTTTTTTTCAATTTCGTTTTCTTCTTATTTTTTTTTTTCAGTGTTTTAATGTGAGAACATTTATCAATATAAACACATTAAGAGAATAAAATAAAAAAAAAACTAAAAATGAACATGAAAATTAAATGAAAAGTTCAACTTTTTGGTCACAACTTCCGTTTTCATTTAACAACTGAACATCTGAACAAAAAAAAAAAAAAAAAAAAAAAAAAAAAAAAAAAAAAAAAATACGGCAATTGACAATTAATTTCAATACTCAGACGTCTGCTGCTCGCACGGGGGGTTTATTTTTAATTTTTTTTTTTTTTTATAAGCTTTCATGTTATAATGGAAATAAAAATCAGACCCGGATAAGCAAAAATAGTAACAAAAAAAAAAATAGAATTGCAAACCAAGCTCCAAATGCATGTAAAACTTCAATCAGCGTCTTGTCTTTTTTACATTGCGAATCATCACAAAAAAGTCACAATATTTCTGACTTTTTTATTGTTACTCATACATACCCCCTCCCCCCCCCAACCACAATGTCAACGCTCAAACGGCTGTCAAGTCTTTAATGCTCCATTTGAAACACCATTTCATTCAATTAAGCCAATGAATTCAGCAATTTTTCTTTTTCTTTTTTCTTTTCTTTCTTTACGTTTTTACGCCAATGTCGTTGAAAATATTGCTGCAGCATCTTCAAGAAAATATCATCATCATCATCATCATCATCATTATTATTATTATGATTGTCATGTCATGTTGCGGTTGTCAGCATTCAGATAATCAACATCATCATTATCATCATCATCTTCAGTTGGCTCTGTATATTTTCCTCAAGTTTTGCTTTGCTTCAGTGTCATGTTAAACTATTTTACTGCCATTTGACTTTAAATGAACCTGAACATATTAAAATGGACAGATAGATAGGGGATATTCCATAAAGAAACACAACAAGAGTTTAACTTCGCAGTTCTGTTAAAGTTTGATACTCTACTTACATCCCATACATAGCTGCCATATTTGACGATTTATCGTCATTTTGACGATTTTGAACTCCAAAAATATCATTTTGACGACATGACGATTTATGTCCTTATTTTGACGATTTTTAGAAATAAAAAATTTACATCATAATTGCTTTACTTCAGGACATTAAAAGCCTCCTTAAGCTTTAAGAAATTTATGTACATATGTTAGTAATAATAAGGAGTAAAGTATTATATTTTTAAGTTATTTTCGAATACCTGTGATGATTTTTCTTTATTTATGCCTTTTTAATCCCTTAAAACCCAAAAAATTTCAACTCCCAAATATCATCGTAGTTGAGCATAATTTATCATTTGCCGTTGCAGACAATTTTAAAAATTCGATTATAGCTTCTAATATTACCCTAGGAAGACCTAAGGCAAGTGCCATTATTTTTTTTAACACGACTAACACTCAGGGGATGGCATTGTGTTTCGAATTAGGAAAATATATTATAGGAAGGAGGAAAGAGGGAGCAGTGTTTATGGACACTAGGTTTGAATATTTTTATACCATAAGTAACAGAAAAGATCTCTGCAGGAAGGGAGTTCCACATACGAATAGTCCGTCTAACAAATGAACTTTGTCTGTAATACAGTGTGCGATACACTGGCCAATCGACCACATATGGATGTGCTGGCCAAGAAAGACGAGTGTTACGTAGGAATACATGATTTTCATAAACAAGTCCCCTTATTTCCCTCGAGCTATATCCGTTGTAGTAGCGATAGAACAGTGAAACACAAGCCACATTGCAACGATGCTCCAATGAATCAATGGAGTTGAACACACTATCGTGTTTAACGAGCTACTACGGCCTCTTCTGTAAATGGTTGAGAAGTCTCAAAATATACGTTAAGGACCAACCACACATGAGAGTTGTATTCCATTCTCGGTTGGTTATAAATGGTGTAAATGGTAAGTAGATCAGATGAAGTGAAGTATTTATTTCATCCTCTTAAGATACCAAGGCACTGAAAAATGTGTCAGTTCTAGCGAACATCACACTGAATTTTCATGAACATAACGTGAAGATCTTCTGAATCCCTAATATTTACACCACACATGGGTATAGATGATGCAATATTATTGCTACATAACATTGACTTTATATGTTTTTGTTTTTAAAACCTTTCAATTTATTTATTTATTTTTTTCTGATGATTTTTTTACGATTTCAATGAACGTCTTTGACGATTTTGACGATTTTGACGATTTGTTCTCAAATATTTAACGATTTGATGCTTCATTTATCTGGCAGCTATGATCCCATACTTCCACAGGACCCTTGGTTTACTCTTACTAGACACGTAGCATATCATTCTCGACAATTTACTAAGTGTCTTGGGGCACTTGATTGTATTTTTTATGCAATATTCAATGAAAATTCTTTAAAACATTTCTTATAACAGCACAGAAAATTGCCGAACAATGACCTTTAGAACACCAATTTAATGATTAAAAAATTTATTTGAAGCGTTTATTTTGAAAGTGGTTTAAGTCCATTTTTTAAAAAAATTTAGTTAATGCTAACAATAATCATAATCCTATATAATCTTTTATTATATAAAAAATTTAAGTTTAGTATCATTAAAATTGCTATGATTTGGGGCATTTGAAAATTAGTTAGTTAACGAAATAGAAAAAAAATTTATTTTGAAACTGGTTTAAGTCCATTGAAAGAAATAATTTTTTTTCATTAAAGTTTAAAAAAACATTAGTGGCGAACCTGTAAATTGGTTAAGGATATGTTGGATGCGATTTATAAAAAGTGAAGCCTATAAAATGTTTTAGAAAAAATCTATGGAAGTGGATACAGAGTTCAAAATACTTGATTTATTACCGTGTCGGGGAAGACCAAGGAACTTCAATAAAATAAAATTAACACCACTATACAAAACATGTACGCCCCATTTCAACTCCTAAGTACATATAAGGATATGATGGAGTTACTAATGCACCATGAATATTTTAACAACCTCACACATAATCTAAATGAGGAGAAATAATATGGCAAAATCGTTAATATTGTTCCATTTTTACCTTTTTAAAAACGTTTAAATATGAGTTCGTTGATTGCAAACCAAGTAAAAACAAATATGTGTCTTATTTTAATTAAACTCTCTTTATTGTCCACACTTTCTTATGTGCCACTGTTCACACTTAACCGATACAACAATAATTACTACAATGTATTACTTGTTCACTATTATTCACACGCAACTATTCTGCTCGCAACGGATATCTTCGAACCACGACTTTTTACTTCGCACGAAACTTGTCTTCACACCGCGACTGATTTGTTAACACGCAACTTCACGCAAGGCTGACTGAATTATAACTGACTTACTCGTCTGCTTTGTCTTGCCCTTTTATAGTCCAACACGAACAGTACATCGAACGTTCTTGAAGAAGAATGTTCGCGGTTTCGCATTCTCGCAATTTCTATGGCGACTGCATTGCTTGTTGTTGCGCTTGCTTATTTGTCTATCTCCTTTTGCTCTCATGCTTGTTGTCGCTTTGCTTGTAACAAGTTCGTTGTGTTTGCGTTATCCATCTCTCTCATACTCATACTGATGTTGTTGTTGGTTTACTTATAAATGGTTCGATGTACATATGTATGTGTTAGTGTAGCTGATAGCTTTTGTTTATTGTTTTTATGTGAAACGATATTAGGTCGTTTCGATCTGCGTAACAATATTTTCCTTAATTAATGAACGTTGGTTTAATTTCTTAATAAACGAATTAATAAATATTTTTAAATACAGGTTTTTCTAATTACATAAATAAAAATCTGTATCTAAATTGAAAGTTTCCCTATTTATTTACATCAAAAATAATACATTTACAATTTCTATTATTTAAATTTCTTTAAAATAATAATTCCAAGAACTTATCTCAAAAACCTAACTAATTAGAGGAATCACTAGGTATATAATTCTTTTGGATAATTTGTTCAATATTATTGTGAAACTAAAGTATTTTGTTGACTTATAATAATATTAAACAAAGAACACTAAGGCGACTTATTCCTTTTCACAAACAAAAAAGTCATTTTATTAATTTTGAAAGTGGTTTAAGTCCATTTTAGGTTCTGAAACACAGCTTATTTTTCTAGTAATGTTTAAAAAAAGTATTACGTTATATATTCTAACATGTTTAAGCTTACAAAACCATAAAAACAACTTAATACCAGTTAACAATATTTTTGAAAAAATTCAAACGCAAACCCTTAAATACATATCTCAATATAAGAAAATATGGACTTAAACCACTTTCAAAATAAACGGCTCATTTTCATTTATAGTTTTTTTTTTCTCACAATTCATGTGGAACTCCCCATACAATCCATAAGAAACTTGTTTAACATTGCACTGATATCGTAAATTTTATTTTCATATTCGTTTATTATTCATTTCATTTCATTTCGTATTTCTTTTTTTTTTTTTTTCTCTTTATTTTCATCATCATTTTAATTTTTTTGCTATGTTTGTGTGTGTTGCCATTGTGTTGTTATACTGACAGAGTCTACTAATCAGACGCGGGTCAAAATATTTACCACTTGACCCGATTGATTTAATAAAATAGTTGAGTAGCAAGACATTTGTTACTCTTCATTTAAAACGAAATGAAACGACACGAACACATTCATTTGCTCGTTCACTTACTCACACACACACACACGCACACTTTAATTTAATAACTTGAAGACTGTGATAAAATATTTGCACAGTATTGATGTTAGCACATGAAGCAAGAAGTGGTGTGGGGGGGGGGGGGTAACAAACCGACAAGATTTACATCCGACTAGTGAGAGAAATTGTTTCCTTGCACTCTTTGCTTACAACAAAAGGATGGAGAGATGTTTGTTGGATGCAACGCAACGTAAAGGGGGGGGGGCGGGTTTTTCATAATTCATTTCGTCTTTAAGATAGTGACTACAAGGTTCACGAGTTAATGTTTAAATGTTAAGCTCATTGTGTTTTTTTCGTTTTTTTTGTTGTTGTTGTTATTAATTAATGGCAGATCAGCGAACTGAACGGCAGCAGCAGCGGCAACAAGAGCATGATTATTGGTTCTATCGTCGTCATCATTGTCATTGCTTCCTATACATCTTCATTTAAATTTTGACTCAACATCGTTTATCATTTTCCTACGAAAATAACAACAACAACAACTTCACCATACCATACCGAAAAGAAATGAATTTTAATAAATACACCACATTCAGAGAGGCAAATCTTTTGTATGCAGATGCTAATGTTGGCCGAACGATTATGAATGCTTGCCTTGCCTGGCTTACTTTAAAGCTGCTGATGGTTTTTGTTGCCTATGTTTGTTTTCAAGCTTAAATACCCTACAATCTTTTAATGGGTAATGTCTTAATGAAATAAGAAATGGTGTAGTTTTGCCGAGTGTTGACTTATTAACCATGAAGCCGTGATTCAAACTCCAGTCCAGACATCACGAACTAAACGAAATTTGAAAAAAAATATTTCTTCGGCGACTTACTCTCAGCAAAATTCTGGTAAAAACTCTGAGAGTAAATAAAATTTCCATGAGAAGTTCCTCAAAAATCTGTCGTTCGTAGTCGTAGGTTTCACCATTCGTAGACAAAATCAAGATACAAAGCATAAGTGGTGTCAAGGATGCTAGGCCGTAATCCTGACTCAAGGTATGTATGTATATAATGATTAATTATGTCTGTATCAGAGATCAGCAATGAATCGTTTTTTCGCTACTCATAAGCACTCATGAAATTTTCAATATAAGTGAGTCAAAAATATTGAAATTTAACTTCTCTGCTCTGATTCATTCATACTCACTACAACATTGATTTATAAATACAGGTTGCAATGAGTATGCATACAACGTTGACATCAAACTCATACCATTCGAAATATGTTTGATTCATAAGCCTACTCATTTAGATTCATTTTAGAACTTTAGAAAAATACTTATAATATGTATTTATAAATGATTCGAGTGACTCGAGTCTTAGTTGTTGTTGCATTTACAACAAAAGAAAACAAACACATAAGCAAAGAAGACAGAGCAGCAAGCAGAGCAAACACACAACCTTCTAGTGAGTATTTTAGTGTTTGTACGAGTATATATGTATGTTGAGTTATGGAGTAGTAAGGGTCGAAATCAACAACATCATACGTGTTGTTAAGTATGAAGTATGATGAGTACTTCAAACTTAGAATATGAGTAGAGGAGGTTCCATGATATTAAAATAAATATGAATGCGTACAAGTATCAGAAATTATGAGTATGATTCGATTCTACATATCTTTTTAAATATCGGGTCTGCCATCTAACGTTTTTTTTTCCAACTAGTGCTTATTTCGTGAATGGTAACACTTAGCTCATGTCTGATTTGACAGATAATTAGTTTTACGAGTATCATTCCGCTGAACGAATATGGTTTTGTATACGCTTGAACAACGCTAGGAAATATTGCGACATTACTTTAAAAATCATGGTAATGTTGCAGAATGTGTGCGAAAATTGCGTAAGGATTTTGGAAGAAAAGAAGCATCGTCAGCTCCGTATGTTCGTTATCTTGTGAAAAAAATTAAAGAAACTGGCATCCTCATCGATAAATCAAAGCGTGAAAAGCCAAAAACAGTGCGTACACCCGAGAATATTGCTGCTGTGACAGAAAGTGTGCTTGAAGCGCCATCAACATCAATTCACCGTCGTTCTCAACAATTGAACATTTCGGAGACATCATTGAGACGAATTTTGCATAAAGACCTTGGTATAATGCCATACAAAGTCCAATTGATTCAGGAGTTGAAGCCAATTGACCATCCAATGCGTTTTCGCTTTGCTAAGTGGGCCTGCGATCGACTTACAGAAGATGCTGATTTTGGCAAAAAAAAATCATCTTTTCAGATGAAGTCCATTTTGATCTTGGCGGGTATGTAAACAAGCAAAATTGTCGCATTTGGGGCACAGAAAACCCGCACGCATACATTGAAAAGCCGACGCACCCAAAACGAGTCACTGTTTGGTGCGGATTTTGGTCCAGAGGCATAATTGGGCCATTTTTCTTCGAAAATGAGCAACGAGTGGCCGTTACAGTCAATGGCGATCGTTATCGGGTCATGTTGAAGGAATTTTTGTTCACAAAAATTGAAGAGGAGGATATTGGCAACATTTGGTTTCAACAGTACGGCGCTACGTGCCACACAGCCGAAGCTACAGTCGATGTTTTGCGCTCTGTTTTTGAAGATCGCATTATCAGCCGCAGATCTGATATCGTTTGGCCACCTCGGAGCTGCGATTTGACACCGTTGGACTATTATTTTTGGGGTGCCGTCAAAGATAAGTGTTACGCCGACAAGCCAGAGACAATTGACGCTTTAAAGGACAATATTCATGAAGCCATTGGTGAAATACAGCTGCACACAATCGATAATGTGCTTAAAAATTGGACCGATCATGTAGGCTACTGCATGGCCAGCCGAGACAGCCATTTGAATGAAATTATTTTCCATTATTAACCGGAAGGATTGTACTTTCAAATGAAAAAATAAATTTTTAGAAAATATTCAGTAGTTTTTTTTTAAAGCATTTTCAAAAAAAAAAAAAAAGTTATTTGGCGGACCCACAGAGGGGCATTTTGCCTTAAAACCCGACCAAAAAGTCAAAAATGGATTTAAAGAAATTTAAGAAACTGAGTATGCAGTTCGATAGACAATAAAATTCTGCATTATATAGTTAATTTTCACGACTTTAAGTTGAGATTTGCAGATTTGAGACGATGTCAAAGTCAGGAAAGTGAAGAAAATTAAATGGGTTTTTAGTGTTTTTGTGAAATTTTAATAGGTTTATATGATATTTTTTTGTGGCTAAACGAATAGAGGTTTTATATTGGTTTTTTTTTTATTTGAAAGGTATGAGCAACTGCTACTTTTATTTTTTTTTTTTTTATATATATCTCATATATTAATGTTACAATTATTCGTTCAAAATTTAAAAATAATAAAAATTTCGCATTTTTTTACCCTCCCTAAAAAAAAGATAAGGATTTTAAAGGTGAAAGTAGTTTTTAGTAGTTTAATGTTAAATACCACAAGAAAATATGAACTCTCTACATTCAGGAACAAAAAAAAAAGTTTGCGCAAATTTGCGCAATTATTTTTGGCGATTTTTTGAAAATTTTACTTTTTTTTGAAAAATTAAAAAAAAATTAGACGCAGTGTAATAAAGCCATAGGCAATAAAGCCATATGGCCTTATTTCTCAATAGAATGAGAAATAAAACCATAAAACCGAATTATGGGAGGAAATTCAGTAGAAGCGATACCAATTGAGATGTCCTGAATAGGTTACTTTTAAGCAGTGACCCTTTTATAAGCTGCAGTACACAAAAATCGCGAAGGAATAGAAAAGCATTTTCATCTTCCTGACATTGATAATGAAAATGATAACGATTATAACGATTGTATTTAGTTTCACTTTTTAAGTATTTTTAAGTTAAGTATTAAATAATGTAAAATAAATATTATAAATAAATATTAATTATCATAGAACTTTAACAACTTAATTACTTATATCGACTATTATAACAATATGAGATGTATATCTGATTTTCTGAATGGACCGTATGTGGTACCTAGGGACACTTATGATCCGATCATAATAAAATCAGGTAGAATGATTTACATTCATATTAAACATGTTCATGTCGAATTTCATCGAGGTAATAAAATGTTTAAGCTAATTATAATTGCTAAACATATTTTCTTAAGGGGCATTATTTTGGACCTAAGGGCAATTATGGACCGACCATAACAAAATTTGGTAATATGATTTAGATTTACAAAATACACGTTCATATCGAATTTCATCACGATACCGATGTTTTTAAACCATTTATAAGCGTAAACGTGAATTTCTAAAGGGGACTTTATATGGGGACTAGGGTCAAAAGTGATCCGATTTTTAAAAAACTTTACACCATGATTTCTTAGTACACAGAACTGATCCATGCTAAATTTTATTATGATTGTTGCATAATTACCATAATTATGTGTAAATAAATGCAATTTCGAGGGGAATTTGTATGGGGGCTAGGCGAGATCACGGACCGATTTAAACCAAAATCAGTTGCCTTCATCCTTGGGCCTAATTATTACTAACACTATCAAAAAATTCCAGCCATTAACTCATAAAACACTTCTATTAATTTTGGCCAGGTTTTCAGGCAAAATGCCCCTCTGTGGGACCCTTTACTGATCTCTGGTATGTATGTATGTATGTATGTAAGGCGTTGAACCATCGACTCTGACTAACTTTCGTTTTCTCTTCTTTCTTTTCGATTGTACATTTGTTTGTTTTTCGGTTTTTATTTATTTTTTTTTTTTTCATCTACAATTCATTCAAGCCTTGCTGTCAACACTGATTTGCTGATGTTCGTTTGGCAAATAAAAACGAAAAAAAAAACTAAGATTCAAACGCCAACAACAACGTAAGCATATTAATTAACGATGATCGTTAACTAATTGTTGTCGTTGTTGTTGTTGTTGTTGTTTGTGTAATTCACGTAAGATGATACGAAATTAATTTGTGTTTCAGCCAAAACATTTAAACGGCAATAAACCAACAACAAACACTATCAACAATCAAAATAAAGACAAAACGACATGAAAAACAACAACAAAAACAAAACAAAGATGCTCTCTTAAGCTTAAACAAACGCTTAAATACGTTTCTATCGTTGTTGTTGTTAGTGTTGTTGTTATTGCTGTTTATTTCCACTTATTTAAGTTTCACGAATATTTTTATACTGTGATGCTTGACTGGTCAACACAGTGCACCGTACATATGCATGGGCATGGTACATGGGCATGGTACACATGGATCTGGTATCTGGGTTTTGTGAATTTGCCTGTGATGTTTTTAATCTTTTTGAGGCTCTTTTGGTGTGTTTATCCTCTTGTTGTTATTCGTGTTCAACATGATTTTTTTTTGTTATTTCACGTTCGATGATAATTTTTGGTGGATTTTTCAACGCGTTTTTTTTTACTTTTTTCCTTATACATCGAGCAGTGTCTTAAGCAGTTCAAAGACGGTAAATGGAAGAGAGGAGAATTAAAATGAAAATTTAAAAAATTTTTGTAAATAAAATTTAATTATTTGCTGTTCTAGCTCTTAAAGGAATAGAAAAGTGGTTAACACGTGTAGAGATTATAAATCTATCAAAGGTGATATGCATACACATACGAATATCTACAAAACTTTGCTATTTAAAGTTAAAATTCTCTTCGAAATAAGTTGTTCTTGTCTTTTACAATACAATAGTATCCCTAAACACTTCTTCTGCTATAGAAACACAAAAGACACAACATTTGCGGCACAGCAAGTTTGTACTGCCGCCATCTCAGGCAAGCAGCATGATCTTTAATTATAGGGTGATTTTTTAAGAGCTATAGGAAAATTTTTCAAAAAAAAAGCGCATAAAATTTAGAAAAATGTATGAAATCTTTATTTGAATCGATAGTACGGTCCATATAATTTAATGTTTGAAGATTATTTCATGCAAATGATGACCGCGACTGCGCCTCAAATGGTCCATCCGCTTAGTCCAATTTTGGCATACTCTTTCCAACATTTCGGCCGGTATCTCACGAATAAATGCTTCAATGTTGTCTTCCAATGCGTCAATTGAAGCGGGCTTGTCTGTATAGACATGAGCCTTAACATAGCCCCACAAAAAATAGTCTAAAGGCGTTACGATTCGCAGCATCTTTGAAGAAGTACGGTCCAATGATGCCACCAGCTCATAAACCCCACCAAACTGTGACTTTTTCTGGATGCATTGGTAGCTTTTGCAATGCTTCTGGCTGATCTTCACTCCAAAATCGATAATCCTGCTTATTTACGTATCCTTTGAGCCAAAAATGAGCTTCGTCGCTGAACACAATTTTTCGATAAAGAAGTGGATCTTCGGCCAACTTTCCAAGAGCACGCATTTTGATAATAAAATTCAATGATTTGCAAGCGTTGTTCGTTTGTAAGACGATTCATGGTTAAATTATAGACCAAACTGAAGATGTTTGACAGTGAAACAAAACACGAAACGTGCGTGTGAGCTGTTTAAACCAGTGTTGCCAAAAAGATAATAGTTAAAAAATCACCCTTTATTTTAAAGGTGGCAGCAGCAAAGCAAAAGTAAAATAGAATCATTGCTTGTTGCCGTGTTTCTTTTTAAATAATTATTTCCATATAAACTTGTGTATTCTCTTTTTGACAGATTGCCGTACCGCAAATAATGCCTCAATTGTGTTTATAGCGTTCTTCTTCTTCTTTTCTCTCCCCTATAAACTGTCTTACTAATGTCAACACAATACCATGCGTTAGCGTAGGCCATTCGCTAAGTGTTGCTTAAAAAGGAGAGATGGAGGGAGATAAAGAATCTAATACTGAAGAGAGACCAAACTGCAATCAAATCTGTGATATTTAACCAACTAGAATGTAAGGAAAATTTACAAATAGCGGATAAATTTAATAAATTTTTTATTGAAAGTATTACTTAGATCCATAAGAGACACGATACCAAATGTGCAATATTCCAACTATGTACATATCTGTGATAAGCTCTAGATTTAAGTTTCGTGAAATAACAAAAGATGAATTAAGGATAGTATGTAAGGATTTGAACAACAAGCCAGACTTTAATAGAATATCGAGTAAGATTATACTTAATAGCTGGAACGTGATAGGAAGAACATTGTTGGATATAGCAAATAAATCAGTAACAACGGAAAGCTTTCCATACAATTGGAAAGAGTCAATGATAACTCCAATTCAAAAGATCGCAAAGACAAAATTATGTGAAGAATTTCGTCTAATAAATACACAGAAAACATGCGAAAGAATAATAGAGAAAGTAGTAAAAAGCCAACTAGAAAAGTACATGGAATCAAACGCCTTACTGCATAAATACCAATCTGGATTTAGAAAGAAATTTTCATGCGAGACAGCTGTCAATTACATTATCAACAGATGGAAAAAAAAACCGAAAAAAATAAGAAAGTAATAGCAATCTTCTTGGATTTTAAAAGAGCGTTCGAAACAGTAGACAGAGGTATACTGCTACAGAAACTTTATAATTACGGCATTCAGGGGATTGAATTAAAGTGGTTTGCGTCATATCTAACAAATAGAAGACAAGTTACAAAAGTAAACAATGTTATATCGCCAACAGCAAATAATGAATATGGCGTGCCGCAAGGTTCAATCTTAGGAGCTCTACTATTTATTATATATATCAACGATATGCCAAACGTATTAAATGATTGTGAGATAATATTATATGCGGATGATGCACTTACATAGAAAAAATGTTGAAATACTTGTTAAGAACAATGTAATATAGGGCTTGTTATTTACATTGTCTAATATATGAGACTGTAAATATATTATGTAAATTTATAAAGTATTTTTTGATACTAATAAAGAAATAATAATAATAATAAAAAAAATCTCACAATCCTCTCAGATTTTTTTTGATATCCTTTGAAATCTTTCCCTTGTTGTTAAGCTCCTTATAAGCCAGTTTAAACTGTATTGCAAGTATTAAGAATTTAATGCGACACAATAAAAAGTCAATAAAACG
The DNA here is from genome assembly GCA_927399465.1 of Sarcophaga caerulescens. Taxonomy (NCBI): domain Eukaryota; kingdom Metazoa; phylum Arthropoda; class Insecta; order Diptera; family Sarcophagidae; genus Sarcophaga; species Sarcophaga caerulescens. Next base: position 8,275,579 of record OV656866.1, on the reverse strand, counting down.
ACTAATAGTCATCCGCTAAAGGACTTCCCACAACCATCAACACATATTCTGTCAGTGCCGACACCCAATAAAACATTTTTTGGTCGAATTAAGACCTCAACTACGTACGTTTGGTGCTATTTTGTTTGGCAATAAAAATTCTAAATTCCTTGTTACCCCTTAGAACAAACGAAACGAAATGAAATTAAAGGAAGGGAAGGAAAGGGAACTGAAAGTAAATGACAAAAATCACATTAAATTTGTTTGGAAAACAATCGTATGTAACGCAGCAGTGGCAATCACAAAATCACAAAAAACAATTTAAAAAAAAAGCAAATAAAATGACATTGGCAACAACAGTAGCAATGGCAGCAACAACAACAACAACAGTAACAACAATATTAATAATAAAAACAAATATTTGTTAATATTGAATTCCAAACAGCGTATTTGCTACATTTAGCGTACTTGACACAGTGTATGACATGAATTGTTAGGAATTTAAGTGATAATATCACTAGTACAGGGAGGGGGAAGTGTTGCTAAACAATAGATAAAATAAAGTATGAATTACACGATTTGCCAGTAAAGTTTATTGCTAAAAACTATTGCTGTTACGTTGTTGTTATTGTGGACGATAGGCAAAAATAAAGGGTGATTTTTTAGCTATTATCTTTTTGACAACACTGGTTTAAACAGCTCACACGCACGTTTCGTGTTTTGTTTCACTGTCAAACATCTTGAGTTTGGTCGATAATTTAACCATGAATCGTCTTACAAACGAACAACGCTTGCAAATCATTGAATTTTATTATCAAAATGCGTACTCTTGGAAAGCTGGCCGAAGATCCACTTCTTTATCGAAAAATTGTGTTCAGCGGAGAAGCTCATTTTTGGCTCAATGGATACGTAAATAAGCAGAATTGTCGATTTTGGAGTGAAGATCAGCCAGAAGCATTGCAAAAGCTACCAGTGCATCCAGAAAAAGTCACAGTTTTGTGCGTGCTCTGTTAAGAAAGTTCATCGCGCGCTTCTTCCATTTTATGTTCAGTTGAATCGACCCACTGAAGCGGCTATTTTTTTGTCCAAAATGCAAGAGCTTGACTTGCATGACATGCGGTTACAACAAGACGGTGCCACATGCCACACAGCACGCGTAACAATGGACTTATTGAGAGGCGAGTTCGGTGAACATTTTATTTCAAGTTCGGGACCGGTCAATTGGCCACCTAGATCGTGCGATTTAACGCCTTTAGACTATTTTTTGTGGGGCTATGTTAAAGCTCATGTCTATACAGACAAGCCCGCTTCAATTGACGCATTGGAAGACAACATTGAAGCATTTATTCGTGAGATACCGGCCGAAATGTTGGAAAGAGTATGCCAAAATTGGACTAAGCGGATGGACCATTTGAGGCGCAGTCGCGGTCAACATTTGCATGAAATAATCTTCAAACATTAAATTATATGGACCGTACTATCGATTCAAATAAAGATTTCATGTATTTTTCTGCATTTTATGTGTTTTTTTTTTGAAAAATTTTCCTATAGCTCTTAAAAAATCACCCCTTATATGCCCGAAAGCATTTGAGTGAGCGTTACACTGACAAAAAAAAACACTGAGGTCAAGTGAGAAATTTTGCTCAAGATGCCTCATACAAATCTCTGCTCACTTCACAGAAAAGTTTTGACCCTGTTAGCAATACCTGCTCATTACCGTTATCCAGCATATAGTGACCGTATTTCCCCTACATAATTGATTTAATTTTGCCATACAGTCCCATACTATTCTCGAGCTATCCTAATCAGAAATCAGCAAAGAATAGTTTTTTCGCTACTCATAAGCACTTATGAAATTTTCAATATAAGTGAGTCAACAATATTGAAATTTAACTACTCTGCTCTGATTCATTCATACTCACTACTACATTGATTTATAAGTACAGGTTGCAATGAGTATGCATACAACGTTGACATCAAACTCATACCATTCGAAATATGTTTGATTCATAAGCCTACTCATTTAGATTCACTTTAGATCTTTAGAAAAATACTTATATGTACTCTTATAAATGATTTGAGAGACTCGATTCATTTATCAAAATTTACAGTCTTATGTGATGTTTTTATAACACAGGCATTTTCACTTGCCTGCCTGTTTGCATGGAAAACACAAACAAAAACACTCAATTTTGTTTGTGTTTCCCATATAAACAGGGAGGCAAGTAAAATAGCCTGTGTTACAAAAACATCACATTAGTTGTTATTGCATTTACAACGAAAGAAAAAAGACACATAAGCAAACAAGACAGTGCAGCAAGCAGAGCAAACACACAACCTTTTAGTGAGTATTTTATGGTGTTTTCTTTTCTACAAAGAAAATGTCACCCTCTTACAAGGTATATTAAAAAATTGCTGATCAACCCTTTGTAATGGAATTTTTTATTTGAGAAGAACAAAACACAAATATTAAAAAAGGGTATGTCCTGTGTTTACCACTTATTAAGAAAATGAATGAGGAAATACCAATTTGTTCAAAAGATGACGAAGATGAATCTAGTAACTGATTTATTTCAATTTTCGCAAATAAAATAGATGCAGCAGTATCCATATTTAAAAATTTAATTTAATAATATGTTGTTTTCTATAATATATATAAATATGAAAAAGGTGTTGCCAGATCGCTAAATTTTCGACTTAATTTTTTGAGCACTTTTTTATAACCAAATAAATTTTTTAGCACTGTTCTAACACTGAATATAATTTTTTTTTTTTTTATTACTGACCATGTATCTTTAATAATGTAATGTTTCCTTAAGGTTACTCCACAAAACAATGAAAAAATTAACTTCAAAATTGGACAACGATACCAGGCGACATTTTTTAAATTTCATCTGGTAACCCTATAAATAAACAAAAGTCATCTGCTTTACAGGGCATTATCAGCACTCTCGATTTATACAGAGCATAAAATGCAATGCCCTCCACCATTGGCAAGTGCAAATTATTTAGAATAAAACATACCACCCTTTTAGAGGGCGAAACATTTTTAAGAAACAAACACAAAATTGCATTTTTTAAAATAAAATGCACATTTTTTGGTAGAAAAGAAAACACCATTAGCGTTCGTACGCGAATCATACTTATTTTGCACATTGTGTATATGTTGAGTTGTGGATCAACAACATCATACATGTTGTTAGGTATGAATATGATGGATGAGTACTTCAAACTTTGAATGAATGAGCAGAGGTTCCATGATATTAAAATAAGTATGAATGCGTCTAAGTATCAGAAATTATGAGTATGATTCGATTCAAATTCTCATCTTTTTGAATACTCATTGCTGATCTCTGATCCTAATACAAGACGATGGCTTGTAAATGGCGGCCTAACGACAAGTATTGCTATTTCCATCCCATACAAGTGTACTGTAATGAACTCCTTTTTCTGTTTCATTTCTCTCAGTGTATTTGCTTAACGCAATGTTTTGTTTGCTTTCAATCATATTTTTTTTTCTAATTTTTTGCCGCTGTAACCGGTACTTAAATCATTATTTACATACAAAATTTATATCCATTTATACGATTACCTTACCTCTTTGTATGGATGTGTGTTTTCTATGTAGGTACACATGTATGTAGTCATACTATGTTACAATGTGGCATGTCTTACGTGCTATACAAATGTGTGTGTGTGTGTACATTTGTAAATACGCCGAGTATATAATCGAATTAGGGTGGCAAATGTAAGGCAAATATTTTCATAAATTTACTCACTTTTATAGTGGGCCATAACGAATCCAGCAATAGCAACAGCAATACCAACACAAACAGTAACAATAACAATAACAACAATAACAACAACAACGAGATATCATTAACAAGCAAAAGTTTTCATTTTTAAGGGTGAGTGTATGTGTCTTAGAAAACAGGGCGAAATTCATAACGCAACAGAAGGATACAAAAACAAAAACAAAAAAACATTGAAAATCTCTGCGTGTTGTGTTGATAATTGTATGGAGATCCTGTAGTAAATAGTTTACAAAACAAGCAGCAGTCAGGAAACGTTTGATACGTTCATACATATGTTTGTTGCAACATCTTCTATTCATTGATGTGGTTGGGTTTATTATTGTTTGCTATTAGTGTGATACTCACACAAACACACACACACACACACACGCATTAATGAAAGGAAATATTCGCATGCATGTGTGTTTGTATGTGGTGGTAAACGTATGCTGGATGTACAGCATGTTTAATTAGTTGTATCAACATGAAACAGTGGTGTTAACAAGAAATATTTCATTGTGAATGAATGAAAGAATAAAAAAAAACTTATTTTTTAGGGGTATTTGAACAAATTAAAGCGTTATGAGTGGTTTGTCAAACTATCTTAAGATCATACTTATTAAGTAAGTGTGTTAGACTTTACCATCATTGTTTTGGAATCATGAATTTGACAGAGTATTGACTCCCTAACAAAGACAGTTTCAGTTTCTAGTCTCCTATTCATCATCTTCGTTGCAGCTTTTGCAGAAACCATTATGTGGCCTGGAGGTCAGTGTCGTGTTATCACTGCTGTGAGATTCCTTAAATGGAATCGTGACAGGTTTAATGCAAATTCTGTTCTCCATATCAGGCTAGATCTGTGTGGTGCCTATACAAGTGGGTTAATTAAACCATCTTAGTTTTGCCAATGACTGGAGTTCTTGCAAGACCATTTGTTTGCCTGTCTGCAGAGGAGCCTCAATCTCATGAAAGCATTCAATTGTATTTTCCGTGATGCAAGTGCGTCGGCCTTGTTCTTATCTTTGTTGTCTCCATGTCGAGGAACCCAAATGAGGGCAACCGTCGCATGACTCGCTATCTCGTACAGAGGCAACCGTTATTCTTGGACAATCATAGATGTGGTGTACACCAGAGATCAGTAATGAATCGTTTTTTCACTACTCATAAGCACTCATGACATTTTAAATATAAGTGAGTCAACAATATTGAAATTTAACTATGTATTCTGATCCATTCATACTCACTACAACGTTGATTTATAAGTAGAGGTTGCAATGAGTATGCGTACAACGTTGGCATCAAACTCATACCATTCGAAATATGTTTGATTCATAACCCTACTCATTTAGATTCACTTTAGAACTTTTTTTTTTTAATTGGTCACTACAACCCTTCAGTCAAGATTATTGACCTAGTTTCTCACACCACTTATGTTGTGTGTGTTAATTTTATACATAAGTGGCGGGAACTACAGTTTAAAGTCGACTCCGAACGACAGATTTTTTGAGAAACTTTTCATGGCATTTTTATTTTACTCTCAGAGTTTTTGCCAGAAATCTGCTGAGACGAAATCTCCGAAGAAATACTTTTTGTATTTTGTTTTGATGTCTGGCCTGGGGCTCGAACCCTGGCTTTACGTCTAATAAGCCAACACACTACCTAATAGACTACGGCGAATTCAACATGTACGAATTCTCGTACAGAGGCAACCGTTATTCTTGGACAATCATAGATGTGGTGTACACCAGAGATCAGAAATGAATCGTTCTTTCGCTACTCATAAACACTTATGAAATTTTGAATATATGTAAGTGAGCCAACAATATTGAAATTTAACTTTTCTGCTCTGATTCGATTCATTCGTACTCACACTACAACATTGATTTATAAGTACAAGTTGCAATGAGTATGTGTATAACGTTGACATCAAACTCATACCATTCGAAATATGTTTGATTCATAAGCCTACTCATTTAGATTCACTTTAGAACTTTAAGGGCCATTATTACAACTTGCCGTTAAACTTGGGTTTAGTTAAAGGTACCTTTAGCTAAAGGGAACTGTAAAGTTACCTTTAACTGATTTTCTTTATTACAACTTACAGATAAAATAAAATTAAAATATGACAGTGCCGGAGCAAAGTCGATAAAACTGCTCAATTAAACAAGTTTTTTTTTTTTAACGCAGTGGCAACAGCGGACTTCGTTTTTTTGTTGTATATGATCATTTTGTTTAAATTTGAAGCTGTCATATCGAAATTAGTATATGATATGGCAAGTTCAAATATAAAGTGAGCTTTAAATGTTAAAGGTAGGATGATGTTCCCTTTAGCTTAACGATCACTTCTATCTTATTGGGTACTCATAATAATGAAAAACAATTTATCTGCCCGTTAAAATCCTCCCTTTAGTTAACGGTAAGTTGTAATAATGGCCCTAAGAAAATACTTATAATACTTAGAAATGATTCGAGTGACTCGAATCATTCATCAAAATTTACAGTCTTAGTTGTTATTGCATTTACAAAAAAAGGAAAAAGACACATCAGCATAACAGAAACGGAACAGCAAGCCGAGCAAACACTCAACCTTTTAGTGAGTATTTTAGTGTTCGTATGCGAATCATACTTATTTTGTGATTCGTGTATATGTATTATTGGATATGAAACTGTCTTTTATTGATCATATTAGTGTGATGATTGGCAAGGCTCGGGCTGTTCTTGGTTTTGTGAAGAGATGGGCTAGGGAATTCATTGATCCTTAAATAACAAGACTACTGTACATTTCACTTGTTAGACCTATTTTAGAGTATGCGTCTATTATTTGGAATCCATACTATCGTTGTCATAGTGATTCAATAGAGTCTGTGCAGAAGCAGTTTTTATTATTCTGTTTACGTGGCCTAGGATGGGATTATGGCAATGGGTTTCCATCATATGAGGCTAGATTAGATTTGGTGAAACTTCCAACTTTGGAACGTAGAAGGGCTGTCTTAGGGGTTTGTTTTGTTTTTAATCTGGTTAAGGGTGATATCGATTCTGAGTTTTTGCTTTCTAACCTGAATTTCAGTATTCCAGCAAGATTTTCACTGCACTATCGTCCTCTTTCTTTAGATTTCTATAGAACGAACTATGGAGCTAATTTTCCTTTTCGTAGATTATGTAATGATTTTAATTTATATTATGATTTTATTGATTTTAATTGTACTGTTTATAATATTAAACGTAGCTTATATGCTAGCATTAATTTGTAAATTATTATATCTTCTATCTTCTATCTATATATATAAAAATGAATGTATGTTTGTATGTACCTTATAGACTCTTAAACTATGCATTTAATCATGTTATGATCTTTAGCAAAGTTGTTGCGTATGAGCCGGGGAAGGTTACTAGGTTGGTATGACCAATTTCCGACAGGTGGCGCCACTGAAAACTACTAAAAATGAATTAAATCGTAAACTGTGTATTTGATCATTTTATGATCTTTAGCAAAGTTGTTGCACATGAGCCGACGAAGGTTTCTAGGTTGGTATGACCAATTTCCGACAGGTGGAGCCACTGAAAATTACTAAAAATGAATTAAATCGTAAACTGTGCATTTGATTATGTTATGATCTTTAGCAAAGTTGTTGCGCACGAGCCGACGAAGGCTTATAAGTTGGTATGACCAATTTTCGACAGGTGGCGCCACTGAGAATTACTAAAAATTAATTCAATCGTAAACTATGCATTTGATTTTGTTATGATCTTTAGCAAAGTTGTTGCGCATGAGCCGAGGAAGGTTTCTAAGTTAGTATGACCAATTCCCGACAGGTGGAGCCACTGAAAATTACTAAAAATGAATTAAATCGTAAACTGTGCATTTGATTATGCTTGAATTGAATCGTAAACTATGCATTTGATCATGTGTTGATCGGAGAAATACCAGACATTTTAGGATTCCTCATTTATGATTTCAATAATATTAGTATAACTCATTCCCGTAAAATATCAATCACATATTTGAAACATTTTAATTTTGAAATTTTTTTAAAAAAGCTGTTGTTTGTATCTCAGACATTTAAAGACATTTAATTTTGAAAAATAAATAATATAAACATTTACGGTCTGAAAGTAAATCAAAATATTTTAAAAGGCAAGACAGCGTTTTAATTTTTTTTCTTTTAATATACATACATAAATATAAGTTTACATTGTGTGGAAGAGATATAAGGTAAATAAATAGGTACCACAAAAATATCTGTATAAATTACTTCTACAAAAACATCCGGTTCAATTGGATTGGGTACATTGTGAATAAAACGCATTTTTAAGGTCGTTCCCGTGCAATCATGCCTCCAAAGCGACAATCAATTGGTCTACCTTCATCTCAAGCACGGAGGCAAAGAGCATTACGAGCCTCAGAATTAGACGAGCAACGAGCATTGAGACTTGAAAACCTTCGAGCACATGCCGCTGAGACCCGTTCGCAGCAATCACTTGAACAACGAGAAGTGAGATTAGAAACTGTTCGAATACGTACTACTCAAACCCGTTCGTATGAATCATCTGGACAACAGGAAAGAAGGCGGCAAAATACTCGAATAAGCACCGCTCGATCAAGACGAACACTGCACGCTGATTTAAATCTTGCTGCATTCCATTATGACAGTAATAATGATTACAGTCTTCATCCAAATGTAGTCATTGGAAAAATGGATAAAATTTGTATGTATTGTAGCGCCCTCAAATTTAAGAACGAAACGCCAGGGATGTGCTGTGCCAGTGGAAAAGTTAAACTGCCAGAATTACTTCTACAACCCGAGCCACTGTTAACGTTGCTATCAGGTGTTACTCCTGAGTCAAAGCATTTCCTACAAAACATCCGCAAATACAATTCATGCTTTCAAATGGCATCCTTCGCTGCAAGTGTGTGGATTAAATTTGGAGAATCCGTGCTTCTCACATGGGCAGCTCTATGTGGCCTGCTCACGCGTTGGAAAGCCTTCTGATTTATTCGTTTACGCACCAGGTGGAAAGACGAAAAATATTGTGTACCCCACAACACTTCAATAAATGTTCATAATCTAAAACCTTTACATTTTTAGAGTTTATGACAATTTTTTTTAATGGACAAACTCAATAAAATGATTCAAATTTATTTTAGTTGGTGGCGTAGCAACGTGCGCAGGGTACAGCTAGTTATTATATAAAAATGTATTTTCGTTCTTGTCTTACGTAGTTTATTGTTACTTTATTCAGCTTCTGATTAAGTTCTGTAGCTGTTTTATGTTCCCGTTGCCATGTTCAGTTATTAATAGTCGAAATTAACAACATCATACGTCTTAAGTGTGAGTATGATGATGAGTACTTCAAACTTTGAATATGAGTAGACGATGTTCCATGATATTAGAATAAGTGTGAATGCGTATAAGTATCAGAAATTATGAGTATGATTCGATTCTACTCATCTATTTTAAATACTCATTGTTGATATCTGGTGTACACATTCTCTATGCGTTTAGTACTGTTGCAAGTTGTTGAAGTTTTCTGTAATGATTCTGCTTTTAAGGCCGGCTTAAAACGAATATATTCAGGAAAAGTAAATTTTATGGAAATCACTTTTTGACACTGCAAGGATGCATACGTTTGTATACGAATGCAGTTGGTTTAAGATATAAAATTATTATCACTTTCAGAATCAGATATTGTAAGTGAAGCAAACCTTAGTCGCTTCATACATTCCTTACCATGGCTTTTTATATACTAAATAAGTCTTATTACCTAGTATTTTCAAGATTAAACTCTTTTCAATCATAATTTAATCCTTTCCTTAAAATAAGCAAAAAAAAAAATAAAAAAGAATAAAAGAATATTCCGTAATTCTAACACACTGTTCTTCCTCTTTTAAATGCGGCAAATGAGTAGAACAAATTTTCTATACTTTACCTATAAACATCCCCATTCCATCCATTTGAAAGAGTAACATCAACAGCAACAACAACAACTATAAAGTTTCCCTAGAATTATATGTACGTTCAAAATATTGCGTTGCTTTGCGATGTGATGCGATACGATACGATACAATAGGGTGCAAGCGTAACTGATTTTGTTGTTCCATAAACATTCGTAAACACGACAGCAGGCATCGACATCGTAAATAAAAACAAATTCGAGGCATAATTTAATAGCAACAGCAACAACAACAATAATAACAATAGCAATAACAATAGCAACAGCAAATCTAAAAGAATAATGACGATGACGTTACCAAATGAAGTGATTGTTAAATGCGGTTCTCCGTACAATTTAAAATAAAATGGCAAAATGGCTGTGACGACAGTTTGATATCTAAATAAAAACCAACCAAATGAAATAATCAAATAACAACAACAACAACAACAAAATGAAAAAATTTAAAAAAATATATGCTACAACAACAACAACTGCAACAGGGAGAACAATAGCAATGAAAATGAAAAACAATTTGTAAGGAACGCAAAAAATCCAGAAAAAAGGGTGTCAGCCAGCATGCCTACCTAATAACAGTGTTGATTAAAACACTAGGGACATAGAACACATACATATGTAAGTAAAGAAAGCAGCACCAGGCCAGAGTGCAAATTGTCTTCGGAAAAACGTTCTTTTAACCCTTTGACGACCATAGGCAAGTATGCTTGCCCGGGGGTTTTTGGCTTATATATTTGTCCAGGTTACAGATAGAGTAAATATGTCAGAGAATGTTTTATAGAAAAAGATTGGGGCAACAAAAATGTAGTTGAGTGCAAAACCCTATCTGGCTAAACTTGTACTCTACGAGGCTCCAAATTTGGCCAAATAGTGGTCTTTATACCGAGGGTTACTACAGGGTAAAGATAGGGCACAAGGGGATGGGAGTCAATTATGTTTTGGATTTAGCCTTTGTCTATCAAAAAATATAATGAACAATTTTGGATAAACTCCAAACTGCCTAAAAATAGTCATTTTATGTTTGGCAATTATGTTTGCCTATGGCTTGAAGCGAAAAATATCATTCCTAAAATACTCAATAGCGAAGTATTCAATAGCGTTTGTAATTTTGAAAGTAAGTTGTTGTAAATCACAAATGTTGTGAATTATTTAGTTAGCACTTGCTATTTTTTTTTATAGAGCTGTGTCTCATGATAGTGGAGCAGTCCAACCTATATGCTTTACAAGAAGGGCGTATGTTCACTTTGACCGTATCCGAGTTTAAGGCTTATATGGGTATTATCATACGTATGAGCTTAGTGAAACTCCCATCAACGCGTCTGTATTGGTCAACTGATCCAACATTTCACCAAGCTAAGATTGCAGGAGTCATGCCACTGAACCGATTTGAGGAAATTACAGCCAATCTTCACTTTTGTGATAACAGTAAGGCTGATGGCTACAAAATCCGTCCAATTATAAAGCACATTAACAAGGCTATGCCTGACGCATATACATTTTCCAAAAAACTCCCAATTGATGAACATATGGTAAAGTTTAAGAGACATAATGCCATGAAACAGTATATGAAGGACAAATCTATTTCATGGGGATTCAAACTATGGTGTTTATGTGAGTCAGAAACTGGATAGTTGTATAATATTGACATTTACACAGGAAAAAAAAAAAAACATTTGTTGAACACGGTCTTGGCGAAGCCGTCGTCCTGCAGTTATGTAAGCTTGCCAGTGGCTTGAAGGTTTGAAGTTTACTTTGATAATTTCTTTACAAGTCTAAACTTAATACATATTCTCCAGCAAAATGAAATAATGGCATGTGGAACTATTCGATGTAGTAGAAAGCACATGCCGAAGAATTTTCCGGCTGATAAAGAAATGAAAAGAGGGGACATAAGTTACTTCATGTCAGAAAGCATTTCCGTCGTCAAATGGATGGACAATCAATCGTGGTGTCTACCTCGCCTCAAATTTTATTGACCCAACAGAGGTAATCAACACCAACACGTCGCTTGACCAGCTAATAAAATAGATATTGATTGCCCTCTGATTATACAGCACTACAACAAAGGAATGGGAGGCGTTGATCTAATGGACCAAAAGAAATTTTTTTGTTATGAGTACGATCGCAGAAGTAAGTGGCGTTATTATTTACGATTGTTCTTCGACCTATTTGAGCTATGTGTTCATAATACTTAGTTATAAATATATAAGAAACTCATATTGGCTAACAGTTCCTCAGTCAATGTGACTTCAATTGAATTTCGAGCAGCTTTAGCCAAAGAACTGATAAGTTGCTTCAATTCAAGAAAACGTGCCTTTTCAGCGTCAACCAAATTTGGAACTCATTTATAAGCAAGCCCAAATCTCTTTATAAAATGGAAAAGAGTGAATGTTGGAAACGCTGCTTTCATTCTGTTTCCTATAAAAAATTTAGTCGATATATAGAAACTATCACGAACAACACTAATTACAAATTTTTAAGGTTAATTGTATTTTACTTTATATTTTTAATAGAAAAAACTGCTTTTAAATCATGTCTAAAAATTAATAATTTTGGATAAAAAGATTACTTTCAACCCATAGGCAACTATATTTGCCAAGCGAAATGGGGGACTTAGAGGATACCCAGGAGGGCAATTTTTGTTTTTCGTCACTACTATTAGGCCACAGATTATTAAAATAAAACAAAAGGTTAAATAGCTTCAGCCGAAAAGGGTTAAAGTTTCTTTACATTCGTCATTTCAATTGAAAAGAAGATCAATTTTACTTCGGACATACATACATACATACATAATTGGTCATTACAACCCTGCAGTCAGGATTATGGACCTAGTTTCTCACACCACTTATGTATGTTGTGTGTTAATTTTATACATGAATAGAGGGACCTACAGTTTTAAGTCGACTCCGAACGACAAATTTTTTGCCAGAAATCTGCTGAGAGGAAGTCAACGAAGAAATATTTTTTTCATGTTTTTGTTTTGATGTCTGCCCTGGGGTTTGAGTCGTGGCCTAATAAGCCAAAACGCTACCTACTAGACTACGGCGACTTTTTTTGTTTTTGAGTGAGACGACTAAATTCGTTTGGATTTTGTAAACTAATAAAGCAACGTAATCTGTAACAAATCGTTCAGATCATCTACTCAGCCACTGTCTAGATAATCCTAGCAACTGAACACAGAAATAACCAGAACTTTTGAGAAAGATCTGCAGAATTTAGAAAGCAAAGTGGGTAGAGACACAAAAGCAGAGCTAAGCAGGAATTCAATCAGCTTGACGTGCATATAAATTGAACGTGTTATACCACGTTTCTTAAGATTCAGCAATGCCAACAGCCATCTAATACAACCTACAAGCATTGCGCATTATTTTTTCTTTCACACAAGACCAGAGTCCATATCCTGTCTTCATGTGGTAATAGAATCCAACAGCTTTTTATGGATCTTCACATAAAGAAGTCTTTTATGTCTGGTAGTATATTAACACAGATTTGTTGTTACGCTTATGTTCTTGGCATTGAGTCATCTGTGCCTAAGAGGTATAAACTAAACATTGGGGAATCCATGGTTCAAAGGGGTGATTTTTTAAGAGCTATAGGAAAATTTTTCAAAAAAAAACACATAAAATTCAGAAAAATGCATAAAATCTTTATTTGAATCGATAGTACGGTCCATGAAGTCGCCGTAGTCTAGTAGGTAGTGTGTTGGCTTATTAGACTGAAGGCCCGAGTTCGAATCCCAGGTCAGACATCAAAACGAAAATATGAAAATATTTCTTCGGCGACTTCTTCTCAGCAGATTTCTGGCAAAAACTCTGAGAGTAAATAAAATTGCCATGAAAAGCTTCTCAAAAAACTGTCGTTCGGAGTCGACTTTAAACTGTAGGTTTAATTATGTATGTATGTGTACGGTCCATATAATTTAATGTTTGAAGATTATTTCATGCAAATATTGACCGCGACTGCGCCTCAAATGGTCCATCCGCTTCCAACATTTCGGCCGGTAGCTCACGAATAAATGCTTCAATGTTGTCTTCCAATGCGTCAATTGAAGCGGGCTTGTCTGTATAGACATGAGCTTTAACATAGCCCCACAAAAAATAGTCTAAAGGCGTTAAATCGCACGATCTAGGCGGCCAATTGACCGGTCGCGAACGTGAAATAAAATGTTCACCGAACTCGCCTCTCAATAAGTCCATTGTTACGCGTGCTGTGTGGCATGTGGCACCGTCTTATTGAAACCACATGTCATGCAAGTCAAGCTCTTGCATTTTGGGCAAAAAAAAGTTGGATATCATCTCACGGTAACGCTCACCATTTACAGTTACGTTACGATTCGCAGCATCTTTGAAGAAGTGATGCCAAATTCAATGATTTGCAAGCGTTGTTCGTTTGTAAGACGATTCATGGTTAAATTATAGACCAAACTGAAGATGTTTGACAGTGAAACAAAACGCGAAACGTGCGTGAGCTGCTTAAACCAGTGTTGCCAAAAAGATAATAGCTAAAAAATCACCCTTTAGATTTTCTCAGTAAAAGATTAAATGTAATCCCACAGTTCATTGACTCGCTATGGTTGCTTGACGTACGAAAAATAGTGAGAAATACATTTCCCGAGAGTTTATCGAGTATAAAACAGGAAGCATTCTTTATACGTCAGATTAATTTTTAATTGCTTTTTGATTTCTGTTTTCCAATATTTTGTGGTAACCACAGGTAAAAAAAATTTTTTTTTGTTCCAACCAATTTTGACCAACACTGTAACACGTCATATCTCTTCAGCACACACTCGTATTTACTCATATTTACGCGCTTTTTAGGAGTAAACAACCGCTATTTGATTATTACCTTTTTGCTTTGTAGAAATGTTGTTGTTGTTGTTGTTATTGTTCAGTTGCTTATAATTGGCAGGATTTAGGAATACTCGCTCGCTGTATTGTATTTACATTGCCACTGTTATTCATGTTGTTGTTGTTGTTGTAGTTGTTCTTGTTTCTCGCCATTTCAAATATGTTGGATTTATAAAATAACTAGCTAATACCTGGTGTGCTTCGCTACCCCCCCATCGAAATTAAATACATAATTATTAAGAAATGTATTTATTTGGTAATTAAATTATGCAATTATTCTTAAAGGTTTATTCTAATTTCATTTGATGACAATATATTTCTATTTATTTCTTACTTGTTAAAATTTAATATATACTTTTTTTCTTAAAAAAATAATTCTTACTCTAATAATGCCTTGGGATACACAATATTTTTTGTTTTTCCCTCTGGTGCATATACATATAAATCTGCGAGTTTTCCTACTCGCGAACATGCGACATAAAGCTGTCCATGTGAGAAACATGGATTTTCTAGATTAAGTCCACAAACTTGCAAGGATTGACCTTGAGCTTTATTAATCGTCATTGTAAATGCTAGGCGAAAAGGAAATTGCAGGCGCTTGAAATCGAATGGCATCTCCGATGTGGTCATAGACATACGTGGCAGCAATACATCAGTTCCCTTAAACTTTCCAGTTATAATGGTCGCCTCGATAAGATTGTTCATCATTTTTTTACTGTTAGTCGAGTGCCATTACAAAGTCGTGGAGGATCAATATTTCTAAGTAAAATAATGGGAACACCGTTTTTTAACTGTAAGTCATGTGGTGGAAAGCCTGGTAAATCTAACGACGACATCCTCAATATTTGAAACTGTTGATCGATTTATAAGTTCTTAGATTCCCATCGATCTTGTTGAGAACATACACAATTTATTAATTCTTCTTTTGATTGTGTTATTCTATAAAAGTCTGATGGAAATTTTATATACTTTGTTATAGGATCCATTGGAATTCTTCCATTACCTAAATCAAGCAATTTTTTTTTTTTTTTTTAAATTTTTATTTATTATTCGGTTACAAAGCAATTCATTATATCATCCTAAAGATACCTCTGCGCCGTATAGGCATTATAGAGGTGAGTTAGCAATAACATCCTAACAAAAGTTTAAAAGATGTAAGCAAATAATGAAAATAATTTAAATAATTAATTTAAAAGACAATAATATTAATAGTAATAGTAATTACATGCATTTGGATATAAAATTAAAAATAAGAATAAAGATTTTTTATCGAAACTTCAAAATTTTCAAGGCAGTAAATCCTCCAAGTTACCTAGCAAAAATTTCTTTAAGTTTGTCTTAAATAATGAAATGTTATTAATTGATTTTACGGACTCTGGCAAGTTGTTAAATTCCCGACTACCAATATATTCAATGCGTTGCTTAGACATCTCAAGCCTACAGCGAGTTAATACTAAACTCGTACTATTCCTCGTAAATATCGTATGTTGGTTACGCGTAAATTTTATGGTGTGATGACCAATATTGTTCAAGGACTTAAACACAAAAATTAAAAGTTGATACTTGTATATTCCACATATTGGCAAAATCGTTTTCGAAACATTTCTATATAGTGATATAGTTGAGTACCTTTGAGGAAGGTTGTACACTATCTTTAGAGCTTTGTTTTGTATACGTTGTAGGGATTTTAGTTCATTTGTATGTTTACAGCAGTGTTTACCAAAAATTTTTTGGTTATGTATTAGTGAGTAAGAGAGAGAAAATAAATTGAGAGAATTGATTTATTTACAGCCATAGAAAAGTGTTTGTAATATACGTTATTTTGATTTTCATTTTATCAACTTACATATGTAAAGCTATCTATCTTTGGCTTAATAATTTTAGATAAATAAAAATAAAATAAAAAAATCCATTTTTTATTAAAAGATCGTAAAGGTATCCAACTTTGGGTTGAAAATTAGACCATGTTTTTAGATAAATAAAAATAAAAAAAATAATAAACCATTTTTTATTAATAGAGAAAAAGCAAGCATTCTAAAGCATTTAAAAAAAATTATACTATGCGACAAAATATATAAGGCATTGAATATTATCAAAAGCATCTTTTAACATACAATATTTTTTGAGTGTCATTCTGAAAAAAATGGTAAAGCATCCGCCGCACATGTGTTCTTGTCGCAGTCTGATCGACAACTAAATCAAAAAACACAAGAATGCGTGTGAGTTCTCTCCGCACAATTGTGCTATGAAATGGTAAACGATGGTTTACAGCCATACAAGATGGTTAAATATCCAAATTGGCTTTGTATCAATGCATTGTAAATTGATAGTTTTGTATTTTCATCAAATTTATGTTTGAACTTGTAGAGTATTGCAATCGCCGAACTTATTCTGGACCTAAGATATTGTATATGTATGTTCCAGGACAGATTACTTTGCAAATGTATTCCTAGATAATTTATTGAAGAAACTTCCTTAATTTCGGTACCATCTACTCTTACACTGAAATTATCATTTGGGCAATTAGTTGGCCTAAATTTAACCAGCTTTGTTTTATTAGTATTCAAAATGAGTTTATTTATTTTAACATATTCAACGATTAACGCTGCATCTCTTTCAATGTAGGCCTTAGCCACTGTGTCATATTTATATGGGTAAAATATGCAAATGTCATCAGCATACAGAAAAAGTTTTCCATTCAAATCAAGGTGAATAATATCATTTATATACAAAGTAAACATTAATGGGCCCAATACACTGCTCTGCGGTACACCATGATCCACGCTACCAATAAAGCTGTTTTCCTTATTTATCTGAACAAATTGTTTTCTATTTGTTAGATAACTTTCAAATAGATCCAGTTCACGGTTACGAACTCCATATAGACTTAACTTTTCAAGTAGAATGCCATGGTCAACAATATCGAATGCCTTCGTAAGATCAAAAAATAATCCTACGACGCCACTGTGCCCATCATCTAAACCTTTACATATATAATTAACTACATTTACCACAGCTTCCTCCGTTCCACAACCTTTTCTAAATCCATACTGATAATCATTTAGGAGATTGTTTGGAAAAAGTTGAAGCTGAAGCATCACGTTGCAACTGAACACGCATATTAGTAGTTAATTTTAGAGTGTGAACATGTCGCCAAAGGTATGATGATTTGAGACATGCATTTAGCTCATCAGCTGGCGTTGATCCCAAAAATTGGATCAACTCTAGCTGTTACAGTTTTTCAGATATACAGATTTTCGTATTTACTTTATATGGGAGGTGCCACACCCACTCTTGCTAGTTCACCCATTCTTCTCCAAAATATTTATATTGAAACTGTAGTTACTTGTACAAAATTTGAGGTATCTTGCTGTTATAGTTTTTCCAATATACCCATTTTGTTGTTAGCTTACAATAGTAGGTAATGTAGTATATGTGGGCGTGGCACCTCGCACATTTGTAACCTATAACTCATTCCAGACATACAGGAAGATACTGTGAAGAAAATCGGTTCAGCCGTTTAGCCGTCTATAAAGTTCAAACATACAAACATACAAACAAACACACATTAATTTTTATATATAAGTAGATTTAACCCATGTTTGCCTAACAATCACCCTGTTTGCTACAATACAATATAATGTATATATTTGTTGTTGTTGTTGTATTGTTTTCATTATTTTTGGTGGGGTACACTTTTGTATTCTCTATCTAAGTTCCGCAATATGTGTGTATGTATGTCATCCTCTATTAAATTTGTATTCATTGGATTTTTTTTTGGTAATATTTTAAGGGTATTATGCCCAACTAAAGTATGTGCTGCGTTTTGTTGTCACAAATTTAATGTCATTGTCACTACTGTTCGATTTTTTTTTTTTTGGCATCTGTCTGTGTGTTTGTGTGTATGTTTGCGTCTTCTCAATAACGTGCTAAATATGGGAGTGTCCTTGTCATTTTTGGTACATTTTTGATCCCATTTGGGTTGTATGAAGTTGTCATTGCTGCTGGCATCCTTTTGTTTTTTTTTTTGTTTGCTTTCAATGGGAACGAGCATCATAGTGTAATGACAGTGTGTATGTCATATGTCGTTTATGTAAATATTGCTTCTGCTTTACAATGTTTAACAAGCGAAAACTAATGAATTTATGATTCCCGTTTTATACTTTTCATTCTCTTTGATCTATACATTAAACACACACGGTGTGTGTGTGTATGAGTGTGTGTGATAATTTATATTTTTTTTATGATTTTCATTTTCACACATTTTATAATATTTGCGCGTTGCCTTTGCCTTTCGATGTTCGTTTTCGTTGTTGCAAACACCGTTGAAAAGCAAATAAAACGATTGTCATTCATTCACTTACTCATTAACGGAATTTTTTTGATTTATGAATCACAATTTAAATACACAAAAGGCAAGAGACAAGAGAAACAAAAAACAACAACGTAATAATATGTATGTGTTGCAACATATTGCAATACAACACATACAATCTGTATTTGCATGCATGCATGCATGATGGATATTTTTAATGAAAACATTTTAAGGAATACAAATACAGACACACTCGGACAGTCGTTGATATTAAAATATTAAGAAAATACATACTGTAGCCTTAGTAACTTCCATTGTTACTTTTGTCTTATGAATACAAAAGACATTGTATCGGGTGATTTTTTAAGAGCTATAGGAAAAATTTTCAAAAAAAAACACATAAAATTCATAAAAATGCATGAAATCTCTATTTGAATCGATAGTACGGTCCATATAATTTAATGTTTGAAGATTATTTCATGCAAATGTTGACCGCGACTGTGCCTCAAATGGTCCATCCGCGTAGTCCAATTTTGGCATACTCTTTCCAACATTTCGGCCGGTATCTCACGAATAAATGCTTCAATGTTGTCTTCCAATGCGTCAATTGAAGCGGGCTTGTCTGTATAGACATGAGCTTTAACATAGTCCCACAAAAAATAGTCTAAAGGCATTAAATCGCACGATCTAGGCGGCCAATTGACCGGTCCCGAAATAAATATGAAATAAAATGTTCACCGAACTCGCCTCTCAGTAAGTAAATTGTTACGCGTGCTGTGTGGCCTGTGGCACCGTCTTGTTGAAACCACATGTCATGCAAGGCAAGCTCTTGCATTTTGGGCAAAAAAAAGTTGCATATCATCTCACGGTAGCGCTCACCATTCACAGTTACGTTACGATTCGCAGCATCTTTGAAGAAGTACGGTCCAATGATGCCAAATTCAATGATTTGCAAGCGTTGTTCGTTTGTAAGACGATTCATGGTTAAATTATAGATCAAACTGAAGATTTTTGACAGTGAAACAAAACACGAAACGTGCGTGAGCAGTTTAAACCAGTGTTGCCAAAAAGATAATAGCTAAAAAATCACCCGTTATTACAATAAATCTGTGGACTTATCAAAGACCAATCTGCTTACTACAGTAGAAGCAATCCTTAAGGACAATTGCTTTTTCATTTCATTGAAAATGTCCAGGAAATCTTACTGACTTTGAAGTCGCCGTAGTCTAATAGGTAGTGTGTTGCTTTAGTAGACGTAAGGCCACGGTTCAAACCCAAGGTCAACGAACCCCATCAAAACGAAAATATGAAAAAAAATATTTCTTCGGTGACTTCCTCTCAGCAGATTTCTGGCAAAAATTCTAAGTTAAAAATAAAATTGCCATGAAAAGTTTCTCCAAAACAAATAGCTGTCGTTTGGGACCGACTTTAAACTCTGCATAACTCAACGTATACACGAAGTACAAAATAAGTATGATTCACATACGAACACTAAATTACTCAGTAGAAGGTTGCGTGTTTTTTCTGATTCCTGCTCTCTCCTTTTTTGCTTATGTGTCTTTTTTCTTTTGTTGTAAATGCAACAACAACTAGGATTGTAAATTTTTCGAGTGACTCGAATCATTCATATTATAAGTATTATAAGTATTTTTCTAAAGTTATGAATCTAAGGGCCATTATTATAACTAGCCGTTAAACTTGGGTTTAGTTAAAGGTACCTTTAGCTAAAGGGAACTGTAAAGTTACCTTTAACTGATTTTCGTTATTACAACTTACAGATAAAATAAAATTAAAATATGTCAGTGCCGGAGCAAAGTCGATAAAACTGCTCAATTAAACAAGTTTTTTTTTTAAACGCAGTGGCAACGACGGACTTCTTTTTTTGTTGTATTTTCTCATTTTGTTTAAATTTGAAGTTGCCATATCGAAAATAGTATATGATATGGCAAGTTCAAAACAGAGATCAGCAACGAGTATTCAAAACGATGAGTAGATTGGAATCATATTTATAATTTCAGATACTTATACGCATTCATACTTATTTTAATATCATACTCATACTACTCATATTTAAAGTTAGAAATACTCATCGTACTCATACTTAACAATACGCATGATGTTATTGATTTCGACTCGCCATGATTCAACATATACACGAAGCACAAAATAAGTATGATTCGAGTACACACACTCACAATACTCGCTAGAAGGTTGTGTGTGTGCTTTGCTTGCTGTCTTTGTCTTTCCTTTTCTCTTCTTTTGTAAATGCAACAATAACTACTACTGTAAATTTTGATGAATGATTCGAGTGACTCGAATCATTCGTAAGTATTGTAAGTATTTTTCTAAATTTATGAATCTGAATGAGTAGGCGTATGAATCAAACAATGAATCGAATTTGTGAGTTTGATGTCAACGTTGTAGTCATACTCATTGCAACCTATACTTATAAATCAATGTTGTAGCGAGTACGAATGAATCAGAGTAGTTGAATTTCAATACTCTTGACTCACTCATACTCAAAATTTCATGAGTACTTATGAGTAGCGAAAATACGATTCATTGCTGATCTCTGGTTCAAACATAAAGTAGCCTTTAAATGTTAAAGGTAGGATGATCTTCCCTTTAGCTTAACGATCACTTCTATCTTATTGGGTACTCATAATAATGAAAAACAATTTATCTGCCCGTTAAAATTCTCCCTTTAGTTAACGGCAAGTTGTAATAATGGCCCTAAGTATTATAAGTATTTTTCTAAAGTTCTAAAGTGAATCTAAATTAATAGGCTTATGAATCAAACATATTTCGAATGGTATGAGTATGAATGGTATACTCATTGCAACCTCTACTTATAAATCAATGTTGTAGTGTGAGTACAAATGAATCAGAGCAGAGTAGTTAAATTTCAAAATTGTTGATTCACTTACATTCAAAATTTCATGAGTGCTTATGAGTAGCAAAAATACGATTCATTGCTGATCTCTGGTCTGGACTGGGGCATGATGCAAGACCTCAAGCCTTTTAAAGCAACATACTGCCTACACGACCACCAGAAATATTATCACCCTTAATAATCATCACCACAGCCCGCATGGTCGTTTGAAAGACGCTGCAATGATCCGGTAATCTTACTGGAAAGTTTCCTTCACCTACAGCTTCATCAGCTATCCAACTATTCTTGAAGTATGGAGTCGTTCACTAAGTGAGTCGCTCCATTTTCCCTTTCTCCTTTCTCCGGCATTAACATTCTGATTGTTATTCCTAAAGATTTCCAATTCCTCCTGAATTATTAAGTGACGAATATACGATTAAGTCATCAAGTAAGGCCATATTGATGAAAGATGGAAATCACTTATGGAATCTTATATAGAAGGCACCTTAATTTTTCCGAAACTGCTGTACTGCTGTATTTAGATTTCTTTTCCAGAGAAGCAACAGTCGAAGGATAATATTAGTTTCACATTAACAGTGGAATCTTGCAAATAAATATAGTAACATAAGCAATTAAAAAAATATCTTTTTTGAATACATTTCTTTATGGCCATCCATCCATATACTGTGAGCGTCAAAAGAAAGTGTACAATTCAAAAAAATATACATTAATAAATTACCGTTAATTTTTTTTCAAATTATTTTATTGCCAGTTTTTAAAATTGAAACAAGAAGAAAAGAATTAGAAAAAATTTGGAAATATTGTAAAATTTTTTCAGGCACTCTCCTTAAGTGGAGAACTTGAGTAGGGATTGTTAGAATTTTATCCATAGTGTACACTTTCTTTTGACGCTCACTGTATGTACATACGCCAGCAACTAAAACGGACTTTAATGAAGAATTCAAAAAATTCTAAATTTCGTTGAATAAAATTAAAAAAAAAACTGGGCATCTGCTGCAACTTCAATTTGGCATCCTCTAGAGAAATATTGTAAAATTAATTTCACAAAAACAGTGTGTGTCTCTGTATGTCTGTCCGTCTGTCTGTCTGTCTGTTTGAGATTTTAATTATCTGGTATAACAAATATATTTCATGTTTACAGGAGCTTATTTATACACCCGTTTCATAACTTGGCTTACGGTCCACCTACTCAATTGTAGAAGCTGCAAGTAATAAGACATGGTCGTGGGGATATGGACATGAACATGGTAGAAGAAGAAGAAGAAGAAGAAAGAAATAAAAATAAAATCTAGAATAAAAAATCAATAGGAAATAAATAAGAGTAACACTCGGCATGATCACTTTCATAATGTAAAACATTTTTCCAATTAATTTCATAGGCAGTGCCATATTGAGAAATTATTTTCACTCGCGTTTTCTTGGTTCTTTTTTTCTTTCAGCAGGAACGAATGAATAATAGTCGACTTAGATAAACACTTACATACATACATAATTGGTCATTACAATCCTTTAGTCGGGATTACGATCTAGCTTCTCACACCACCCATGCTGTGGGTGTTAATTTTATACATGAGCGGCGGGACCTACTGTTTAAAGTCGATTCCGAACGACTTTCATGGAATTTTATTCAGGTTAGGTTAGGTCGGAGTGGTAGCTCTGATATCACAAAGCTCACTTGAGCATGCATAGCGGCCCGTTGTGACGCTACAGGTGAACGCAGTCTTTGTACTGACCAAGTTCTGCCAAAACAAGGAAAGAATAAGAAGTTGGTCAGCGTAAGGGCTTCACATCAAAAGCACGACTACCCTACACTGGAAAACCAGCCAGAAAGTTTGATAAACGAAGCTATATCCTTGATATCAATAGATGATAGCTCCGTCAAGCTGACAAGAAATGGGGAGCCAAATAACCTATATCTGCACCTAGCAAGAGACGGGCACTGACAAAGAAAGTGGATAACAGTCTCCTCTTCCTCAGCGGATCTGCATCCAAGTCGGTAAATGGGAGTCTCATTCTGGAATTTTATTTACTCTCAGAATTTTTGCCATAAATCTGCTAGAGGAAGTCACCGAAGAAATATTTTTTGTTTATATTTCGTTTAGTTGGAGATGTCTGACCTGGGGTTTGAACCGAGGCCTCACGTCTAATAAGCCAACACCATACCTACTAGGCTACGAGGACTTTAGGATTTTACAACCGAGTAATATAACAAACTCAATCGTGTTTTTCCTGCAATGTCTGAGCTCAGTATACCTGCAAAGCTGATAAGGCTATTCAGAATGACGCTGCAGCTCCGTCAAGATAGGAATGGACCTCTCCGTACCTTTTAATACCGTGCGAGGTTTCAGACAAGGCGATGCCTTATCATGCGACCTCTTTAACTTCATCATGGAGAGTGTTCTGCGGAATGCGGGAGTGCATCGCATTGGCACTATCTTTCAAAAAAAGCGTCCAGTTGCTTGGGTACGCTGACGAGATTGAGTACCAAGCGAGATGTTACTGCTGCCTTTAGTGCTATTGAACGGGAGTCTACTATGACGGGTCTGGCAGTAAATGAAAGCAAAATGAAGTATATGTCAACGACAAATAGAGACGTGCAGCGTATTGGATCTCAGATTATGGCCGATAACTATACTTTCGATATATACATACATAATTGGCCATTACAACCCTTTAGTCAGGATTACGGCCTAGCTTCTCACACCACTCATGTTGTGTGCGTTAATTTTATACGTGATTGGCGGGACCTACAGTTTAATGTCGACTCCGAACGACAGATTTTTGAGAAACTTTTTCATGGCAGGTTTTTTTAGTCTCAGAGTTTTTGCCAGAAATCTGCTGAGAGGAAATCGCCGAAGAAATATTTTTTTTCCAATTTCGTTTTGATGCCTGACCTGGGATACGAACACGGGCTTTACGTCTAATAAGCCAACACACTACCTACTAGACTACGGCGACTTCATACTTTCGATATAGTCAAGGAATTTATTTATCTTGGCTCCGCCGTTACCACCAAAAATGATGTCAGTCTGGAGATCAATCGCAGGCCTTAATAGGCAATTGAGCAGCAGAAACCTCTCTCGTACGACAAAACTAATATGCACCCTACAAGACGCTCATCCTCCCCGTGCTTTTTATTGGCGCAGAGACATGGACTCTATTAAGCACTGATGCAGCAGCCTTGAGAGTATTCGAGAGAAAAGTCATACGTAAGATCTTCGGTCCAGAGCGAGTTGGTCGACATACACCATCTTTTTGTCGCCTATAAGGCAGCCTTCGACAGCCTCATAAGGGATCGTGAATTTGCCGCAATGTCTGTTGAGTAATTCCAGCAGTAAAGGTATGGAGCCAATTAAGCACTGATGCAGCAGCCTTGAGAGTATTTGAGATAAAAGTCCTACGTAAGATCATCGGTCCGTTGCGAGTTGGCGATGATTTCCGCATCCGATCCAACAGTGAGCTGTATAAGCTCATCAACGACATGGACGTTATGCAGCGTATTAACATCCAGCGGCTGAGCTGGCTAGACTCTGTTGTTCGAATGGAGAAGGATGCTCCGGCTAGACGGGTATTTGATGTGGGGACGGGTATTTGAAGTCGGCAAAGAGGACGACCTTGTTTGCGTTGGAAGAACCAAATCGAGGAAGCCCTGTCGTCGATTGGTGTGACCAACTGGCGTAGGTGCCTCGAAGGATATGTTACTGCTGGTCGAAATCCGTTAATCGGCTTGTTAATGGCCAATTAAGGAAGTAAGTACATACATAACATACATAATTGTTCATTACAACCCTTCAGTCAGGATCAGCGTTGCCAGATTTTTTTTTAAAAAAAACTTTACTTCGGGAAAAAAAAACTTTTTTTACAAAAAAAAAAAAACTTGTTTTTTACAAAAGTATCAACATTTTTAAAGGAAATTCCGGAGCCCGGTACCCTCTGTTGGTGTTTTTTTGCGTTTTTTGTCCGGGACTAATAAAATACCTCTCTCGATAAGGGAATCTGCTAAAGTCGGCGAAGAGGACGACTTGTTTGCGTTGGAAGGACCAAATCGAGGAAGCCCTGTCATCATCATTGCTGTGACCAACTGGCGTAGGCGCGTAAGAATCAGAGGCGCCTGGGAGGATATGTTAAGGCAGGCCGAAATCCGTTAATCGGGTTGTTAATGGCCAATTAAGTAAGTGAGTAATATAACAAACAGTTCCACAACCATTTTACTGAATCAAGCCAAAGTCAGCTTCCATTCGCGGGTAGCAAAACAGGCAAATTTGTTTGGCAAAAACTCAATTTGATTGCAGCAATCGAATAATAAACGCGTAGCGACTTCCTTTTTTGATTGTTTACTCACAGTGTGATACTAAGGCTTATAATGATAAACGAAATTATACACACACTCGTACATACACATGTACATACGTACATACATAAATGGATTTATTTTAAATATTTATAATGTCCATTCCATAATAAATATGTACGAGTATGTATGATTGTAAGAATTAAAACCTGTTAAATGTGAAAATAAAACGAAAGAAAGACTAAAGAAATCATTGGGTTTTTGTCATTGACCAGCTGCACGACTGAACACACAAATTAAACGAAACGAAAGCAAGGAATGCTAAAGCCATAGAAATGGAAATGGAATGAGAGATGGGATGAGATGAGATGAGTGGAGTGGAGTGCAATAAAGATGAGAGAGTGTAAATTCGCGTGTAAACACTTTGATCACCTGCTGGCATCCAGTAGAATAAGGGACATCAACATCAACGCCTGCAAAACGATTTCGGGACACATGGTCGTCTTCTAAAGTTTTTTTTTAATAAACCGACCGACCGACCGACCGTCCAACCGAACTCAACTTAACAGACTAACAACTAACGGTTAAGAGGATACCCTTAACGACAGTGTGAATGTCTCATCAGTAAAATCCATTAAAAACCATTCTAAACTACTGGCAACTACGATGTTGTTATGCATCGTTATGCATACAACAACAACAACAACAACAACCATTAGCAACAACAACCATAACAAAAACAAAGAAGAAAAAAAGGAAAGAAAGAAAACAGCAGCACAACGTTTGCTTACAAAACAGTTTCACAACAAGAGAACAAACACACCGTAAAAGGCTACCAAAACGTTAACTTTGACTTACTGTTCCATGGCTATCGCCATGGCCATGGTCATGGCCATGGACTGAACTGAACAGCATTGGCCGGTGGATGCTGTTTGTTTGTTTGGCTGCCTGCCAGCTTGCCTGTCCCTTTCGGTCCGTTTATCCATAACACAGCTGAACTTTAAATCAAAACAATCTCCTCAATGGTGTCGACTACAGCTGACTGGCCGGTTGAAATAAAGACATCCAATGAAAATATATTCTCTCCTCGCTCTCTCTCTCGAAACTGGCCAACAAACATGAGAAATAAAAAAGACACCAACTCAGCCAACCAGTTCCATCTCTGGCAATCAGTCAGACAACAGAGAGAGAGAGAGAGAGTCTTATGAGAATAAAACATGAAATATAATCGAATATCACACTTGACGATCCATTGGTGTTGTTTATAGGGGTCTCCATAAAACTTATATGTTTTTATATAGGTTTTACACATTGTTGTGTTTTTACCTTTTAAAAACGTTTAAAATATGAGCTCGTAAATAAAATAAAAATAAATTTGGTGTTTAGTTTTAATTAAAATTCTTTATTATTCGCACAATTATGTGTGCCACTGTTCACAACTTGGTGTAAACAACAACAATTTCTTTGTTTGTTATTCCTCTGTTTACACACTTTGCATAAACAATAACAATTACTAGACAATTATTCGACAAATCTTTGTAACGGAAATCTTCAAACCACGATTACTCTCTTCAAACGCACCGCATCTTCACACAAGATTGACTGAACTTCACTTACTCCTGTCGCCTGTTTTGCCTTGCCTTTTATATGGTAGAGTAAACAGTCTAATGAATGTTCTTGAAAGTGAATGTTCGTGGCTTCATCTTCTCGAAATCTCTATAAATGTAAACATAGTTGTTTTATTATTGTTGTTTGTGTATTTTGTTTACATTTATTCTTGTAGTGTTTGTTGTTGTACTTTTGTTTACTTGTTTACCATTTTAGTGTTAACTGATGTAAAAGCAAAACTCCAGTATCTAGATTCTTCATTTTCGTAACAATACTCTAATCGTATATCGAATAGCGAACAAATCCCAATTTATGTTGGATTTCAAATTCAAGTCACGTTTCCTAGTAGGTAGTGTGTTGGCTTATTAGACCATAAGGCCACGGTTCAAAACCCCGGGTCAGACATCTCGAACAAAATGAAAACGAAAAAATAGCGGTTTTCTGGCAAAAACTCTGAGAGTAAAATAAAATTGCCATGAAAAAAATTTGTCGTTCGGAGTCGGCTTTAACCCTAGACGGTTACTCTTCTATTTTGTACATTAAGGTTACTGTTCGTCGAATCGACGAAGCTCATTTACAATTTATCATATAATTCTTTTATGTTTGACCAAATTTCGCTCTTTTTATAAACAATTTGGATTGATTACGAAAGCTTGTAGGGAGTAAACGTATCCGGGCCACACATTTTTGTAATCCTGGATGGTCAGTTTTGTACAGTAAGGTTACTCTTCGTCGAATCGACGAACAAAAACAAAATTTTTTTTCGTCCACTAGCTGCAAGCTTTTACAATCAAATAACGTTGTTGAAAAAAACAGCGAAATTTGGTCAACCATAAAAGAGTTATGTGATAAAGTGTAAATGAGCTTCGTCGATTCGACGAAGAGTAACCGTCCAGGGTTAAACTGTAGGTCCCGCCACTCATGTATAAAATTAACACACAACATGAGTGATGTGATAACTAAGCCCATAATCCTGACTGAAAGGTTGTAATGACGAACTATGTATGTATGTAAGTGTATGTTTCAAATGCAACACAGTTTGTTCTGTTCTATTCTATAAATGATAACTATTTAAGGGCGCTTCTCAGCTTAATAAAGTTTAAAAAACTTGCTAATCAGCTTGCAAAGGCTTACGAAACTGGCTAATCAGATGGTCGACTATGGATAGATTTTAACAAATTCTTAACTTATCTTATCCGATCTTATCCAAGTTCTTTATAAGACAAGGATTTCTATTTCTCCCTTTCCTTTCTATACTCTCCTTTCTTTCCTTCTATTTTATTATCAAACGTTTCCTATTTTTTAAATTATCTTTCCTAAACAAACTCTGTTTTAAAACAATCAAGTTGGAGAACCCTATAAATAGATCCTAAGCGGTAACTTTTCTATTTGCAAAGCCATAAAGAACTTGTACTCACCAAATAGTGAAGCAACTTAAAGTGGAGTTGCCTATGAAGTTTACAGTTGTCGTGGGCAGCACACAAGAGTCTTAACATCAACAGCAGCTTCTTGGCAGCAATAACAGCAGCAACGACTAATAAAACTCAATAGAAGGAAAGAATTGTTAGCATAGCTTTAGTAATTCTTGTCTGTGTTTTTTTCTATTTTCTACTCCTTTTTCGTTTTGTTTTACTAAAGCAGTTGCCGGCACGGATACAAAGAATGAAAATATTTTTAGGATTTCATAATGTCAAGCATCAAAATGCGGCAAAATTTTGTAAGTTGGAAAACGATAAAATTAAAATCTCTGTAAAAATGCATGGAATACTGATAAACACCGACTTTGTTGTTACATATTTAAGATGGCGACGGTAAATATGGTGGAGAATATTGTTACGAAAATGAAAAATCTAGATTTTAGATTTTTAGCTTAACATTAAAATTATAAACAAAAACAAAACAATGCAGTAAACAAACCTGTTTACAAATTACTGTACTGCTTAATATAACAACAAACACCAGCTTTAAAAAAATGGTAAACAAGTAAACAAAAATCCACAAACAACACTACAATAATAAATGTAAATACAGTAAGACACCGCTTAACGCTGGGTATACGTTCCAATAAGTTCAAGCGCTAAACGAAACAGCGTGAAACGAGGCAACTTTACACGTACATACATATGTAAATACATTGCGACTTCGGAAATTACAGTTGGAATCCTTATTCTGGACAGACTAATAAAAGAGCGCTGAAAAAGATACATAGTATACATACATACATACATAATTGGTCATTACAACCCTTCAGTCAGGATTATTGACCTAGTTTCTCACACCACTTATGTATGTGGTGTGTGTTAATTTTATACATAAGTGGCGGGACCTACAGTTTAAAGTCGACTCCGAACGACAGATTTTTTTGAGAAACTTTTCATGGCAATTTTATTTACTCTCAGAGTTTTTGCCAGAAATCTGCTGAGAAGAAATCGCCGAAGAAATACTTTTTGTATTTTGTTTTGATGTCTGGCCTGGGGCTCGAACCCTGGCTTTACGTCTAATAAGCCAACACACTACCTACTAGACTACGGCGACTTCAAGATACATAGTATACACCGTCGCTATATAGTGCACCGCTTTTGGTTGATGCATGGCCGTTTCATTTGCATACATACATATACAATAAGTATCAACACAGTGCGCGATTTAGGGGAATCCCAATACTACCGCGTAAGCGTTAAGCGGGGCCTTACTGTAAGATACACAAACAAAAATAATGAATGTAAACAACGATGTTTATATGTATAGAGATTTCGAGAAGGCAAAGTCACGAACATTGGCCTTTAAGAACATTAATCAGACTGTTTACTCTGGCATATAAAAGGCAAGGCAAAACAGGCGAGTGAATTAGTGAAATTCAGTCAGTCTTGTGTGAGGACGCGGTGTGTTTGAAGAGAGTAATCGTGGTTTGAAGATTTCTGTTACAAAGATCTGTCGTATAATTGCTTAGTGATTGTTATTGTTTATTGCAAAGGGTGTAAACAGAGGAATAGAAAGAAGAGCAATTGTTGTTGTTTACATCAAGTTGTAAACAGTGGCACACAGAATTGTGCGAGTAATAAAGAATTTTAATTAAAACTAAACATCAAATTTAAATTTATTTTATTTGCAATCTACGGGCTCATATTTTAAATGTTTTTTAAAAGGTAAAAATGTAACAAAACAAAGTAAAGGGCTATCCATTTCGTGGTTTCAAAAGTATGGAACTGGAATTCAACATCTCTGTCAAACTAAGTTGTGAAACCAATTTTTTTCTTTTCAGTTGAAAGTCTGACATTGACGAAAATGGATCGCTTAACTATCATCACAACGCATAAAAATTATCAAAATCTGCTACAAAAATGGTGATTTTGCCACAGCCATGTATCGTGCGTATCGGCAATTTTTCGAACAAAATTTTCTTCAGCGATGAAGCACATTTCACACTCGGTGGGTATGTTAATAAACAAAATTGTCGTATTTGTGGTTCTGAGAATCCTCAAGTAATTGAAGAGAGGCCATTACATCCAGAAAAAGTCACTGTTTGGTGCGCTCTTTGGTGCGAAGGTGTGATTGGACCTTACTTCTTCGAAAACGACGATGGAACGACTGTCACCGTCAATTCGGAGCGTTATGGTCATATGATAACCGACTTTTTTTTGCCTGCTATTGAAGAATACGACTTGGAGAATATGTGGTTTCAACAAGACGGTGCCACATGCCACACAACTCGAGCGAATATGGCTTTATTGCAAGAGACATTTCCTGGCCGCGTAATTTCTCGTTGTGGCGATATCAACTGGCCACCAAGATCATACGATTTGACACCATTAGACTTTTCTTTTGTGGGGCTACGCGAAAGACCCTGTTTATGCAGATAAACCTTCAACTCTTGAGCACTTAAAAACCAACATTCGTCAAGTTATGGCTGAGATACCGCCCAATATGTGTCAAAAAGTGGTCGAAAATTATCTCAAAAGAATCAATGCTTGCAACAGTTCGCGTGGAGGTCATTTAAATGATGTAGTATTTCACACATAATGTCAACGTTCAAACTTTACAATAAAAAAAATCTTATGTTAGCAACGATCATATGACAAATGATTGGAGGCCTGTTTGTAATACATAGAACAAGTCCATGTTAGGTTAGGTTAGAGGACGTGTACTTGTCCGTTAAGACAAGTACAATACCCGGAGGTCGAAATTGACCCATTGTACAACGTCCTTGGAGAGGGAAGGAAATAGAGGGAATAGGATGAAAGGAGGGCATAAGGGTAAGGGGAGGATGGGAATCACACAGAAAGAAACAGACACAAACAAGGGTTGAGCGCGCGACTACACTTATGAAGCCCTAGCACCTCTCAACCAGCTCAAACTGCTAATGAATCTGTGGAGAGCCTTGATGTCGGCTCTCGACACAGAACTCAAGCTCTCAAAGAAGGCTCTGCCAAGGGTCCTCAACCTCAACCTACCAAGGGCTGGGCAGTTACAGAGGAGGTGTTCGATAGTCTCTAACTCCTCCTCATCGCAACATACCCTGCAATAGTCCGGCTGGGATCTGTTCCAGATCCCCGTCAGCGACCTAATCTCGCAGTGCCCTGTGATAAAACCGACAACCAACCTTACGCTGGCCTTAACCAAGCCCAGCAGCCAATCTGTTCTCTTACTGTCCACAGCAGGCCATAGACGTCTAGAGACAGAACAACCTGATCCGTTCCTCCAACGCCTCTGCTCTTCCTCCCTGACCCATCCATCGATGAGGCCATAGAGGTGGCAGACTGGGGGTTCAGGACCAACTATTAAATCTCCCCCCGAAAGGACAAGTCCATTGTAGCCCAGAATTCTTTTACAAGCATAAAGTTCTTGCCTTCAACAGAGTGAACACACCGCTTACGGAATGTCATCATTGGCTAAAGTAGAGTGAAAATCTTCAAATCTCAGCTAGAGTAGGTAAATTGTAGATCAGTTTCCACAGTTTCGGTTCAGTGTTTAGATGTGTTTCGAAAGCAATCCAGTTAATAATGCCAACGAATGAAAACGACTGACTGCATGCTATACGCAACTGCATATGGACAAAAAAAAATTAAAAAAAATCTGAAATAAAAATAAGGATCCCAGCATGTTGTCTCCAATGCGTTGATCATTCATTATTTAAGAATTGAAAAGTTAATTAACATTTCTTATCCTCTCGTCCACAGCGAGGCAAAACGGCAGGAGAAAATCAGAAGAAAGAAGAAGAAGAAAAAAAACACCACACAGAGAACGAGAAGAGATGCATTGCGCTGGACAATTTACGAGTATGGATTTATTGAAAATACATGGAAAATATTTTTTCGAATATAAAAAGCTCAACAACAACAACAGTAGTAGTAGTAACAGCAATAAGAAAATAAAAATAAAATTTATAATCCTGGAATTGATTTGTAATCGCTTCAATTGGTTTTGCCTTTTTTTGCACATTTTACTCTGCTTACATAGACACTCCTCTGCGAGCCGGGTTTTGTAGCGCAAAATCTGTGTAAAATTCCGAGTGTAAATTCAGTTCAAATGCTTTTCACATTTAACTGCCTAATTAATGAGAAAAAAGCGACAGTTTTTACCTGACATCCCATTAATAATTAGCAAATAATCTCCAATAGAGAGAGAGAGAGAGAGACAGAGATCAGACCACATTACCACAATTGGCTTGAAAATCAAAATCAATGACTAATTAATCCTGATCGCTGCTCGTTTATGGCACATTATTCAGACAGTTGAACGAGTGTGTAATTGTGCTTGTGATGTGTAGTTTTGAATTATTTCTTCAAATGCATGTTTAAAACGCACTCTATAAACGAATTCGGTGTTTGTAATGCATTGTGCGATCCACTAGGCAATCGACAGTTAAAGTATGTGCACTACGACACTGACAGACATGTATTATGTAAAATCGTGCAATTTTCCCATACAAGTTGCGTTATTTCTCACGAGCACATGCCGTTGAAATAGCAGTAAAGCAGAAAAACACAAGACACATTGCAATGGTGTTCTAATAGAGTTGAATACCCTGCTTTTAAGGCGATCAGATGATGTGAAACATTTCTTGCGCCGCTTTAAGAAGGCCCTCGAGTGGTTTTTTCAAGCTTTAAACTTATATGCTGGTTCCAGATAATTAACATCTTGAATACATACGTAATTGGTCATTACAACCCTTTAGTCAGGACTGCAACCTAGTTTCTAACACCACTTAAGTGGTGTGTGTTAATTTTATACATGTAGGTCCCGGCACACATGGATAAAACCTAACGCACACAACATAAGCGGTGTGAGAAACTACGTTGTATGGTTTTCAACATCAAGAAGAGACTACCACTTCTAGCGGATAGGGAGTTTAGGAGTTTAATTTCTCTTCTCGATGGGTAGATACCTGATTGAGAAGTGCAAATCACGATAGTGGAAATGGACAGTAACAAGGGCAGGGCGACGTATGAATTCACACACGACGCGACATTCGTACTGCAACGCCCTGACTTTAGCTTTAACTTAAATCTAGAATTCTTACTGACGGGACATGACTCGCTCTATGCATTCGTGCATAAGAGGGACCTCAATGAGACAGAGTGTGTGTTGGGACCTGATTACCTCTTATTGTGTTTGGTTGTGCGTTCCTCTATTTATTGGGTCACCAGTTCCGAACTGTTTGGGGATCAACTGGTAGCAGATCGTAGCTTGACCGGAAGCTTTATTCTGGTACCACGTGTTTCGGGAGCAGTAGAGACTGTCTCTGCTCGACGATAGTGCGGCTCCCTTGTGAGAGCAGCGTGGCGGCTGTGGTTTATACCCAAATCGGTGTGGCGTTACACTCTTAACTACTCGCACAAAGGAGTTTAGATAGTCTCCGACCGCTAACCAAGAGGGAAGTCATGTCCAAATCAGAGATCAGCAATGAATCGTTTTTCCGCTACTCATAAGCACTCATGCAATTTTGAGTATGAGTGAATCAACAGAATTGAAATTCAACTACTCTGATTCATTCGTACTCGCTACAACATTGATTTATAAGTATAGGTTACAATGAGTATGAGTACAACGTTGACATCAAACTCACAACATTCGAAATGTGTTTGATTCATACGCCTACTCATTCTGATTCATAAATTTAGAAAAATACTTATAATACTTATAAGTGATTCGAGTGGCTCGAATCATTCATCAAAATTTACAGCCTTTGTTATTGTTGCATATACAAACAAAGAAGAAAGGAAAGACAAAGACAACAAGCAAAGCATACACACAATCTTCTTGTGAGTATAGTAGTGTTCGTACGCGAATCATACTTATTTTGTGCTTCGTTTAAATGTTAAGTAGAGACGAGTCGAAGTCAATAACATCATGCGTATTGTTAAGTATGAATACGACGAGTACTTCCAACTTTGAGTATGAGTAGTATGAGTATCATATTGAAATAAGTATGAATGCGTATAAGTATCAGAAATAATAAGTATGACTCGAATCTACTTATCGTTTTGAATACTCGTTGCTGATCTCTAGTCCAAATGCATGGCTTCGAATTGGTACTCACGTATGGTGATGCAGTCGTCGTAGTCTAGTAGGTAGTGTATTGGCTTATTAGACCTAAAGCCCGGATTCGTATCCCAGGTCAAGCATCAAAACGAAATTTAAAAAAAAAATATTTCTTCGGCGACTGCCTCTCAGCAGATTTCTGGAAAAAAAAACACTGAGAGTAAATAAAATTGCCATGAAGAGCTTCTCAAAAATCTGTCGTTCGGCGTCGACTTTAAACTGTAGGTCCCGCCACTCAGGTATAAAATTAACACACACAACATAAGTGGTGTGAGAAGCTAGGTCGAAATCCTGACTGAATGGTTGTAATGACCAATTATGTATGTATGGTGATGTAATCAATGACATGCTTATGCGTATCATGTGGTTACGTCATTGTGCGTGGGGGCGCTGGTAGACTCATTGTTTCCACCCGTGCTTTGAACACCGTCGGGTATCCCGTCATGGCGAAACTCACGTAAATCGCTGGACTAATGTGGGTCCCGGCACATATGGACAAAAATTAACACACTTTACATGAATGGTGTGAAAAGTAAGGTTTTAATTTAGAAATGCATACTAGTGCTCTATATTAGTAACGGTGCCATTAAGAGATGCAGATTTTTAATAGCTAATGAACCCCCTCATATACAATGCTATCACATTGTAAATGTGTGTTGTGAAATTCAAAAAGATTTTCCAAGTTGTGGTGATAAAATACTAGTTGATCCACCATTATGCTCGCATTATCACTTTACATATCCTGTTGGTTTTTGTATTGCATTGGACATTTGTGTGGTGGAGTTAATTAAATTGCTAGATAAACTTGCAATTTATGTGGCAAAATAATAATAATTTCATATTAAGACAAACGATTTCAAGATAAAAAATCAATTAAAAATTTGTTTTTTTTTTGTTTCAAATAAAATGTGATTGAACATTAAAAAAATGAAATTAAAAACCAAACCGAATCGAAATGAAACGAGCATTTAAACAATTTAAAAATACTCGCAGTTAAGCAATTAAAGACAAAATAATTCAATTAAAACATGGCATCGCACAGTGTAAGATTTTGCTAATCTAGCTGGACAAAACTCGTTATTTTGAGTTTCGATTTGAGTAAATATTTTTATCCAATATGAAAGAGCACTTGTTATAAAATAAGAAAACGCCAAAACTTTTCCTAATTTGTCAGCAATAACATTGTAATGGTACTTCAAACTTCATATTTTTGAGTGAATTAAAAACAATAAAAATATCTACATTAAGTTGCTTATTCTTAAAAGCGTGTAACTTTTTATTGGATCGGAATTTTTTAACTATTTTTTTTTTTTTGTTTTGAAGCCCAACATATTCGCTATCAACATCACGAGAATTTACGGTTCTAAAAGAAAAATTCTTTTCGTTCAATTTCAATTAAACAATTACTTTTTTTTTTGTTAAGTTAAGAAAAAAAGAAAAAATTCTGTAATCGATAACTTTTTTGGTTCACACCGGATCAACACCAAATTAGTGTTATACGAACGCCGGAAGTGTCTACTTTAAGGCACATATAAAATTATCTGCCGAGATTTGCCGGATAAAGAAAAAAAAACAAATAATGAGTGATAACACCACATATCACAAACTTTTTGACATATGGCTTAAATCACCCGAAAATGAAAGGCTTTCCGTAAACTATATTTGTGGAAAAATAAGCAGTGGTTACAAAAAAAGCTGCATTGACCCCAGAAGTTCTACATTTATTGAAATTTCCAAAATTAACAGAAGAAAACTATGACTTTTAATATTTTATTCATACTTTAATTTATATGTACTATGTACATATGAAATTATTTAAAAATTAATAAAAAATTAAAAAAAAAAATTAATAAATCAAAATTAATTGTTACTTCTACCTCTTTATTATTTATTTTAAACATTATCATTCATACTTTTTTACTTTTTGATTATTCTTCGCGAATAATATCAAAAATAAATTTTTCAGTTGTATGGCAAGTGGGCGTGGCAGTGGTCCAATGTCGCCCATATTTTTGGCAATGGTTCATATTGGCCTAGTAACACCTTGCACCAAAATTCATAAGTCTAGCATAATTGTTTTCCAAGATATTTAATTTTGTCTACCTAGAATGGCTAAATCGTACACTGTGCATCGTTTTGTTTGTTCGTTCGTTCATTCATTCAGTTGTTTGGTTTGTATAACCCGGTTTTAATAAAATATTTTGAATTCTAATTTGAAAAATTAACGTGGAGATTGAAATTAAACGAAATCGAATTAAACAAAAATGAAAATCCAATTGAGCAAGCCATCGAACGAACGAACGAAACGACAGAATGTAATGCTGGAGCCTACAGAATGTTGGCAAATAAAATTGTATATGCACGACTGAGTGAATAAGTGCATGCCTGAATGCATGAAATGACTGAATGAAGTGAATTAAAGCACGTACAACGTTCAAATATTAACAACAACAAAAGAAAAAAAAGAAAGAAAACATGTATTCAAGAAAATCTAACGATTGGTTTAACTGATCAAACTATTGCGATTAGACGCCATTTAAATTTTAATATAAACGATCAAATATTACCATAAGTTCGTTTGCTCGAACCCTCCCCTCCCCCCTCCTCTCCTAATGATGAAATGGAATGAAATGTACTGTTGACGCCAGAAACCCCATTTATGTATGAGTTTAGAAACTAATTTTCATAAGTGGCCTGCCTGCCTGCCTGTTAATGCTGGTAAGTCAGTTAGCCAGTTAGTCTGTTCTTTTTATTCCATCCGTACATATGTACAGTATTCCCTCGATTTACGTCGTAGAATGTTCCGGAAAAAGGCAACGTAAATCGAATTTCAAATAACTCATACTATCAGATGCATTTATACAGGGTGGGCCAAAAGAAACCAAGGGGTGTAAAAGTTTAATAACTTTTTTGTTTATTAACTTTTTTTTATTTTTTCTTTCAGATTATATAATATACAAAATGGAAATTTTTTACACTAAGTATGAAAAATGATGTCTCTTAAATGACCACCGTTTTCAGCTTCGCACTGATGGGCTCTCTTTAGAGCATTTTCCATAACATCTTTCAAAACTTGTGGCTGTAGCGTTCGAATTTCTGCAACAATGTTTGCCTTGAGTTCAAGGATTGTCTCTGGCTTGTTCACATACACTCTCTCCTTCAAAAAACCCCAAAGAAAATAGTCGGGTGCTGTCAAATCTGGCGATCGCGCAGGCCAAATAATTTCCGAATTTCGAGAAATTATTCGCTCTCCAAAAATTTGACTTAAAAGTGCCATTGTGACTCGGGCAGTATGGGCAGTGGCTCCTTCTTGCTGAAACCACATACCAGGTCTGTTTTCAAGAGCAGGACGCAAAAAATTTTCTATCATAAACCGATACCGCTCTCCATTTACGGTTACAGCACTTCCATCTTCATTCTCGAAGAAGTAGGGCCCAATGACATTTTCAGATGTGATCCCACACCATACTGTACACCTGATGGGGTGCAATTGGCGTTGATGAATGGCTCTTGGATTTTGAGAACCCCAGAACCTACAGTTCTGCTTATTAACAAAGCCATTCAAATGAAAATGAGCTTCATCACTCATAATCAAATTTTCAATAAAGTTGATTTCATTTCTGGCCAACTCTTGAAATTTAACTGCAAAATTTAGACGTTGCCGATGATCTCCGGGTTTTAATTCTTGGACCAATTGCACCTTATATGGGTATAACTGTAAATCTTTTTTTAAAATGCGTCGTAGTGACGTACGAGACATTCCTAGCTGAGCAGAACGCCTTCTGCAAGATGTTTCTGGTGCTTCGTTAACACTTTGCTGTACACGTTCAATATTTTCCGCAGTGCGACTTAAACGTGGTCTACCGGTTCGAGGCAAATCTCTTACGCTGCCATGTTGGTGATGACGATTAACTAAGCAACGAATCATCGCTTCAGAGAGCGAAATCCTGACGTTAAAATGTCGACGATATGCTCTTTGCGTTAAAATAATTGATCTCTGGTTTAAATAATAAAATTCTATTGTTCTGGTTCTCTGTTCAGTTGTGAACCTCTCCATTATAAATTCTCCAAGTGTTGTCTATATAATCTGAAAGAAAAAATAAAAAAAATTAATAAACAAAGAAGTTATTAAACTTTTACACCCCTTGGTTTCTTTTGGCTTACCCTGTATATGCACATTTTCCAAAAAAAAAAACTAAAATAATTCAATTTTTATTCTGTATAACTAAGTACATAAGTACATACATAAGTAAATGAGCCGCTCAGTGCACAAATCGATTAACTCCATAAAACAAAAAGTAGAGAAATGCCATGAAATAATGGAAATTGTTTGTTAAAATTCCCTTTACAAATATATATTGTAGAGTACATAAATACATATCTGTGGCATTAAATAATAATAATAGCTGCAAATTGATTATAAGTAGTTATCATTCAACGGTTGCTAGTGGTGCATTTGCATTGAGTTATTGAAACTATTTACATGAGAGTATGGAGTTAATAAAAATGTCTTCTGAATTAGTTATTATTCAATAGCCCCAAAAATTTTGTCGTTTAATGCTGTTAACCTTTACTATTCAAGAAAGTTATAATAAATATAAAAAGTTATGACTATCCCAAGTGCTTTGACACTTAAATTTAAGATTTTCCAAAAAGTGAAGTTAATCACTTTGTGCATTGAACGGCTCAAATATACAGTGGCTCCCAGCTTATTTCAACCAGCACCTTTAAAAAAAATTTAATAAGAGTATATAGAATATGTTTAAAAATTAAACAAAAAAGTTTTATTCAGTCTCAAATTTATGGGCAATTTGTGATCAAAACGTCCGCCAACACCAGATTTCGAACAAGAATGACCTTATAGGAGCTCTGAAAAAGGAATAGGCAAAAATAACTCTCCAAACCACTAGAAAGTGGAATCAATGCAAAAAAGGCTGAAAGCTGTAATTAAACAAATAGGAGGTCATACTAAATTTTGAAATTAAAACTATTAGTTAATTAATCATTTAATTGTTTGTTTATAGTAAGTGGTTGAAATAAGCTGTGACGAATTGGGTTCCTATATTTTTGATTTTTAGTTTGTAAGTTTACATTTGAGGCTGAATAAAACTCTTTTTCTTAATTTTTAAACATATTCTATAAACTCTTATTAAAATTTTTTTAATATCTTGTTTCGTTACGAAATTATACGAGCTTAATTTTTTTTAAAGCTGCTGGTTGAAATAAGCTGGGAGCCACTGTATGTAGATAGGCTTGCCAGACGTACTGTTTTCAGCAGTACGCGTACTTTTTTTTTAGTTTTTGTACTTTTAACTGCATAACCCCTAAAGAAGTACGTAAATGTACTTCTTTTTAGTATCTGTACTTCTTTTTGTACTTTTTTCTACCTTTTTTGTACTTTTTTGTACTTTCACCATAA
This sequence comes from Sarcophaga caerulescens, assembly GCA_927399465.1. Lineage (NCBI taxonomy): Eukaryota > Metazoa > Arthropoda > Insecta > Diptera > Sarcophagidae > Sarcophaga > Sarcophaga caerulescens. The sequence goes on along the minus strand of OV656866.1, from coordinate 8,234,942 downwards.
TTTTATAGAGGTAAACATGTCCTGTTCAATCTCCACAGATGCTTCTAACAAAGGTAATATTAAATAAATAAATTTCCTATTGTTGTGAGATATTTTAATAAAGAAAATGGAGTCTGCACAAAACTTTTAAGTTTTTATAACTCTGACCCCGAAATATCAAGTGATATTTCAAATTCTTTATAAATATAAATTGGAGAGTCAAAAACTGAGTTTAGAAAACATCACAAGCTTTTGCGCAGACAATGCCAACGTAAATTTTGGAAATAAAAAAGTGTATTTGTTGAGCTTAAAAAAGCGAATTCGAATATAATAGGTATTGGATGCCTTTGTCACGTATTAAATAATGCGTTTAAAAATTCTTTAAAAATATTAAAATTTGATTTAGAAAATATTGTAATGAAAGTTTTTAATAAATTTTCGGCATCAACAAAAAAAAAAACTGCAAATCTGAAAGAAATGTTTGAATTTTCCGATTTGAAATGGTCTGAAATGCTCCGTCATGTACCAACTAGATGGCTTTCTGTAACCCCCGCTGTGGAGAGATTTTTAAAAAACTATCCTGCTATTAAGGCTTATTTTTTGTCGCAAGTTTGTTGTTTCCCTGTTTTATGCCAATTTTTCGAAAATGAAATTTCTGAAGCATACCTCGGTTTTGTCCATAATATAGGAAATACAATAATATCTGCTATTAAAAAGTTAGAAGAAAATAATAGCCTTGTAATAGTTGATATGTTTCAAATAATAAAACAGTTAAATGACAAATTTGAACAACAGCAGGATGAAAAATTCTATGGGTTTTTAGACGAACGTACATATATGTAGCAGTTGCAATAATCAGCAAGAGATTTGTCTTTTTAAAAAACGCCCAGCAGAGTTTTTATCGAATATAAGTACTTTCAATTAGAAAATAATAAGTTTGAAAAACTTTCAATTTTCTGTCTTAAATCAAACATTTCCTTTCATGAATTTGTTTAAAATTTAGATCAACTTTTAGACGAATTTATATCATTAAAAACATTTGCTGAAAACATTGAAAAAGAAAAATCTGCGGAAGAAAAGTGGAAAGAATTCTTAAATAGTGGATCATTTCCTACTTTTGAAAACATTTGTTGCTTCGTCTTTTCAATTCCTCATTCTAATGCACGCAGTGAACGAATTTTTAGTTTAATGTTTAATTTTTGGAGGAAGGAACGAAATAAACTTTTAATAGAAAATTTGGAAAGCGAGTTAATAATAAAAACAAACTTTGAATACAGTTGTACTGAGTTTTTAAATTTTTTAAAAACCGAAAAAGGTAAAAATGAATTTGTAAATCAAATACAAAAAAGTGATAAATATTTATAATTTATTTAAATGTATCAGTAAATTTTAAAGTCAATAACCATTAAAATTATTTTTTGTTAAATTAATTTTGAAGTATTAAACAATGAAAATTTGTTTTTGAGTTTTTATTCACATAAATTAAAAATCCAATAATACTATCATAATATAATACATTGATTTTAGTCTAGTCTGAAATATATATAAATTCTATAGATTTAAAATCACAAAAACTGATTTAAATTAAATTTTAAGTTCATTTTTTTTATAGTTACGATCTCTTTTTTTATGTTCTTCATTGTTACTGTTGTGAACTATTTTTTGTTTATTGAATTAAATAAATTTTATTGAATTAAATAAATTTTGAAAATAAACAATTGTACTTATTTTTACTCAATTGTACTGCTTTTTTAACTTCGATGTACGTTTTTTGACGATTTCAAATCTGGCAAGCCTATATGTAGATGGATTTTTGATTTGTTATAAAAATGTATTTCATATGTATGTTGTTCACAAAAAGTTTAATAAAAAACAAAAAAATTATCCATTAGCACTTGAATATTTATTTTTTTCAAAACTCTATTTATATTTTATTCAAATAGTTGCACACAAATATTGATTTTTTTTTTTTTTTAAAGAGGGAATTCCCCTGATTTTGTTTATAAACAACAGAGGCGACGTAAATCGAATGACGACGCAAATCGAAGTTGAAGGGAACAAAAAATTTGACGACGTTAATCGAAACAACGTAAATCGAGACGATGTAAATCGAGGGAATACTGTACATATAACCAGTTTATTAATAGAGGCCAATAATAATGCTCTTCTAGTCGTACATTGGTTTGTTAATAAAAAAAAAAACATTTTATTTCTCTATTTTATGTCTTGTATGTACACACTTGCTTCACAACAAAAAAAGCCAGCGAAAAAAGTAAGAAAAAATCGATAGAATAACGCCGAAACAGGAAATTAAAATATAATACGAGTAGTATTCATTAAACATTTAAGAAGCTGGTAAGAAATCCAATAATAACAACAACAACAACAACAAAACAAATAAATTGTTAAATAAATATTTTTAATAAAAAAAAAATTAAAAAATAAAGAAAACAAAAAGAAAAGAACATAAACAATCAACATTAAAAGATAAATAAATGAAAATAACAATGAATGGATTCATAACGAATTCACGAATTATGAAATTATGTACATACGAGTACATATGTAGTATCATTGCCGTTAATAATTTATTTTTTTTATTTGAATTTTATTCGAATACGAATACAAATATAAAAAAATAAAAATAAATAAAAACGAAAAGAACATAAAAATACAAGTAAAATAAAGCAAAAGGTTTGGATTTTTAATTTTACAATTAAAAGTGAGCAATGTCTCGGTTGTTTTCAAAGGCAGTCAGCTTTTAATATGATTTATGATTTCATTTGCATCGGATCCGCCATCTAACGTTTTTTTTTTCAACTAGTGCTTATTTCGTGAATGGTAACACTTAGCTCATGTCTGATTTGACAGATAATTAGTTTTATCCTTCCGCTGAAGGAATATGATTGCGTCCAATGCGTTTTCGCTTCGCTAAGTGGGCCTGCGATCGACTTACAGAAGATGCCGATTTTGCCAAAAAAAATATCATCTTTTCAGATAAAGCTATGTAAACAAGCAAAATTGTCGCATTTGGGGCATAGAAAACCCGCACGCATACATTGAAAAGCCGACGCACCTAAAACGAGTCACTGTTTGGTGCGAATTTTGGTCCAGAGGCATAATTGGGCCATTTTTCTTCCAAAAATGAGCAAGGGGTGGCCGTTACAGTCAATGGCAATCGTTATCGGGCCATGTTGAACGAATTTTTGTTCACAAAAATTGAAGAGGAGGATATTGGCAACAACATTTGGTTTCAACAAAACGGCGCTACGTGCCACACAGCCGAAGCTACACTTGATGTTTTGCGCCCTGTTTTTGAAGATCGCATTATCAGCCGCAGAGCTGATGTCATTTGGCCACCTCGGAGCTGCGATTTGACACCGTTGGACTATTATTTGTGGAGTGCCGTCAAAGATAAGTGTTACGCCGACAAGCCAGAGACAATTGACGCTTAAAAGGACAATATTCGTGAAGCCATTGGTGAAATACAGCTGCACACAATCGATAATGTGCTTAAAAATTGGACCGATCGTGTAGGCTACTGCATGGCCAGCCGAGGCAGCCATTTGAATGAAATTATTTTCCATTATTAACCGGAAGGATTGTACTTTCAAATAAAAAAAAGAAATTTAAGAAAATATTCAGTAGTTTTTTTTAAACATTTTCAAAAAAAAAGTTATTTGGAGGACGCTTTATATCCTGAAAGCAGTGAAGTTTTATATATCCCACCTTCTTCCTAGTTAAGCAATATTAGCTCTCGTTTGTATCATATATATCCGAATGTCCCCGGCCACACACTAACCCACCCTCATCCGACCGCGGAGGGCTCGTCCCCATTACGTAGTGACACGTACACACTACAGTCCGGACTGTAGCGGGTAAAGGAAAAGTAGCGGGTAAAGTATGTTCGACTATACTTACTTACTGCATTGGCCATTAACAATCCTTCCAGGCACCTCTGCTTCTTGGGCGCCTTCGCCAGTTGGTCACACTAATCGATGACAGGGCTTTCTCAATTTGGTCCTTCCAACGCAAACAAATTGGTTCTGTGCGCCGATTCTCGCATCAAATGCCCGTCTCGTCGGAGCATCCTCTTGCATCCGAACGACATGATCGTGTCAGTAAGGCCGCTGAGAGAGGTATTTGCTGCTTAATTGCCTGTTGGAAAAAAATGAAGCTACGCTTGCTCTCAGACTGACATTAATTTTGCTGTTAATCGGAGCTGGTCACTGACTAAATCGAAAGTATAATTATCGGCCGTAATCTGGGATCCATGCCCCCTCTTTCTTTTGGTCGCATTTACTGCCAGACTTATCTTAATGGACTCTCGTTTAGTAATGCTAAAAGCAGTAGTAACATCTCGCTTGGTACGCCTTATGATGTCAATATTGTCGGAGTACGTAAGTATGATAAGGGATTGCCTTGTCTGAAACCTCACACGGTATCGAAAGCTTCGGAGAGGTCCATTACTATCTTTACGGAGCTACAGCAATTGCTCAACGTCATTCTGCATTCTTTTCTTTGGGAGTGTTCAATGTTACAGTCTGCGGTAGATGGAGAACGCATCGCATCTCAAGTGGGTGGCCAATATTGCACTATTTCGTGGTTTCAAAAGTAAACGTAAATAAAACACATATAAATAAAATATTTTTTTTCATGATATTTCTTTTTTATTGTAAAGTTTGAACGTTAACATTATGTGTGAAACACTACATCATTTAAATGACCTCCACGCGAAGTGTTGCAAGCATTGATTCTTTTGAGATAATTTTCGACCACTTTTTGACACATATTGGGCGGTATCTCAGCCATAACTTGACGAATGTTGGTTTTTAAGTGCTCAAAAGTTGAAGGTTTATCTGCATAAACACGGTCTTTCGCGTAGCCCCACAAAAGAAAAGTCTAATGGTGTCAAATCGTATGATCTTGGTGGCCAGTTGATATCGCCACGATGAGAAATTATGCGGCCAGGAAATGTCTCTTGCAATAAAGCCATATTCGCTCGAGTTGTGTGGCATGTGGCAACGTCTTGTTGAAACCACATATTCTCCAAGTCGTATTCTACAATATCAGGCAAAAAAAGGCGGTTACCATATGACCATAACGCTCCGAATTGACGGTGACAGTCGTTTCATCGTCGTTTTCGTAGAAGTAAGGTCCAATCACACCTTCGGACTAAAGAGCGCACCAAACAGTGACTTTTTCTGGATGTAATGGCCTCTCTTCAATTACTTGAGATTTGGGATTCTCAGAACCCCAAATACGACAATTTTGTTTATTAACATACCCACCGACCGTGAAATGTGCTTCATCGCTGAAGAAAATTTTGTTCGATACGTGGCTGTGGCAGAATCACCATTTTTGTAGTAGATTTTGATAATTTTTATGCGTTGTGATGATAGTTAAGCGATCCATTTTCGTCAATGTCAGACTTTCAACTGAAAAGGAAAAAAAATTGGTTTCACAACATAGTTTGACAGAGATGTCGAATTCCAGTCCCATACTTTTGAAACCACGAAATGGATAGCCCTTTAGTTCTTCTCGTTTCAATTAATTGAAGTGAACATCTTTAGGAATTTCCTTTCAATAAAATCCGCATCAGCATTACCACTAAACTTCTGTAAAGGAAATGTTGGCAAAAAAGATGATGAAATCAAATAATTTTTCTGTAATTAATTAATTGAACACATTAATTGAACACAACACAATGCGTTTGTCTTACTTTATGGTGACTGTTTGGCTGGATGGTTGTCTGGAATGTTAGCCATTTTTCTGTTTTTCTTCTTTTTTTTCTTTTTTGCTCAACTTTGTTTATGGTAAACATAAATGAAGTCTTTCTTTTAATCGTCTGGCTTTTTGCAGTTTGTGATAATCGTTTCATAATTTCAATAATTTAACATTTTAATTATTTGCATAAATTTCGCATGCGGCACAATTTAAAAATTCAAACGCAGCGCAATGCAAAGCAAAGGCTACGACAACGACAGCGACAAGCACAACGACTGCGTTGTCTTCATGATTATGATCATCACCGCTTGCAGTGATGGGGGGGGGATAATGATGGCAAGAGCTTACTTAATTAATTTTATTATGGCTGATGGTGATGATGACGACGACGACGACGACGATGCGGACAATGACGATGATAATTATTGTTATTATGATCAGTAAAAGTCAAGTTGACCATTAAGATGATACAGGTGTCGCTACTAGAATTTTATTTCTCACATGCAGTTGTTGGTACCTATTCAATTCTTTGATTATCATTTTCTTCCATCCTTCGTTTTCTTTCGTTATAATATTTTATTTTAAAAAATTGTTTCCATTATTTCTCTCCTTTTCGAAATGTTTTCTTTTTCTTTTTTTTTTTTTTTGTCAATAAGCCGCCGCCTCTCAATGATTTGTTTTGAGCTGTTGTTGTAAATTATTTTTCATTTCAAAACAAACTTGAAATTCAAATGACACGAAACAAATTTATGAATCCAAATAACTCATTTCATATTGGCATCTTTGGCAGAAAGAAATATTGAATAGGAATTTAATAAAAAAAAATGAACAGGAATACATATCTAGTAGATGGTTAGTCTTGTTTTGGTGGTTATTATAGAGAGATTAACTGGCATTTCGTAGACTATTCAGTTGGCATTTATAACACGTAATTAGCATGAATTATTCAAATATGAATCATGCATAAGCAATGTTTTAATTTAATTTAAATTAGATTAAAAATTAAAATTTTTTAGTGATTTTTCTAAAAATATTTTCATTGACTTCTTAATCCTTAAACTTGTTTCAACATTTTGATTTGAAGAATTTCAAATACAAGTTAAAGAAGCTCAAAATATGTAAAAATTTTTCTATTTCATTTAAATGATTATCGATTTTTAAACTGAACTAGCTGAACCGGCCCGCGTTGCTGCGCCACCAACTAAAATAAATTTGAAGGAAAGACATTACACAAATGTCCAATTAATTTTGAATCATTTTATTGATTTTGTTTCCCGTTGTCCTTATGATTCAGATGAACGGGCTTGAGTAGTACGCATTCGATCAGTTTTTAATCTCACTTTTCGTTGTTCAAGTGGTTCAAGCGAACGGGTCTCTGCGGCATATATTACAAGATTTTCCAGTCTTAATGCTCGTCTGATTTTGAGGCTCGTAATGCTCTTTTCTTCCATGCTTGAGATGTAGAGCGACCAATTGCTTGTCATTCATTTTGAATAATTTTCAGTGACGCCATCCATTGGAAATTAATCGCACCAACCTCCGTCGACTCATACGCAACAACTTTGTTAAAGAATGCACAGTTTACTGTGATTTAATTCATTTTGAGTAATTTTCAGAGGCTCCACCTATCGGATATTGGTCATACCAAATTAGAAACCTTCTTCGGCTCATGCGCAACAACTTTGCTTAAGATCATAACATGATCAAATGCATAGTTTACGATTTAATTCATTTTGAGTAATTTTCAATGGTGCCACCAGTCGGAAATTGGTCATATTCACTTGGAAAACTTCTTCGGCTCATGTGCAACAACTTTGTTAAAGATCATAACATGATCAAATGCATAGTTTACGGTATAATTCATTTTAAGTAATTTTCAGTAGCGCCACCTATCAGATATTGGTCATACCAACTTAGAAGCCTTCTTCGGCTCATGCGCAATAACTTTGCTAAAGATCATAACAGTTTACGATTTAATTGATTTTAAGTAATTTTCAGTGGCTCCCCCTGCCGGAAATTAGTCATACCAACTTAGAAACCTTCCCCGGCTCATGCGCAATAACTTTGCTAAAGATCATAACATGATCAAATGCATAGTTTACGATTCTATAAGGTACATACAAATAAACAAATTGGATTTTGCCACGCCCCTCTGCCCACAGACCGGAAATAAAAAATCAGACTTCACAGTGTTACCCGCCTGAATATTCTGAAGATTCCCTGAAAATTTTATCAAAATCGGCCCAGCCGTTTTGGAGTCCATACTTTACATACATACACACATTCACTTTTATATATATAGATAGACAGTTAGATTGACAAATATTCTGAAAATAGCATACATAACCGGGCAGAGGATCAAAAGTAAGCCAATCTATGGAATTTCAAAGAGATTGCTTAAAATCTTATATTAAATGTGAAATTAAATGAATTGTAATGAAATAGTGATTGTTAGTATTACAACAACTCGATTTACTTTATATTTACTTTAGTTAGGTTAGGTTATGTTAATCTGTCTGACGCATCACCGAGCTTAGATTACCTGGGTTCTGTAAGGTCCCATTGTAACAGCAATATTACCCATTTCGCCATGTAGTTATAGCTCCTGATTGGTATCTCTCAACCATCCCGAGAGTTATATGAAGGAGTAGATGTTTTTTATATCACCTTTGGCGAAACATGTTTTGTCCATAAATTCTGGGTGTGACAGAATTCTTCTTTTTAGGTTCACAAGCGCCGAATAATGACAGAGAAGATGTTCTGTGTTCTCCTCTTCTTCTTCGTTGCAGCTTCTGCAGAAGTCGTTATGAGGTACACCTAGCTTCCGTGCTTAAGCATCCAGAGGCCAGTGAGTGACTCGAATCATTCGTAAGTATTATAAGTATTTTTCTAAATTTATGAATCTGAATGAGTAGGCGTATGAATCAAACAATGAATCGAATGTTGTGAGTTTGATGTCAACGTTGTACTCATACTCATTGCAACCTATACTTATAAATCAATGTTGTAGCAAGTACGAATGGATCAGAGTAGTTGAATTTCAATACTCTTGACTAACTCATACTCAAAATTTCATGAGTACTTATGAGTAGCGAAAATACGATTCATTGCTGATCTCTGGTTCAAACATAAAGTGACCTTTAAATGTTAAAGGTAGGATGATCTTCCCTTTAGCTTAACGATCACTTCTATCTTATTTGGTACTCATAATAATGAAAAACAATTTATCTGCCCGTTAAAATCCTCTCTTTAGTTAACGGCAAGTTGTAATAATGGCCCTTAGGATCATTATTACAACTAGATCACTTCTAGTCCTAACAATTTATCTGCCCGTTAAAATCCTCTCTTTAGTTAACGGCAAGTTGTAATAATGGCCCTTAGGATCATTATTACAACTAGATCACTTCTAGTTCTAAGGTGATCCTAAGGGCCATTATTACAACTTGCCGTTAACTAAAGAGAGGATTTTAACGGGCAGATAAATTGTTTTTCATTATTATGAGTACCCAATAAGATAGAAGTGATCGTTAAGCTAAAGGGAAGATCATCCTACCTTTAACATTTAAAGGTCACTTTATGTTTGAACTTGCCATATCATATACTATTTTCGATATGGCAGCTTCAAATTTAAACAAAATGAGCATATACAACAAAAAAACAAAGTCCGCTGTTGCCACTGCGTTAAAAAAAAACTTGTTTAATTGAGCAGTTTTATCGACTTTGCTCCGGCACTGCCATATTTTAATTTTATTTTATCTGTAAGTTGTAATAACGAAAATAAGTTAAAGGTAACTTTGCCGTTCACTTTAGCTAAAGGTACCTTTAACTAACCCCAACTTTAACGGGAAGTTGTAATAATTGCCCTAAGTATTATAAGTATTTTTCTAAAGTTCTAAAGTGAATCTAAATGAGTAGGCTTATGAATGAAACATATTTCGAATGGTATGAGTTTGATTTCAACGTTGTATGCATACTCATTGCAACCTGTACTAATAAATCAATGTTGTAGTGTGAGTACAAATGAATCAGAGCAGAGTAGTTAAATTTCAATATTATTGACACACTTATATTCAAAATTTCATGAGTACTTATGAGTAGCGAAAAAACGATTCATTGCCGATAGCTGATCCTAACGTATCTAATAATTTAAAGAAATAAAGAAGAAAGAATATTTTTCTATTTTGTAATATCACTAGGCTTATGGCAATATTTGATTTGCATTTCAATGGCTTCATACACTTGCTGCATTCGTGTAGCATATTTTCATATGATTTAGGCCTCGTCACATGTCAAAGTTAACAAAACATATTTTGGGAAATTGGATTCAAAACAATTGTGTTGTTGGTTTTGTTTTTTTTTTTTTTTTTTAATATGAAATTGAATTCAAATTAAATTTCAAAGCAAAATTAAAAAAAAACCAAACAAATCATTGAATAATTGCTAATATTTTCGGTTTCTATTCTTATTTCTTTCAATAATTTCTTATTAAACAAAGACAGAATGTTGTTTTTGTTTTTTTTTTTTTGCTTTTGCTTTTGTAGAGAAACTATTGTTATTTAAATAATTTTTGCTTATTTTTGTCTCATTTTTTTTTCTTCTTTTTTTTGTTTGTGATTATCTGGCGCATCCTGTACATCCTGTCTATTGTTATTGCACAGAGGGGAGGGGGACTTAAAGCTTCTTTTTTGTTGCCCCCATTGTTTGAAGGAGGCGTTTAAATGCTGATGTGTGATGTGAATTGAAATGAGCTGCTGTGCGTTGGCTGTGCTTCTGTGAAATCTGAAGACTCATTTGTTGATTCAACAACAAACACGAATTAACACATCGTCGCCATAAACAATGGCTATAAAAAAAATCAAAGACAAACAACAACCAGAACAACAACAATAACAACAACAACAGCAATAGCAATAATAATGAAATAATAAACATTAAAAAAATAAATTAATTTTCAACATAAAATCGAAATAAATAAATGAGTTGGCCTAAGCTCTATTCCACTGGCTTTTCATTACCATCCATCCCATCCCTCCAACCATCCCTCCAACCATCCATCCCTATCATCCTTTAATTCATGCAAAAAGAACAAAAAAAAAAAAGTGGCCTGTGCAAACGAACTTGAAAATCTTTAATAATGAATAAATGGCCGATTAAATATTAAAAAGAAAACAACAACAAAATTGTACATGAAAAAGGGAATAAATAGAATAGACATGACAATCAGTTTAAAAAGGTAAATGAATGAAGATATCAACAACAATTAAAGAGAAGTATACCCTACAATAGTAATCGAACTTTAGGAGAGAGATTTTAATGTGAGGAAGAGTCCAAAGCTCAATTATATCTCTAAATCTACAGGGTTCGCCAAATAACTTTTTTTTTTTTTTTGAAAATGCTTTAAAAAAAAACTACTGAATATTTGCTCAAATTTCTTTTTTTATTTGAAAGTACAATCCTTCCGGTTAATAATTGAAAATAATTTCATTCAAATGGCTGCCTCGGCTGGCCATGCAGTAGCCTACACGATCGGTCCAATTTTTAAGCACATTATCGATTGTGTGCAGCTGTATTTTACCAATGGCTTCACGAATATTGTCCTTTAAAGCGTCAATTGTCTCTGGCTTGTCAGCGTAACACTTATCTTTGACGGCACCCCACAAATAATAGTCCAAAGGTGTCAAATCGCAGCTCCGAGGTGGCCAAATGACATCAGCTCTGCGGCTGATAATGCGATCTTCAAAATCAGGGCGCAAAACATCGACTGTAGCTTCGGCTGTGTGGCACGTAGCGCCGTCCTATTGAAACCAAATGTTGGCAATATTCTCCTCTTCAATTTTTGTGAACAAAAATTCGTTCAACATGGCCCGATAACGATCGCCATTGACTGTAACGGCCACTCCTAGCTCATTTTCGAAGAAAAATGGCCCAATTATGCCTCTGAACCAAAATCCGCACCAAACAGTGACTCGTTTTGGGTGCGTCGGCTTTTCAATGTATGCATGCGGGTGTTCTGTGCCCCAAATGCGACAATTTTGCTTGTTTACATACCCGCCAAGATCAAAATGAGCTTCATCTGAAAAGATCGATTTTTTTTTTCCAAAATCGCCATCTTCTGTAAGTCAATCGCAGGACCGATTTCCCAGCGTTGTTCAAGCGTATACACAACCATATTCGTTCAGCGGAAGGATAAAACTAATTATCTGTCAAATCAGACATGAGCTAAGTGTTACCATTCACGAAATAAGCACTAGTTGAAAAAAAACGTTAGATGGCGGACCCGATACTTGCTATCGCTCCTTATGAGCGAAAGCCTGATGGCGTTTAAAAATACAATTTTTTTTTAAATGAATCCAGTGTCCAATGGCTTAAGTCAAGCTTTGCGATGTCCGCGTGTTTAAAGTCTAAGTTAGTAATCATGGGAGTTGTGGTACTAATCAAATATCAGCAATGAATCGTTTTTTCGCTACTCATAAGCACTCATGAAATTTTGAATATAAGTGAGTCAACAATATTGAAATTTAATTATGTAATCTGATACATTCGTACTCACACTACAACATTGATTTATAAGTACAGGTTGCAATGAGTATGCGTACAACGTTGACATCAAACTCATACCATTCGAAATATGTTTGTTTCATAAGCCTACTCATTTAGATTCATAATTTTAGAACTTTAGAAAAATATTTATAAATGATGATTCGAGTCACTCGAATCATTCATCAAAATTTACAGTCTTAGCATTTACAAAAAAAGACACATAAGCAAAAAAGGAGAAGGCAGCAAGCAGAGCATACACACAACCATTTAGGGAGTATTTTAGTGCACGTACACCATTCATACTTACTTTGTGCTTTGTTACTATGTTGAGTTATGGGGTATGGAGAGTCGAAATCCATAACATCATACGTGTTGTTAATTATGAATATGATGAGTACTTCAAACCAGTGAACAGCAATGAGTATTCAAAACGATGAGTAGATTCGAGTCATACTTATAATTTCAGATACTTATACGCATTCATACTTATTTTAATATCATGGAACCTCTACTCATATTCAAAGTTTGAAGTACTCATCGTACTCATACTTAACAATACGCATGATGTTGTTGATTTCGACTCTCCATGACTCAACGTATACACGAAGCACAAAATAAGTATGATTCGAATACGAACACCACCAATACTCACAAGAAGGTTGTGTGTTTGCTTTGCTTGCTGTCCTTGTCTTTTCTTTCTTCTTTGTTTGTAAATGCAACAACAACTAAGACTGAAAATTTTGATGAATGATTCGAATCACTCGAATTATTCGAGAGTATTATAAGTATTTTTCTAAATTTATGAATCTGAATGAGTAGGCGTATGAAGCGAACATATTTCGAATGTTATAGGTTTGATGTCAACGTTGTACTCAAACTCATTGCAAACTGTACTAATAAATCAATGTTGTAGCGAGTACGAATGAATCAGAGCAGAGTAGTTAAATTTTCAATATTGTTGACACACTTATAATCAAAATTTCATGAGTACTTATGAGTAGCGAAAAAACGATTCATTGCTGATCTCTGCTTCAAACTTTGAATATGAGTAAGAGGAGTCGCCGTAGTCTAGTAGGTAGTGTGTTGGCTTATTAGACGAAAGGCCCGATTTCAAATCACAGGTCAGACATCAAAACGAATATATGAAAATATTTCTTCGGCGACTTCCTCTCAGCAGATTTCTGGCAAAAACTCTGAGAGTAAATAAAATTGCCATGAAAAGCTTCTCAAAAATCTGTCGTTCGGAGTCGACTTTAAACTGTAGGTCCCGCCACTAAAATTAACGCACACAACACGAGTGGTGTGAGAAGCTAGGACGTTGTACAATGGGTCAATTCGACCACCGGGTACTGTACTTGTCACAGTTGACAAGTACACGTCCTCTAACCTAACCTAACCTAACCTAAGAGGTTCCATGATATTAAAATTAGTATGAATGCGTATAAGTAATAGAAAACCTAACCTAAGAGGTTCCATGATATTAAAATTAGTATGAATGCGTACAAGTATTAGAAATTATGAGTATGATTCGATTACACTCAACTTTTTAAATACTCATTGCTAATATCTGGTACAAAAGACCTTGCTGTTGGGTTCTTTTTTAAATTTTAAACTTAAATTAACAGCGTTTACCGACGGTAGAATTAAAACTAAAAAAAAAATCCAAGCATACCTTCCCCACCAATTTGAACTTAATCTTCCTTTTTTTTTTTGATTTCATAAGTATGCGCTTGTGTTGTTAAATAAATTGCGAGACAGGATTAAAGGGAAAACATATCGAGTTACACACTTGATTGCTACTTTCAATGGGGAATCAAAATAAATGCAAAACTCAATCGAATTCAACGTGAATATTTTTCTGTCTACTCAAGAAGAGAATTGTTTTATGCCCCAACATTTGCCGACTCTTCTTATGCCCTGAACATCCAACCAATATACGCTCAAAAAAAACGCGCTTCAAATCCATAAATGTTTGGTTAAAAATGGTGAGAAATCTTAACACATTCGGTAGCTTCGAAAATAAGAAACTGACTACGTTTGTAGTAGAGACGATTGTATGCAAAAAAAAAAAAAAAAAAAAAAAAATGTGAGGGAGAGAGAGCGAGAGAGAGAGGATCAGCCCCCTTTCCTTGGGCTTAGTTACTGGTCTTGACAATTTGGTACGGTGGTAATGGCTAATAACCAACAATTGGCAATCATTATATACTTTATGGTCACTAAAAACTGAAATGGCACCAATTTTTCGTGCAACATCAAATACATATGCCGGTCGCAGCCAACCATTACAAGAAGACACCATTACGGTCGGTCGGTCGGTCGGTGCCATTGCCATAAAGTGAAATAAAAATACTCGAATGGTAAATGGCAACAGCAACAGTAACAGAATGAGTTGTGGAAATATCTACAACGACAACGACAACAATAAATACTAACAACGACTACTGGCCAGCATTTGGGCACCGTCATAATATCATCATACAAACAGAGAAACAGAGTAACATACCAAGCAGCAGACACAGAATTTAATGTTTATCGGCTAATGAAGTTGACAACATGCGGATTAACGTATTTAGTCAGCGTCACCACCACACCATACCACTACCATTAACACAGTAACAGCAACAGTAAAAACAACCTTTGCCAACTGCAACATCGAAATTGAAATCTTTTGAATTGGCAACGCAACAATTTAAATTTATTTTGCATTTGTTTCTGTCCCTCCTGTTTATTCTTCACGCATTCCTGTTCCTTGTGCCTTGATTCTGTGTGTCTATGTGTGTGTGTGTGTGTGTCGTTCTTTAATGTAATATACTCGTAATTTTCATATTGTCTCTCACACCATCATCGTCAAGCAACATGTTCGAATGGACGACAACAACTCTATTTGTGTGTCACTTGTGGTTCGTGCTTGTCTGCTTGGCTGCAGGTCTGTCCTTTGCTTTTAATACTCAAAGGACAATACAAAACTTAATTATAAATTAATAACTTTAAAAAAAAAAATGTTTAAAAGTTTCCATTAGATTAATGCCCAACAGAGGCAGAGGCAGAGGCAGAAGCAGAGAAGTGCACTAGCAACAGCAACGCATGCGCATGCGTAAAGATGTCTTTGTGATAAAGAAAGAATGAAAAAAATAAAAAGAATGCCACAAATTGTTGCATTGCATTGCCCTTTGATTGTTGCATTATGAACAGAACAGAACAGGAACAGAATGAATAGAAGATATATAGGCTGACATATATTTCTTTGATTTGTCTGGCAATCATATTGTATTATATGCGGTATCCTTTGATGCGAACATTAAAGCGACAAAAGAAACAATAACAGAAAGCCGACATTTTTCTCTTTCTGTCACTGCAGCCTTCTTTGTGGATCAGAAAAACTTTTAATGTCTTAATTTTTGTGCAAAACAGGAATACATATTCATAATCAGGTTAAAAATCTGTTAAGGATAACGTGTGATCAGATCATATTGAAAATAAAATATTTACATCTATAACATTTTAAAAGTACAATAAGGCATCAGAGATCAGCAATGAGTATTCAAAAAGATGAGTAGAATCGTATCATACTTATAATTTCTGTTACTTATACGCATTCATACCTATTTTAATATCATGGAACCTCTTCTACTCATATTCAAAGTTTGAAGTACTCATCACGCTTCATACTTAACCGCACGTATTATCTTATTGAGTTCGACTCCATACTCCATAACTCAACATATACACGATGCACATAATAAGTATGATCCGCGTACGAACACTAAAATACTCACTAGAAGGTTGTGTGTTTGCTCGGTTTGCTGTTCCGTTTCTGTTATGCTTATGTGTCTTTTTTCTTTTTTTGTAAATGCAATAACAACTAAGACTGTAAATTTTGATGAATGATTCGAGTTACTCGAATCATCATTTATAAGTATTATAAGTATTTTTCTAAAGTTTTAAAATGAATCTAAATGAGTAGGCTTATGAATCAAACATATTTCGAATGGTATGAGTTTGATGTCAATGTTGTAAGCTTACTCACTGTAACCTGTACTTATAAATCAACATTGTAGTGAGTATGAATGAATTAGAGCAGAGTAGTTAAATTTCAATACTGTTGACTCACTTATATTCAAAATTTCATGAGTTCTTATGAGTAGCGTAAAAGTGATTCATTGCTGATCACTGATCTGAATGCTTTGATTAATAAATAAAATGCAATGAAAATAAATAAGATGCACGCCAAAATAAAAAAGACAGAGCAGCAAGCAGAGCAAACACACAACCTTCTAGGGAGTATTTTAGTGTTCGTATGCGATTCATACTTATTTTGTGCTGCGTGTATATGTTAAGTTATGGAGAGTCGAAATCAATAACATGTTGTAAGGTATGAATGAATATGATGAGTACTTCAAATATTTTGAATATGAGCAGAGAGAGGTTCCATGATATTAAAATATCATTGTTAAGTAGTTATTACAGAAATTCATAAAAATTTTTAAAACGGTAAACGGTATATAACTTATCTGATTCTAATGCTGTAATTTATAAGATAATTGATCTTGTTGCATTAGGAAAACATTCATTATAATAAATAAAAATAAATAAAAAATAAATTATGAGTATGATTCGATTTTACGAAATCGAAATTATGAGTATGATTCGATTTTACGACTAGAGCTCTATAAGTTTTGCATACTCGATGAGAATAAATAAGAGGCACGCCAAACATAGAACAGATATTGAAGTCATTCGACATTACTTCGCCACCTGGCCAGACTTGCTTTATTATCTTTATAAATGTACTTCTACATTCGGTAATTACAACTCTCAGTTCCTTTTTGTAATTTTAGTCCATGTGTGCCTTAAAGTTTACTCGATCCTTATTGATTACGGCCACATACTTGAGGAATCTTAATGAGGTTTTCATTGCTTTTATTAATTCCAATCTTTAAAATTTTTATTTCTAGTTTTTGGCTTATGAAAAACCCCGTTATACTATGTTCAGACATGCACTTTTATTAAATCAATATTCGGTTTATTGAGAACAATATTTTTAGCGTTCAGACATATAATATACGAAAATTTATTCGACAGCTGGTAAACAAAACAGCTGATTGCTTCAACAACATTGCTTTTAATTTAATCGCGAATATTAGTGCCAAAAATTTTTTTAGAAAAAATGGAAAACAATTTAACATTTAAAAAGGTATTGCTAATGATTAACCGAAACGCCGAGCTGTTGCGGTTAATAGGGACTACTTTTGACTCCAAAGTGGCTTTTCTCAGAAGGATGAGAAAGAAAAATTTGATATGAAACTCAAAATAAAATACAAACCTTTCTGCTGACCTTCCATTTTTTGTTTGTCGTTGTTTACATTTGAGTTGTCAAATATTAATAGAAAGCGTTCGGAAAAATGTAATCTGCTCACTGAACGTACTTATGACAGTGTTGTATTTAAAGTTTTTTTATCAATATTATAACAATTTATGAATTTATTGGCCAATAATTAATTGAAATTTTATATGAAATATTGAGATCAATAATGCCGTTTATTGCGATTTACGCAATAAAGGTGCATGTCTGAACCCAGTATTAACATTGTCTTAATATGTCAAATATATTGCATTAAGAGTGTATATTTTATTGTATCCTTAAAGATTTAATCAACCATCTTTGTAAGCCAACAAACTGTTTCAAGTCTCAGTAAAATTATGCTGGAATATGAACATCATTAGACACAATAAAATTGTAATCATAAAGACACTTGAGGTTAAAATCAATAACAATAACTACTCTAGCAACCATGAAACAATAACTCTCTGATGAGATATCGAGAAGGAGAGATGAAGTCACATTTGATGGTAACAACAAACAGCCAACATATGTTGGCCTGTAATGCGAGCAACACTTTTACTACAAATTGAGTGTCAACTGACACGTCATGCAGACACAAAGCATAACATAAGATGAAACCAGCGAGGGAATGGAAAAACATTATAAACCCAGTTAAGACAGAAGCACAGGGTAACTAACATTGAGGATCTATAGAGTGACTATAAGGCGTAGCAGGAGCCAAAGCGGTGTCATATTTAATTCGGTTTATAAGCCTATTAAAAAAAATATTTCTTATTTGCTACTCTCTTCCTTCTGCAAAATAATAACGCGGTAATAATAGAATAAAACCATAGAAGAGAGAAATAAAATAAAATTGTAATAGGCATTGGTAATATGAGGTAAACTGTTGTCTTAAATATGGCAACAGGAAATGGTCATTTGAACAACACATAAGGAGGGTGATTATGATGATGTGGCAGAAAATCGACTGTTCGGTTTGACTTTTTGTGGGTGAAATTTGATTTTCTTTCTTTTGTTACAAAACGACGAATAAGAAACCTTTTTTTTAGTTTATCTCAATCAATGTACACACAATAAGATTTAAAATGTACGTACATACGTACAATTGAATACATAAGATATTTTTGCAATTGGCCATCAATAGTATGTCTAGCTAACTAACTAACAAACAACCAAACAGCTGTTAAATAATTTGACGTGAGTCTTATAAAAAAATATTTCCCCTTCTTCCCTTATTGTTTTCAAGAAGGATTATAAGAATAAAAAAAAATTTCTTTTAAACAAGGCAAGCTGCTCTAGAAAAAGAAAAAAGTATCAGAAATTGACCAACAATATCGTATCAATATACCCCGATACGACTTACATATATTGGGTCTGCCATCTAACGTTTTTTTTTTCAACTAATGCTTATTTCGTGAATGGTAACACTTACATAGCTCATGTCTAATTTGACAGATAAATAGAAGGCAGACAGTATGTTTTAAGGGTCTTACTTCTAAACCAATTGCTGTTCTATCTGGTGTACCTCAGGGAAGCCATCTTGGTCCACTACTGTTTTCTCTTTTTATAAACGACTTGCCAAATATTATAAAATACTCTAATGTTCTAATGTACGCCGATGATGTGAAAATATTTCTGAGCTATAATGATTGTGCTGATCATATTTTTCTATAGCACGACTTGGATGCCTTTGGTTCTTGGTGCAGGCTTAATCTCATGGAGTTAAACCCAAAAAAATGCAATTATATGTGCTTCTCTCGTCGTAAACATATGAATGTCACATATGTTCTAAATGGACATTCCCTAAATAAATTGGAAAATTTCTCCGACCTTGGAATTCTACTTGATACCAAATTAAATTTTATCCAGCACATCTCATTTACTATTAATAAGGCACGTGCAGTCCTTGGTTTTATAAAACGTTGGGCGAAAGAATTTAAAGATCCATATATAACGAAACAGCTTTTTACCAGTCTTGTGAGGCCCATTCTGGAATATGGTTCAATTATTTGGTACCCTATGTATAAGGTTCATACTGACAACTGTCTTCGGAGCCTGCAATTTGATCCTTTCAACTTTCAACCGCCATATAGAAGTAGACTTGCCCTTATAAAGCTGCCAACTCTTAAAAGCCGTAGATCTATGTTAAATGTAACGTTTGTCTTAAACTTGATAAAAGGAAATGTATGTTCTGAATTTTTAATTAATAATATATTTTTTAATGTTCCGTCTCGTTCTACACGTCATTTCTGTCCTCTTTCCGTTAATGTTTATAGGACAAATTATGCCAAGTCTGATCCGCTAATGAGAATTTGTACTGAATTTAATAAACTTTATTCTTACATTGACTTTTCTGTAAATGTCAATACTATTAAATGTAATTTAATTTCTTATTTAAATAATAATTATTGATTTGTATTTGTCTAGTCTGTAAGGATATTATATCTATAGACTTTATTAAATAAATAAATAAATAATTAGTTTTACGAGTATCCTTCCGCTGAACGAATATGGTTGGTGTATACGCTTGAACAACGCTGGAAAATATTGCGACATTACTTTGAAAATCATGGTAATGTTGCAGAATGTGTGCGAAAATTGCGTACGGATTTTGGAAGAAAAGAAGCATCGTCAGCTCCGTATATTCGTTATCTTGTGAAAAAAAATGAAAGAAACTGGCATCCTCATCGATAAATCAAAGCGTAAAAAGCCAAAAACAGTGTGTACACCCGAGAATATTGCTGCTGTGGCAGAAAGTGTGCGTGAAGCGCCATCAACATCAATTCACCGTCGTTCTCAACAATTGAACATTTCGGAGACATCATTGAGATGAATTTTGCATAAAGACCTTGGTATGACGCCATACAAAGTCCAATTGGTTCAGGAGTTGAAGCCAATTGATCATCCAATGCGTTTTCACTTCGCTAAGTGGGCCTCCGATCGACTTACAGAAGATGCCGATTTTGGCAAAAAAAAAATCATCTTTTCAGATGAAGCTCATTTTGATCTTGGCGGGTTTGTAAACAAGCAAAATTGTCGCATTTTGGGGCACAGAAAACCCGCACGCATACATTGAAAAGCCGACGCACCCAAAACGAGTCACTGTTTGGTGCGGATTTTGGTCCAGAGGCATAATTGGGTCATTTTTCTTCGAAAATGAACAAGGAGTGGCCGTTACAGTCAATGGCGATCGTTATCGGGCCATGTTGAACGAATTTTTGTTCACAAAAATTCAAGAGGAGGATATTGGCAACATTTGGTTTCAACAGGACGGCGCTACGTGCCACACAGCCGAAGCTACACACGATGTTTTGCGTCCTGTTTTTGAAGATCGCATTATCATCCGCAAAGCTGATGTCGTTTGGCCACTTCGGAGCTGCAATTTGACACCGTTGGACTATTATTTGTGGGGTGACGTCAAAGATAAGTGTTACGTCGACAAGCCAGACACGATTGACGCTTTAAAGGACAATATTCGTGAAGCCATTGGTGAAATACAGGCTGCACACAATCGATAATGTGCTTAAAAATTGGACCGATCGTGTAGGCTACTGCATGGCCAGCCAAGACATTGATTTAAATGAAATTATTTTCCATTATTAATCGGAAGGATTGTACTTTCAAATAAAAAAAAGAAATTTGAGAAAATATTCAGTAGTTTTTTTTTAAAACATTTTCAAAAAAAAAAAAAATTATTTGGCGGACCCATTAGTTTTCGTATCAAAAAAAAAAAATAAAAAATTACAAAGGTTGCCTTCAAGAAAATTGTAGAATTTATGTTCATATTGCATAAGCAATTTGAATTCTATGAGCATTTGTAGGCATTTGTAAGCATTTAATGCCCATTTATTTGTTCATATTGATGTTGATATTGTTATTGTTGTTGTTGTTTTAAAATAAAATAATATTTTCGGTAACATACATACATACATACCATATATACAGACCGTATTTATTTTATTGTGGTTGGGCGTATCACATTTCAAAGTCCTCATCATATCGTATCGTATCGTATCGCTGTTATTTAACAATATTCTCATTAATAAAGCAACACAATTTTATTTGTACATGCATACACGTTATCCCGTTATAAGCGGGCTTATTCCGGGTACTTACCTTTATGAACTGAAATCTACCCTTAAAAACATATTTTTGACTGGCATAACTGACTGTTTCACTGACATCATCATCATCATCATCATCAGCACTGGCTTCAACTCTAAAATCATTCAAAAAACAATAGAATTACGAATTATCCGTAGAAAAAACAAGACATTCTTTTAATGTTTCAATTTGTTTAAAACATTGTTTCCTTCCCTTTCCTTTCCTTTCCTTTTGCCTCTTCTCATTACATTTTTTTATTATAGTGTTTTGTAGAATACACTGAAAGAAGTTAAGGGGAGAATAAAAGAAAGAAAAAGTGGCAGTTATAGGACAATGAAAGCACCGGGTAGATTTGGCCACTCTATTGGACTTGATAAATATTTGTGGGTAAATTCATCTGTGTTGGGCTGGCTGGTATAGCACACACATACATTAGAAGATCTGATGCATTTATGATGAGATGAACTGATCAATCTCACACAAAGATCGCCGTAAGATTATTACCTCTTTTGATCTCACATATTTTAACTAATATTGTAATAATGAACATAGCCTTCTGGCACAGTTCAAACGCCACTCTATTCAAACTTGGAGCGAGAAATTTCTTGCTTTCAACCATCCAGACGAAAATTATTGTAGACAAAAATGTTCACAGGCGATAAATCACCATATTTTCCGATAGCCAAGCGGCCATCAAAGCATTAGATTCTAGTGTAATAAACTCCAAGACGGTGTACGACTGTCGCAGATGTCTCAATGAGATGGCGAAGCGATATGATGGGTACCGGGACATAGAGACATTCCCGGCAACTGCAGAGCGAATGATTTGGCCAGAAATGGCACGACCATCGAACTCTCTGATCAATTCTCTACATTGGAGATCCCTTTGGGTACCTGCAGGCTTATAATTGACAATGCAATCGTGGACCTTGTCAACAGTAGGTGGGCAGCTTCGGATAAAGGCAGAACGGCGCAAAAAATCTGGCCAAGGCTGGATAGGAGGCGTACGGCGATTCTGCTTAAGCACCAAAGAAGCAGGCTCAGCGCTGTTATCGGGGTTATTACGGGGCATTGTATTATAGGAACGCATGTGAGGCTTATTGATCTTGGACACCTAGCGAATGATTTCTGCAGAAGCTGTGGGGAGATGAGGAAGAGGATGAAACTATTCTTCACCTACTGTCCACATGCCCGGCACTTGGTCAGAGGAGAAAGAGACACCTGGGTGCCTACTACATGGAAGACCTAGATGAACTGTCATGCATGGATATTGGCAGTCTGAGTCGCTTCATCAGAAGCTCCGAGTGGTTCCTGGAATAGGGGAGTATTTGAAACTGTGGTATCACAATGGGCCCTGTATGTGGCCTAAGTGTGTCCGCTCATGACTCCGTCGAGCGGACAGCCACTTCTACCTACCTGCCTAACCATCCAGACATGCAGGCTAAGGTTTACACCAACAATTCAACCTTTTAAGGGCAGTATCCAGACAATTAGATTGGATATCTTAATGGTAAGCACCTCTTACAACGTATTGTACCTTCCGTATACAGAACGGTGTTATAAAACTTCCGGTTAGTAAGCTCACCATTTGTGGTCAGATTTCCCTATGAGAGCCCTGTTCTCAGTTTTTATTTTCGTAGTCCGTTTCTTATTTTCGAAGCTACCGAATGTGTTAAGATTTCTCACCATTTTTAACCAAACATTTATGGATTTGAAGTGAGTTTTTTGAGCGTATATTGGTTGGATTTTCAAGGCATAAGAAGAGGTGGCAAATGTTGGGGCATAAAACAATTCTCTTCATGGGTAGACAGAAGAATATTTACTTTGAATTCGGTTGAGTTTTGCATTTATTTTGGATATCTTATGGTGTTTTCTTTTCTACAAAGAAAATGTCACCCTCTTACAAGGTGCATTAAAAAAATTTTTGACCAACCCTGTTGTAATGTCATTTTTTATTTGAGAAGAACATAACACAAATATTAAAAACGGGTATGTCCTGTGTTTACCACTTATTAAGAAAATGAATGAGGAAATTCCAATTTGTTCAAAGGTGTTGCTAGATCGCTAATTTTTCGACTTAATTTTTTGCACGCTTTTTTTTATAACAAAAAAAAAAATATTTTAACACTGTTCTAACATTGAATGCAATTTTTTATATTGCTGACCATGTAGCTTTAATAATGTAATATTTCCTTAAGATTACTCCACAAAACAATGAAAAAATTAACTTCAAATTGAATAACAATACCAGGCGACTTTTTTTAAAATTCATCTGGTAGCCCTATAAATAAACAAAACTCATCTGCTTTACAGGGCATTATCAGCACTCTCGATTTATAAAGGGCATAAAATGCAATGCCCTCCACCATTGGCAAGTGCGAATTATTTAGAATAAAACATACCACCCTTTTAGAGGGCGAAACATTTTTAAGAAACAAACGCAAAATTGCATTTTGCATTAATAAAATGCACATTTTTTGGTAGAAAAGAAAACACCATAAGACTTTTGCTGTCCACTGTACATAAATACTTTTTTTTCTGCGTGTAATATTTGTTTTTGTACAATAATTTGCACAATTTAGAAAGGAGGGGTTGAAATTTAAAATACGAAAACAGAAACAGTAAACAGTCGCAGAAAAATTGGAAAATTTGAAAATCGTTACAAATTTATTTGAATTCATTTGATACTCGTTTGCCAAGCATTTGTTTGTTTTTCTACAATTTCTGTGTGTATTATTGTTATTGTTTTTTTTTTTTTTTTTTTTTTTTTTTTGTTTTTAATTTATTACTACACAACTGATTATCATTATTATTGTTGTTGCTCAATATTTGTAGGTTTTCCTTTTGATTGTTGCTCAATATTGTTGTTGCATTTGTTAAAATCTTGTCCAACGATCGTATTACAATTAACTCACTGACTGACTGACTGCCGGTATTTTCAATATTATTCTTAGTTTTCTTCATTCCATTTTCTTTTTTTTTTTTTTGATAATTCTTGGCCTTCTTTGCTCATGTATGTGAGAGAGTGAATGTTGCTCTTGGTATCAGGAATCAGAGTGAATCAGTGAATTTTTATATCTGTGTGTATGTGCCCTGCCTGCCTGCCCCTGGTAATATTTGTATTTGAGCTTATCTTTGATTGTAACCCAATACGTTTGTGTATCTTCTGTTGTGTATTGTATTTGATTTTTATCCTTCGATTTGGTTGTTAATTTAAGGCAAATTTATGAAAATACAAGAGGACTCTCTAATCACAATACTACACAGAGTTAGTGTCCTTTTTTTTTTAATGTATTTGATTTCAAATGGCATTAGAAATGGAAATGAAATATCAGAAGAGTATAAAACCCTGAATTTTATTCTCTAATGTTGCAGAAAGGAAAGGAAGAAAATGAAAAACAAATACGATGCCAATTATTAACATCGTTATCCTTGTCATCAATGTTAGTTTCTTTTTTTTTTTTGATTGTAACAAATTTGTTTGAAAATATTTATTTTATTCGTTTCAATTTTTATGTTATTTTTAGCAGATGTCATTACATTAAACTATCACCACATCACCACCATCATCATCATCATCATCATCATCCGCAATAAGTCGAAAGACGCGCAAACAATCAGAAACAATCGGATATTAGTTGGTCTAATCCAAAATGACAACATGAGCCTAAAATCAGAAATAAAAATTTTATAATCAAATCTCTGTAAATGGCTTAAAATGAAAACAGATTTTCTACAAATCACAACGAGTTATGAGAAGCAATAATAAATCGTTTGTGTGCGGAGTCTGTAAATTACAAAAATTCAAGAAAATGCTATCAGAAAATCATTTATAGGACGACCTAATTTCTCACACCACTTATTTATGTGTGTTCATTTTATCCATGAGTAGTGATAGACTCCAGAGATCAGAAGCGATCCTTTTTTTGCTACTCATAAGCACTCATGAAATTTTGAATACAGTCAACCCTCCTATAACGCGGTGAGTGCGTACCACGTTGTATGGAAACCGTGCTATAAAAAACTCGGATTTAACCGTACAAATCAGGCTAATTCGTAGCGCGTTCTATGGAAACCGTCTACAGCGTTCTATGGAAACCGAGCTATAAGAAACTCGGAATTAGTACAAACCAAATCATTCGTACCGCGTTGTATGGAGACCAAGCAAGACAAGATAAATTATAAATTATTTTTATTGAATTAAAGAGTTCATATAAGGACTGATAGAAAAATGTAACAAAAACTAAACTAAGAGACTGGTTTCCAACAAAAATAAGAAAGACTTTTGTAAAATAATGTAATTTTTCAGCATTAATCCTCAGTGTCAGATATGAGTTGCAGAAAAATTTTTAGAAATATTTGGTCACCAACAAAACGTATGTACTGCGAAAGAGCTCTGAGATGACTGAAACCGATGTAGTAGACGGCTATGAGACAGTGTTGAAAAATTTAGTACTTTAGTATTTTTTTCAGTACTTTTAAATTACAAAAATACCGCAGTACCCCCGCGACGCTTTCAGTACTTTTTTATTATTACATATTTTATGTCGTCTGCTTTTTATCTATTAATGCATTAGCAACATGTTTTACGTAATGCTAGAGGTAGAATTTGTTTTTAGCCCCGGTTAGCCAAACGTCCACGGAACGTACGTTCGTTTTTAAAATACAAAAAGCAATGAGAACGTCTGCCGAACCGTCAAATGATTTCGGTAAGCATTAATATTGCTCTTTATATGCTACAAACGAAAGTATGTTCCATAACGTTCCGCCGACGTTTGACTACACGGAACTTTTACGTTTTATTACGACATGTAATAATGAAAAAAATATTCCTTTGACGACCTCATTCTGTCAAAAACTCTGTGGTTGAAATAAAATTGCCTTGAAAAATTTCTCAAAAATCTGTCGTTCGGAGTCGACTTTAAACTGTAGGTAACGCCACTCATGTATAAAATTAACGTACACAACATAAGTGGTGTGAGAAGATAGGTCATAATCCTGATTGAAGGGCTGTAATGTATGTACCTATGTATTTTTTTTTACAAAAGTACCATTTGATGCGAAAAAGTACTCTTTAAGTTATAGTTCAGTACCATTTCAAAATTTCAATTTTTCAACACTGCTATGAGATAAGCTGGGATGTTTATATAAACATGTTGTTAATATATCTCGGCTGTGCTTTTGCGTCGAAAATAAAACTGATATTAAACCCTCTTACAATATCTAGTTACTAGAGTCATTCATAGGCTGTGCGGAAGGAACTTATAGGATGTTGTTCAACGGAAACCGCGCAATAAGAGAATCGCGTTATAGAAGGGCTATCGCAATTTCAGCTCCGCGTTATGTGGAGACCACGTTATATGGAAACCGTGTTTTGAGAGTACCGCGTTATTGGAGGGCTGTCGCAATTTCAGCTCCGCGTTATATGGAAACCGCGTTCTGAGAGTACCGCGTTATAGGAGAGTTGACTGTATATATAAGTGAGTCAACAATATTGAAATTTTACTACATTCTCTGATTTATTCATACTCACTACTACGTTGATTTATAAGTACCGGTTGCAATAAGTATGCGTACAACGTTGACTTTAGAACTTTAGAGTGACTCGAATCATTCATCAAAATTTACAGTCTTAGCTGTTGTTGCATTTACAATAAAAGAAAAAAGACACATAAGCAAAAAAGGAGACAGAGTAGCAAGCAGAGCAAACACACAGCCTTTTAGTAAGTATTTTAGTGTTTGTACGCGATTCATACTTCGAAATCTATAACATCATACGTGTTGTTAAGTATGAAGTATGATGAGTACTTCAAACTTTGAATATGAGTAGAGGAGGTTTCCTGATATTAAAATAAGTATGAATGCGTATATGAAGTCGCCGTAGTCTAGTAGGTAGTGTGTTGGCTTATTAGACGTAAGGACCGAGTTCAAATCCCAGTTCAGACATCAAAACGAAAATATGAAAATATTTCTTGGGCAACTTCCTCTCAGCAGATTTCTGGCAAAAATTCTGAGTTAAAAATAAAATTGCCATGAAAAGTTTCTCAAAAACAAATAGCTGACGTTTGGAGTCGACTTTAAACTATAGGTCCTGCCGCTCATGTATAAAATTAACGCACACAACAAAAGTGGTGTGAGAAGCTAGGTCGTAAACCTGACTGAAGGGTTGCAATGGCCAATTACATATGTATGTACATATGTTATGTATGAATTCGTGTAAGTATTAGAAATTATGAGTAGAATTCAATTTTACTCATCTTTTTGAATACTCATTGATGATCTCTGATTTAGATACTATAAGTGGCAGCAACAATAACAATATTTATATCATACACACACCCACACACATGTACGGCAACACTGTTCTACAGAATCGAAAAATATACTCACACTTCTAAATTTATTTGTACTTTTGATGTTTCATTTTTTTCTTTTCTTTTCTTTGCTGTTCTTTCTTTTCTTTTTGATTAATGGATCAAAGTCTTTTGACACGAGCTATTTTATTAAAGATTCAACAAAAACGAAAAATTCAAAATAAATAAAAGAAAAACGAAAATTGTTTCTTTAACATCAAAAAAACTAAAGAGTTTTCATTTTTTTCACTGATTTTTCTTTGCGTTGTTGTTGTTGTGCATGATTAAAGCCAACACCAGCCATTCAATCAGGCATCTGCACATCCAATGATCGGTAACAACAATTATAACAACAATATCAATAATACATACATAGTAAAAAAAAAAACAACAATAAAAGACTAAATGAATACACCATCATGTACAATACAAAAGAGATGCTCTGCATATGTATGTAACGCGGTTAAATGGGGTTTTAAAAATGTAACACACATACACACAGATTAACTTAACTGAGTATCAGTATCGTCTTACAACGGTTAAAAAGTCTTTTCAAAAAAAAAAAAATATTAAATCGATGGTAAGATCATAAGCATCATAACAGTAAATCTGTCTAATAATACACACACACACACAGAAACAATTGAAAACAATGCCTATACAAAACAAGACCTTAATACATACACCATTTCCATACAATAAATGATCATGATGATCATGAGTCATGAGCAGCAAAATTAAAAATTTGCTCTAAAAAGCAAATCAATTGAGACAATTTCTTACTTATTGGAGACTTGAACTGCAAGGAAGAAGCTGACATATGTAAGTCTCTGTCATTCCCACCTGCCCTTTTTCCCAATTGCCAAACCAAAAACGAAGTAATGAAGATTTTATCGTTCAAATAACTCAAGGCCGTAGTCGCCGTAGTCTAGTAGGTAGTGTGTTAGCTTATTAGACGTGAGGCCTTGGTTCAAACCCCAGGTCAGGCAACTCCAACTAAACGAAATATGAAAAAAAAAATATTTCTTCGGCGACTTCTTCTCAGCAGATATCTGGCAAAAACTCTCAGAGTAAACAAAACTAGGTCATAATCCTGACAAAAGGGTTGTAATGACCAATTATCTATGTATGTATGTATGTATGCTTCTAAATGATGGAGCTTCGTTGTCGATCTAGAAAAGAATACCAAGTTAATTCAGAATGTTGGCTTATTCGTGGAAATTTAAAGAACCGATATATTATAAAGGTCGTTAAAGAAGTCGCCGTAGTCTAGTAGGTAGTGTGTTGGCTTATTAGACTGAAGGCCCGAGTTCGAATCCCAGGTCAGACATCGAAACGAAAATATGAAAATATTTCTTCGGCGACTTCTTCTCTGCAGATATCTGGCAAAAACTCTCAGAGTAAACAAAACTACCTATGGAAAGTTTCTCAAAAAATCTGTCGTTCGGAGTCGACTTTAAACTGTAGGTCCCGCCACTCATGTATAAAAATTAACACACACAACATAAGTGGTGTGAGAAGCTAGGTCGTAATCCTGACAAAAGTGTTGTAATGACCAATTATCTATGTATGTATGTATGTATGCTTCTAAATGATGGAGCTTCGTTGTCGATCTAGAAAAGAATACCATGTTAATTCAGAATGTTGGCTTATTCGTGGAAATTTAAAGAACCGATATATTATAAAGGGTCCGCCAAATAACTTTTTTTTTTGAAAATGCTTTAAAAAAAAATTACAGAATATTTTCTCAAATTTCTTTTTTTATTTGAAAGTACAATCCTTCCGGTTAATAATGGAAAATAATTTCATTCAAATGGCTGCCTCGGCTAGCCATGCAATAGCCTACACGATCGGTCCAATTTTTAAGCACATTATCGATTGTGTGCAGCTGTATTTCACCAATGACTTCACGAATATTGTCCTTTAAAGCGTCAATTGTCTCTGGCTTGTCGGCGTAACACTTATCTTTGACGGCACTCCACAAATAATAGTCCAACGGTGTCAAATCGCAGCTCCGAGGTGGCCAAACGACTGATAATGCGATCTTCAAAAACAGGGCGCAAAACATCGAGTGTAGCTTCGGCTGTGTGGCACGTAGCGCCGTCCTGTTGAAACCAAATGTTGCCAATATCCTCCTCTTCAATTTTTCTGAACAAAAATTCGTTCAACAGGACCCGATAACGATCGCCATTGACTGTAACGGCCACTCCTTGCTCATTTTAGAAGAAAAATGGCCCAATTATATCTCTGGACCAAAATCCACACCAAACAGTGACTCGTTTTGGGTGCGTCGGGTTTTCAATGTATGCGTGCGGGTTTTCTGTGCCCTAAATGCGACAATTTTGCTTGTTTACATACCCGCCAAGACCAAAATGAGCTTCATCTGAAAAGATGATTTTTTTTGCCAAAATCGTCATCTTCTGTAAGTCGATCGCAGGCCCACTTAGCGAAGCGAAAGCGCATATACACAACCATATTCGTTCAGCGGAAGGATAAAGCTAATTATCTGTCAAATCAGACATGAGCTAAGTGTTACCATTCACGAAATAAGCACTAGTTGAAAAAACAAAACGTTAGATGGCGTACCCGATATATGTATGTATTGGTTATGTATAAAATCACACGATCAGTACTTGGGCTATTAAAAATCAACTTCAAATTGTTCCAACTACCAGCGATAGCTCTGATGGACTACTGGGAAGGAGAGATGAAGTTACATTTGATGGTAACAACAAACAGCCAACATATGTTGGCCTGTAATGCGAGCAAAACTTTTACTACAAATTGAGTGTCAACGGACACGTCATGCAGACACAAAGCACAACACAAGATGAAACCAGCGAGGGAAAGGAAAAACATTATAAAGCCAGTTAAGACAGAAGCACAGGGTAACTATCATTGAGGATCTATAGAGTGACTACAAGGCGTAGCAGGAGCCAAAGCGGTGTCATATTTAATTCGGTTTATAAGCCTATTAAAAAAAATATTTCTTATTTGCTACTCTCTTCCTCTGCAAAATAATAACGCGGTAATAATAGAATAAAACCATAGAAGAGAGAAATAAAATAAAATTGCAATAGGCATTGGTAATATGAGGTAAACTGTTGTCTTAAATATGGCAACAGGAAATGGTCATTTGAATCAATTGAATGCAAATTCAAATCCAATAAATGTAATGAAGAATTTCCAACGACATCATAGCAAAGTTTATCAAACGAATAAACTCTAAACTCCTGCAGAAAGCGTGTAAGAATGTCTGTTGACGGGCGTGACTTTCCAAATTGAAAGTGCCCCATAAGAGTAGAGACCACTTTGATAATGTTCAGGAGGGAGAAAAATGAGCTGTGTTTTCTCATTTCTTGGATTATCTAGGACTTGTTAGGCGTTGAAGTAACCGTAGTCGAGTAGATAGTCTGTTGGCTTATTAAAAGTATTTCTACGGCGATTTCCTCTCAGCAGATTTCTGGCAAAAACTCTGAGAGTAAATAAAATTGCCATGAAAAAGTTTCTCAAAAATCTGTCATTCGGAGTCGACTCTAAAATGTAGGTCCTGCCACTCATGTATAAAAATTAACACACACAACCATAGCTGCCAGATTTGACGATTTATCGTCATTTTGACGATTTTGAGCCCCGAAAATATCATATTGACGATTTGACGATTTATACCCTTATTTTGACGATTTTTGGAAATAAAAAATTTACATCATTTTCTTTACTTTATGACATTAAAATCCTCCTTAAGCTTTGTATTTGTTTTGCAATTGTTACTATTGCAAATTTAGGTTAATAATAACGAGGAGTAAAGTATTAAGTTATTCGCGTACACCTGTGATGATTTTTTTGTATTTTATGTCTTTTTCATCCCTTAAAAGTCAAAAAATTATAACCTCTGCACGAAGGGCGTTCCACATACGAATAGTCCGACTAAAAAACGAATTATGTCTGTAATGCAGTGTGCGATCCACTCGCCAATCGACCACATACGGATGTTGTAGTAGCGATAGAACGATGCTCCAATCAATCAATGGAGTTCGATACCCTACCGTCATTATCGAGCAAAATCGCCCTCTCCTGTACGCGGTCGAGAAGTCTCAAAATATACGTTGAGTCACCGGCCTATACATGAGACTTGTATTCCATTCTCTTTCGGATATAAGTGGGGTAAATAGTAAGATCAGATTTAGTGAAGTATTTCTTGCAACGTCTTAAGACATCACATGCGGCGTATTGAGTCTCTAATTACGGCCGATAACTATACTTTTGATACAGTCAAGGAATTCATTTATCTTGGCTCCGCCGTTACCACCGAAAATGATGTCAGTCTGGAGATCAAACGCAGGATTACTCTTGCCAACAGGTGCTACTATGGTCTCAATAGGAAATTGAGTAGCAGAGACCTCTCTCGTAAGACAAAGCTAATACTCTACAAGACGCTCATCCTACCTGTGCTTCTTTATGGCGCAGAAGCATGGACCCTATTAAGAACTGATGCAGCAGCCTTGAGAGTATTCGAGAGAAAAGTCCTACGTAAGATCTTCGGTCCAGTGCGAGTTGACGATGATTTCCGCATCCGATTCAACAGTGAGCTGTATGAGCTCCTCAACGACATAGACGTTGTACAGCGTATTAACATCCAGCGGCTGCGCTGGCTCGGCCATGTCGTTCGAATGGAGGAGGATGCTCCGGCGAGACGGGTATTTGATGCGGGAATCTGCGGAAGTCGGCGAAGAGGACGACCTTGTATCCGTTGGAAGGACCAAATCGAGGAAGCCCTGTCATCGATTGGTGTGACCAACTGGCGAAGACGCGCAAGAAGCAGAGGCGCCTGGAAGGATGTGTTGCGACAGGCCGAAAATGATGTAAAACTCCTCGATTTTTGAAAAAGATCAGAAATGAAAATGAGGGTTGGTTGCTTTTAATTTCCAGTCTTGACTAAATTTATTAAAAAATATTAGTATTATCACATTCTTCAGAGAGATTATTAAGCCAAGTTAATTTAAATTTAGGACTTGTTAAATTTTTTGTTGTATATATGTATATATACTATATATATATACATATATATATGTATATAAACTAAAATATGTACATTGACTTAACTTTATATGTTTCACTACAATTTTTTTAAACGTTTTATTAATTTATTTATTTATTTTTTCTGACGATTTTTTGACGATTTCCATGAACGGCTTTGACGATTTTTTCTCCAATATTTGACGATTTAATCCTTCACTTATCTGGCAGCTATGCACACAACATACATAAGTGGTGTGAGAAACTAGGTCCATAATCCTGACTGAAGGGTTGTAATGATGTATGTATGTATGCATATAAGTTATGAAATCCTTTAATAGTTTATTGCTCATCACTTACAATTTATTTAAAATCGTACAATTTTTGTCAATATAAATATCAATTGCCATGCATGTAATACGATTGATAATAGGTCTACAAAGCTATGCCATTGAGTACCCAACTATCTTGTCCTACGCATACGAAATGCGATAAATATCTAGGCTTTCTTTTTAAGCCATTTATAATGATTAAAACAAAACAAAAAAACACTAAAGCCGTGATGACTTTATACAATTGATTGTTGTTTGACTTTCATCTTTTCTTCTTTCATATCTTATTATTTTTTTTTTTTTTTGGTGTAATGAATACAAAAAGCATTTCTTTCTTGCTCCTTTTTAGTCTTTCAGTGTATTGTTTACCGTGTGGCACAAGTTAAAAAGGTGCAACAACAAGTAAAGTGTAGATGAAAAAAAACAAGAAAATGTATTAACATGTAATAAATTCTGTTCGAGGCATGTGCTGCAAGTAAACAGCCGCATGCTGTTTAAACAATTACATTTGACACTTGAATTGCCGCATTGGTCCGCGTGTCTATAACAACCGTTTTAATCAGCAGAAACTATACACTGCTCTGCTCTGCTCTGCCTTCCTTTCCCATTGTATTGTATCATTAAACGTGGCCCGTACAAGCGAACAACAACCGTACAAATGAATAATTACTTTTTAATATGGACAAAATAAAAACAACAATAGCTCAGTCGGTCGGTCGGCAAATAAAAAAAGCGCTTTTGCTTTGATCGCTCACTGGCACAACAATACAAAGAGCAAGAAATAATAGGGAATAGAAAACAAAAATCCAAAACAAAAAAAAACAAAAAACCATTCCATCATCATCATCATCACCATCACCATCATCAACAGCAGCAGCAGCAGTACCAACACCAACACCAACACCAGCACATGGCACCATCACTAGCACAAACAGATATGTACCAACAATAAGATCAACCGCCATTATTCCCTTAAACACTATGGGTAGTATGAGTGATATTCGTTGGTGGAATGTTTTGTTTTCTGTTTGAGCTTCTCAAGCCATTACGAATCGAAATGAATTTTTCTTTTCATTCTTTGTGCGTTTTTTAAACAATCATTGTAGCAATAAACATGGTTAATATTGTTTGTTATTTTGTTGTACAAAAACAAACCATTCAATCATTTACGCAGGAGTTACATACCTAACTCTCCCCATTGGGCCAAATACAATGCTTAGTACAATGCATTTCCATAAGATATGTTATGATGAACATCATCATCATCATCATCATCGTCGTCATCATCATCAGCATTAATAGTTTTGGAGCACGATTTGTAAACAAAACAAAATACCAGAGTACATATACTACCTTTCGATCGTCTGGTGTTTTGTTTGTTTTGGTTGAAAAGCGAAACAGCAAAGAGATCATTTCAATTGAATATATTGGAAACAAAAGCATCAGAAGAAGAGTGATCACACTGTTCAGCAATGACGTTTCAGTTTTTTTTTTTTTTTTTTAATTTCTTTTGTTATCATAATCATAACCTGCCATCGAATATGCATGCATAAGCAACAACAATAACAACAAGAAAACCATCACCAATCAATGCAACACCAATGCACAAAGTGCTTTCAGTCTTTAGTCATTCAAAAAATATTTCCGTCATCCAGCTCTATTCAATGCTGCTGCCTCCTGCATTTAAACTCATACTCGTACGAGGGCATTTATTTCTTTCAGGCACTTTTAAATTGTTTCATAAACGTCAACGACAATTAAATCGATACTTCAAATGAAGTCAATCGATATCGTTACACTATTTAATAACCTATAAAATGAACGATTAAAGAATTAATTGTACAAGAAATTGATTACACTATGCGACAAAATAAAAAAAATTAAATACACCCGGCTAATCACATAGTGTAGGTTGTGAGTTTTGTTGAGTAGATCTCAAAAATATTTTTTTTATATTTCTCGAACCCTCCAAACTTTTTTTTTTGACAAAAACTGTTTTTTTTTACCTTATGCACAAATTTCTGGATTACTCTAACATTTCTGACCCGATTTTCAACATTTAAATCTTCTTGGAAAGGGGAGAGATGGACCTTTAAAATGGTATACATATATCTATTATTCGACTTAATATGCTATGGGATTTGATAAGGTAAACTTGGAAAATTCAAATTTTTTTCATATTTTTTCAAGTTTGTCCATTCATAGTAGCAAACTTTAATAAAAAAAAATATATAGGATATTCTTGTGAAGACATTGAGTCATCATTTGATCAAATCGGACAAAAATTACCGTAGTTATTATTTAAAGAGTCTAACAGTCGAGTGATATTTTTTATATATTTATGTCATCTCATCAAATGAACTTTTAGTTCAAAAATTTTCAGAATTATTGATGGATCTTGATTGTTTATCACAAAATGTGTCAATTTCACGTTTGAGCGACCATCAAAAGTTGGCCAATGTTTGCGCAAAGGGAAATAATAATATTTGCAAAAACACAAACATTAGCCGACTTCTGATAGCCGTGCAGAATGATCAATTGATAACTCAATCTCTTCACAAGAGTACAGACTTTAAGAATATTATCACTTATCCTATATTATTTTATTAACGTTTGCTACTATGAATGGACAAACTTGAAAAAATATGAAAAAAATTTGAATTTTCCAAGTTTACCTTATCAAATCTCATAGCATATTATGTCGAATAATAGATATCTGTATACCGTTTTAAAGGTCAATCTCTCCCCTTTCCAACAGGATTTAAATTTTAGCAATCCGGTCGGAAATGTTTGAGTAATCCAGAAATTTGTACGTAAAGTCAAAAAAAAAAACAGTTTTTGTCAAATAAAACAAGTTTGGAGGGTTCGAGAAATATAAAAAAAGGTATTTTTGAGTCGCCGTAGTCTAGTAGGTAGTGTGTTGGCTTTTTAGACTGAAGGCCTGAGTTCGAATCCCAGGTCAGACATCAAAACGAAAATATGAAAATATTTCTTTGGCGACTTCCTCTCAGCAGATCTCTGGCAAAAACTCTGAGAGTAAATAAAATTGCCATGAAAAGCTTCTCAAAAAACTGTCGTTCGGAGTCGACTTTAAACTGTAGGTCCCGACACTCATGTATAAAATTAAGGGACACAACATAAGTGGTGTGAGAAGCTAGGTCGTAATCCTGACTGAAGGGTTGTAATGACCAATTATGTATGTATGTATGTACTTTTGAGTTCTACTCAACTAACTGAACAACGTGGACTATGTAGTTACTCGGGTGTATTTTCACTGTCGCACCGTGTTATCAATATTAAAAAGAAGTTTAAATTGTAATTATTAAGCTCATCATCTGATACGAGCTGCTGTCCACTACAGTCAAACTCTTAATGCGGTTGTGTGCTACAACAATGTAATCGTCTGAAGAAAGCAATCGGCCTAGGCTTATGAATCAAACATATTTCAAATGGTATGAGTTCGATGTCAATGTTGTACGCTTACTCATTGCAACCTGTACTTATAAATCAATGTTGTAGTGAGTATGAATAAATCAGAGTATTTCAGAGTTAAATTTCAATACTGGTGACTCACTTATATTTAAAATTTCATGAGTGCATATGAGTAGCGAAAAAACGATTCATTGCTGATCTCTGGTTGGAACTGTGAAGATTGATTTTAGGAGAGTTAAAGGTCATTCGCGGTGAATCGGTTTAGATAAAGGTTAAAGAACAAATTATCATCTCCTATACGAGTTTTACAAACTTGAAAATTCATTTCGAGACGCCTGCACCCACACATAAGAGATGTAAACCAATTTTGATCGCTTTTCAACTATTAATGCCATTACACTCATTTGAGTCTTTCAAAAAAAAAAAAAAGCAACATGTTCAACGCAATGCTAAAGGTAAAATTAGGGTTTAGCCCCGGTTAGCCAAACGTGCACGGAACGTACATTCGTTTTTAGAACACGAAAAACCATCAAAACGCTTGCCAAATTGTAATGTAATTTCGGTAAGTATTTGCATTGCTCTTCATATGCTAAAGACGAACGTATGTACGCAATGTAATGTTCCGGCGACGTTTGACTAAACGGGACTTTTACGTTTTGTTACGTTTCGAATCAGCTGTTTTTTGTCATGTATGTGAGGAACACGAATAAGTCGTTAGTTTTTCTGTTCCGTGCCGTATGTGTATTTAATATAAATAAATAAATAGTCTAGTAGGTAGTGTGCTAGCTTACTAGACATGAGCGCTCGGTTCAAATCCCATGTCAGGCATCTCCATCAAAACGAAATATGAAAAAATATTTCTCCGACGACTTCCTTCTGGCAAAAACTCTGCATATACGCATATCTTTCAAAGAGACAGTGGCCTGTGAGAATCGCAAAAGTGCTATAGACGGTCAAGTAATTCGAGGAAAAGGGCAATTAGGTTCTCTTCTTAACCAGATTAATTCAGCGTCATTAGCAATACTGTACTGCCATTATGTTGTCAACGAAGCTGAACTGATGCAATCGATACAGTAGAAGTCGCCGTAGGTAGTGTGTTGGCTTATTAGACGTAAGGCCATCGTTCAAACACCCGGTGAGACATCTCGAACAAAATGAAATACTCGTGCGAAAAAAATTTCTTCGGCGGCTTCCTCTCAGCAGATTTATGTCAAAAACTCTGCGAGTAAATGAAGAAATTGCCATGTAAAATTTCTCAAAAATCTGTCGTTCGCAGACAACTTTAAACAGTAGGTCCCGCCACTCATGTATAAAATTAACGCACACAACATAAGTGGTGTTGAGGAGCTAAGTTGTAATCTCACTGTTGTAGTGAGAATTAAATCTATCGAGCTATAATTCGGTCAGACTTGTGTGCAGACAAGTTGCGTTTGAAGAAAACAGTTGTTAGCATTGTGACCGTTTTAGCATTTTTGCTGCTAAATTTAGCATTTTTTGTTTTGATTTAGCAGTAAAATTTTCATTTAGCAGTTAGCATTTTTTTTAGCAGTTTTCATTAGTACTTTTACAACAAAACATATTTAGTGATAGCAAGACCGCTGTTAGTATAACTCTTGGCAGAACGAAGTGTACTACTTTAATAAAATCAGTTTTGGCGCCTTATTTTCAACAGCTTCTTACAGAAGATGTCGGTACCAACTTTTATAGTTTACTTATAGACGAGTCAACAGACATAAATGTTGAAAAATATTTGGGTATAGTTATACGATATTATAGTAGCTCCTGTAAGAAAATAGTAAGTACATTTTTACAGCTTAGTGCGTTAGAAGATGCATCAGCCAATGGCATAACTAGAGCTCTTTTGAAAGTTCCTGATGAATTTAATTTAAATATTTCAAGAATGATTGGACTAGGCACTGATAACGCCAAAGTAATGACTGGAGTCAACCAAGGGGTCATAACCAAACTGCGTGAAAAAAATAAAAACATTCCTTGTATTTGTCACTCAATTCAATTGTCGGTTTCCTCAGCATCAAAAATTCTGCCTAGTGAAATTGAATATTTGGTATCAGAAACGTATAATTGGTTTAGTAAATCTACTTTAAGACAAAATGTTTATAAGAAAATTTACGCTGCAATAAATGATGGCATGCAACCACTTAAACTAGTTAGAGCCTGTGACACTAGATGGTTATCAATTGAACCAGCAGTAAAGCGTATAGAGGGTCAATGGTTAGAGTTAAAAACTCATTTTGGAATTGCTGCAAATGTAGAATCATGTCATCAAGCAAAAATTTTAAAAAAATTATACAGCGATACAAATTTATTGTACTTAAAATTTTTAAAACCATTATTATCAGATGTACAGAAGGTGAATAAAATGTTTGAAAGCAATGATGCTGATCCAACTCTATTGTTAACTGAACTTAATAACCTTATTAAAAACCTTGCCTACCAAATAGTTCTTAAATCTGATGTTTTTGATCCCTTTAACTCATGTCTAGAAGATTTTTTTATTTCAACACCATATTTTAACTACAATTTTGAAAAATTTTTAGATTCAAAGAGGGATGTCATAACAATTGAAATAGAAAAAGAAATTAGAATTACTTGCAGAAATTTTATAGCTAAGTTAATATATCAGCTTAGACAACGATTACCAAAGAACTTTTTGAGTTTAAAAAACTCAAATTATTTTTCTGAGGAAATGGTTGATTTAACTGTAGAAGAAATTACAATTTTAGAACAACAGTGGCGAAAATTATATTCGTATGAATGGATAAATAAAAATTCAACTGTTGAGTTTTGGATAAATGTATATGAATATAAAAATGCATTAAATGAAAATCCTTTTCAAGAACTTGCTTTATTTGTTATGAAGTTTTTGATATTACCATTTAGTAACGCGGAAGTTGAAAGAGTATTTAGTGGTATGAATCTTTTAAAAACAAAAATTAGAAATAGAATGACATTAAATACAATGAATTCATTACTTTGTATTAGATTCGGATTAAAAAGACTTAATGTATGCTGTCATAATTTTAAAATTACAAACGATCTCATACAACACTACAATAAAAATTTAAAATATGACAGTTCTGCAGACACTTCCGAATCTGAGGACAAATATTCATTTGATGATATTTTTAATTTATAAGTATTTTAAAAAATTTGTATTAAAAAGGCTATTAAATAGCAATTTGTAACTGAAGGCTTTTTTATTTTTATTCTAGTTAAGTATATAATATAAATTTGTAATGCACATACATGTACTCGTATAAAAGTATGTATGCATATGCTAAACTCAATTCGACACCGACTGTAAATTTATATATTTATATATAAATATACATATATGTTTATAAGTACGTATATAATTATGTACATTGCTTCACAGACTGAAAGTACCTAACAAATTTTTTTTATGCATATATGTAGATATAATATTTTTTGTGAAATAATACTGTTTTGTTGTTTTTTAAATCAGTTTTGTTTTATTCAAAGGTAACGAATTATTTAAGGAGATACTTAAAAAAACACTTTTTAAACTCGAATATAGTTTAAAAACATTGTTTTGAGTTTTAGCAGTTTTTTAGCAGTATGGATTTTTGTTTTTAGCATTTTTTAGCAGTACTTTTAGACAGATTTAGCAGAAAAAATTTTTAGAATCTGGTCACACTGGTTGTTAGTGTTGTGCTTACAAAAAGGTTGTGTACAAAGAAGAATAACTAACAAGTGTTGTTGCTTACAAAAAAGGTTGTAAGCAGAGAAATATCACGAAAAAGCACATATTGTGAAAGTTATCATTGTATACATGGAATAAGTTCGAACAGTAGCACAAAAGTTGTGCAGATAATAAAGAATTGATTAAAAAATAAACACATATTTATTTTTATTTTATTTGCAATCTACGAACTCATATTTTTAACGTTTTTAAAAGGTAAAAACGTAACAACATAATGCATGTAGAACGACGGGCTCGCATCAAATAAGTCAACACTCCACCCACTAGAATACGGAGACCTCAAGCAATACATATCGATAGTAAATCGTTTTGAACCCAGTGATATCAGAGCTATTAAAGCTCTACCTTAACCCTTTAACCGGCCAATTTTTCGGCTAAAAATATTATTAAATTAAAGAAAATTGCTTACCTGCATTTGCCACAATAAGAAAACCGTGTTGTTTACACATATTTACGGTTATAATTAAATCAAACACTAATATAGCCCGCCTAAAGACAGTTTCACCGGTTAGAGGGCTAAAGTACATACGTATCGTTTCCTTAAATTCGGAACAAAAAATCAACAAAGTCGTGGGTTTTTATAGCATTCGCATAATTACATAACTAACTTGATA
Source organism: Sarcophaga caerulescens (assembly GCA_927399465.1). NCBI lineage: Eukaryota > Metazoa > Arthropoda > Insecta > Diptera > Sarcophagidae > Sarcophaga > Sarcophaga caerulescens. The sequence continues at coordinate 8,193,756 of OV656866.1, read as the reverse complement.
GTTATTCAACAAAATGATGCATATTTGACCTGAAAAGGATCAAGACCAACATATTTTTTAAAGAAAATTAAATGATTACTAAAATGCAAACAATTAAAATTCAAAACCTTATAAAGCCTATAAAAAAAATTTTGTTTTTAATTCTTTGCTACAACCTAATAAAAATTTTACCAATTAAGTGTATTTAACTTATAAGAAAAAGGCTTATGAAGCATTTAAAAAAATGCATTAAATGGACAATATTATCCTGGATTAGAGGACTGAAACTTCAGTTAATTCTTATTTGTTTTATAATAACAGTTGCTATAAACACAATGGACGCAACATTTGAGGCACAATAGTTTTACAATTGCTGCTAGTAAAAATAGAAATTGGCCCAAATGCATAGCAGCAGTTGTCTTTAAAATAATCATTTCCATATACATACTGTGAGCGTCAAAAGTCAAAAGGGTACAATTCAAAAAAATATACATTAATAAATTACCGTTAATTTTTTTTAAATTATTTTATTGCCAGTTTTTAAAATTGAAACAAGAAGAAAAGAATTAGAAAATTTTGAAAATATTGTAAAATTTTTTCGGGCACTCTCCTTAAGTGGAAAACTTGAGTTGAGATTTTTAGAATTTTATCCATAGTGTACACTTTCTTTTGACGCTTACTGTATGTATATCCATGTATTATATTTCTGAAAGATTGCTAAGCTGCAAATGTTGCATCTATTGTGTTTATAGCATAGAATATAAAAACACCAAAAACAACATCAACTACAAGAACATATTTCAATTGACTAATTGGCTGTTGCCAAACAGGCTGACTTAAGAAATTGATTTTGATTCAATCTTTGGTTGGCTACAAACTCGTTCGCTTCATGCAAAAAATGAGCAACTCAATAACGTGTTGCTTTTGCTTTTATTTGGTCCTCTTTTGTTTTTATTATTTTCATCCACATGTCCGCAAAATATTGTTTTTTTTTTGTTTTGTTGTTGGTTAGACTTTGTTCGGTTTGAATTGAAAGTCCTTAGGGAATCTAATCGAACGACTGTTTCGAATTGTTTTCTTTAAATTTTTTTTTCTTTCTCTCTTTCTAGAAGCAGCAACAGCAACATCCATAGCTGTCTGTTATTTTTGTTGTTTTTATTAATTTAAATAAAATAAAACACAACATATAGCATCAGCAGCAGCAGCAGCAGCACTCAGTAGTTTTTATTTGTAAAACCCTGTTGACAGCAATTGATAAAAAATTTTCGATAATCAATCATGTGCTAAACGAACGTATGCTGTTGGCTGTTTGTTTGGTTAGATTGATGGATAGATGGATGGCTGGACTGCGTTTTACGTTTGTTTTCAGTTGTGATATATTTTGGCAAACCCACAGACATATAGACAGACATGAAAACAATGACAAAACATATGTCCAAACACACACACACACACTCGCACACTCTGCAATATAATATCTCAATTGTTTTGAGCTTCTGTAATATCTGGGGAATTATTTGAAGTATTTTAACAGCCAGGTAGGCGTAGACCAAATTCACCGCATTCAACGCAATACAAGATGAGTGAATAAGTAAAATTAAACGAAATTGTTTTCAATAATTATTGAGATATTTCAAGGAAATATTTTTGTTAATGTAATCAAAAGTTGTCCAGGGAATTGAATGAATGCATTTAAATTTAATTTATAAAATCTTTAATTAAATAAAATTAGTTGGTTTCTTTGTGACGAGAGTAATATCTGTACTTCAAAGTCCATACAAATTTAAAGGGTGATTTTTTAAGAGCTATAGGAAAAATTTTCAAAAAAACACATAAAATTCAGAAAAATGCATGAAATCTTTATTTGAATTGATAGTACGGTCCATATAATTTAATGTTTGAAGATTATTTCATGCAAATGTTGACCGCGACTAAGCCTCAAATGGTCCATCCGCTTAGTCCAATTTTGGCATACTCTTTCCAACATTTCGACCGGTATCTCACGAATAAATGCTTTAATGTTGTCTTCCAATGCGTCAATTGAAGCGGGCTTGTCTGTATAGACATGAGCTTTAACATAGCCCCACAAAAAATAGTCTAAAGGCGTTAAATCGCACGATCTAGGCGGCCAATTGACCGGTACCGAACGTGAAATAAAATGTTCACCGAACTCGCCTCTCAATAAGTCCATTGTTACGCGTGCTGTGTGGCATGTGGCACCGTCTTGTTGAAACCACATGTCATACAAGTCAAGCTGTTGCATTTTGGACAAATTTAGTCACAATAGCCCGAATAGCCGCTTCAGTGGGTCGATTAAACTGGCCATAAAATGGAAGAAGCGTGCGATGAACTTTCTTAACAGAGCACGCATTTTGATAATAAAATTCAATGATTTGCAAGTGTTGTTCGTTTTGTAAGACGATTCATGGTTAAATTATAGACCAAACTGAAGATGTTTGACAGTGAAACAAAACACGAAACGTACGTGAGCTGTTTAAACCAGTGTTGCCAAAAAGATAATAGCTAAAAAATCACCCGTTATTATCACTTGATTTATATATACATACATACCAGAGATCAGCAATGAATCGTTTTTTCGCTACTCATAAGTACTCATGAAATTTTGATTACAAGTGAGTCAACAATATTGAAATAACATTGACTTCAAACTCATACCATTTGAAATATGTTTGATTCATACGCCAAAGCATTTAGATTCACAACTTTAGAAAAATGGTTATAAATGGTCGTACTTTAATACTTATAAATGATTCGAGTCACTCAAATCATTCAACAAAATTCACAGTCTTAGTTATTGTTCCATTTACAAAAAAAAAAAAAAAAAGACACATAGTGTGTTGGCTTATTAGAGGTAAAGCATCAAAACGAAATATGAAAAAAAATATTTCTTCGGCGATTTCCTCTCAGCAGATATTTGGCAAAAACTCTGAGAGTAAATAAACCTGCCATGAAAAAATTTCCCAAAAATCTGTCGCTCGGAGATGACGTTAAACTGTAGGTACCGCCACTTATTTATAAAATTAACAACGCACACAACATGAGTGGTGTAAGAACCTAGGCCGTAATCCTGACTGAAGGGTTGTAATGGCCAATTATGTACATAAGTATGTATATGGTGCGTTATGGAGAATCGAAATCAACAACATCATACATGTTGTTAAGAATGAAGTATGATGATTACTTCAAACTTTAAATATGAGTAGAGAGAGGTTCGATGATAATAAAAAAAGTATGAATGCGTATAAGTATCAGAAATTATGAGTATGATTCGATTCTTTTTGAGTACTTATTGCTGATCTCTGGTAGAGATCGACTCCACAGAGATTGCTGCACTATGTCAGACTGTTTACGTGATCAGCGTTAAAGCGATGTGCTTTGATTTCGAAGATTTATGCCATTGAGAACAGAATTCTCTTAACAATTTTTTCAGTTCTTGCGTTCACAGTATTAACGGAAAGACGCATAGGAGTGCGCACAAAAAAATCTCAACTTACACTTTTCGTTATAGAAATAAAACTAAGTGGCGGATTTTTTTCGTTTTATATTTCAATTAAAGTAAATAATATTTGAATTCTTTTGTGTATAAAATTTTTTTCTGACAAAGGTCTCAGAGCATCCAACTTTTTGAGCCACTTTTCTTCCAGACATGTTAGGGTGTTTTTTGAAAAATACGTATTATTTTACTTGCTTTGTTTTGGTCGGCAAATCCTTTTTTTCTTCCACTTCCACGCTTTCTCTCAATACTCAAAAGCTCCTTATATTGTTTTAAGTATTACCTTAGAAACTGTTTTTTGGTTAACACCTGCGAGCCTAGCAATCGTTTTTTGTAAGCGGCGCGGTTTTTCATTGAAAATTTCAATTATTTTTTTACGACATTCTTGTTGGGTGCATAGCTGCCAGATTTGACGATTTATTGTCATTTTGACGATTTTGTACTCCAAAAATATCATATTGACGATGTGACGTTTTATGCTCTTATTTTGACGATTTTTAGAAATTAAAAATTTACATCATACTCGTATTCTTTACTTTAGTATATTGAAAGCCACTTTAAGCTTTGTATTTACTTTGCAGTTGTTACTATTGCTAATGTAAGTGATGATTTTTCTATATCTTATGTCTTTTTCATCCCTTAAAAGTTAAAAAATTACAATCTCTGCACGAAGTGAGTTCCAAATTCGAATAGTCCGACTAAATAACGAATTTTGTCTGTAATGTAAACGACCAGTACGACCACATATGTACGTATGTGCGCGCCGAGAAAGGCGAGTGATACGTAGGAATACATGATTCTCGGGAACAAGTCCCTTATTTTGCTCAAGCAAAATCCGTTATAATAGCGATAGAACAGTGAAACACAAACCACATTGCAACGATGCTCTAATGAATCAATAGAGTTCGATACCCTACCGTCATTAACGGGCAACTTCGCCCTCTCTTTTATGAGTTCGAGAAATCTCAAAATAGACGTTGAGTCACCGCCCTATACATGAGAGTTGTATTCCATTCTCTTTCGGATAAGAGTGGTGTAAATAGTATATAAGAAGATCAGATGAAGTGAAGTATTTCTTACACTCTCTTAAGAATCTAATGCATTGAAAAATGTGTCGGTTCTAGCGAACATCACACTGAATTTTCATACCGATTTTGTGACAATTATTTTCACGATTTCCATGAACGTCTTTGACGATTTTGACGATTTTTTTTTTCATAATATTTGACGATTTGATGCTTTATTTATCTAGCAGCTATGGTTGGGTGCCCATTTTCAAAAAACTAATTTTGCTATTGCAATGACATTTAGCACGTGGATTTTGAAACAGATGACTAACAAAAACAATGTAACGGTATTCATTTTTTTCAATTATGATAAAAGTTATAAGCTTAACAGTAGGCCCATTTTTTTTTGTGCGCACTCCTAGTTCCACCATATTGCCATTTTTCCCACCACAGATAGAGAACGAACGTTGCCGAAAATTGCAAGTCTAAGTAAATCCCCATTGCAGTATGAATCCGCAGAAACTTGAATTATCATCAATGAGTTGAGAGCTGGAGATGTTATCTCAATGTTAACTATTCATAACGAGTATGGAACTGACACAGCTTTTGACCCAACTTTCCACATTACATACATAAAAATGCCTTCAAAATAAACCTGCCGTGCGTGCTGTGAGTGTAGCATTTCAAATTGATTGAGAATTATTTCAAGACAATTTCTAAAAGACCGTATTTTCATAAGTTTTTTTTTTTTTTTTTTTTTAATTTTTCTTATTATTGTTTGGGTTTGTTGTCTGCATTAATGAGCTCACATTTAAAAGGCTTAATCGGTTTGTGTGTTACGCGTTTTTAAGTTTTCTTCTTCTTTTTTTTTTGTTCTAAAATACCTTTTGAATGTTCACACTACTTTGTTTATTCAAAATGTATTCTTGTTTTTATTTTTATTTTTTTTATTTTTTTAAATTTTTTTTAATTCCAATTTAAATACATCTGGGAACAGCAACAAAACAAAACAATTTAATATTTCACGTTGGTTTTAATCTCCATCAAATGTGAAGAAAATTGAGTCTTAATCATTTGACAACATTTGGGATTTTGGTTTTTGATTTTTTTTCTTTCTACTTCTCTTCTCTCTGTTGCGTGTTTTTTTTTTTTTTTGTTTTTTTTTGGTCTTTTGGAAACGATGAATAATGAATTCGTTACCGTGATGGTACCGAAAAGTGACAAACAAATTAATTTCGACTACAAATACAAACATACACTCACTTACACTCATACAACACTCTCATCATATCTTATATTTACTAAATAGGCGCAAGTTTAAATGCAGCCTGGTTTTGTTTTGTTGTTTTTTGTTTTTGTTTTTAATCTGGCATAAAAATGATCATCAACATACAAGTTTTCATTTTAGTTGTTGTTGCTGTAGCTGTTGCTGTTGCTGTTGTTATATGTACGAAACAACAATTCGATCAATTTCTCTCGAACGAATTGGTTTGAACACCCGCTGTTTGTGGTATGGCTTCTTAAATCACCGCTAATGTTTTGTATAAAACTCTCCAACAACAACAACAATAAAAACAATCTCAATATTGAGCTTTTTTTTTGAAATCCTTTTCCTTTTATTCTTCTTTGTTGTTGTTGCCTTTAAATGCGTATAAATATTGTGTGGGGGGGGGAGAGGAAGTGTGCATTGTGTATTGTAGATTTTTTGTTTCTGTTTGTCTCTTCGATACTCATAAGGCAGGCTATCGATCTATGACAGATGGAATCACAATGACCCTTTAAATAAGTTGGCAACAGTTTAATTTTATATTTTTTTTCGCTTACTGTTAAAGAGGCAACAACAACAACAATAAAAAGAATTTTAAATATGTGGTGGTGGCATTGAAAAGTTTTTAAAATTTATACAAAATTTTAAATATCTGAACTATGCATCCGTAGTTTTGTAGCTGTAGCTTTGGCCATATAAATCCCCCGAGATGATTTGGCTCCGATACAAAATGATTAAATCGAAAAATCTTAGATTTGTAGAGGACATACAGATTCTTTTGGAGAGTGTTTTACATGACGTTTCGAAATGACATACGCCAACTTACTCATAACGGTCTTAGGAATACACAGCAGATATTTTCAGAAGTCTTATCTTCATATGGTTTGTCTCAGAGGATTCAAGTAGTTTCGTAAGTTAGGTCTTTTGAAAAAAACCGAGAGATATTTGAGTCTAATCTCTCTTACGTTTTGTAAAATGATGTAAAAACCTTACCAATAAGTTCAGAAGTGAAGGCGAACCTTTTAGCTGGGTTGTTTGCAGGTAACTCCCACCTGTCGGCAAGCACTCAACCACTACCCGAACTTGAAAGAATATCAGTGACTATGCCTAGTATATTCTTTCGAGCCAGGGCGGTTAAGAGGGTTCTTGCGGATCTCAACGTGAACAAGTCTTCTGGGCCGGATGGTATACCAGCACTGGTCTTGAAACAGTGTTCTTCGACGCTGGCCCGTCCATTAGCTAAGCTTTTCTGTTTGTCGTATCGTGCCGGTATTTTTCCTTCATGCTGGAAGCTTGCTAATGTCACGCAAATCCCTAAAAAGGGTAAGGCTAATAACCCTGAAAACTACCGCCCAATAGCTGTTTGTCCTGCTCTTTCGAAAGTGATGGAGAGCATGATTAATCACCACCACCTTGTGAGGTATTTGGAGTCCAACGGTTTGCTAAATGATCGTCAATACGGTTTCCGTAAAGGGCGCTCTACTGGCGACCTTTTGGCGTTACTCTCCGAAAGGTGGAATGGTTCCATTCACCGCTTTTGTGAGACCAAGGTTGTAGCTCTGGATATCTCAAAGGCGTTTGATAGGGTCTGGCATGAGGCTCTGGTAGCGAAGTTAATTGCTTTTGGTGTCGGTAGTCACTTCTCTCGATTTATATCGAGCTTTCTCAAAGATCCCACTATTAGAGTGGTTATAGATGGCGTCTTTTCCAACGAGTTCAGGATAAATTCAGGGGTACCGCAGGACTTTGTTCTTTCTCCTACTCTTTTTCTTATTTTTCTTAATGATCTTCTATCACTTCGAATCCTATTTATTCTTTTGCGGATGACAGCAACATTTGTCATTCATATTCATTTGATCGGAGGCCGAGACTTTAGAGATTGGCTCAAGGAGGTCGAACATGAATGGCGCACTCACAAGTGACCTGATAACAATCTCTGAGTGGGGCCGCACGAACAGGGTCGATTTTAATGCGCGCGCAAGACCCAATGTTGTTTTTTGACAAACCGGCGTGATGCTGGTGCTGGTGTTCTGTCATCTGTATCTATGGGTAATGTAAATATTGAGGAGGCGGATGCTCTTGATGTTCTGGGCATGAGAATTAGTTGTGATGCTCGTTGGAACGATCACATTTTTCGAGTGTCAAAGGAAGCATTCAAGGGCCTTGGTTTTTTAAAACCGGTGCAGAAAATACTTCACTCCATTCGACCTTCTTACTATTAACAGGACCTTTATCAGACCTCGGATGGAGTACAACTCTCATGTATGGGCCGGTGCTTCAAAGTCTATTTTGAAGCTTCTCGACGGCGTACAGGAGAGGTTGAAGGTGCTTATTAATGACAGTAGGGTATCCAACTCTATTGATTCGTTGGAGCATCGTCGCAATGTGGCGTGTGTTTCATTGTTCTATCGGTACTATAATGGGAGGTGTTCTCAAGAGATAAGGGGCTTGGTTCCCGATAATCACATATTTTTACGTGGTACTCGTACCTCTCGCAGAGCACAACCTTTTGTGGTTGATTGTCCAGTGAACCGCACAATGCATTACAGGGAAAATTCATTTATTGCCCGCACTGCTCGCTTGTGGAATGATCTTCCTGCGGAAGTTTTTCCCGTCAGTTACGATATTGGTAAGTTTAAATCAAATGTCCACAAACACTACTCCCTCTTTCCACCTTCCTATAACCTATTTTCCTAAACCTGCACAATGCACTGCATGAGTAGGGGCCATCCCTTGAGTGCTGGTTTCACCAAATAAAAAAAAAAATAAAACACTCTTTTTTCTACCAGAAAATTATCGTACGACCTTCGTAATGAGTAGTAAAAATTCTTATTGCTGTGATGGAAATGCAAAATGAAATTAAAAGTAAAATACGAAGAATAGTGGAAGATGTTGGGCATCCAGCTGTTGTTGTAGTCATCTTACTTAAAATATGATAAATCGCTTGCAAATAATTTTTCGATTTTAATTTTAAATTCAAATAACTCTTCAACGCATACAGACACACATACATACATATGTACATACAACAATATTTTTTTATTTATTTTGTTTTTTTTTTTGTGTTCTTTAATAAGAGGAGGATTATTTATAAAAATTTTGCTTATATTTATTGTTAATTTGTACGATTTATTATTTGATTGTATTGCCTCAACTCGCCCTGTCATCATCACCATCATCATCATCGTCATCATTATGATCCTACTTTGAATGAGGGTTTTCATTTTCGGTGCCGATTGTATGTTTTGTTCATCGTTTGTTTAACTATTTTTCAATTTGGATTATTAACAACACGCTAAATGATTAAAAGTGACATTTATGCCATGATCAACTCATTCATGCATCACATTTTTATTAACAGCCATTCAGCCAGCCAGTAAATCAACAAACATACCAACAAACAAACCAACAAACCAGTCAAGCCATTCCATTTCATGGAAGTAAATTTCTCATGCCATACCACGATGTTGCTTTGCTTTGTTGTCTTGCCATTCTGTTTTCATTCCAATTCCATACGCATGATAATCAACAACAAAATCTGCTAAAAATCCAACATAATAAGCATGAGACTCTTTATTTTATTACAACACAAACAAAATACAAAACTAATGTACAAAGAGAGTGAGAGAGAAAGCAGAAAGAGTGTATGTATTTCGTTTTGAATTAAAATATTTAATAGAAGAAGAGTTGATTTATTTGCAATATTTACATATACTATTACCATTGTTGTTGTTGTTATTGTTAATAAATGTTAAATCAAGCATTATTTGTACATTTTTGTTCATACAACACAACATCATGTTTGTCACTATGCATGCATGTTTTGTTGTTTTGTTCCATTTGTTTGTATTTTCCTTGTCTTTATCCATTCACTGGAAACTCTTTTTGTATAGTTTTTTTTTTTTTTTTTTTTGTCTTGAGCCGGAGGTGGTAATCTTCGAAAGATACTTTTGTTCCAACAAAAGCATGCACGATTCACCATCACTGGTGCCTACGTACTAAACCCACCCCCTACACACTTCAACCACTCTCCCTCCGCGGGACTGCCGTAAGGTATTACTTCGCGGAGGGCTGGTTAGCTCGAAAGCTTTATCACATTATGTCAAATTTCGCCTACGTTCCTCCAGTGTTCGGAGTTCTAGCATTACTTCAGCCATTTTCTGGCTGTATTGGCTCCATAGCGTCCTAGAATTCAACAGCTCCTCCATGAGCCGGTTTGGTCTTAATCTAGTTTCTCCGGGCCATCTAAATCTGGGGCAGCATGTTAGGATATGCTCCGCATCCTCCTCTTCATCTACACAGTTTGGGCATATAGGGGAAGTATCATGTCCAAATCTGTGCAGGTACTTCCTAAAACATCCATGACCAGTTAGGAACTGGGTCACGTAATAATTCAGCTCGCAATGTTTGTTTTCCATCCAAGGGATTATAGAAGGGACAAGGTGAAATGTCCATCTTCCCTTTGAACTGCTCTCCCATCGTGACTGCCATTTGTGCATGGAAGTCCTTCTTTCCTCCGCTTTTATAGCCGCTGTCTGTCCTGGATACTCGAGACGGCGAAAATATATCCGCCTCATCTCATCCGCCAATATGTCTATTGGTATTGTCTTTGCCAATACCAATACCGCTTCATCAGATACTGTCCTAAAGCCACTTATCCGTCTAATCGCGCTTAGACGATACACTGATGACAGTATTCTCCTTGTCGTCCCCACGGAGAGTGCCTCCGACCATATGGGGCAAGCATACAGCATTATCGACGTTACTACCGCTGAAATTATCCTCCTCTTGAATGGACCTGGTCCTCCAATATTTGGCATCATCCTCGCCAGTGCTCCCTGCGTCACAGATGCCTTTTCGCCGATGTATTTTACGTGCTCCTTGAAATTCAACCTGTCGTCGATGATCACTCCCAGGTATTTTATCGCCCTCTTTGATTCGATCTTTGTGCCTCCAACGATCACTTCCATCTTCTCCACTATCTTCCGGCCGCTTATCAAGACGGCTTCCGTTTTGTGTGCAGCAAGTGTCAAACCTGCCTCATCCAGCCATGCTCCAACATTTCGAATCGCTGTGTTAGTCTTCTCCTCTATTTCTCTTACCGTCTTAGCTACCGAGATTATGCCTTTCCTTTTGTATAGTTTACAAGTGTATATGTGTGCGTGCATGTGTGCCTGCACGAGTAAGTGTGTTTTCTTTGCCAAAGTTAAATATTTGTTGTTGACATTTTCTTTTTTACCTTTTAATTCCTGGTTTATTATTTTAAGAGATTTATTTCTTAAAAGTGTGAGATTTAGAAAGAGCACATAAGCCGTGCTTAGTGGTTAGTATAGTGTGCAGCTAATTTACACTGTTCAACTCACATACATACGTACATACGTATGTGTAACATGGTTTTATGGATTTATGAAATAGAATCCATATTTTATAAAGGGTCGCCAAATAACTTTTTTTTTTTGAAAATGCTTTAAAAAGAAAACTACTGAATATTTTCTGAAATTTCTTTTTTTATTTGAAAGTACAATCCTTCCGGTTAATAATGGAAAATAAATGATTATGCGCTTTCAATAAAAAAGAACGTTGACATTATATGTGAAACACTACATCCTTTAAATGACCTCCACGCGAAGTGTTGCAAGCATTGATTCTTTTGAGGTAATTTTCGACCACTTTTTGACACATATTGGGCGGTATCTCAGCCATAACTTGACGAATGTTGGTTTTTAAGTGCTCAAAAGTTGAAGGTTTATCTGCATAAACACGGTCTTTCGCGTAGCCCCACAAAAAAAAAAGTCTAATGGTGTCAAATCGTATGATCTTGGTGGCCAGTTGATATCCGCACGATGAGAAATTATGCGGCCAGGAAATGTCTCTTGCAATAAAGCCATATTCGCTCGAGTTGTGTGGCATGTGGCACCGTCTTGTTGAAACCACATATTCTCCAAGTCGTATTCTTCAATAGCAGGCAAAAAAAAAGTCGGTTATCATATGACCATAACGCTCCGAATTGACGGTGACAGTCGTTCTATCGTCGTTTTCGAAGAAGTAAGGTCCAATCACACCTTCGGACCAAAGAGCGCACTAAACAGTGACATTTTCTGGATGTAATGGCCTCTCTTCAATTACTTGAGGATTCTCAGAACCCCAAATACGACAATTTTGTTTATTAACATACCCACCGAGTGTGAAATGTGCTTCATTGCTGAAGAAAATTTTGTTCGATACGTGGCTGTGGCAGAATCACCATTTTTGTAGTAGGTTTTGATAATTTTTATGCGTTGTGTGATAGTTAAGCGATCCATTTTCGTCAATGTCAGACTTTCAAGTGAAAAGAAAAAAATTGGTTTCACAACTTAGTTTAACAGAGATGTCGAATTCCAGTCCCATACTTTTGACACCACGAAATGGATAGCCCTTTACAATAGAAATAAGTATGATAAGCTATGAATAATAAAATCCAATAATCATACGATAATTCACACTTTTTTCTTTGTGATGATATGATAACGATAACATGTTCCTTATTAACGATTTAATTTTCATCGGCAATAAAAAAAAAAAACGACTATAAATATTTCAATGACAAGTTTTGACACATTATTTTCAGAATAACATCAAATAGTTGAAAATTTTAAATTTAAATTCGAAAAATCTGTTTAAACAACTACTCACTACATACGCACTCACAGTAAAACTTGTTTCATTTTAAATCTGCATATAAAAATTTATAAATTTTTTGTGTTTTATTGTTGTTGTTGTTGTATTAATAAAGTAATTTAATTTAAAAACCAAAAAACGTGACAATTTATTTCTTAAATACCCACAGTTTAATACTAAACATCACATACATATGACAATGCCTCAAGGAAAAAAGGAAAACGAAAGAAATTAAGAAATAAAATTAAAAATTTAAAGAAAAAAAGAACGACAATAATGACAATCTACGGCTTATTAAGGTAACATTAATAACAAAAACAAACTAAAAATTTTTATTTAAAACGAACCGCAACGAATCATAAGAAACGATTAAAAATAACCAACAACAACCACATCATCATCTTTTACAATTTTATAAACAGATACCAGCTACACTAACAACTATAACAACAACAACAACAACGATACTAACACTACGCAGCATATTTTTTTTTTAAGAACAAACGTCATATCAAAAGACGACAAAATGTTAATAACAACAATAATAACAATAATTCTTAACAGTTTTCTTCTTGTTCTTTTTTTTTTTTTTTTTTGTTTTGTTTATTAAACAACACTGCATAGGCTTCACTGCATTAACATAAATATGATTCACATAGAGTGACCAGATGTACATTATTTATTCAATAAACACTTGTAGCTTTACTGATCTGTATCTGGGATTAGCTTGATGGCATGAGAAATATACGATTTTATAAAGGGTCCGCCAAATAACTTTTTTTTTTTGAAAATGCTTTAAAAAAAAAACTACTGAATATTTTCTCAAATTTCTTTTTTTATTTGAAAGTACAATCCTTCCGGTTAATAATGGAAAATAATTTCATTCAAATGGCTGTCTCGGCTGGCCATGCAGTAGTCTACACGAACGGTCCAATTTTTAAGCACATTATCGATTGTGTGCAGCTGTATTTCACCAATGTCTTCTCGAATATTGTCCTTTAAAGCGTCAATTGTTTCTGGCTTGTCGGCGTAACACTTATCTTTGACGGCACCCCACAAATAATAGTCCAACGGTGTCAAATCGCAGCTCCGAGGTGGCCAAACGACATCAGCTCTGCGGCTGATAATGCAATCTTCAAAAACAGGGCGCAAAACATCGAGTATAGCTTCGGCTGTGTGGCAAGTAGCGCCGTCCTGTTGAAACCAAATGTTGCCAATATCCTCCTTTTCGATTTTTGTGAACAAAAATTCGTTCAACATGGCCCGATAACGATCGCCATTGACTGTAACGGCCACTCCTTGCTCATTTTCGAAGAAAAATGACCCAATTATGCCTCTGGCCCAAAATCCGCACCAAACAGTGACTCGTTTTGGGTGCGTCGGCTTTTCAATGTATGCGTGCGGGTTTTCTGTGACCCAAATGAGACAATTTTGCTTGTGTACCCGCCAAGATCAAAATGAGCTTCATCTGAAAAGATGATTTTTTTTTTTGCCAAAATCGTCATCTTCTGTAAGTCGATCGCAGGCCCACTTAGCGAAGCGAAAACGCGAATACACAGCCATATTCGTTCAGCGGAAGGATAAAACTAATTATCTGTCAAATCAGACATGAGCTAAGTGTTACCATTCACGAAATAAGCACTAGTTGAAAAAAAAAAAAACGTTAGATGGCGGACCCATTATGAAATTTGCAATTACTTAACTGTGAATTGTTTGACAGTATGTCCAGCAACAGTACGTCTTCCTAAGTAAAATTGCACTGTCCTAGATCTGGGCGTATCGAAAGCGGTCAGGGGATTCGTGCAGCAGCACGGCTTCTCGAGCCTAGAGTATTCCGCTCAAGTGTCATTGTTGTTACACCATCAGGATTTTTTCTGCCTAGTAAGGGACTCCATGTTATTCCAAACAATATCAGTCATGATACCGTCCAGCACGATGGTGAATAGCTGAGGTGATGTGGGACATCTTTGTTTTATTCCAGCATATGTGTGAAATACATACATACATACATAACTGACCATTACAACCCTTCAGTCAGGATTTCGGCCTAGCTTTGTGTGAAATGGTGGAATTATATTGCCGTTGTGAAGAACTGAAATTACTACATCTTCGTACATAGCTGTGAAGATTTGTATTATTTTCTGAGGTTCTTCCTTTCTTCTCAATGCTTTCCATATGGCTGTTTGTCTGATGGTATCGAAGGCTTTCTTGAAATCGACGAATTGTAAGTACAGGGGATGCCTAGAGAGTTGGTTTGGTCTAGGCAGCTCCTGTTTGGTTGGAAACCTACCTGCTTGTCTCATAGGGTAAGATAAATACATACATAAATGGCCATTACAACCCTTCAGTTAGGATTACGGCCTAGCATCTCACACCACTCATTGTGTGTGTGTTAATTTGTATACATGAGTGGCGGGACCTACAGTTTAAAGTCGACTCCGAACGACAGATTCTTGAGAAACTTTTCATGGCAATTTTATTTACTTTCAGAGTTTTTGCTAGAAATCTGCTGAGAGGAAGTCTTACTTACTTACTTAATTGGCCATTAACAACCCGATTAACGGATTTCGGCCTGACGCAACACATCCTTCCAGGCGCCTCTGCTTTTTGCGCACCTACGCCAGTTGGTCACACCAATCGATGACAGGGCTTCCTCGACTTGGTCCTTCCAACGGATACAAGGTCGTCCTCTTCGTCGACTTCCGCAGATTCCCGCATCAAATACTCGTCTCGCCGGAGCATCCTCCTCCATTCGAACGACATGGCCGAGCCAGCGCAGCCGTTGGATATTAATACGCTGTACAACGTCTATGTCGTTGAGGAGCTCATACAGCTCACTGTTGGATCGGATGCGAAAATCATCGCCAACTCGCACTGGACCGAAGATCTTACGTAGGATTTTTCTCTCGAATACTCTCAAGGCTGCTGCATCAGTTCTTATTAGGGTCCATGGCTCTGCGCCATAAAGAAGCACGGGTAGGATGAGCGTCTTGTAGAGTATTAGTTGAGAGGAAGTCGCCGAAGAAATATTTCTTCATATTTCGTTTTGATGTCTGACCTGGGATTCGAATCGTGGCCTTACGTCTAATAAGCCAATACACTAACTACTAGACTAAGGCGACTTCAACGCCTAACAAGTCCTGGATAATCCAAAGAATGAGAAAACAGAGCTTATTTTTCACCCTCCTGAACATTATCAAAGTGGTTTCTTTTTGATTACTAACATGATTCTGACATGTCAGAGCAACTTTTTAAAAGCACAAATCAAATAAAAGCACTTAAGTCGGACAATCTCTTGTCTTGTCTTGTGTATTGGCATATTAGACGCGAGCCCATGATCCAAAACCCCAGTTTAAACATCTTGAAGAAAACAAAATATGGAAAAAATGTTGCCGTCGTCGTAAAATTTCCATGAAAAGTTTTTCAAAAATCTATCGTTTGAAGTCGACTTTAACCTGCAGGATATGATACTCATGTATGTACTACTAGACTACGGCGACTTCCTTTATCTTACGGTGAAGTTTTTCCTGTATGATGATTATCAGTATCCTGTATGTGGTGTTAAGCAGAGTAATATTTTCGTAGGCACTCCTCACAAAAAAAGATTTTATTTAGACTTAAAAATCCGTCTATAAAATAATTTTAACACGTTGACTGCCACGGCAATTTTCAGAAAACTCGACAAAAATTAACATTTGATTTAGTTTAGGTTTAATGAGTACGAGATAACTCGTAGTTGGCATCCTAGAAGGGAACGAAATCTACGAGTTATCTCGTAGTTGGCAGTCAACGTATTAAGTTACTCATACATCTCGATTAGAATATTTTTGGTTTTTGTATTCATTTCAGTTTTACTCAGCTGGCAGCCCTATGTGGATTGAACATTTTTCTTCAGACTGCTGCTGTTTGTGGCTAATGCGATGCTACGATGGTCGATCTGTATGTAGTGTTATGGACACATAAAATGTTTTGTATTGAATTGAATACATACTACATTTAAATGATTTCATTTTCATTTCTCGCGGTGAAAACGTCAAGATTAAAATTCATAATTATTGTAGCTGCTGCTGCTGCTGCTGTGTTATCATCATCATTAGAGAGGGAGGGAGAGACACAGAGATGTCTTTATTAAGAACGTTTATTGTGTATTGTTGTTGTTGTTGTTGTTGTCGTATGAATGCAGCACACGGTTTGAGTTTATTACGTTATTTGAGTTTAAAACTTTTTTTGTTCTCTTATTTTTATTCCCTTTTAATATTGTTGTTATTAAAACATACATACATACATACATATGTACGTACATTTATTTCTATACAGAGGAATGCATCAAAAGCACCGCAAACCGCTTTTAATTTTTGATTCGAAAAAAAATTCTTGAATAATAATTCTCTTTTGGGTACACTTTTTTAATAGCAATGGCACAACACAACAAATGCAGCCTAAGCAGCAGCACCACCACTAGCAGCAGCAGCAACAGCAGCCAATAACAATAACAACAAAATTCTATCTGTGATAGGTTGACAACACAAGAGAGAAGCACAGATAATTACGCACCTGAAGATTAAAAAAAAAACCTTAAAAAAGAACTAAAAAACGGAGCAGAAATAAAACCATCAAAATGTACTACAACAGCAAAAACACAATAAGCACGAGGTATTATGATCGTAATAATGCTGTGGTGTGAACCTCAACACACACACACACACACAATGGGTAAGTATAAGTACCAAAAGTAAATAGTATACATCTTTGAGAGCATTATGTATGTACATATGTATGTGTGTGTTATGCTATGCTATTTCAAAAGGGGTTTTTTTCTTCTTCTTTATTTATTAATGTAATCACTATCATTATCACCCATCACCGCCATTTTTGTTGTCAGCAATCTCATCATCATTATCAGTGGACTAATAATAGCAGGCAACAATGCTTTCATAAAGAAATTGTTGCTGAATGCATTCAGTTTTTGTGGGATGAAATAAATGCGAGATATTAAGAGTTCCGATAACTGCTTGCAGATGGACTTTGTTTAAATAAATAAATAAACAAAATTCTTTCAAAGCAAATAAATATTAAGTCACTGTTTTGTAGGCCATTGTTTTTATTTTCAGATTAAGGTCTTTAATAAAATTGAGTTAATGTGACCTTTTGGACGCTAACAGAGAAAGAAAACTTTTGGAATTTCTGGCTACTGGTCTTTATTAGAGATCAGCAATTTGTATTCAAAAAGGTGAGTAGAATCGAATCATACTCATAATTTCTAATAAAGGGCTATCCATTTTGTGGTTTCAAAAGTATTGGACTGGAATTCGACATCTCTGTCAAACTAAGTTGTGAAACCAATTTTTTTCTTTTCAGTTGAAAGTCTAACATTGACGAAAATGGATCGCTTAACTATCACATAACGCATAAAAATTATAAAAACCTACTACAAAAATGGTGATTCTGCCACAGCCACGTATCGTGCTTTAAGAGGAGATTATGGTTTACATAATCGTCCAACTACGCAAGCAATTGGCAAAATTGTGAAGAAATTTGAAGAGACTGGAGTGGTTACAAATATTGAAAGGCCTGTGCATCATCGTTTCGCTCGTTCCGCTGAAAATATCGCTATTGTAAGTGAAAGTGTTGCCGAAGACCCGAATGTGTCGATTCCTCGTCGTTCTCAGGAATTAGGACTGTCTTACGGCACATTATGGCGTATTTTGCATTTAGATCTACACCTATAT
The DNA here is from genome assembly GCA_927399465.1 of Sarcophaga caerulescens. NCBI lineage: Eukaryota > Metazoa > Arthropoda > Insecta > Diptera > Sarcophagidae > Sarcophaga > Sarcophaga caerulescens. The sequence goes on along the minus strand of OV656866.1, from coordinate 8,175,603 downwards.
CCATATAAAGTCCAGCTCACGCAACAACTGAAGCCAGCTGACCATTCACAACGTCGTAAATATGTGGAATGGGTGCTTGAATAACATTCGGTGGACGGCAATTTTTCGAACAAAATTTTCTTCAGCGATGAAGCACATTTCACACTCGGTGGGTATGTTAATAAACAAAATTTTCATATTTGGGGTTCTGAGAATCCTCAAGTAATTGAAGAGAGGCCATTACATCCAGAAAATGTCACTGTTTGGTGCGCTCTTTGGTCCGAAGGTGTGATTGGACCTTACTTCTTCGAAAACGACGATGAACTGGACTGTCACCGTCAATTCGGAGCGTTATGGTCATATAATAACCGACTTTTTTTTGCTTGCTATTGAAGAATACGACTTGGAGAATATGTGGCTTCAACAAGACGTTGCCACATGCCACACAACTCGATCGAATATGGCTTTATTGCAAGAGACATTTCCAAGCCGCGTAATTTCTCGTCGTGGCAATATCAACTGGCCAACAAGATCATACGATTTGACACCATTAGACTTTTTTTTGTGGGGCTACGCGAAAGACCGTGTTTATGCAGATAAACCTTCAACTCTTGAGCACTTAAAAACCAACATTCGTCAAGTTATGGCTGAGATACCGCCCAATATGTGTCAAAAAGTGGTCGAAAATTACCTCCACACTTCGCGTGGAGGTCATTTAAATGATGTAGTGTTTCACACATAATGTCAACGTTCAAACTTTACAATAAAAAAGAAATATCATGGAAAAAATATTTTATTTATATGTGTTTTATTTACATTTACTTTTGAAACCACGAAATGGATAACCCGTTATATGAGTGTAAAGATGTATTTTGGAAAAAGATGAATTTTTATTGCAGTATTTGCTCCCAACAAGATATTTTCTCTTTACAAGATGCACTTGTCAAGAAGATGGCAATCATAAAGGTCACCAAACAGTAGCTTTAAACGAAATATTAAATTATAACAAATATGTATACCTACAGTCAGTGGTGTCGTCGAGTCGGAACGCTCCGGAATGTCGTTCCGGTACTTCCTTTTTGGACAGGAACGCGTTCCGGAACTAAAGATGATTTCTGATAACGAGAATTGGCTGACGTTTTGAAAAAAAACGCCGCCGCCAGGATTATCATGGAAAATCACCCCCTTCGTTAAATTTGGGACATGAGACCGCACAGAGCGGCCGGCTACCCAGGATCGGCCCTGTCTATATAATTATATATACGCGTTCCGGTAAAAAAAAATTAGCACAACACCACTGCCTACAGTACTCTGACTATAAATTATTTTCAACCATGTATTGAACCCCCTTTAATGTATATTTAAATGTGTTCTTAAAAAACTAATTATAGGTGCGTGCCATAGTGAAATCATCCCCCATTTAAAAGTATTTCTTTAAAAGTTTACAGTAATTTGTTTACTTTGAAACCAATAATTAATATTTTTTTTTTTTTTCAATACAATTTTTAGTCAATTTAGTTTACTTAACTCGTGCATTGAAAAAAGTTGAACGCTTAAAAAAAAAAATACCACATATGACCACACAAATTGTTTAAGGATATCCTTTTATTTTTCTATGAAATTGGCCAAATTGAAATGAATCCCATTGTCTCATCAACAAGTACATTTGTTATCTCATCAACTTGTTGTATCTCCTACACGAATACAAGTTAGTATTCTCCAATAAAAAAAAGAACATTCAACATAACCTATTGCTTCTAACATTGCTGCTCAACTAAGTTGTCAACTAGTAAACCAAAGATTGTCCTTTAAGCCCTCACACATACGCACTCAGAACACAAAACAACACTTCATTAAAACTCATTAAGGACTGCCACTATGCCATTACCATAATCACGTACACATGCACACAGGCACACACACACACACACATCTTAGTTCATTATTTCGTCTGCCTTTTGCAATAAATTATGTTCATCCTTCATCCTTGGGTGTTTCAGTTTCGAAGATGTAATCATCGTTGCTTGAAAGATTTCTGATAAGGCAAGAATGCATAGAGTCTTTGTGAAAAATTGTTTTTCAACGATTTTCTAAAGCAATTGAAAGCAATAAACTAGCAAAAGTTTCTTTTGTTTTAATAATTAGGATCTTTTAATTATATACATATGTATGTACATATGTATATACACAATATTAAAATTCCCTTTTTTAGTGTGGAGTATGCAAAGAGATTTTCATGCAACTGATACAGAAACTAAATGGCTAAAATGCCTATGAGTGTTATAAATAGAGTATCTGATGAATAAAAGTGCTTTAAATTTATACATCTAATAACACGGTGCGACAGTGAAAATACACCCGAGTAACTACATAGTCTACGTTGTTCAGTTAGTTGAGTAGAACTCAAAAATACCTTTTTTATTTTTCTCCAACCCTCCAAACTTGTTTTATTTGACAAAAACTGTTTTTTTTTGACTTTACGTACAAATTTCTGGATTACTCAAATATTTCCGAACCGATTTCTAAAATTTAAATCTTGTTAGAAAGGGCAGAGATGGACCTTTAAAACGGTATACATGTATCTATTATTGGACTTAATATGCTATGAGTTTTGATAAGGCAAACTTGGAAAATTCAAATTTTTTTCATATTTTTTCAAGTTTGTCCATTCATAGTAGCAAACTTTAATAAAAAATATAGGATAAGTGATAAGATTCTTAAAGTCTGTTCTCTTGTGAAGAGATTGAGTCATCATTTGATCAAATCGGACAAAAATTACCGTAGTTATTATTTAAACAGTCTAACAGTCGAGTGATATTTTTTATATATGTCATCTCATCAAACGAACTTTTAGTTCAAAAATTTTCATAATTTTTGATGGATCTTGATTGTTTATCACAAAATGTGTCAATTTCACGTTTGCACGACTTCCAGAAGTCGGCTAATATTTGTATTTTTTGCAAATATTATTATTTCTTTTTGCACAAACATTGGCCAACTTTTGGTGGTCGCTCGAACGTGAAATTGACACATTTTGTGATAAACAATCAAGATCCATCAAAAATTCTGAAAATTTTTGAACTAAAAGTTCATTTGATGAGATGACATATATAAAAAATATAACACGACTGTTATACTATTTATATGATAACTACGGTAATTTTTGTCCGATTTGATCAAACGAAATGCCAATCTCTTCACAAGATAATGCACTTTCAGAATGTCATCACTTATTTCATATTTTTTTATTACAGTTTGCTACTATGAATGGACAAACTGGAAAAAATATGAAAAAAATTTGAATTTTTCAAGTTTACCTTATCAAAACTCATAGCATATTAAGTCGAATAATAGATACATGTATACCGTTTTAAAGGTCCATCTCTCTCCTTTCCAACGAGATTTAAATTTTAGAAATCAGGTCCGAAATGTTTGAGTAATCCAGAAATTTGTGCGTAAGGTCAAAAAAAAACAGTTTTTGTCAAATAAAAAAAGTTTAGAGGGTTCGAGAAATATAAAAAAGGTATTTTTGAGATCTACTCAACAAAACTCACAACCTACACTATGCCATTAGTCGGGTGTATTTAATTTTTTTTATTTTGTCGCATAGTGTAATATATAAAGTTCTCGTGTCACGGTGTTAGTGGTTAAACTCCTCCGAAATGGATCGAACGATTTTCATGAAATTTTGTGTGCATATCGGGTGGGTCTGAGAATCAGACAACATCTATTTTTCATATCCCTAAATGTTAAGAGAGCGTGGCAAATCGTTAAAATTTAATATTTAAATACATATTGATCGTAGACGAACAAAATTTGGTGGATAAGTTCATAGAGTCGATATCGACAATCCCACCAAAAATGGGCGTGACAACCATCCCCCTTCAAGTGATACCTATAACTCTTAAACTACTGAACCGATTTTAACCATTCTTTTTTTGTTCGAAAGCTTATCAGGTTTAGATGGTTAGAAAAAAAATTCAATATAGCAAAAAGTAGGCGTGGCAAACCTTTAAAATTTAATATTTAGCGACATAGTGATAGTAGACGAATGCAATTTGGTGGGTAAGTTCGTAGAGTCGATATCGACAAACTCTACAAAAATGGGCGTGGCAACCCTCCCCCTTTAAGAGATACCCATAAGTTGGCTAATTCGATGATTTATAACTACAACGCTTTCGATTATAAGTACATCCCCACACTTATAGTAAGTTAGTTATTTTTATATAACTGTTTTATGCAGCGTATTACAATAAATATATAATGTGACCTCTTTTGGCCAATAAAAAAAATCAATTTTGGACGGGACGAAGTTCGCCGGATCAACTAGTAAGTTTATAAATTTTTAATTTTAAATAATTTTTTAATTGACGCGACCAGAGATCAGCAATGAGTATTCAAAAAGATGAGTAGAATCGAATCATATTCATAATTTCTGATACTTATACGCACGCATTCATACTTATTTTAATATCATGGAACATCGTCTACTCATATTCAAAGTTTGAAGTACTCATCATACTTCATACATAACAACACGAATGATGTTGATTTCGACTCACCATAACTCAACGTATACAAGAATCATAAAATAAGTATGTACTAAATAAGTATAATACTCACTAGAAGGTTGTGTGTTTGCTCTGCTTACTGCTCTGTCTTTTTTGCTTATGTATCTTTTTCTTTTTTTGTAAATGCAACAACAACTAAGACTGTAAATTTTGATGAATAATTCAAGCCACTCGAATCTTTTCTAAAGCTATGAATTTAATGAGTAGGCTTAATTATCAAACATATTGATACTGGTTTTAGTCGCCGTAGTCTAGTAGGTAGTGTGTTGGCTTATTAGACGAAAAGCCCGGGTTCGTATCCCAGGTCAGCAGGCATCAAAAACGAAATATGAAAAAAAAAAATATTTCTTCGGCGACTGCCTCTCAGCAGATTTCTGGCAAAAACACTGAGAGTAAATAAAATTGTCATGAAAAGCTTCTCAAAATCTGTCGTTCGGAGTCGACTGTAGGTCCCGCCACTCATGTCTAAAATTAACGCACACAACATCAGTGGTGTGAGAAGCTAGGTCGAAATCCTGACTGAAGGGTTGTAATGATCAATTATGTATGTATTTTGAATGGTATGAGTTTGATGTCATTGCAGCCTTTACCTATAAATCAACGTTGTAGTGAGTACGAATGAATCAGAGTATGTAGTTAAATTTCAATATTATTGAATGTCTTATGGTGTTTTCTTTTCTACAAAGAAAATGTCACCCTCTTACAAGGTACATTAAAAAATTGCTAACCAACCCTGTTGTAATGTAATTTTTTATTTGAGAAGAACATAACACAAATATTAAAAAAGGGTATGCCCTGTGTTTACCACTTATTAAGAAAATGAATGAGGAAATGCCAATTTGTTCAAAGGTGTTGCTAGATCGCTAATTTTTCGACTTCATTTTTTGCACGCTTTTTTTATAACAAAAAAAATAATATTTTAACACTGTTCTAACATTGAATGCAATTTTTTTTTCAGCTGCTGACCATGTAGCTTTAATAACGTAATATTTCCTTAAGATTACTCCACAAAACAATGAAAAAATTAACTTCAAATTGGATAACAATACCAGGCGACTTTTTTTAAATTTCATCTGGTAGCCCTATAAATAAACAAAACTCATCTGCTTTACAGGGCATTATCAGCACTCTCGATTTATACAGGGCATAAAATGCAATGCCCTCCACCATTGGCAAGTGCGAATTATTTAGAATAAAACATACCACCCTTTTAGAGGGCGAAACATTTTTAAGAAACAAACGCAAAATTGCATTTTGCACAAATAAAATGCACATTTTTTGGTAGAAAAGAAAACACCATTATATTCAAAAGAGTAGCGAAAAAACGATTAATTGCTTATCTCTGCTAACAACCCCCAATTATAAATGATTGATTGCTGATATGGACCGTTTGCCAAATAAAATAATTTCGGATATATTAAGCTCTCTAGAAACTTACGCCGCAAAAGGTAAAATATTCTGAAAAACCATATCCCCATTTTTAGGCAAGTTTCGGGAAAAATAGCTTGTAGCAAATGTTTTCTTGTTTAAAAGGTATTGTTTTTAAAATTAACAAATTTACAACCGCTCTTTATGAATAACAAATTCCTTTTCATATCACATATGTTATATAAAATTGTTATTTTATTTTGGCGATCAATAGCTAAACACGGTGGAATAAAAATCGCGCCTAAAAACTCAAAAATTAAAGCGCATTTTAATTTGATGCCTCCTAAAAAAAAAAAAAAAACTGAATGCTCTTAAGAGCTCAATTTGAACACCTTTTTGTCTATTTTTGTGTACAAAAAGTCGCTTTACATCACAGCTATTATTTAGCACATGGAAAGATGCTTTGCTTTGGAAATCCATTTCTATCGTATCGTTTATTATCGAATTACTTGTTACACATGCAGCTACGGTTACATCATCCTTTCGCTTTTACAATCCTTTAAGAAAAAAAGAACTCTTTTAAAAATGATTTTTAAAAATTTCAAATAGAATTATTCTGTACGGAGAGCATAGAGAAAGAAATCATATCTGATTACTTAATCGCAATCAATTTGTCAAAAACCATACACATGTTCTCGGAACTCAATGTGAAATTGAAAAAATGGATCGATTTTCAAAACGAAAAGAATGAAAATTTTATCTTTTGATCTTTTATTTTTTTTTTTTATTCATTTTCTTAAAATATTTGCAAAATACCTTCAAACATGCCTAAATATTTCAGATATCTATTGTGTAATAGCATTACAATTGAGTTCGAATAGCGTGTGGTGTGGGTAAGTACCTTAAGTAGTGTGAGTATGGATGGAGAGTGTAAGTGCATGAATATCCAACTAATTTGTAAATTTCTATTAGATTTTCACCGCCTATATAATCAGTTTCCATTGTGTATAGGTATTGTATTCCCCCCTCATTAAATAGTTTTCAATGCTTTGCTAAAATGCCAAATGAACAGCAACAACAACGACAACAATTGGAATACAAAACATTTAGAAAATATTTTGAAAAACCACCACATACAGATGTCGAGAGAATGTTTTCGATTCAATCAATAATTTCGGCACCTTTTGGTAAACATGAGACCATTTTTTATTGTGAAAGCATTCCTTTGAGTTGATTAAAGTACGTACGTACGTAACCCCCCCTTACATTTCATGTGAACATGTGAGTTTCGAATAATGATTAAAGGATTTAAGGATCATTTTACTAACTCGTCGGTGATTAAGAAATAAGGAAAAAATTTACACACACACACACACTTAAAGAAATAAATTGATGCATTAGCCAGCTGTAAGAAGAAATGATAAAGGATTTTTTAAGATACGAATCAGAGATCAGCAATGAATGGTTTTTTGCTACTCATAAGCACTCATGAAACTTTGAATATAAGTGAGTCAACAATATTGAAATTTAACTCTGCTCTGATTCATTCATACTCACTACAACATTGATTTATAAGTACAGGTTGCAATGGGTATGCGTACATGCGTTGACATCAAACTCATACCATTCGAAATATGTTTGATTCATAAGCCTACTCAGATTAGATTCACTTTAGAACTTTAGAAAAATACTATTACGTTTTTACCTTTTAAAAACGTTAAAAATATGAGTTCGTAGATTGCAAATAAAATAAAAATAAATCTGTGTTTAATTTTAAGTCAATTCTTTATTATCTGCACAACTTTTGTGCCACTGTTCGAACTTATTCCATGTATACAATGATAACTTTCACAATATGTGCTTATTCGTGATATTTCTCTGCTTACAGCACTTGTTAGTTATTCTTCTTTGCTCCCAACCTTTTTTGTAAGCACAACACTAACAACTGTTTTCTTCACGCAACTTGTCTGCACACAAGTCTGACTAAATTATAACTCTATCGCGTATCTTCACACACCACTGGTTGAATTCTCACTCAATCCAACGCGACGTCGTCACACGACTAACTTAACTCGAACTCCGAGAATCACGTGCCTTCATACACGACTGACTGAATTCTAACTGAATCCTCGTTGCTCGCTTTATCTTGCCTTTTATATCACTGCATCAACAGTGTGATGAATGCCCTTGAAGGATGATGACAGCCTTCGGGAACAATCCAAAAATGTAAACAACTTGTTTCCATTTTTGTTGTTTGTATGTCTTATATGCATTTTGTTTTTGCTTGTTTACTTTTTTGATCGCTATACTTTGTTGTTGGCTATTTACATCTTTTATCTCTTATATTTTTTATGCTGATGTTGTTGCTATATTTTTGTTTATTCTTTGATCACGTGAACAACTGCATTGTTTTGTTTTTGGAGCTTTTGTTTATCATTTTATGCGTGATCAAGTCCATTGTGTTGTTTTTGGAGCTTTTGCTTATTATTTTAATAACACCATTTCCATTTTCGTAACAATACTTATAATACTTAGAAATGGATTCGAATCATTCTTTAAAATTTACAGTCTTAGTTGTTGTTGCATTTAAAAAAATAGAAAACAGACACATAAGCAAAAAAGACAGAGCAGCAATCAGAGCAAACACACAACCTTCTAGTGAGTATTTTATTGTTCGTACTCGAATAATACTTATTTTGTGCTTCGTGTATATGTTGAGTTATGAAGTATGGAGTCGAAATCAACAATATCATACCTGTTGTTAAGTATGAAGTATGATGAGTACTTCAAACTTTGAATATGAGTAGAGGAGGTTCCATGATATTAAAATAAGTATTAATGCGTATAAGTATCAGAAATTATGAGTATGATTCAATTCTTTCATCATTTTGAATACTCATTGATGATCTCTGATAGGTAGGAAGGTTGAAGGAAGGACCAGTCAAGGGCCTCATGCTTTTTGATATACACTTAAGCCATCATGTAGACTTGTTGTACACTTATCATTAGGAATAGGACTTTACATTCTATATAATTCCATAATTTTCATTATTTTCGATAACTTAAAGCAGTTTTGTTAGCAAATATAGGGTCATTATTACAACTTTCCGTTAACTAAATGGAGGATTTTAACGGGCAGATAAATTGTTTTTCATTATTATGAGTACCCAATAAGATAGAAGTGATCGTTAAGCTAAAGTGAAGATCATCCTACCTTTAACATTTAAAGGTCACTTTATGTTTGAACTTGCCAATATCATATACTATTTTCGATATGGCAACTTCAAATTTAAACAAAATGAGCATATACAACAAAAAACGAAGTCCGCTGTTGCCACTGCGTTAAAAAAAAAAACTTGTTTAATTGAGAAGTTTTATCGACTTTGCTCCGACACTGCCATATTTTAATTTTATTTTATCTGTCAGTTGTAATAACGAAAATCAGTTAAAGGTAACTTTACAGTTCACTTTAGCTAACGGTACCTTTAACTAAATCCAAGTTTAACGTCAAGTTGTAATAATGGCTCTTAGAGGGTTGGAGTGAAAACTAAAATTAAATAGAATTGGCTGCTTAAGTCTTCAACTAATGGCAGTAGAATAGGGTAAAAAAAATTTTTGGTACGCAGAACCCCCCTTAAGGCTTAGGATTTTGTTTTTTTTTTTCTTGTGTTTTTGTTTGATAGTTAATAAAGTATTTTTATGTGGTCACTGAAATCAAGCCAGGCTTAATTATATGTTAGACAAAGTAAAACAAGTGCTATAAGTACATGAGCCATCTTTACTATTAACAGTAACGAACACGCATGTTAGACAATAATCGTGCTACCAATAAGGGGCAATAAAAAAATAAAATTATCATTGTCATGCCATTCAGCAGAGCTGGCTGGGGTTATTTACAAAGTTTTCAATTTCTTTTCTTTTTTTTTACTCTTTTTTCTGAAAATAATTGGTCACATATGGAAATATTCGCATCGTGTCATCGGTGTCATCGTTAACAGTTATTATATTTTTTGTTCTTTCTTGTTGTTGTTGTTGTTGTAGTTTCAGTATAAAAAGTTTAAACCATAATACGATGAACACAAAAGCCTGATGTAAATTGTAAATGTTTTGTAAATGTTTCTCCTGGCCAACGTGTTTTATTGTATAATTTTAATAAATACTTAACAACAATATCACTCACGTACATACATACATGCAAGTAAAGGGTTATCCATTTCGTGGTTACAAAAGTAAACGTAAATAGAACATATATAAAATATTTTTTTCATGATATTTCTTTTTTATTGTAAAGTTTGGACGTTGACATTATGTGTGAAACACTACATCATTTAAATGACCTCCACGTGAAGTGTTGCAAGCATTGATTCTTTTGAGGTAATTTTCGACCATATAGGGCGGTATCTCAGCCATAACTTGACGAATGTTGGTTTTTAAGTGCTCAAGAGTTGAAGGTTTATCTGCATAAACACGGTCTTTCGCGTAGCCCCACAAAAAAAAAGTCTAATGATGTCAAATCGCATGATCTTGGCGGTCAGTTGATATTGCCACGACGAGAAATTATGCGGCCAGGAAATGTCTCTTGCAATAAAGCCATATTCGCTCGAGTTGTGTGTCATGTGGCACCGTCTTGTTGAAACCAAATATTCTCCAAGTCGTATTCTTCAATAGCAGGCAAAAAAAAGTCGGTTACCACATGACCATAACGCTCCGAATTGACGGTGACAGTCGTTCCATCGTCGTTTTCGAAGAAGTAAGGTCCAATCACACCTTTGGACCAAAGAGCGCACCAAACAGTGACTTTTTCTGGATGTAATGGCCTCTCTTCAATTATTTGAGGATTCTCAGAACCCCAAATACGACAATTTTGTTTATTAACATACCCACCGAGTGTGAAATGTGCTTCATCGCTGACGAAAATTTTGTTCGAAAAAGCACGATACGTGGCTGTGGCAGAATCACCATTTTTGTAGTAGATTTTGATAATTTTTATGCGTTGTGTGATAGCAAAGAAAATAAAGTATAAAGAATGTGCATCTTAACATTTTTTGGAATATTTTTCAAAAATATTTCACGACGCGGGGGGAAAGATAGAAGGGAAGGAAACGAAGAGCGTAACAATGCGTTGCTCTCATCGTGTGTTTTTGTTGTTTGACCACTTTTTTATTAAATTTTCTGAAATCTCTTGTTCTGGTCAGTGTTGCCACGAAAAAAAATATTGCAACCAACATTTGTGAAAAAAATTACCAAATAAGAAAAAATTAACCAAAATTAAATTCACAGTTTTTTTATTTTATTTTTTCAAATATAAATTATAATTAATACAACATAGTAAGAAAAGAAACAAAAAATAACAAACTAAAATTTTAGTCTTACAAATTAATTCATTTCTACAAACAAAAGCTCTTTTTATAAGAAAAATAAATAACCAAATCCGGAAATTTTGGTTAAAAATAGTTAAACGGCAACACTGGTTGTGATTAGTGAGCAAGAGAGAGAAAATAAGTTGAGAGAATTTATTTATTTACAGCCATAGAAAACTGTCAATAATATACGATACTTGATTTTCATTTCATCAACATACATATGTAAAGCTATCTATCTTAATAATTTTAGATAAATTAAGATAAAATAAAAAATCCATTTTTTTTATTAAAAGAACATAAAGCTATCCATCTTTGGCTTAAAAATTATACCTAGTTTTTTTAGATAAACAAAAATAAAAAAACCCATTTTTTATTAGAAGAAAAAATAAAAAAATTAAATACGGCCAGCTAATGACATAGAACATTTTTAACATAAAATATTTTTTGAGTGTTATTCTGAAATAAAATGATAACGCATCCGCTACACATGTGTTCTTGTCGCAGTCTGATCGACAACTAAATCAAATAACACAAGAATGCGTGTGAGTTCTCTCTGCACAATTGTGCGGGTAGTAATTTTAAACAAATTTTGGTGAGAGCGGGCCGTACGCCTACAACCCGCCATAAGAAATTTTACTTCTACATGATGCGCATTCTTTATATTCATATTCTTTGGTGATAGTTAAGCGATCCATTTTCGTCAATGTCAGACTTTCAACTGAAAAGAAAAAAATTGGTTTCACAACTTAGTTTGACAGAGATGTCGAATTCCAGTACCATACTTTTGAAACCACGAAATGGATAGCCCTATACAATGAAATATATTCAACAACAAAAGGATACAAGTGTCTTTCTCTCTGCTATCTATCGCTACCCAACCAGTATTATAAATTTCGAAGAATGAAAGAAATCTCATATGAAAATTATTTTCCCATTAAATGTTAACAAAAAAAAAAAAAAAAGAAAAGAACCTGAGTCCCATATGGCAAGATAATTATTACTATGGTGGGTGGAAGAGTTGGAGGTTTATTCAAAAACCGGATAAGAGGTCATCCTTATGGCCTTAGCTTTTGTTGTACAATATTTTCTAAATGTTTTGGCTATAATTACGTATATCTCTTAAATAAATTATTAACTTTATTAATTAATAATACAAAAATAAATACAAAATTAAGTAAAAAAAAAATATTTATGGGGAATAACAACAAATAAAGAAAACTAAACAAATAGTTTCCCCCTCTTTTTACCATTTTATTATTCATTTGTTTGTTTGTTTGTATGTTGCTTGAAAACAGGATGTCTGTCTGTTTATTATATAATATTTATCATAGAAATAATAACAATAAAAAAAGAAAATAAAATAACAAACATATCACATATCCTTTCTCTACATACCATACCTCACATACATACATACATACATACATACATACATACATACATACAATATGTTAAGTTTCTTAAGGAGGCAAATAATCTTGAGTACAATAAACACGTATGTATGAGGATATGCGGCTCATGTGTGAATTTCCAGGGTGCTGTGCCATTTGATACCACATGTGTTATTGGTCCCTTTTGTATAAGCATACATACGTATAAGTATACATATACGAGTACTCAAGGCATGTATGTATGTACTCACAAATGTATGTATGTGTTTTTCAAAGGAATTTAAAGAAGAAAAAGTAGGCGTTTTTGCTAATTAGTTTGCCGTATTATATACACTCGAAAACCCTTTTGCTATTTTCATCACTAGTAGAGAAAGCTGCTACTGTACTACATTCAAAGAAATAATTGATAGAAAATTAAACGAATTTTCTTTGAGAGACTTTTCTAATTTTCTTTTTTTAAAGGTATACAATAATCACTCGATTTACGTCGCAGTTGGTTCCAAAAAAGGCGACGTAAATCGAATTTCATATTGCTCATACTACAAAGTAGTAAGTTTTTAAAAAGGAACTTAAAAAAGTTACAGTAATCCCTCGATTAACGTCGCAGTTGGTTCCAAATTGAAATTAGAGGGAACGAAAAATTTGACAACATAAATCGAAACAACGTTAATCGAGGCGACGTAAATCGAAGGATTACTGTAGTTTAAGAAATCCAAATCCAAGAAGTCGCCATAGTCTAGTAGGTAGTGTATAGACTTATTAAACGTTAGGCCACGGTTCAAACCCCAGGTCAGACATGAAAACGAAATATGAAAAAAAAAAAATAAAATATTTCTTCGGCGACTTCCTCTCAGCAGATTTTTGGCAAGAACTCTGAGCGTAAATAAAATTGCCATGAAAAGTTTCTCAAAAAATCTGTTGTTCGAAGTCGACTTTAAAATGTAGGTCCCGCCACTTATGTATAAAATTAACACACACAACATAAGTGGTGTAAGATGCTACGACCTACAGTATCGGCCAAAACTAAAGCACCCCCTTAATACATTTTTTTTAAATGATAACTTTTTTAAGAAAACAAAGTTATTAAATATTTCTTTTTTTATTTTTTATTTATTTATATCCTTATTATTGAAAAACACAAACTTAAAGAATTCAGAATTTAAAAAAAAAAAAAGTTAAAATTCAAAAAACATTTTAAGTCGCAAATATAAGCGGACAAAACTAAAGCACCCCCCAATTAAGGTGCACAAAAAACTATTGAAATCAATATTTCGTTGCGAATCCTTTATTCTGGATGACACATGCACATCTTTTAGGCATAGTGGATATTAAATTATTTCAGGTGATATTGCTTCCCAGGCTATTTTTGCGGGTTCAAATAAATCTTCTTTGGTTTTTCAATTTTTTGGGTTGATTTTTAAGTTAAAGATCTCCCACAAGTTCTCGTTTGGGTTATGATCGGGGAATTGGGCAGGCCAAGGAAGAACTTCTATCAAATTGTTTTGGAACCGCTCCTTAACCACTTTTAACGTATGTTTTGGGTCGTTATCTTGCTGGAATGTCCATTTAAGTGGCTTCTCTTCTTCAGCATAAGGCAACATCAAGTCTTTTAATATGTCGCGATACATGAAACGATCCATAATTCCATCAATCTTATGAATTTGCCCAATCCCTTGCCCAGAGAAACAACCCCAGACCATTATGTTGCCGCCTCCATACTTTACAGTGCCTTTACAATATTTAGGATTCAACCATTGTCCGTTTGGTCTGCGTCTGGATGCCTTATGCCATCTGAATCCTTTAAATTAAACTTAGATTCGTCAGAAAACAGCACAGTCATCCATTTTTGGATACTCCAGTTGAGATGCGCCTTATCGAATTCCAGTTTGGCTTTTTTATTTTTTGACGATATGAAAGGTTTTTTTGCTGGTCCTTAACTGAATAATCCGGCCTCTACCGCCCTTTTGCGAATCGTTCTTTCGCTAATTTTTAAATCTAAGCGGTTTCGTATAGATGACTAGAAGATGCTGTAGGATCATTTTGGATTGTCCTTTTAATTAAGTAGTCTTCATATCGCGAAGTTTCACGTGGCCTTCCTCCAGATGAGTAGGTGATGTGCGACCAGCCTGTAAAAACTTTTAAATTAGCCTAGAAATAATTGTTCTGTTGATCGAATATTTTGCACTCAATTGATGTCTTGATAAGCCGGCTCTCCAATCCAGTCATTAACTTAAAAATCAACCGAGAAAATTGCAAAACCAAAGAAGATTTATTTGAAGCCGCAAAAATAGCCTAGGAAACAATATCTCCCGAAATAATTATAATTTAATAACTTTGTTTTCTTAAAAAAATTATCATTTAAAAGAATGTACTGAGGGGGTGCTTTAGTTTTGGCCGATACTGTAGCTGACTGAAGGATTGTAACTAGCATCAGTACTGTTTATGAGCTCTATTAAGGTGTTGCAGTCTTATGTGGAATATGAAAGGCTTTTAAAAGGTTTTCGTACAGGCTTTTGAGTATATTGCAATTGTAATGAACATTTAAAAATAAATTTCTGAGACCCTCTGAAAATCTTAACTTTGATTACAAAATGAAATGGAAATGTGCCTGTCCACCAGAGATCAGCAATGAGAATTCAAAAAGATGAGTAGAATCGAATCATACTCATAATTTTTAATACTTATACGCATTCATACTTATTTTAATATCATTTAACCTCTCTCTACTCATATTCAAAGTTTGAAGTACTCATCATACTTCATACTTAACAACACGTACATATGTATGATGTTGTTGATTTCAACTCTCCATAACTCAACATATACACGAAGCATAAAAAAAGCATGAATCGCGTACGAACACTAAAATACTCACCAAAAAGGCTGTAGTGTGCTTGCTCTGATTGCTGTTCTGTCTTTTTTCTTTTTTTGTAAATGCAACAACAACTAAGACTGTAAATTTTGATGAACGATTCGAATCAATTATAAGCAGACGTCGGCACCAATGTCCCCCGGGGGTTGAATATCTTCGGCTTTTTACACACATAGGACCCGAACATCAACAATGCATTCAGTTGTTTGTCAGCTTTCAGTGAAGAAGGTTCTCGTCGCTTCTTTTTTAAATTTTTTTGTGTATCAATTATACACCCAAAGAAAAATTCAATTAAAATGTGGTCACCACAAAATTTGCATACATTATTATATATGTAAATCTTTACATAATGATATTTTCTGCCTGTTGAAATATTGCCATCCTTTACAATGGGAAGAATTCACAGCTTTTTCTTTGAATTTTTAAGTAAAATATGCCTATCATTCCGTAGAGTAATAAATAGCATCAAAAAGAACGTTTGAAACAATAATTACTAACAATTTTCCTCTGGGTTATACACGTGCTTCTCACAAATACACTCACATTTTTATCATGTTCTCTTTGTGCCGACGTCTAATCACTTTAGAAAAATACTTATACTACTTATAATCAAGTATTATAAGTATTTTTCTAAAGTGAATCTAAAAGAGAAAGGCTTTGAATCAAACATATTTCGAATGGTATGAGTTTGATGTCAACGTTGTACGCATACTCATTGCAACCTGTACTTATAAATCAACGTTGTAGTGAGTATGAATGAATCAGCGCAGAGAAGTTAAATTCCAATATTGTTGACTCACTTATGTACATATATATACAAAATTTCATGAGTGCTTATGAGTAGCGAAATAACGATTCAGTGCGGATCTCAGCTACCCACTAATTATTAAGTGAGACAATTTCTCTGAAATGTAAAATCACTGAATATTTCCAATCCTAAATTGTATATGATAACAACATGTTTCTCCACAATATTTTATAACTTAAACGAACAGAATTATAATTTAAACATGCTGGGGCGTAAAGAAATTACTTTTAGCTTTTAACCAAATACGGAAAAAAAGCAGATAAAATGTTCTTATCAAAGGTTTGCTACCACATTGTAACCAAAACTATTTTTTTTTTTTTTTGTTTTTTCTTTTTTAATTATTAAGAAAAAAGACAAAGAAAATTAATGAAAAGCTTATCAAAAATGTTATACAAAATTGCCAACATAAAACCAACCCACTGGCTTTAAGAGTAACAGGTCGCTTAGAGGCGGCATTTATCAAAAGGGCCCCCATCATAACAATGCAAAGGGGAAACGAAATAAAAATGGTTTTAACGAAGCCATGTTTTGAGTTTTTAAAAACTCATAAAGACTATAAAAATTATAAAACTGCATAAATATTTAAATTGGAAAAAATCATTATTATTGTTTTGAAATACAATACACCTATTGACAGCTAATTAGAAACGCTTTAAAATTTTATAAAATGTTGAAATATTTTTCATATCGTTTATTCATTTCAAACTATTTATTATTTAATTTAAAAAGTCATAAAAAGAAATAAAAAACAACTTAACAAATCCCTTATTACTTAAAACTTAAAAAATATTGACTGTGACACCTAATTAGAAACGATAAAAACCATTAGAAAAAAATTGTGATATTATTATGTTTATATTCTTACTTATTATCAATATTTTGTTGCAAACCCTTTTTGCTTTAACACAGCTTCGTATCGCCTGCGCATTGATGTTATAAGGTTACGACATCGCTCCACACTGGTATTGCCTCCCATGACTTCTTAACTTCCTCGAAAAGGGTCGCCATGTTTGTAATATTTTTGAGGCTCACCGCTTTTTTCACATCGCCCCATAGGTGTTCGATGTGGTTTAGGTCCGGACTTGATGATGGCCACTCCAAAACATTGATGGAATTATCTTCAAGGAACTTCTTTGTTACCTTAGCCGTGTGCTTTAGATCGTTGTCCTGTTGAAATTTCAAGATAACAGGCAAATTGTCCTCAGCCCACGGCAACATCATATTATTAACTATGTCAACATACTTTTCCTTATCTAAAATTCCATCAATTTTGTGGATTGGACCAACACCATTCCAGGAAAAACATGACCACACCATAATCGAACCTCCACCATGTTTCACTACATGTGAAACATAGCGAGGATTAAATTCTTGGTTGATGGGCCTTCTAACAAATCTTCGACCATCTGGACCAAGGCGATTTATCTTACTTTCGTCGCTCCAAAGCACATACATATTTCCATTCATTGGCTGTCCAATTCAAATGGGACTTAGCAAATTTAACGCGACGTTTTCTCTGAATTTTGCTCAGAAGTGGTCTCTTGCGTGCTGCTCTGCCATTTAGCCCGATTTCAACCAAACGACGCACAGCGTAAGATTTTGCTAATCTAGCTGGACAAAACTGGTTATTTTGAGTTTCGATTTGAGTAAATATTTTTATCCAATATGAAAGAGCACTTGTTATAAAATAAGAAAACGCCAAAACTTTTCCTAATTTGTCAGCAATAACATTTAATTAATTAAAAACAATTAATTTAAACAATTAAAAACAATAAAAATATCTACATTAAATTGCTTATTCTTAAAAGCGTGTAACTTTTTTTTATTGGATCGGAATTTTTTAACTATTTTTTTTTTTTTGTTTTGAAGCTCAACATATTCGCTATCAACATCACGAGAATTTACGGTTCTAAAAGAAAAATTCTTTTCGTTCAATTTCAATTAAACAATTACTTTTTTTTTTGTTAAGTTAAGAAAAAAAGAAAAAATTCTGTAATCGATAACTTTTTTGGTTCACACCGGATCAACACCAAATTAGTGTTATACGAACGCCGGAAGTGTCTACTTTAAGGCACATATAAAATTATCTGCCGAGATTTGCCGGATAAAGAAAAAAAAAACAAATAACGAGTGATAACACCACATATCACATAAGCCATTTTGACATATGGCTTAAATCACCCGAAAATGAAAGGCTTGCCGTAAACTATATTTGTGGAAAAATACGCAGTGGTTCTAAAAAAAGCTGCATTGACCCCAGAAGTTCTACATTTATTGAAATTTCCAAAATTAACAGAAAAAAATTATGACTTTTCATATTTTATTCATACTTTAATTTATATGTACTATGTACATATGAAATTATTTAAAAATTAATAAAAAATTAAAAAAAAAATTAATAAATCAAAATTAATTGTTACTTCTACCTCTTTATTATTTATTTTAAACATTATCATTCATACTTTTTTACTTTTTGATTATCCTTCGCGAATAATATCAAAAATAAATTTTTCAGTTGTATGGCAAGTGGTCGTGGCAGTGGTCCAATGTCGCCCATATTTTTGGCAATGGTTCATATTGGCCTAGTAACACCTTGTACCAAAATTCATAAGTCTAGCATAATTGTTTTCCAAGATATTTAATTTTGTCTACCTAGAATGGCTAAATCGTACACTGTGCGACGTGAAATGGTCCTCTTGGATATGGAAATATTGAACATACATACATAATTGGTCATTACAACCCTTCAGTCAGTATTACGACCTAGTTTCTCACACCACTTATGTTGTGTGCGTTAATTTTATACATGAGTGGCGGGACCTACAGTTTAAAGTCGACTCCGAACGACATTTTTTTGAGAAGCTTTTCATGGCAATTTTATTTAATCTCAGAGTTTTTGCCAGAAATCTGCTGAGAGGAAATCGCCGAAGAAATATTTTCATATTTTTCGTTTTGATGTCTGCCATGGGATTCGAACTCGGGCCTTCAGTCTAATAAGCCAACACACTACCTACTAGACTACGGCGAAATATTGAAACGTTCGCAAATTTCACGCTGGATATCCGCAGACGACTTTTTTGGATCGGCTTTGGAGATTCGCCTAATGATGCGGTCTGTATATTCTGATGTTTTCCTGGGCCTTTTCTGTCGTGGAACGTTGGATATGGTGTCATATTTTTGAATATGCTACACAGCGTTAAAAACCATTTTTTTTTTTGAACACTTAAGCTGCTCTGATATTTCTCTATAAGACTTCCCAGCTTTACGCAGTTCGAAAATAGAGCTCCTTATTTCAGGAGTGCAGCTCTTATATTTTCCCATTAAAAAACTTAAAAGTATTAGGCTATTATATTTAAACTAGATGACCCGTGCGAATATTTCGCACCGTTAGTTGTCATTTTTGTAACATAAAATGAAAATAATTAATAGAAATTTTATTAAAAGTATAAAAATATTAGAAATCATAATATATCATACATATTTACATACATACATAAATATGTTTAAATGCTTTTATAATACTTCTTTGAATACAATGTTAGAGGTAATGACATGATCATCGTTAACTTTTTGCCCGTACGAATCCTTAATACAAACAAAAATATCTTTAAACGTACGCACTCGAGAAAAAGCCACGTATAACTGCCCATGTGAAAAGACCGGTTCTGGTAAATACAATCCTACCTTTTGAAGGGTTTGACCTTGTTTTTCTTAAAACCTTTTTAACTGTTAAATATCAGCTGACACTATATACATATATGTATGTATATATTAAAAGACACCGTATTACTACACTTCATAAAACAAACAATGCCATGACAATAACGACATTACCAAAATGGCTTTTACAACTTTATATATTATGTGGAATAGCATTACAATTAAGCGACCCTGTTTATCGCACTTGATCTAACAACTACTGCAAAGTATTGCCAAAACAGCTTTTTACAACTTAATAATATGCATAATATATAACTGACTTAGTAATAAACGGCATTATAGTAAATAGCGGTATTGCCAGAATGGATTTTAATACATACTATATTATGCAGAACTGCATTACTATTAAGTGACCCTGTATTACCACACTTGAACAAAAACATATAATCATAATGACAACAATATTATCATGCAGTTCTATATAAAATATAATTTTTATCAATGAAAATATTAATTTTTCAATTTCTAATTATTTTTTGTCATTAGTGTTAGATATAAGCTTTAAAATGAGATATCATTCATTAAATTTGATGCGGTGGTATGGGAGATATTTGCAACCGACAAAAAAAAGTGCTTTAGAAATAATATATATGATGATATATTGAATTTAAAAAGATATTTACCTACCTTTTTCTAAATATTACGTTTTACAATAAATTTTAAACAATAAATAATCGTTTCTAATTATGTGTCGCACTTTTTTTAAACTATTCTAAGAACGTGTTTACAAGTTTGCAAATAAATAACGGTAATTGAAATGCTTAATGAAGAAAGTAAAAGCATTTAAAGATAAAAGAGAGTAATAAACAAAATACAAGTATATTGGAAGGCAACATAACGGTAATTTTCCCAAAAATTATTTATATTACTGACTTTGCGCTAAAATACAAATAGCGTTTCCAATTAGTTGTCAATAGCTGTACATACATACATACATACTCGTACACATATAAAAAAAAAAGAAAACTAATTCCGAAATGCTAAGAACATATTCAACAACAACAATAACTTTTAACAATCAAAGCAAAAGAAAAACGGGAATTATCTTTGGAAAGTGGGCGCTGATTATGTTTTAAAAATGGATAGAGTGCCAGTAATACTAGTGGTTAGTTGTTAATATTAGTTTATAATAGTTTTCTTTCATTTCGGTTTCCATAATTAAGTCATATTGTATGGCTAAATGGACCAACATGTTGGACCAAACTATTGACTCCAAGAGTCTCAGGTAGCCGCGTAAATATTTATATGTAACCAATTATCTAAGATTTACATATGAATCCAATATCCAACATTATCAATACAACATTTCAACATTTCTATTCTTCTTAGTTTGATATTTAGAACATAAATTAAAATATTTTCAAATATTTTTCTTTATTGCCCAGCCATTTAAAGGTTATCAGTTTTGTTTTCTTCTTTTAAAGAAAAACCAGACTTTTACAATGTTTAATATTGAATTGATGATGTGACGACGACTACTTATTTTTATTGTTGCCCACTGCCATTAGCAGCCGTCATTTTGTTTACACCCGGCCTAATAAGAAAAGCCGACATAATTTTGTTTGTCTCATAAGACATTCTAATGTTTAGATGGCTGATTGACTTGGCTGTTGTAAATAGAAGCTACTAATTTCAACTAAATCTCTCTTAGTCTTATTTATCTTATTGGCTTTCCTTTTTATAAATCAGAAAAATGCCGCTCTTATTGGTGTTTTTCTTTCTCGACACAACTGTGAGAACAACACAGCTTAAACGATAATAAAAAAGTGTTGGTTGCCTCATTTATAAACAAGTTTAAGAGCATCGGAATAATGTCACACGAAAAAGATAAATTAAAGCAAAATTCTTTAATAATGTGTTAATGTTGTTAAGTCATCTTTAAGTCACTTTGTCTTCAGGCACGACGCTTAAAAATCATCAGATTTAAACAAACTTCTATTAACGTTTTACACGAATTTTAATTTCTAACAATATTTCATTTTAAAGGCCTAGTTACGTAGTTACATATCGATGGCTTAATATAAAAAAGGCCTAACTGAATTTTTTTCAAAATAGCGTTTTTTGTTTATTCTTGAAGACAAATGTCAGATGCACCTTGCCTCAAAATTTCAGTTGGATACAATTGCAAATATCAGATTTATAAAACGATTTCAAAAAAAGGCCTAAGTCATGTCAATGAATTTTTGAAAGAAAAAGTCCTAACTCGTTTTTTATTTCGTTTGATTGGTTTTATCCATGATACCGGGTTATCCATTTCGTGGTTTCAAAAGTAAACGTAAATAAAACACATAAAAAATATTTTTTTCATGATATTTCTTTTTTATTGTAAAGTTTGAACGTTGACATTATGTGTGAAACACTACATCATTTAAATGACCTCCACGCGAAGTGTTGCAAGCATTGATTCTTTTGAGGTAATTTTCGACCACTTTTTGACACATATTGGGCGGTATCTCAGCCATAACTTGACGAATGTTGGTTTTTAAGTGCTCAAGAGTTGAAGGTTTATCTGCATAAACACGGTCTTTCGCGTAGCCCCACAAAAAAAAAGTTTAATGGTGTCAAATCGCATGCACCCTTATTCTGGTTGTCGTCGTCGACGTCGTCTTGCGTCGACAGTTTAAAATTGGTATTCTGTTTGTCGTTATTGACAGTTATAGATGATTGTCGACACACATTTGGTATTCTGTGAGTCAATACGCCGTCGATATTGTGTTGTGTCGACTCTGATTTTATCGACATCATTTTTGGTAACGACGGCGACGACGACGACGACGACAACCAGAATAAGGGTGATGATCTTGGTGGCCAGTTGATATCCCCACGATGAGAAATTACGCGGCCAGGAAATGTCTCTTGCAATAAAGCCATATTCGCTCGAGTTGTGTGGCATGTGGCACCGTCTGTGTTGAAACCACATATTCTCCAAGTCGTATTCTTCAATAGCAGGCAAAAAAAAGTCGGTTATCATATGACCATAACGCTCCGAATTGACGGTGTCAGTCGTTCCATTGTCGTTTTCGAAGAAGTAAGGTCCAATCACACCTTCGGACCAAAGAGCGCACCAAACAGTGACTTTTTCTGGATGTAATGGCCTCTCTTCAATTACTTGAGGATTCTCAGAACCCCAAATACGATCAATTTTGTTTATTAACATACCCACCGAGTGTGAAATGTGCTTCATCGCTGAAGAAAATTTTGTTCGATACGTGGCTGTGGCAGAATCAGTATTTTTGTAGTAGGTTTTGATAATTTTTATGCGTTGTGTGATAGTTAAGCGATCCATTTTCGTCAATGTCAGACTTTCAACTGAAAAGAAAAAAATTGGTTTCACAACTTAGTTTGACAGAGATGTCGAATTCCAATCCCATACTTTTGAAACCACAAAATGGATAGCCCTTTACAATAATACAAGTATGTATGTAAAATTATAATCGCAGCTGAAGTTGTGCGTTTATATTTCCCAAGTAACAAATTCGCTTTAGCGGAAAAAGTTGATTAAAAAATTTCGGCGGTGGGTTGAGTTCTTAAAAACAATGGCTATAAATCGATCGACATGTTTCTCTGTTTTTGACAAGCACGATAAATGGTATACTATCAAAACGGTACTTCCCAATATTATTATGCATGCAAATATTTTGAGTATTCCGATCAGTTCACTTTGTGAAAAATATTGTTTAAGAGTAAAAAGTTTTGATATTAAAAAATTAAATAATACAATAAAAATTATGAATGCAAGCGAAAATTCTGACTCTGATTGGGAGAATGCAGATGGTATCCGAACAAGGAAAAATATTGCAAGAAAGTCCGTATGGACATTTAACGTAAATAGAAAAAAAGAATGGAAGGTCTTCAATATTTTGGCATATCAAATAAAGAATGATCTCTTAAACCTCTTAGAAAACTAGGAGTGATCCTACTGTTAATATGTTATGAGCCATGGCGTATGACCCATCAGGATCAATATATTTCAAAACAGACATAAATGACGATTACGAATTTCACCCACATAGATCAAAATCGGCGATTAAAGATATACCCCCTGATTCCCTTTATAAGAAGAAAATACCAATAACGAAAAAGAAATTGGACCACCTACAGGACTTAAAAAATTTTTTACCTGCAGATTGTCATCTTTTTTATGATAATTTGTCTTATAAGAACAAATTTTTTACAATTAACTTTTGATTTAATCCTCTTAGGGCCATTATTACAACTTTCCGTTAACTAAAGGGAGGATTTTAACGGGCAGATAAATTGTTTATATTATGAGTACCCAGTATGTTTGTATTATGAGTACCCAATAAGATAGAAGTGATCGTTAAGCTAAAGGGAAGATCATCCTACCTTTAACATTTAAAGGTCACTTTATGTTTGAACTTGCCATATCATATACTATTTTCGATATGGCAACTTCAAATTTAAACAAAATGAGCATATACAACAAAAAACGAAGTCCGCTGTTGCCACTGCGTTAAAAAAAACTTGTTTAATTGAGCAGTTTTATCGACTTTGCTCCGGCACTGCCATATTTTAATTTTATTTTATCTGTAAGTTGTAATAACGAAAATCATTTAAAGTTAACTTTACAGTTCCCTTTAGCTAAAGGTACCTTTAACTAAACCTAAATTTAACGGGAAGTTGTAATAATGGCCCTTAATTTCATGAATTACTTACTTTTATTATTTAAACCTGAATTATTATAATTTCATTTTTAACTCAGTTTAAAAAAGGCCTAACTTAATTTTTCTTTTCAAAAATATCAATGAAAAAAGGGCCTACCTTAGATAACTTCATTAAAATAAAAATAAAAAATCTTTCAAGTGAGAAATAAAATGTGTTGCTGTTTTTTATTAAAAATTTTATTAAAATTTTTGTTGTATCTAAAATTTTACGGATTTTATTAAGTTTTCTCCTTCTCCTGTAAAGTAATAAAAAATCGAGTTAGGCCTTTTTTATATTAAGCCATCGATATGTACATGTATGGAGTAACAAAAGGAAATCAATAGATAGCACAATACTATTCACATCAAATATGAATCAATTTTTTTCAATAAATTGCCGTCACTTTAAATGTAATTCCTATGACAAGTGATTTCCTAAACTTTTTTTATGCACCATAGTATAGAACTGAACCTTTGATTAATCGGAACCAACGATTTTAAATATTTTATCTGCAATAGATTTTCCAAAGCATGGTGTTCTTTTGCCATTATTGGTTATTATAATACCGAGGCCTGCTTTTGCCTTATTCCTACCTATTTTCTTTTGCTCTTACTGCGTTTAAACAATCATAAAACTATCAAAGCCATGTTACATGATAATAATATAAAAAATAATCCTTTTATTTAAACGCACCACAAGATGTAACTACTACTACCCACATAATTCATTCATTCATTCATTCATTGATATTTTACAAACAGAGAAGGAATACACTAAATAAACTCCATTGAACATTGAAGATTTCAAGACATAATACTTAGATAATTTCTTTAATATAGTACATATAATTTCTTTTTATTTTTGTCTTTTAAGTTAGTCTTTACCTTATGCGTTGCTAGAATTTTAAATATTTGTATATTTTTTATAATATAATCACTAAATATTGTAAAAATTCCCATATACATACATAATGTCTTAATAAAAATCCTGTCAAACATATAGAAGTGAGTACAATAGTTCGCAATTAATTGTTAAACATTATGAAACTTTTATTTCAGTCTTAGGTTTACCAGTAGATTCCTGCAAATAATCAACAGAGAGAAAGAGAAATTATCATTAAAAATAAAATATTTCAAGGATGTGTTAAACATCTGAGTTAACAGATTTAATTTTGAAACTTGAAACTCACATTAGTTTTTGTTTTATTTTTGTTCGTACTTGTTGTGTGCTTACTTTTGTTATACTTTGATTCGTCTAACGAATATTCAGCAGAATTAAAGATTTTATTTTTTATATCCTTAGTAACAGTATCTGTTGGATTCTTAGAGCTTTTAGCATCAGCAGTACTATTGTCAATATCAGCTGACGGCGGAGCTGAAGTGTTGTCATCAGCAGAAGGTTCTTCCGGCTTTCTAACATGTAACATATCGATCTCAGTTAAGTCGACTTTCGGCTCCTGAAAAATTTCAAATCGTTTCTAATGTAAAATCGATGACATGAAAAGAAAGTTCAAATTAAATACCTTTTCCAAGGCAGCATCCGATACATGTAAGTGAAAATTTTCGGCACAATAGCTCTTCAATAACTCTCTGCCCTCTTCACGTTTATCAGCATAACGAGTCTCCCATGCGTCTAACAGACGATTATAGTAACGCGGATGTTCAATATATTTTAAATATATATGCGTTTCGGATGTAGGAAAAATACGTTCCAGTGGCTTACAACGATTCAATTCATCTTCGCTGATTATCAGACAGCGAACATCATCTGGATTTAAGTTGTCTAATATAGCCTCTACATATTCTTCTCGGCACTCAATAGAACGATTTGTAAAGTGATTATGTTTACGTATTTCATCGTTTCTCAAACAGGTAGTGTAAATGCGTCTATCATGGACCAAAGGACCTTTTAGCTGAAAATATTCCAAGATATCCTTTTGAACTTTTTCACCAAGTTTCGGCGGCACCTGATACAAGGCTGTATTCAATATGGCCTGTATTAAGGGACCCTTTACATGCAAATCCAATGGCAATTCTGAATGCAACGATGGCGATATATTGATTTCTAAAAGCCACGGTACAAGATTCTCATCCAATAACACATCAAAACCAAACAATTCAAAACAATTATAACGAAAGTTTACATTCTGACGATATGTGCGATTAAGGCCTGATTCACCGCTAATAATAGCCTTGATCACCAGATTGCGCAGAGTTGCCCACAAGCGTTTAGTATCCACACCACGACCCTCCAAACAGGACCACAAAGATTGTAAAGTCCACTTATGACCCTGACAAGCATGAACATCTTCGTTCTTGGCATAGTTTTGAGAAAATTTATTTATACTATAATTGGTCAGATGCATACAACGTTCATCCAGATTACTTAACTCAGAACTATACTTGACTGTAATGCAACAAATAAGCACAAGATGATATCAATTTTTGTATAACATTTAGTAATTATGTAAAGCAATTACCTGAAGCAAATCTTGCCAAACCATCTTTATACATATAAATACGTAAAGGATTTATGGACGTCATAACTACATATAAACGCATATCAAACTTATTGTCATTTATTAACAGTGGCCGTTCAATATATCTATAGAATATGAAAAGAAAAAAAAACAATTATTGTTTTATTGAAACAGAATTAATTTTTTCTTTTAATTTTTCTTTTTTTTATTTACTTTTGCACAACTAAGGCACGATCTTTTGGAAATTGCGACCATTTGTTTACTATACTTATGCCCGTGCCTCTGGCACTTGCCGGTGGTTTTACTATCCATTTTGTGCATCTGGATGCGTGCTTTGGCCACACTTTCCTTAAATTCTCTAAATCATCTGGTATTACATATGATCTGAAAATATTTTCACAAATTAAAATTAAAACACAATTTATAATCTTAATAAAATAGAATTTGCTAATGTTATTTGCAATTGAAAAGATCTTTAAAAATAAAACTAAGCAAGATTAATAACGCCCGAAAAACACAATTATTGTGGGTTATGCAATGGTGAGTTAATAACGAAACTGACTTAAGATTAGTGTTGGGAATCCCGGAATCCCGCAGTTTTTAACAATTCCAAAATCCCGGGATTGAGCACTTAATCCCGGGATTTAACTTTTTAAGCCGCAATTAAAAAAATCGTATATTAGAACTCTCACTAATTCGAATTTCCAGAAATTAGAATCTGTTGTTTCAATGCATTAAACGCTCTGAAATTAGAAACAAAACTTCAAATTGCGATTTTTGTGCTATATGAAAAGCATGATTTACAAAGAGAAACAGATGAACAATACCACGAGGGTGAAGTATCAGAAGAAGAAGACGATTTTTCAAAGAGTAACGAGGATGAGAATTTTTCTGGCAACGAAGAATTGGTTGATCTGTATTATGGCCATAGACATGGAGGATACAAATGTGATATTACTGAGGTAAATTGCGGTGCAGTGATCAAGAAGGTGCGAAAATTAATAGTGATGTTTAAACGATCGCCAACAAAAAACGATGTCTTGCAAAAGTATGTTACGGCTGAATTTGTAAAGCAATTAACTCTAATAAAAGACTGTAAAACTAGGTGGAGCAACCTTTTGTTAATGCTGGAACGTCTTTATTTATTAAGAAATTGTATACAAAACGCTTTAATAGACATAGGTCCACCTGAAGGTGAATATTTTGCTTTATCCAAAGATAAGATTAATATGGTATCCGCAATCATTAGTGCACTTGTCCCAGTTAAAGCAACAGTTGACGCCCTTTGCCGTCGGGATGCTAATCTGTTCACAGCCGATGTTGCCATAACTTTTATGTTAAAAAAAAACTTAAAGATGCTAACAACGTTATAAGTCAAAAACTACATTCAGCCCTCATCCTTCGCATGCAACAAAGGAGAACAGATATCAGTGGGGTACTTCAGTATCTGCACAATGGAAGAACAAATGTTCAGTCCGAATCCGAAACAGAGTTCGTAACGGTTCCTTCTTCCATACTCATGTGTAAAATTAACACACACAACATGAGTAGTGTGAGAAGCTAGGACTGAAGGTGCGGGCTTCTTGGGGACGATTGCTGCTGTAGACTGTCTAATGGTGAAGATATAGCACTGGCCAGTTTATAGTCACCTAGCAGCAACTTGTTTCCTTGTCGTTCGCATCTTGAGATGTTCACAAACACTACTCCCTCTCTTCCACCTTCCTATAACCCATTTTCCTAAAACCTGCACAATGCACTGCATGAGTAGGGGCATCCCCTGAGTGCTGGTTTCACCAAAAAAAAAAAAAAAATTAATAGTTCAGTTACTCGAAATACTAAAGGATTCAAGTCCAGCTACATCACTTCTAATAGCTTCTGAGTCAGAAGTTACATCTTCTGATTAAGATAAGGCACCTTTCGAAATTGTTTCAGATTCTTCTGAGCTTCCAATCTGAATCTCTTTCTTGTTCTCTTGAAGAACCTTTAAATATTTCAGACGAGCTCAATGAAGCTATAAAAAAAGCACATTTACCGAGGATAGCAATTCGATGTGAGACGTTGTGTAAAAATTTAGAGAGAAATGCTCTTGTTTGAAAATGGAGGAACACGTGGTGACTTTTTGCAAAGAGCATACGATTTTTTTACTGACTATTAAGCCAGCCAGTGTAGAGTCTGAATGTGCTTTTTCTGCAGCTGGATTTTTCGCAACTAAAATAAGAAGTCGTTTGAGCGATGAAACTTTGGATGCTGTGTGCTTCATCAAAACGTATTTTAAAAATAATAAAAAATAATAACATATCGCACTTGATCAACAAGAGAGTACATATATATCTATAAAAACAATTAACTCTTTATAATTAATTTAAAAATGTGTAAAATTAAAAATAAAATAAAATTTTCTTATAATTTAATAAATTCTTTCTTATAAACCTATTTTTGGATGTGTCATGTTATTAATTTTATTGAAATAATATCGAGCCGTTTTCGTAAAACGGACGTAAGCGACATGATTTTCGATTTTCGTTTTTTTATGGAAATCGATAATTTAGGTTCATTTACATCATCTCTGAAAATTTCGTAGCTCTAGATAGAATAGTTACGATTTTACAAGAAAAGCAATTAAGACGTAAGTACACATAAAATTTTTGTTTATGAATTTTATAATAACAAAGTGTCGGTTACGTCTAAATTTTCTTTAAAAATACATGAAATTTATAGACAAATTTTGAACAAAGTAACGTTTTAAATTTGTTTGTGTATGAAATGTCCAATATCTGAATATACTTGTTTTTAAATTCGTTTAATTATCGCTGTACCACCATTGCAATTTATGTACTGAAATTTGTAATTTTTATTCATTTATATGAATTTATCCACAAAAAAATTTTTCCTTGAAAATGCCACTTTTATTAAAGATATAAAAATAACGTACTTATTACCCTGCCATACAATGATGCCTGTAGATTCAATTCATAGTACCATTGAATCTTTTATTTGTAAAAGAACAGTATGAGCCCCAAGTGAATGGTATACCATGATCTCAAATGCGAGAAGCAATCCTGAAGGCTATAAATGCATTACATTGAATTATTTCGACTTTAAAGACTGGAAAAAGTTTTCAAAAATACAGATTTCTGGTTCAAAAAAAATATCTTTTAAAAATTTACTAACAGCATATTTTGAAAAGGATACTTTGAAGAATCAAAAGTAATAGAATGTTGTGTAAACTCAAGTCCCCGATCAAGTCTCAACACCAATAAAATAATTAAGGAGTTTTTGCCATTATATAATGACTTCTTGAAAATAAGTTTTAGTAAATACAAAGATTTGAAAATACTTTGTGATAAAAATACGATCCCTAAACAATTTCATAGCGAATATTTAAAACTTAAATATGACAAGAATGTAAATGATGTTTTACCTGAAACTGACCAAGAAGATGTCATTTAATTTTTAATTATTTTTCCAATATATTTACATGTTATTTGTTCACAATTTGTATATTTGTTTGCTTATGTATTTAATAAAGGCATAGAATTGAATATTATACACTTAAATTTGCTCTTATATACAAATTGAAAAAAGATATATTCAGAAAACTATTTTTTTAAAGCACAGAATTTAGACGTAACCGACATAATTTTATTAATTTTATAAAATTTGTAACGGCAAAAAAGACGTAAGCGACCAAAAATCCGGATATATAGTATATATCAAATCAAAACATATTGCATCCTATATCTCAGGTATAATAATGCTTATTAACCGAGTTTTAAAGAAATCCAATGGCCTATTCCGAAGATATTTAAAAAAATGCTCTCCTGTAAAATTTTGTTTTTGTCGGTTACGTCTTCTTTGCGAAAACGGCTCGATATGTTAATATCCTTCAAGAACAATTTTTTTTAAAATCCCGGGATAAAAATATAGAGCTTAAGATCCTATACTTAAGATCCTTTTTAATGCAGTAAAAATGGGAACAAATTATAGAGTCTAAAAGCTCGTCAAATAAAAATTAACTTTAACGCTTCTATAATTTTCTATTAGGTTCATACAAGTTAATTTTCGTTTTTTTACCAGGCAACAATAAATTGTTCCACTTTTGACGACAGGTTTTTATGTGGTAATCAGTGATCTTTGATTATGTCACATTTGCCTGTCATTCACAAGCCTACATTTTATTTATGTTTATAAATTCAGCATCTAACTTAAATCTTAAACTAAGTAATTTAAAAACTCCTACTAAAAAGGCAGGTTAATTGCATATTTAATACTTTTGTTTTAATAAAAATTGTAATATCCAATATTCGACAAAAACCCACTACTGCTACTACTGACCTGCATATTATTAGCATAAAAAAGATTAAAAGTATTATTATAACTTACTTTTGCATAAATCCAAAATCTTTATTACCAAATTTCTGTATATTCTGATATATACTTCGCCACATGCTATCCTTACGACCAATACGAAATGATCCGGGCATATGATTGTATTTTTGATGCGAACGTATCGTTCGAAAACCAGGACTTTTCATATGTTTTTCCCACACAGCCATCCAGTCAGTGGTGTCTTAAATAAATACATTGTGTTTTAATAATGCATTAAACAAATCGTATAATTATTATAAAAGATAAAGATAATGAAACAACATACTTTTTATAATGCGAAAGCCAGAATTTAAAATAACTCGTTTAACGATTTTTGGCATGACAGGACTTAATTTCCATTTAAGTACCTTATGCAGTTGCGGAGGCATGGCAGGACCAGCCTTAGCATGAGATGAAAAATTTAAATAGGGAGGCACATTTGGAAAAAGACTAGGCGATAGTATACATTCAGGTGTATAGTATTTAGTGGCGGCACCGATGTCTTCTGCTCCACCTCGAAGACGTATATGTTTACTTTGATGCGTTTCTTTGCCATCTTCTTTTAGATAAAAAGGCTGTCCCGTATAGGGTTCATCATCGGAATCACTATCCGTATACGTAGTAACGTCATCAATTGCTAATTGAAAAAAAAAAAATTAAAAATTAAATATTTATTGACATACAATTACAAAAAAAAAAAAAAAAAAAAAACATTTTGTATGGAACTCACCTGCACAGGGATCATCGTCCGTATGTCCGTTACCGTTAGGACCATTGTTTGCTAGGGAGACACCAACATAATTACTATATTCGGCCAAATTAGAACGTATCATACCGTGCATTTGATTATTGCGTGCTTCAGGCGTCAAGTAATTGGCAGCATAAAAACTTGCTTCATAAGCGGTAGCCGCTTGGGGATTCGTTAAGCCATTCTGTGTTAAAATTTGCTCTTTTTCTTCGAAATGTTGAGAGTTAAGTAAGCTACTTGCATGGAATTGATTTACAATGATTTTTATGTTATTCTTTAAGGGTGATGTGTTG
Organism: Sarcophaga caerulescens; assembly: GCA_927399465.1. Classification (NCBI taxonomy): domain Eukaryota; kingdom Metazoa; phylum Arthropoda; class Insecta; order Diptera; family Sarcophagidae; genus Sarcophaga; species Sarcophaga caerulescens. The sequence continues at coordinate 8,142,978 of OV656866.1, read as the reverse complement.
TGTTGTGCATTATTATTTTCATTATTGTTACTCAAAGCGGTGCCAGTAATATTTTTTATGGGGCTACTATGACGTGCATTGGCACTTGACGCCTGGCTCAAATCTGCTACTAGAGCTGCGCTGTGCCCTGAACGTTTAGCACTTCGTTGAGTGCTATGTTTTCCACCACTTGCCGCCTTAGATGGCATATCTTCTCGTGGTCTCTTTAATAGCAACTTTAGTGAGTTAGTAAAGCATATGGGGGAAGAGAAAGCGCAATGATGTGCAAACACATAAAACACACATACACACACACACACACAATGACGTATAGGATGGTTATTCACATGTTAAAAGAAGTTATTATGGGAATAATAATACATAATTATGTTTTGGAGGATATAACGAATAACGAAATTTAACTTAAATTTTAAAATTTATTTACAAAACATTAATATAAGAAACATCAAACAACATCAAAGACAATCTTAATTTGTTTATCTTCCGAAAACAATTCTAATGAAAGTTTCTTTTTTTTATTTTATTGTGTATACTCTCACAATAAATTACAAAAAGAAAATCCTTTCAATACTATTTTCAATTATTAGTTTAAATTTTATATTGTTTTAAGCGAACGAATGGATGTTTGCCCTATCCATTTAAATTTGTCGCCCATTTGTCTGTCGTACAATGAATGCAAAATACAAATTGATTCGCCTATTTTAGTTTTTTTCTACTTGAATTGCTTGTTTATTTAGTAAATATTTATTTATTATTATATTTAATTGTCTTCAATGCTGTTTAGCTTTTACAATTACTATTTAAAATAGAAAATCATCTTCAATCGATTCGAATGTGAAATTTACTTACCGGATAACTTACGCCACTGGTTTTATCATCCTTAGCTGACGAATCGCCTCCAGCGGCTAAGCGCACTCTTGTTTTTTCATGTCGCTTCATTCCACTACCACCGCTTGCGCCAGTCGCAGCAGTTATTGTTGACGCTGTTGTACTTGCTGCTTTAGCATGTGTAGCATATTCGCCATTGTTATGTTGTCTGGTCACATGTGTAAATTTATTGGCACCAACATTATTGATCATGTCCAATTGGCAACCTTGTGGCGTATGAGCATGATTATGTGAGCCTAGCAGTTGTGGTTGCATATGCTTTTTAGCATACATTGAATCCTTGTAAAATTCCATCTCTTCACGCCACGACTCGTGAAAATCTAATATTTCCAAACCCTTTTTACTTCCACGATTGCTAACGGCATTCTCTTTGGCATGTTGATGATGATGATGATTATGATGATGGTGATGTTGACTGTGATGATGACCATGACCATGACCATGACTGCTGTGATTTAAGGTATTCTGTAACAAGGATTGAGCAGTACCCACTGACGTCATACCCACACTACCGTCCTTAAGCGAAGAAACTGATGCTGGAATAATTTCCGGTTGTTGATGCTGTTGCGGTATTACACGTTTCTCGATTACGGGTGCCATATTTCTTGAACTATTTTAATAATTTTTAATTTAGTTTTCTGAAATTTAAAACAAATCTGATTTAACACAATAATTTCAAATATTTTTTAGTTCTTCGTATCATTAATTTTGTATATTTTCTACGTTCAGATTGTTATTTATCGTGATTTTTAAATTTTATCCGTTGTAACACAACTTAAAAGTTAAAAAATGCAACTGCAACTGAATTAATCTATTTTGATTGTGGCACAGACCCAAGTTTTTTTTTTTCACTTTTGCATTCTACTTGAGCTTCATATAGCAGTTCGTTTTCGACTGATATGTCAAAATAAGAGCGCGCGAACGCATCGCCAGACAATTTGTTGTTAGTTTTTTTAATAAAAAAATTAAAAACAAAAAATAAAAATAAAAACTAAATAAATAACAACAAACTCAAACTGAAAAACTATTTACTACAATACAATACAACTAACGATCGATGATCAATAGAATTTTTTTATATTCTATTCTATTCAATTCAATTTTGTTGTTTCGTATTTAGAATTTTTTTGTTTTTTATCTTTCAAGTGGATGGACACAGACACAAGCATTTAAAAAGTGAAAAACAAAATTTTTCTCTTATCCCAAAGGGTCATATATTAAAAGGGTAAAAGACACAACAAAAAAAAAATATTAACGAATTCCACTGTGTCAATATCTTTAATCAACGTTCCTGCTATTTCTATGGAATTAAGAAAGCTAAAGTTCTCCTATAACTTTGGACCTGATAACATTCCCAGTTGCATTTTAATTAATTGCGCCGACGCCATAGCTGCTCCATTATCATACTTATTTAACAAATCGATTAAATGTGGTTATTTTCCTAACGTTTGGAAGGATTCATTCATTATTCCTTTGTTCAAATCAGGAAATAAATTCGATGTTACAAATTATCTATTTGAAAAATGATTACTGATGATTTATGTTATCAAGTTTCTAACTTGATATCACCTTATCAGCACGGTTTCAGAAAGAAGTGTTCAACTACAACAAACCTGCTTCATCTTTCAACAGTTATTTATTGAGGATTTTTTCATCAGCAACAAACAGACGTTATCTACACAGATTTCAGCAAGGCTTTTGATAAAGTCAATCATGTACTTTTGAAGAAGAAACTTTATTTAATGGGATTTACTGATCTTAGTTTAAAATGGATTTACTCATATTTAACTAACAGAAAACAAACCGTTCTTTTTAAAAACTGCTGCTCCAGAAGAATTGATGTCCTTTCTGGTGTACCTCAGGGTAGCCATCTTAGACCGCTTCTGTTTTCATTGTTTATTAACGACTTACCTGATATGATTCGCTATTCCAACATCCTAATGTACGCTGATGACGCCAAATTTCCGATCAGAAACTACTTCAAAATGACCTAAATTCGTTTCATTTATGGTGTAATTTAAATTTAATGCAGCTTAATCTCAAAAAATGTAAATACATGTGATTTGTAAGGAAGAATCCGATTCCTGCAAACTATGCTTTTGATGGATACGATCTTGAGCTTGTAGATAACTTCCTGGATCTAGGAGTTCTACTTGATCTCCCAAACTAAATTTTATTCCGCACATAGCTGTGACAGTAAATAAAGCTAGAAGCGTACTTGGTTTTATAAAACGGTGGGCAAAAGAATTTAATGATCCTTATGTTACTAAATCGCTCTACACATCTCTTGTAAGGCCTATACTCGAGTATGGATCCATAATATGGGATCCTCTATATAAAAAATATTCCGATGTTATCGAATCTGTACAAAAGCAATTTCTGATATTTTGTCTCCGAGGACTGAATTTTAATCCCACAAGTTTACCTTCTTATTCTGCCAGACTAGCATTAATCAAACTTCCGACACTTAAAAGCCGCAGAACTATGTTAAATATCTCGTTCTTATTCAATGTAATTACTGGTGATATTGGCTCCAGTTTTTTAATTCATGATATCACGTTTAATGTTCCTCAACGTCCGTCACGTCATTTTTCTCCATTATCAATACAATTTTTTAGATCCAACTACGCTGGTGCTGATCCAATAAGGAGAATGTGTAACGAATTTAATAAATTGTAGGTATATGTTAATTGATTTTTCTTTATCGAATAATGTTATAAAAATTAATGTAATTAAGTATTTAAATTAATAGTTTCTTAGAATTAATATTTTGTAATATCACCTAATTGCCTACAAGGAATATTTCCATAGGCAAATAAAATAAAGTAAATAAATAAATAAAAGTATGTATGGATGTGTATATTTTTATAAAAAAAAAAAAAAAAAACATTTAAATTTAAAAATTGTATGATATTAAAACTTAATTGCATTCTATGTTTAGCCTACTGCAGACTAAATTTTAAATCGTTATTATTTATAATAATAATGATATAAAAATGAAAACAAAGTCACAGTAACTAGAGCAAAGTAACGGAGAACCTAAAGTATCGACATTGCCTTTAGAACTACGAGATCTAATTTCTAACCTGCAGCTAGACTACAATAAATTTTCATGTATACACATTAGAAGCCGTCCCATAGATCATTACATCAATTTGCTAAAACAAATTCCAATTTATTTTGCAGTCCGATATGGTCCTTGCTAATGCTGCACATGTATTAAGAAGAGTAAACGCTTTTGAACCTAATTAAAATAGTTCAATAAAAGAAAAACAAGTAAGGAGTGCGCACAAAAAAAAATGGGCCTACTTTTAAGCTTATAACTTTTATCATAATTGAAAAAAATGAATACCGTTACATTGTTTTTGTTAGTCATCTGTTTCAAAATCCACGTGCTAAATCTCATTGCAATAGCAAAATTAGTTTTTTGAAAATGGGCACCCAACAAGAATGTCGAAAAAAAATAATTGAAATTTTCAATGAAAAACCGCGCCGCTTGCAAAAAACGATTGCTAGGCTCGCAGGTGTTAACCAAAAAACAGTTTCTAAGGTAAGAATAAAACAATATAAGGAGTCTTTAAGTATTGAGAGAAAGCGTGGAAGTGGAAGAAAAAAAGAATTTGCCGACCAAAACAAAGCAAGTAAAATAATACGTATTTTTCAAAAAACACCCTAACATGTCTGGAAGAAATGTGGCTCAAAAAGTTGGATGCTCTGAGACCTTTGTCAGAAAAAAATTTTATACACAAAAGAATTCAAATATTATTTACTTTAATTGAAATATAAAACGAAAAAAATCCGCCACTTAGTTTTATTTCTATAACGAAAAGTGTAAATCCAGTTTTTTTCGTGCGCACTCCTTATATGTATTTCAATTTCAATTTAAATTTTGTTACCATCACCTAAAAACAAATTCAATTAAATAAGAAGAATAATCAGAATAAAAAAGAAAAAAAAACAATCACAAAATTCATTCAACATGAAATTGTAATGCGTCATCAATGGGGTGGGACGATATGAATTGACTGACATTAAACTAATTGTTGCACTGGTCACACGACATCTACAATACAAAAAAAGGCATTTAAAAACTAAAAAAAAAAGAATAAATAAATAAATTTACAAAGGCAAAGTAATTGTTAGAAGCGAAAATGTAAATACAATATATGTATAATTAAATAAGTCAATGCCAACACTTTCGTACAACACTTTCTATTTTTTATCAATACAGGTAGGCCTCGCTTAGCACGTACTCTTTTTAACACGGTCTCGGTCTAACGCGATTCACATTTTTCTTCACATTTTCGGTTAACACTAAAAAGCCTCGGTTGTGCGCGGTTTACAAAAATCTTTCTAATGATCAGACATGGATAACAGATTTTTTTAAAGAAAAAAGTAACAACATTGAATCACTACAAAGCGTCCACGTCGGATAGATCTATCCAGTGATGAAGATTAAATTTTATGGTTATGTATTTTTATTTTTTTTTAATATTACTGTCGTGAAATATTTTTTTTTTTTAATATTTCGAGAATTATTAAGTTAATTGAATGTAATATTTTTATTTTTATACCTTATAAACGGTGATTTTTTAAGAGCTATAGGAAAAATTTTCAAAAAAAACATAAAATTCAGAAAAATGCATGAAATCTTTATTTGAATCGATAGTACGGTCCATATAATTTAACGTTTGAAGATTATTTCAAGCAAATGTTGACCGCGACTGCGCCTCAAATGGTCCATCCGCTTAGTCCAATTTTGGCATACTCTTTCCAACATTTCGGCCGGTATCTCACGAATAAATGCTTCAATGTTGTCTTCCAATGCGTCAATTGAAGCGGGCTTGTCTGTATAGACATGAGCTTTAACATAGCCCCACAAAAAATTGTCTAAAGGCGTTAAATCGCACGATCTAGGCGGCCAATTGACCGGTCCCGAACGTGAAATAAAATGTTCACGGAACTCGCCTCTCAATAAGTCCATTGTTACGCGTGCTATGTGGCATGTGGCACCGTCTTGTTGAAACCACATGTCATGCAAGTCAAGCTCTTGCATTTTGGGATTTTGCATGAAATAATCTTCAAACATTAAATTATATGAACCGTACTATCGATTCAAATAAAGATTTCATGCATTTTTCTGAATTTTTTGTGTTTTTTTTTTTGTTTTTGAAAAATTTTCCTATAGCTCTTAAAAAATCACCCTTTGTAAGGTATAGTAAAAAGAAATCTATTATATTTGAAATGTTGAAATAATCATATTCAGTTGTTATATGGGTATAAATAACACTTTATTCGATAACCTGTTATCATTTTCAAGGCAATTCCATTATACCTCTTCAATAGACACCCTACATCCATATTTGTAATGAGACAAACGATTTCAAATAAATCATTTATCATAGACAGTAACGACTCATAATCACATAATACTAAGTACAAACTATGAAGCGGTTGCATAAGAACCTCTCAAGACGTAAAACTGCATATATGTATGTGAGTAGTCGAGCGCTTAATTTGTTTTATTTTATCGATCGTTTCGGTCATTAGCCTGCCTGTGTAATTGCAGTAACGGTTTTACAGGCTGATGCAGTATTCGAAACTTTATCTTTATCAAAGATAAACTATAAAATATAAGATATTGCCGCCTTCGATATCGTTCATTTTTGACGGTTTTTAAATTGTTGTACTCTAAACAAACGGGCGATGCGTATTGCCGAATCTCTCCTACACCCATTGTTGCGAACTATTTCGCTCTTGGTGATATCAAAAAGAATTTATACACGGAATAGTCCGCTCTTGATGGTAAGCACGAGTATTTGTTTGCGGAATATATCCCAGCGTATGATGCAAAGAGGTTCAAACAATTTGTACGTTTTGTTCAAACTACGTAATAATTAAAATTTATCCGAATGCTATCAGTGGTAAATCAAAAGAACAATATAAACATCGATTAATCGTTAACGGCTTTCGCAAATTTATGTAATTTAACACACCACTTAATCTGAATAATAATAATCTAAATAAAGGGAAAAATCGTTTCGCAACAGTATATAATTTTATGGGGTACCCTTTAGAGAATGCCTCAAACAATTTCCACAATCTCGATTGTCACCCACTAATACATACACCAACACCAACACTTACCCTCTTACTCATCTATATAAAAACACAGATAATTTTGCCGAATTTGTTTGTGAAAAGAGTTTTGATTTTGAATTGATGCTTCGTCGGCTTTTTTTTGACATTGAAATTTGTGAATAAAAATAAAAGAAAAATACTATTTTTAAGACAATTTTAAGTCACAAACAATTTTGATAAGTTAAGCAAGACTTGCTAATTGTAATTGTGAATTTATGAACAATTAATTCAATTAATCGAATTCGAAGAATATTGACTTTTTGCACTTGACAAGCAACACCCAATAAATATAAAAAAAACACAAAGTGGAAGACGAAAAAATTTAAAAGTCTCGTTTCATATGCGGTTTTTGTTTATAATTTAGTTTCTAAATTCACAACTTATTCATATAAAATTCAATATTCTTTATCAGTACAGAATTATTTTGTATGTATTATTAAATTTTTTCTTTACTTTTTATCACCAAGAACAGCAGTTTAATCAAGCCACGCGTTTCAATTTCTTTATTCGCGACACTATCTTTCTTTAATTTTTTTTTTCTTAATTTTATCCTTTTGAGATTCTTTTTTTTTTTTTTCTTTTTTTGCAACATAAACAGCTGTGATGTGAAAACTGACAAACAGTGATGGTTTATAGACATTGAGCAAATATGCATAATGTACCATATGATGAGTTCATGCTGCCTGACATATTTATAATATTTATTATATTGCAAAAGTTAATATTCCACTTGGACATAATAAATGTATCCACAAATGGAGAAACTATTGTAATTGTATTGTATAAACAAAGATTTATTTAAACCCTGAAGTGCCTGACGTGTCATCACTGCTAAAGGGGAGTTAACAAAAGAGATTGGAAATACAAAAGTGATTGGTTGATGTCAGGGTTGTCGTGTTTAGAATTTTAAAAGCGCCATATTATCGACTAATAAAATGATAAAAATAATAAAACGTTTTAAATATTAGCACTGATAGCTATAATTGTACATTTGGAGTCAAAAAAGAAATCATCTACAAGGCATTATTTAATCAAAATTTATGTAATTTAAATGCATATTGTAAACATATAGACATCGATCTGGCAACTTTTCTTTTGTCAATTTCACCATACTTTTGCTTAAAGCAATAACAAAATATAAACAAAATTGTTAAGTTTTTGTATAGCCATCGTTTATCGTGAATTTTTTTCATTAAAATTGTTTATAATTTGTTTTGTTTGCATTAAATTTGAGTGTAAACTTACAGAGAGAAATTGAAAAGGATGTCGAGAATATATTTAATACCAGTAGCGGTGTTTTTAATTTTTCAGGTCACATTTATTGGCACGTAAGTAGAAAAGTTTTAATTCCACAAACAAAAATATTTGCTTTGTACAGATTCTTTGTTTGTGTAATGTCTTTCTGTCTGTCCTCTAAATGCGTTTATTTGCGTAGTTATATAGCGGCAGTTCTTCAAGGTCATGTTGTACCGACAGTGCCCTATATAAGTGATGCAGCCACTTATTCTCCAGAGAGTTGTGTATTCGGACAATTGATAAATATTGGCAGTGTTTTGTGTAAGTAAAATAATTACGTTGTGGCAAACGGGGAAGACCCATTTCGGTAATAATGAGTCATAACTGTTTATAATTATCTTGATTCTGTTTCTGTTCTTAGTGGGCATCACAGTTTACATACGTTATCGTCAAGTCTTACAATTATTTGAGCATCATTCCGATTTGGGAGTGAATTTGTTACGTTACAATCGCGTGGCCGTTTGGTTCGGTTTGGCATCATGTCTGGGCATAAGTATTGTGGGAAATTTCCAAGAAACCAATGTACGTATTGTACACTTTGTGGGTGCATTCTGCTGTTTTGGATTTGGCACCCTATACTTCTGGATGCAGGCTCTAATATCGTATATGATATATCCCATAGCCGGTACTAAACCTCATGCTCACTTGCGTCTAGGCATGGCTGTATGTTGTACAATACTATTTATATTGTTGTCGGTAACCGGTATCATGTCTCACATCCTATTCAAGGGCTCAAATCCTAGAAAATGGTATGTATTGATATCTCGGAAAGATAACTCTCTTAAAATCATTGTGTTTTACATTTAGGTATCCCTCTGATGGCGGTTGGTACTTTCATGTTATAAGCTCAATATCTGAATGGATAATGGCCACGGTCTTTTCCTTTTATATTCTCACGTTTACTGATGAATTCCGTGATGTTGACTTAGAGCATCCCCAATTGCGTTTGATATCATATTCCTTGACTTTACAATAATCTAGTATGGAGTCATTTAATAATTTTTCAAAGGTATTTTTACATATTCTCTATTATACGAATGAAGCTTTCAGTTCTTTGAAGCATTACTTGTATCTGCCTTGTGATGCGGTGCTTTTTATTTAATAATTTTTAAGTATGCAAAAGATTTTCTATAAACTATTTTCTATCGTAAAAGTTCTGTGAATTAAAGTTCTCTTAGAATTAAGTTAATTTTAAAACTTCCTATATATGAATTAACCAAAAAAATATAAACGAATTATTAAATAAGCAAAAGATTAGTTTTATTTAACAGAATACACTGTTAAGAAAGTCGATTTCGGATTTCTATGTTTAATTCGACAATTTCCATAATCCAAAATTCCAAAATCCATATAAAACTAAGAAAATATGTGATTTCGCTATACTACTATTGGACAATGCAAAATATTATAAAGAATACATCAATGTAGAGTTTTTAACGCGCTTGCGTTAAGTTGAATTACGACTTGACGCATTGACTTTACAGAAATTTTTCATTTCGTTAATATATCCAATTACCATACAATATCTCAGAGGACATCAGATCTCAAAGTATCAGTTATATCGATGAAATTTTAAGAATGGAAAGGATCTTCTAGAACTTAAGGACATTTTTGACGTTACGTATAGATTACAAATCACACCAAAAAACTTATATATTGTTGTACTATTTTTTTTTTTTATTAAAAGTTTGTTGTATTTTAAAGGCCTTTCCTATCTATGTATAAATATATTTTGCCAAATAAAAATAATTAAAGCAAATTTATCTAACACGCACTTTCTGCAACCACATACCTAATAGAACAATTCCAATACTCATTATGCTAAAATTTAAAAATGATGTTGCAGTTGTTGAAATAGTGCCATTGTTAACAGCATTAGCTTCATTTTTTTCACTGCCAAGGCAATATAAATCCAATTGATTAGAAATTTCTGGTGGCACATCTAAGTAGACACGATCGAAGCCGAAAGAATATATCAATTGTCTTAATTTCCGAATGTTAACAAAATCATGTGGTGATGACCATATAGTCAAAGTACAATCGTTAGTATAATTGACAGTTTCTACCAAGTCATGCAATTCATCTAAACTATTTGCCGCAATGCCAGCACGCACAGGAAATGTTATGCTTTGACCGGTTTGAGTTACGTTATTAGATTTTATGGCCTCCAGCATGGCATTCGTTTCTTTTCGTGTGTAAGAGCCATTGTTAAAGGTAGTAGACCATTTAGTTGTCCAACCGATGGATAACACTGCCTTCTTAAATTGAGCACAACCAGCAAAAAATTTTTCAGGATTTACTGGAATAGTTATAGAGTCATTTACAGGACCACTTATTATATCAGCATTAAGCCAAATTGGATACGACATCTGTAGCGAAATATATGAGAAAGGTAAATGAATTAATTTAGAAAAAGTACATTACGTGTGGTATTTTTGCTTTAAGCGTTTCCATAGCGCCTTCAAAAACTTCAATTGATTTAAAATCCAACTTTACTCCCTTCTGTTCATCAGGATGATTGTTATTGTGGTCATTTATTTGTAATAGAAATGAGTCCAAAGATAAATCTGAAGTCGTTTCAGGTGGATGAGACATAATTGGTATATCCGGTCCACTTTTATTAAGTTTACCCAAGACTATATCAGCTTCTATAAAGTCGACATTACCTGAAATCGGTAATGATAAAACAAATTGCATAGTTTTCGTTCTTTACTGTATGAAACTTACTGCCAAGGGCATCGGTTAGCTTTTTTTGATTATTAACTGCATGTGCCCAAGTTAAAGCGGTTAAATCAGTTCTGAAACCTTCCTTGTTTTCACTATTTCTTTTGTTTGTAGCCATTTCTGAAATTTGATTCTTTGTGCAGTCGTTATATGAATAATTAATCATTTGAGCATGCTGCACATGTTGTGGAATTCGATCGAGAAAAGTGCTGTTGTATGTTTGTACTAAAACTGTGAAATATATTCAATGAAAAATTGTCTGACACGATATTTTCTTTATAAATTTAAAAGAAATTTAAAATGATTAATTAAACAGAGGTGTGTTAACTAAAAATTTAAAACGAAATAAATCCTAAAGAGCCGTATGGGAAATTTCAAATACGGAACAACTTGTTATTTCTTTGCAACTTCAGACGAGCGAATCGTTATATGAAAAATATTCAAATTTTAGTATAAAGGGTGATTTTTTAGCTATTATCTTTTTGGCAACACTGGTTTAAACAGCTCACGTACGTTTCGTGTTTTGTTTCACTGTCAAACATCTTCAGTTTGGTCTATAATTTAAACATGAATCGTCTTACAAACGAACAACGCTTGCAAATCATTGAATTTTATTATCAAAATGCGTGCTCTTGGAAAGTTGGCCGAAGATCCACTTCTATATCGAAAAATTGTGTTCAGCGGAGAAGCTCATTTTTGGCTCAATGGATACGTAAATAAGCAGAATTGTCGATTTTGGAGTGAAGATCAGCCAGAAGCATTGCAAAAGCTACCAATGCATCCAGAAAAAGTCACAGTTTGGTGCGGTTTATGGGCTGATGGCATCATTGGACCGTACTTCTTCAAAGATGCTGCGAATCGTAACGCCTTTAGACTATTTTTTGTGGGGCTATGTTAAGGCTCATGTCTATACAGACAAGCCCGCTTCAATTGACGCATTGGAAGGCAACATTGAAGCATTTATTCGTGAGATACCGGCCGAAATGTTGGAAAGAGTATGCCAAAATTGGACTAAGCGGATGGACCATTTGAGGCGCAGTCGCGGTCAACATTTGCATGAAATAATCTTCAAACATTAAATTATATGGAACGTACTACCGATTCAAATAAAGATTTCATGAATTTTTCTGAATTTTTTTTTTTTTTTAAATTTCCTATAGCTCTTAAAAAATCACCCTATAGTTAATCGAGTTTAAGGATCGCTTCCCTTACAGAAACTACATCTCTTTTTTTTCTTCCAAATTCTTATTATCTTTTAAATATGCAAACATAACCTCTAAGCTGTTATAACTACAACTAAAATTCCAATAACAATTAGTACTAAATCATATAAGTGAATTACACAAGGGCAACACTGATAGGCAATTGGTACTCAACCGCGGGTGTAAGTCAAGAGAATTGTAAACAATGCAAAAGCAGCAACAAAAACAAAGAACAATAGAACAACATTAGAAAAAAAATCAACGCATACATGTATTTTTAATCACACACATCCATACATACACATCCATCTACAAATGCTCAATATTATAATACTTATTATATTAAAAATATTCTTATAAATAGTAATTACAAAAACATGTGTATGTACTTTACCCAAAATTAAAATGCAACTAAATAATAACAGTCTAATATATAACGTGCGGTTTGTTAGTTTTACAAAAATCACTTGATTGTTTAACAACATTTTCATTATTGCATATCTACTCAAATTTAAAATTGAATTAAAAAAAATATCCTATACTTTAATTAAAAATAAAAAAAAAATCAAAAGAATTAAAACCAGTAACAAACAACTCACGGTATGACGTGTAAATAACGATTATTATTTATTTTGGTTTTGTTAATTGAATTTTAAAAACACTTTTGTTGTTTTCTATGTAGGTATGTGTGTATGTATGTGAAACAATAATACAATAATTGTTTTTATTTAATTTATTTTATTTTCTCCCATTATGACCACACATTCCAATAGACTCGACGACAATATTTTAAACTATGAATGTTTGTTTACAGAAGTATAAAGAGAAAAATCAAACAAAAACTATTCTTTAATTTTACCGTTGTTGTTATTTTTATTTTGCTTTTTTTCTATTGCCAGATACTAAAGAGAACATTTCATTTGTTTTTGTTTGTATTTGAAAGAGAACACACATTTCTCTTCGAATTTAAGGTGTAAGCAATAGGAAAAAGAGGAAAATAAAAAAGCATTTCTATCGGTTAGAATTCATAAAAGTTGTATAGGTTCTTACAAGTTCGTAATTCTTTTTTGTATTTCCTTTTGGCAGGTGTCACGGGGAAAGTGTATAACTTGCTAAAAAAAAAAAAAAAAACGGAGTACAATTTCATTTAGGAAGCATAAAAAACAATTTTAATCGATCTTTACAACTACTAAATCGGTGAAAGATTGTTAATATTATTCAACATTCAAAGAAGAATGGAACCGAATGGAATGGAAGAATAGACACCGCTTCCAACCCCATTATCGAGTTTAGAGCCGTCGGTATATATATCCAGGACTTCCGGGGGGACGACCGTATTAGGATTCCATTCATCCCTACTCGGAATCAGAGAGTGGAAACATATGTCAAGACAATATTCAGCAGGGAGATAGTCCATGTTCACAGGGGCCACCGGATCAACCTCCAGAATAGTGGAGTGACTAGAAGGTACAATGTGCCAACGAGAGAGAGAGCATTAAGTCTAGTCGCAGCAAACTTGGCCACCTGCTTAGCGAGAAGCACAGTAGGAAGCCAGTTTAGCATTGCGAACAAGGCTTTCGCGGGGGTGGTACGTAGAGCGCCAGTTATATAAATGGCAGCAGACCTCCTGACCTTGTCAAGAAGCCTGACGTTGTGTTGTTTGTCCAGAGCAGTCCACCAGAAAGCAACGCCGTATAAGAGGTTGGGTTCGATGACCGTAGAATATATCCAACGCATGATCCTTGGGCGAACACCCCATCTGGTGCCGATCGCTCTACTGCAGCAGTAAGCAGCACATGCCACTTTGTGTGCCCTAGCAGCCAGATTCGCCCTCCAGTTGAATTTGGGATCGAGGATCAGGCCCAGATATTTTACGTCGGGACTCAACGTGAGTCTGGTCCCATTTATGCTGGGAAGGGAGAAGGTCGGAATTTTATATTTCCTCGTAAAAAGAATCGTATCGGTCTTAGAGGGGTTAATAGACAGTCCAAAATCCCTACACCAGTCCAACACGATTGACAGCGCCAAGTTCAACTTATCCGACAGTGTCTGCGGAAAAATTCCCGACGCAGCAATGGCAATGTCGTCAGCGTAAGCTATGGCCTCATTGCCAGAGTGTTCCAGCCCCCTCAAGAGCGAGTTGACTGCAAGATTCCAGAGAAGTGGTGATAGAACACCGCCTTGCGGTGTGCCCCTAACGAACCATTCTCTGACAATTCGTGGCCCCCACTGTGGAGGTTACAATCCTCGACTTGAGGAGAAGCTCGATGAACCTGACCAGATTCTGTCCCAGGTTCAGAGAACCAAGAGCCCTAACTATGGCGTACATTTCGAGATTGGTCGCCATTATTGTTAGATTTAATGCCCACGGGGTATTCTCTGTGAGGCTTTGTCGAAGAAAGACTAGTCAAATAACATATAAACCATTAAAGCCTTAAAAACCAATATGATAAATTCCTTTAAAAATAATCTCTTTTTTTAATCTAATTTTTTTTTCAAAATTAATCAACAGTCAATAACACTTGCAAATTACAAAAAAAAAAAAAAAAAAAAAAAATACATGTCTTCAGTTTAATTAACAAATCATTTATTTATATTGTAAAGGAATATAAAATAATTTCTATTTAAATAGCACAAATTTTTTTTCCTACGTACAATGAACAAATTAATCTCAAGGATAATATACAACTTGGAAAATCAAATCCATATTTTATATACAAAAATTCAATAAAATTTATTGAATATTTATACATTTTATACTAAAGATTTGCAAATAACTCATGTATGTATGTATGTACTTATGTACTATGCAATAAGATATTTATTTAATGCTTATTATTTAAATTAATTGCTAATAATGAAAGCTTTTCAATGTTATCACTGGTTGTTTAAGAAAATTTAGAATATTTTCATAAATTACTACTTAAATTTAATTTAGATTTCCTTAAATAAATATACATATGAAAGCAAACATAACCAATACTTTTAGCGTTTTAAATGCTTATGCCATGTAATTATGGACAGGAGGATGTAATCTTAAAAATACAAAATAAAAAAATTAAAAATAAAAAAGTTTTAATTTTAAATGACTTTAAAATGTTAAATTTAATTAGTTTTTTGGCTCTAGACATAAAGTTCAATAAAATTATAGTAAATGGATGTATGTGTCTTGTTTGAGCTTGTCTTTAATACTTTAACATATAAAATAATTGTTGTTTATAATGGCATTTGATTAAATTCCACATTAAAATAAAGCTTCATAAAACAAAAACCGAGAAAAGTGGAAACCTGAAGATGACTTTTTTTTTAACATGTACACTTACAAACTAAACAAAATATGCTAATCTTAGATTTGGATTATATTTAAAGCAAAAACAGAGTTATGGAAATAAATAGTTCTTTTAAAAACAAAACCAAAAACAAAAAATACTTAAATGTTAAATAAAAATAAGTGAATTTATTTCAAAAGTTTATTTACAATGACCTCTGCTATTATTAAGTATATTTATTTATAATGACTGCGAATAATGTCATAGTATGTATGTACATATGTACTGAATATATTTTGTACATTAATTGTTTTTGTCTAATTACGCATTTTTGTTTATATTATTTGTTTTTTTAAAATAGACTATTAGACTATTTACAATACTACTTAATAGAATTGTTTGGATAGCAACAAATTAAACAAATTATACAAAATAATTTTCATTTAATATTTAATATTCTATCAACTATTTATCACATCTGAACACGAAATCGTTTGACTTGTCGAAGTACTGTTGAGTAGACCTTCGGTTAATGAGCTATTGGCTCGCAATAAATTTGCACCATTACGATCAAATAACGTTAAATGTTCTTTAGGCTTACGTGATGCTGGTTTTGAAATAGATACTGAAGCAGTGGTAGATAGTGGCCGAAGTAATACACTTTTTCCTTTTGGATCTTGCCATAAATGTGTTATTAATTTCGTTGGATACCAACAGATCATTATGATACCAATTGCTAAAAGTATGCCAGTTACTAACTGGCCCAATAATACTATGAGTGGTACTAAAGCAATCTCGGCGGCAATTTCTTGTGTTACACGTACTCTTTCTTCAGCCCACATAATAGGTATAAAAGTTTTTGGAATTTTAATAAAACCACTGTAAAATAGAAACAAAAAACACAAATTTTAAATAAACAGGCAATAAAATATATTCCATTAAGATGACTTATCAGTTTGATAGAAATTTAGTATAAAATTATAAACTTTATAAATGATTTTTGCCAAGTGTATGAGTTTTTTTTTTTTTTTTTTTTTTTGTAAATTTGAAAATAATATTTTTATGGATGAATGCTTAATGTACTGCAGTGTACTGTCCAAGGTTAATTACTTACGCTTACTTACTATAAAAAACGATTTCAACATTGTACACTCAAACCTCGTTTTATGCGAATTTATTTTATGCGAATTCAAATTTATGCGGTTTCAAAATTCTCAAATTTTTTCTTTGCAAAAACGATTTTAAGGAAATATTGAATGTTAAAATCCAAAAAAATGTGTTGTTCGTAACAAAGTTACTACTATCTTTAAATTTTTTCGGCATTTCCGGTTCTGATGTATGAAGTATTATTCAAATGCTATGGACGTGGAGTAATACAGTGAAAGCTCCACTGGCGGACAGCTCTAATAGGCGGACATCTCCGCTAGACGGACGAAGTCTCGTCAATTAAGTCGTATTTTTTGAGCAAATTCATCTCCCCTGGACGGACATCTCCCTTAGGCGGACAAAAATGCCTTGACGGTCGGTGTCCGCCTATGAGAGCTTTCACTGTATTATATTTTTATTTTATTGAAAAATTATGTATTTTCTTTATTATTTGGAATTTTGTATTAGTTGTTGTTTATTTCCTATCTTTTTCCTTATTTTGTATGGTCTCAGCAAAGGATTCATTTTTTGTTGATTTTTTTATATGCGATTTTTGTTTGAATTTTAAGGGTTAAATTTGAATTTATGCGCTTTTTTATTTAAATCCCTATTAGTGCGTTTTATGCGAATTTGAATTATGCGATTTTTTGCGAAACGAATTAATCGCATAAAACGAGGTTTAAGTGTATATATATTTGTTCAATTACTTACTTAATACCCTGTACGGGTTCTAGGAGATAATTTGCTTGGAAACCACCACCGACATCCATTGGCACACCAGCATTAGGTTCCAATGTCATAAAGAATTCATGTTTTTCCTTTTCAGGCTTTAAGCCTTCTATAGCCTCTAAATAAACGGGATCGGCTTTATAAAAATGTGGATAAGACATGTATATTGACGAATTGTATTTACACGGCGCTATACTAAATATGCCAGAAGCTTCACATTTGCCATTAACGCAGAAGCATTTATTTTCAGGAAAAAGAGTTCCTGCAAATACAAATTTTTAATTAAAATAATAATAAAAAAAAAAAAAAAGTAATTATTCAGAAATTTACCATTATCTACGGATCTCTCTGTACCACTATATTTGTAGGCTGTAACACCATGTATTGCTACAGTTTCTGTATAATCCAGAGGAACGGCACGACAAATATGTGGCAAATAAATGAATACTGAATCACTAGGTGTTAGATTTGGAGGATAAAATTCACCCATAGAACCTTTAACACGGCCACATTCACCTTCGAAAGCACCATTATGAGTTTTATAGTTCCAGGTATGTATTTGACCGATTTTTGAAATATCATCTGCACCGGTAAACATATTAAAATGGCCTTCATAACTAGCACTATTATTGCGCTAAAAACACAATGAAATTGCAAAAATAAATTACCGTTACGTTATTGTATGTGCAATAAAATAAATAAAACTTACCGTATATAACCAACCTATACGATCGTAGGGTATCTCAACAGCACTTGTAAATTTCGAAGCAATACCACCAAGGGTTACAAATGGATCTTGATAGCCAGCAAATATCCATTCATTGGCACTTTTCGTTATGTAAAATTTCTTATTATACGCGTTCAATCCTCTATTCAAAAAGAATTTCTCAAAACTCGACTTGTTTTTTAAACGCAAGGCAGCAGACTAAAAGAAATAAAAATGAACATTAATTTTGCGAAACGTTTTGTTACAATGGAAAAATAAACTTACATGGGCCACTGTATCTACAGTGGTTATTCTATCTTCTAAAGTACCATTGCTGTTCTCTGGATCGAAATGAAATACAGCCTTTTTACGAAACGACACTGAGTTGTTTGTATGCCATACTATATCAACTTTATCGGGTGCTTCCCGAAATCTGTAGGGTCCCAATTGTTCAAATCGTGGCTTTCTCTTGGAACCGACATAAAAATCTTCAGGGTTTGTCCAATTAAATAGATAAACATCGAAGTTTAATGGTAAAGGTGATACTTTCCAGCCTTCATATGCGGGTGACTTTTCACTCAAAGCCATTTCCTTTAAAGAATTAAAGATAAAACAGCGATTACGTCAAATATGTACATTGAATCATGTACTTCAATAGATTACATACATACATACATACATATACAATATATGACAACACATTGATAACGAAAATAATGTGCGAATTTATAAAGAAAAAAAAAATTCAATAATAGGGGATTTCCAAAAGCGAAAGACAATAAAAGGTATGTATATTTGGGGATCTCAGATGAATTTTGAATTAATTTCTAAATAATGTAACACAGTATAGAGGTCATGGGTAACAATATTTACATTCTTTTAGATTATAAAGGGTCCGCCAAATAACTTTTTTTTTTTTTTTTTTGAAAATGCTTTAAAAAAACTACTGAATATTTTCTCAAATTTCTTTTTTTATTTGAAAGTACAATCCTTCCGGTTAATAATGGAAAATAATTTTATTCAAATGGCTGCCTCGGCTGGCCATGCGGTAGCCTACACGATCGGTTCAATTTTTAAGCACATTATCGATTGTGTGCAGCTGTATTTCACCAATGGCTTCACGAATATTGTCCTTTAAAGCGTCAATTGTCTCTGGCTTGTCGGCGTAACACTTATCTTTGACGGCACCCCACAAATAATAGTTCAACGGTGTCAAATCGCTCCGAGGTGGCCAAACGCTTCGGCTGTGTGGCACGTAGCGCCGTCCTGTTGAAACCAAATGTTGCCAATATCCTCCTCTTCAATTTTTGTGAACAAAAATTCGTTCAACATGGTTTCCCCGTTTTGTCACTTAAATGGAACTAAAAGTATAGTGGAGGCTGATCCGCATTATTACGATAATCACCCCAACAATATTTCTGAGGCAACCTGTGGATGAGTGTGATGTGTTAGCTAGTTTGTTGTCGATTAAATCTAATTCTGTTGGTGCGGATAACATTAATCCCAAAATTTCTTAAAGTCCTTCTCCCTTCATTGCTTCCTTTTATTACTCTTATTTTTAATAGAATTCTTACGAGCAGTGAATTCCCTTCGAATTGGAAAATAGCTAGAATTGTACCTGTACCAAAATCCAGTTCCGAGTATAGACCAATCGCCATTTTACTATTTCTCTCCAAGGTTTTCGAGAGAATTACGCATAAACAGATGACACGTTTCCTCGATCGGAACAATATGATAACGCAAACTCAGTCCGGCTTTAGAAAAAATCATGGATGCATAACAGCGTTAGTTGATGTTGCTGAAGATATTCGAAGAGAAGTGGATGACGGAAATACTGCCTTTTTGGTCTTGCTGGACCACTCCAAGGCTTTTGATACCGTGAAACACAATATTCTATGCTTCAAATTACAAAACTACTTCAATTTTTCCTTTTCTGCCACCCAGCTCTTGTCAACTGAACCAATACACTGAAGCACATGATGGAAAATCTAGAGCTCTTCCCGTGTCAAGAGGAGTTCCACAAGGTTCTATTGTCGGTCCTCTTTTATTTTCGATGTACTCCAACGACCTTCCAACTATAATAACAGATTGTAAGATAAGGATGTATGCAGACGATGTCCAACTTTATACTAGCTGCAATAATGCAACGATTACTCAATGTATAAGTTCATTGAATCAACAGATGCATCGTATTCAGACATGGGCTTCCGCTAATGGTTTGGCAATAAATCCGGCAAAATCAAAATGCATTGTTATTCAGAAAGGCTTGCACAATCAATAAGTGTTCCTGATATATGTATAAATGGTCAAAAAATACAAATAGTAACATCAGCAAAAAATCTGGGTGTTTATTTCAATAAAACCCTTACGTGGTCTGACCACGTCAACTATGCTTGTGGACGTTCTTTCTCTATGCTAAGAACTATGTGGTCATCTCACTACTGCACACCAATGAGAATAAGAATACTTCTGGCGAAAACATATTTAATTCCAACTTTACTTTATGGATGTGAACTTTTTTCTAATTGTGATTCTTCTAGTAAGAGAAAGTTATACGGCTTAAACAGACGCACCAGAATTTCAATGTTCGCAGCTCAATTGTACGGAATTTCTTTGGTTGCCTGCTTAAATTAAAAGTTTTGGTACTTATGCACAAGATAATTTATACCCGCCAGCCGGAGCATCTTTACAATAGACTCTCTTTCGCAAATAGCTGCAGAGGTAGAAGAATAAGATCGTTTGGGTACAAGAGCCTCATCTCTAGTTGGCATTTTTACATATTTGCAACAACTCTCTGGAACTCGATCCCCTACAGCTGTCAAGTATTAAGTAACGCACGACAATTTAAAGCACAACTTATGAAACTGTTTTCAACGTAATAATTTTCTGAAAGTCTACTAAATGTTTGTATTTATCATGCATGTATGTAAATTTTGATCTCTAAAATTGTTATACTACGTAAAATTAAATTTATATTGTTATTTAATTGTATGTAAACATTGTTTCTCTTACATGTTAATTAGTTTCATACTGCAATATAAGACATATGGTCTTGTGTATGGAGCTTTCAAATAAATAAAATAAATAAATAAAGTCGGTGTAATACAAAACTTTAGTTAATCGTTGGAAGTAGGGGTGTCAAAATATCGATGTCACTATCGATAGTTTATATTTTTCGTTACTATCGATGTTTTTTTTTACAACATATAAACATTTAACTATTATCGATAGTTTTTGCCACTTTCGATAGTAAATGTTCCACCACAAATTTTTTGTTTGCATTTATAAACTGGTGATTCCTACAGTGTTATTATAAAATGAAGAGTGAAGTAAAGACATTAACTGGTAAACTACAAACATTTCTAACAATTTGCTTTCTTTAAATGCTAAATATGCTTTTTCTCAGGTTCCCCAACCGAAAAAAGATAAAAAACAGGAGAAAAAACAAAGAAGTCAATATCAAACGCTTGGAAGCATTTTACATTAAGTGAAGATAAAAAACAGGCGAAGTGCCAAACATGCAAAAATATTTACAAGACGAGTAGAAACACGTCAGATTTAATGGATCATTTAAAACGCAGTCATCCGTCGCTCATTGAACCAAAAACTGACCATTCATCCTTAATACTTCATGTTTAATTTTTTGATTTTTGGACTAAGAAATAAAGTTCGGTTTTGTTTATTTTTGTTTATACAAAATGCGTTATTTAGTATTTTAACCTATTAAATTCAAATATGTATTATTTGAGAGACTTCGATAGTGTTACGATAGTATTGCCGATATATCGATATTTTGTGTAAGAACTGATAGTTTAGATTCGATATATCGATATATTTTTTTTTATGAACTATCAAATATTTTCGATAGTAGCACTATCGATAGTTTGACACCTCTAGTTGGAAGTTCCATGTGTCTCAGGTGTTGCTTTTCGAAAATATTTTGACCATGATAAGGCACAGTTTTTCGAATTAAGTGGGATTAAATATACTGAATTCATTTATTGTCGTTGTGTATAAATGATGGATATTTATTTCCAATTATTATTATTTCTTTCTTTCTTTGTTAAAAAACTTTCAGCACAGGTGTTTTTTTCAAGAGATAATAAAACAATTTTACATTTGCAAATAAAAAAAAAAAGAGGAACAAAATAATCATTTGTTAGTTTATCTTTATTATTGAATTGATAACCAGACATGAATTATTAATTTTTAAAGTGTAAATCAGTTAAAACTATTGCAATTCGAAATGTTCAAATGTGAATTCTCAGAACCCTGTCATACGGTGTTTGTAAATATGTATACAAAGAACTAGATTATGACTAACTAAACCAAAATGATGAAAAACTTTTGAAAATTTGTTTGAATTAATTTTTTAAAAGTTCTTAAATTAAAAAATAAAAATCATAATAATAATTGAATTTTTATAGCCACCAATTAAAGAGTGTGTTTGTGGGTGTGTGTGAATTTATTCACTTTTTGAATTGGGAACACTGTGAAGACGTTAAGTCACTACAAGTTTATAAAAAAAAAAAAAAAAAAAAAAAACACACACCGATTTCAAATTTCATTTAGATTAGATAAAATGGTCATAAAACAGAAATGAAAAATTAAAATAAAATCAAAATGGAATGAAATAATAAAAAACTTAAGCCAAATTCTAATTGAAATTTAAATTTAAAAACTAAATAAATAACACACGCCACAAAAATAATCAAAACAATGTAGGTACTTACCTTGCCACGCATTTGTGTGAACATTTCGACCCAATTAAGGTAGAGATATACCCCAGCCAGGATCGACAATATGCCTAGACCCACAGTTAGGAAGCGTCTTATACAACTGCATTGCCGCGATGTCATTACGCTCTCTTCGGAAACGGAAACACACTAAAACTTGCAAATGGTGTAAGTCGTTGCCCAACCTTGAAGGTATCGGTTGTAGAAGAATGTTTATTTATTTTATTTGTTGTGTTGTTTTTTATTTTCCGTAACTGATAAACGCTTAACAAGAGAAAGAAAACATAGGGAGAAAGAGAAACAGATATTAGTAATTGCGAGCATTTAATGCGAGTAGTTTAACAGTAATATTATGGGGATTAGAGAGCTTGTTAGATATGGTATACGAAGTATAGTTGATGGTCATTTGTTATGGCCACTTGTTGATACTGAGAGAAAACGACGTAAATAAAACATTGTATTGACAAAATGATACAATTGTTATTATTGTAAAATAATTTGAATTTTAGAATTCGCAAGATAGTGTGAGCAAAAGTTTACCCAAAAGGTTCATCACCAAAATTTATATGTAGGGTAATCACTTAGTATCGGAAATCGCCAAAGTCGGCTAAACTTTTGAACGATAAATACACATACATACATAATTGGTCATTACAACCCTTCAGTCAGGATTACGACCTAGCTTCTCACACCACTTATGTTGTGTGCGTTAATTTTATATAGGGTGACTTTTTAAGAGCTATAGGAAAATTTTTCAAAAAAAAACACATAAAATTCAGAAAAATATAATTTAATGTTTGAAGATTATTTCATGCAAATGTTGACCGCGAATGCGCCTCAAATGGTCCATCCGCTTAGTCCAATTTTGGCATACTCTTTCCAACATTTCGGCCGGTATTTCACGAATAAATGCTTCAATGTTGTCTTTCAATGCGTCAATTGAAGCGGGCTTGTCTGTATAGACATGAGCTTTAACATAGCCCCACAAAAAATAGTCTAAAGGCGTTAAATCGCACGATCTAGGCGGCCAATTGATCGGTCCCGAACGTGAAATAAAATGTTCACCGAACTCGCCTCTCAATATGTCCATTGTTACGCGTGCTGTGTGGCATGTGGCACCGTCTTGTTGAAACACCATGTCATGCAAGTCAAGCTCTTGCATTTTGGGCAAAAAAAATAGCCGCTTCAGTGGGTCGATTAAACTGACCATAAAATGGAAGAAGCGCGCGATGAACTTTCTTAACAGAGCACGCATTTTAATAATAAAATTCAATGATTTGCAAGCGTTGTTCGTTTGTAAGACGATTCATGGTTAAATTATAGACCAAACTGAAGATGTTTGACAGTGAAACAAAACACGAAACGTGCGTGAGCTGTTTAAACCAGTGTTGCCAAAAAGATAATAGCTAAAAAATCACCCGTTACATGAGTGGCGGGACCTACGGTTTAAAGTCGACTCCGAACGACAGATTTTTGAGAAGCTTTTCATTTCAATTTTATTTACTCTCAGAGTTTTTTTTGCCGGAAAGAAAGTAGTCACCGAAGAAATATTTTCATATTTTCGTTTTGATGTCTTACCTGGGATTTGAACTCGGGCCTTATGTCTAATAAGCCAACACACTATCTACTAGATTACGGCGACTTAAATAAGATCGAATTTGAATTATATTTGGTTTCGAAAATTACGCGATACTCCTTAACTATGGAAATTTATTAACAGAAATTCAATCAGAAAAAGTAGCGAGAAAGTTCTCAACCGCTGCAATGAGCTCATTTAGCTCATAATACAATAGTTTTTTTACGTTCTTTTTATTCATTCCTTTTAATCATTTATTTGAAACTTATTTTACTTACATTTTTATAAAGGGTCCGCCAAAAAACTTTTTTTTTTTTGAAAATGTTTTAAAAAAAACTACTGAATATTTTCTAAAAATTTCTTTTTTTATTTGAAAGTACAATCCTTCCGGTTAATAATGGAAAATAATTTCATTCAAATGGCTGCCTCGGCTGGCCATGCAGTAGCCTATACGATCGGTCCAATTTTTAAGCACATTATCGATTGTGTGCAGCTGTATTTCACCAATGGCTTCACGAATATTGTCCTTTAAAGCGTCAATTGTCTCTGGCTTGTCGGCGTAACACTTATCTTTGACGGCATCCCACAAATAATAGTCCAACGGTGTCAAATCACAGCTCCGAGGTGGCCAAACGACATCAGCTCTGCGGCTGATAATGCGATCTTCAAAAACAGGGCGCAAAACATCGAGTGTAGCTTCGGCTGTGCGCCGTCCTGTTTAAACCAAAAGTTGCCAATATCCTCCTCTTCAATTTTTGTGAACAAAAATTCGTTCAACATGGCCCGATAACGATCGCCATTGACTGTAACGGCCACTCCTTGCTCTTTTTCAAAGAAAAATGCCCCAATTATACCTCTGGACCAAAATCCGCACCAAACAGTGACTCGCTTTGGGTGCGTCGGCTTTTCAATGTATGCGTGCGGGTTTTCTGTGCCCCAAATGCGACAATTTTGCTTGTTTACATACTCGCCAATATCAAAATGAGCTTCATCTGAAAAGATGATTTTTTTTGTTGCAAAATCGGCATCTCCTGTAAGTCGATCGCAGGCCCACTTAGCGAAGCGAAAACGCATTGGACACAACCATATTCGTTCAGCAGAAGGATAAAACTAATTATCTGTCAAATCAGACATGAGATAAGTGTTACCATTCACGAAATAAGCACTAGTTGAAAAAAAAACGTTAGATGGCGGACCCGATACATGGTATCATATTATTGGTCTTTCAATAACACCATTTAAAGTGCATTAAATAAAGAAGAATGAATGAATTGTGTAGGCTGGAATATTTTTAAATAGCAATAACAATAACAACAATAACAATAATAACAATATTGTGTATTATTCAATAGTAGTTGCATAAATATTGTATACATATATAGTTATTTTAAGTTGACTTATTGTTATTAATAAACGACACTTTATCAGCTCTTGACGTCGTCGTTTTTCATAAGTGAAAACCGCAATTATGCATTCATTTTTTTGTAAGCAGACGCTGGTAGGGGGGATATGCAAATGAATACATTACCGGCAATAAAAAAAATTCTCGCTTTTAAGTCGCTTTTTTCAGGTTTTTCGTAATTCGAGTATTAAATTTAATGATCTTGCAAGACAAACAGTGCCAAGCAAAAATTTTTGATTGAATTAAATTGATTTTACCACATGAATGAAACAAGAGGAGGCGTTTTTATTATTTTATTTATTTTTAACACAAGAACAATTGAATGTACATAGTCACGAAAGTTTAAAAAATATTTCTAAATTAAGATTCAAAAATAAATTTTTGTATACTAAACTGCAGTTTTAAATTGTTGCATTTCTTTTTTGCTTCTTCATAAGCAGCTGTCACAGTTTCTAGAACAAAACAACCTCCCTGGAACCCTGGAAGCAGTTGTAAATGTTGTGAACTACATATGTGATAGTCTAGATAGTGGCTGTGGTGGTGTCGGTGCTGTTTTTTATGATTTTTCGACGGCATTTGACCTTATTGACCATAAAATATTGCTTGATAAACTTTCATATTATGGACTACAGGAAAGTGCTATCAAGCTTATCAAAAGTTTTTTGCAAAACAGGTTACAATATGTAGCAATTAATAATGATAGAAGTGATGTTGGAGTGGTTGAATTTGATGTACCGCAGGGAAGTGTTTTGGGTGCTTTAATGTTCACAATATTTATAAATGACGTATCAAATCTCAAGCTACATGGCAAACTTATAATGTATGCCGACGACATTTGTCTTTTTTATCCCTATAGCCATGAAATAATACTGAAATCTCAAATGGAACATGATGCCGAAGTATTACTGGAATACGCCAGAATTAATAAACTATCCTTAAATAAGGACAAAACAAAAGTAATAAGGTTTCGTCCATATGCCTCTAGGAGTGATGCAGTTTTTAAAATTTCTGTTGGTGATGTGGAAGTTAATGAAAGCGATTCTGTAACTTATTTGGGTATGCTTTTTCAAAGTAATCTACAATGGAATAAACACATCCAGTCATTGAAGAAAAAAATAGCTCCAGCCATGGGCATACTTTATAAATTTAAGAATGTATTTGTTGTAAAGGCTAAGTCTCTGGTGTATAATGCTCTTATTCAAAGTCATTTAAATTACTTGCCCATGATATATGCCTATAAAAAAAACAACTGATCTTAAAGTTCTTCAGAGACTTCAAAACAAAGCTCTGAAACTTGTCTATAACATTCCTAGAACTCACTCATCTATATCCCTATACCGAGATGTATCAAAAATTATTCTTCCTGTTTATGGATTGTACAAAATGCAACTAAAATTATATATGTATAAAGCTGTACGGAATATTGGGTATCACTCCATAGAGTTTACTATCAACCAGAGTTACTATAGTACTCGAAATAATACTAACTTAATGGTTAAGAGATGTCGGTTAGAAACTACAAAGCAACGTGTAGAATACGCTGGCTGTTATGAATACAATCATCTTCCAGATAGTATCAAAAACAATTCCTTTAAAGCAAGACTGAAACAATATTTACTTCAGGAAATAGATATGCTTCTGATGTAATAATTTTTCTTTTTTCAATTGAACTTTGTGATCTCAGCTTAAAGAGCTAACCTAGATGTAATATGTATATTTATGTATATTTACTTAAACTTACATTTAGTATGCATACTAGTTATTTTAATATATATATATTTTTTTTTTCTTTTTTTCGTTTCTTTTCCACTGTTTCTTGTTAAATTAATTCATAAGTATATGATATACATATATAATATTGCCAACTTCCCCTTTTTATGTCCTAGGGACGCAGGGGCACTTATACTTTTTGCTAAAAATTTCTTTGAAATAAATGAATAAAAAAAAAAAAAAAAAAAAAAAAAAAAAAAAAACCCAAATATAATTTGAACCAAATTGAAACCCTATTGTTGTTAATACCTTATTTTAAAACAAAATTTATTACAAATCACTGTTTAATGATATGGCATAAGTACAGATGAATTTACATTGTATTTGAACTTGTCAGATTAAATACCTCAAACACCTCTATAAAATCAACGTAATTGTTCTAATTAATTAAGATTAATTTCAATCCTGTAATCATTTTTAAATTATTAAAATGAATTGTTTTGTATTCTGTTTACTAAGCTCATAAAATGAAATGAAATGACGTTGTCGGTTTCACACATCAACAATATAGAATTACCATAGCAAAAATATTTTGTAAGCTATTGCCTATAAGGGGTCTATTAGGCTTAAGTAACTAGGATTTGTTTGTTGAACAATGACGTGAAAGAGATGGACTTTTTAAAGCGCTAGAGATAGGTAAACAAACTAACGTATTTAAAAAATTAATTTAATTATCGAAATCTAATTTGAAATCGAAAAATAGAGGAAACAATATTAAGATATACTAATTTTTTTTTTCGGCTAGGAAAAACCTTATTCGCACCTTATTTAAATCAATTTGCGACCGAACAGCTAGTAATCTCTTGCAACCCGGTCAGTCAGGACTGGCATAATGTAGATGTGTGTACGAGGGTAGTTCGGAAAGTTCTTAGCCTAACACAAAAAGCGCGGTATAAACAGAAAAAAGTTAAGTGTTTCGGGACAAGAAATTCATTCATTTCACCTAACACATTCACCATATCATTATGAATTTCTTGTCCCGATAAACCTTTTTTATGTAAATATTTAATGACAGCAAATTTTTCAAATTTTTCCACTGTAAAAAAATCGCGGATGCGTCTTTTTTGAACACCTGTTTCTATATGAAGGAGTTGCCAGATCGAAACAAAATTTAACATGTGTTCATAACAGAGATGGAAGTTTCCAAAACACTTAACTTTTTTCTGTTTATACCGCGCTTTTTGTGTTAGGCTAAGAACTTTCCGAACTACACTCGTATTCTCCCAATGAAACTCGACTTCAAGTGAGTCACTGTTCAAGAACATTTATCGTTGAACTAGCCCTGATGAGATGTAATTCCGTTACTACTGGATAAGCTGAAGGTTTGAAAGCGATTTCTTAATTGATTATCGGACGAAATTAAAGTTTATGTCCGTAAAGTTCATAGCAGAAGATTTCCCGATAATTCCCTAAAACGTGTGTGAAGGAAGTTAAAATTCAAATTTGAAAACCTAATATGCACACCAAAATTTAACGTTTCGTAATTTTGGCGTTAACAGAGCAAATTTCTAATCTAACAGTATAATGTTAAGTGTTTAACGAGGCAACTATTTATAGTTGCACAACTTTTTACATGCACATAGGAAATCGGTTCCGAGAATATACATATGTATGTACATCCCAATGTGTAGAAATTATGATTCTATATGCATATTTGGTAAAAATCACTACTTTCCTGGTATTAGGGCAAATAAATAAATAATTTTAATTGGCACAAGCAAATCACATGATAATTACAAATAAACAACATTTAAGAGGTGATTAAAAAAAGCGCAATCATTTCAAGTAAAGTATTTTAAAACAAATATGAATAAAATTTTACTGTTTTTTTTTTTTAATCATGTGTTTTTACGTTAAATCCAACCACAAAAAATGATATCAGGGCAAACACATGCCCTGTAAGCATAGCTGCCAGATAGATTAAGCACCAAATCGTCATAAATTAGAAGAAAAAATCGTCAAAATCGTCAAAGACGTTCATTGAAATCGTCAGAAAAAATAAGTAATTAAATTAAAAGGTTTTTAAAAAAATTCTATGTGATGTTCGCTGAAACCGACTCATTTTTTAGTTCCTTGGCTTCTTAAGACGGTGAAAGAAATATTTCACTTCATTGATCTTCTTCCTATTTACACCACTTACATCCGACCAATAATAGAATACAACTCTCTTGTATGGGCCGGTGCCTCAACGTCTATTTTGAGACATCTCGTTCGCGTACTGGAGAGGGTAGGGTATCCAACTTCATTGATTTATTAGGGCATCGTTGTGTTTCACTGTTCTATTGGCACTACAACGGATTTTGTTCGAGCGAAATAAAGGACTTGTTCCCGAGAATCATATAACACTCGTGTTTCTCGGCGAGCATCTCCGTTTGTGGTCGATTAGCTAGTGGATTGCACAATGCGTTACAGACAAAATTCGTTCTTCTTTCGTCATAAAAGGTTTCAAATCAAGTGTCCACAAACATTCCGCCCTCTTTCTTCCTTCCCATAACATATTTTCCTAGTTCCAACACAATGCACTGCATGACTAGCGGCTATTCGCTGTTGGTCGAAAAAAAAAATGTAATGGCACTTGACTTTGGTTTTCCTAAAGTGATATTAGAATCTATGTTCGAAACTTTCCAAATGGTTTGCAACGGCAAATGGTAAATTAAGCTCAACTACGAGTGCCAATCTTATTTCAAAATTCTTAGTATTGCCTATTATATGCTGGGTAATGTTTTTTTTTTTTTTTTAATTTCCTTACTTATTGGCGCTTTTATTTATGTTATTTAGTATTTTTTTGTTCGTAAATAATTTAAAAATATAATACTTTACTTCTTGTTATTACTAAACTAAATTTTGCAAAAGTAAAAATTTCAAAGCAAATACAAAGATTAAAGTGGCTTTAATGTACGAAAGTAAAGAAAATTACGTAAATTTTTAATGTCTAAAAATCGTCAAAATAAGGGCATAACTCGTCAAATCGTCAATATGATATTTTTGGAGCACAAAATCGTCAAATCTGGCAGCTATGCCTGTAAGTGAGAATTTCAGAATCGTTCTTTCAACTTTCTACACTTTTTATTTTAATTTGTATTATTTATGGATGAAACAAACAACTTGATGATTCATTCACAAAATTAATTTTAATAAAATTATGTCTGGTAAATATTATTTACACAACTAACTCCATACTTATCGTACAATGCTGTTTAAAACAAACCAGTAACAGTGTGAAGACAATCTTGTTGTGTATTCCAGAAAGTGTAGGCGAAATAGACAGACATTTATTTAATACACTGATAGCAGTAATATGATGCAGCATAAAAACAACAACATCCAAAAAGAAAACAACTAAATT
Organism: Sarcophaga caerulescens; assembly: GCA_927399465.1. Classification (NCBI taxonomy): domain Eukaryota; kingdom Metazoa; phylum Arthropoda; class Insecta; order Diptera; family Sarcophagidae; genus Sarcophaga; species Sarcophaga caerulescens. The sequence goes on along the minus strand of OV656866.1, from coordinate 8,112,047 downwards.
GAACATTTTTAAGAGTGGAGAATATTCTTTTTTATTCTCTCTCGCTCTCGTTCCTATTATTTACCAGCCAGCGTTGCCGTTTTGGGCTTTTCAGACCAAATTTGGTAGGATTTTTTCAATTTGGTAGGATGGTAGGTAAAATTGATTTTTGGTAGGTTGAATCAAAAAGTGTTTTTTAGTTTCAAAATGTTATTAGAAATGAATTTTATAAATTATTTTTGTTATATTGTTGTGTTTTGTTGCTTATTAATACATGTTCAATTATATGTAATACTTTTTTAATAAAAAAAGTCATACTTTTTCTCAAAAAAATATATGTATATATTTACATTATTTAAAAAACTGGTAGGTTTTCAACGATTTTGGTAGGTTTTGACAAAAATTTGGTAGGATTAAAATTTGTTCAGTGGCAACGCTGTTACCAGCACTAACAACCAGCGTTGCCACGACCAAAAAAATTTTATAACCAAAATTAAAATAAAAAATAATCAAATAAGGAAAGAAATAACCAAAAAATTTTTTTTATATAAATGTATTTGTTTTTAACAAATTTAAGGTTTAATAGAAAAATTTTATTTTTTTCTGTATAGTTAACCTCTCATGCCCGAATTAAAACGGGAGTGGCTCAAATTATTTTGAGTAGACATATAAGATAGAGTTGACCTCAATATCAACTGACAAAAATTTCAATGTCCTAGCTGTCCTGGTTCAAGAGCTACAGGATGTTGTGTATAGGCAACATTGGGCAATGGTTTTATAAATTTAAATACAAGTTGATTTTTTTTTCAAATGTCGTTTATTTTAATTTGAGTATGCAAGGATACAAAACAATTTTTTGGAGGATTGGAGCACAAGTGCACATTGCATCTGCTGCATTTACAGGCTTTCCAAAGTCTACATCTGCCCCTTGTTCCCCGATTCCGCCTAATGATTATAACCATAAAATCGTAGGGATTTTGCAGGCTGTGCAACATGTGCTCTTTTATAATGGATTGATTCAGAACCCGTAGAAGGAGCTGGTGATGACGGGGTCGATGGAGAAGGTGATGAAGTTCCTGAATTCATTGTCAAATTGTCAAAAGGAGTGATGATGGACAACCTCTCTTTTTTGCGACAACTATAGTTTGACTTGTACAATTCAAGCATCATGTCCGCAAGATCAACACCTCCCATGTGCTTGTTGTAGCATTCTACTATACCTGGACGAGGTATAGTTATGAACTACTTGTCTTTGCGGTACCATCTCTTGCATTCTTACTTGCATAGTTTGAAACTAGTTGTACCCTCTTATTACATCTTCTTCTTTTTCATTTTCCTCGTCAGCCGAATCATCCCAATCAAATTTTTCAATTTCATACTGTGTCAGACCGTTTGGGCGCATCTTAGAATGTGAATACAAAAATAAGTTTTTATTTTTCGAAATTTACCATAATAGGCATATACGCAATACTACGTTTATAAAATTATACAGACAAACTAAATAATATTTTCAAGCCGGGTTTTTTTAACACGTTGACTGCCACGGCAATTTTCAAAAAACTAGTCAAAAATGACAACTTGATTTTTTTCACATTAGTGAGTACGAGATAACTCGTAGTTTGGCTCCCTAGAAGGGAACGCAATCTACGAGTTATCTCGTAGTCGGCAGTCAACGTGTTAAATTACTCACCTACCTTTCATTATTTAGTTGTCGAACTTGGTTTTAGGATGACTTAATTATATTAATGTGTTTTAACACTTTTTAAAATAAGGTTTATTTTGCAAAATGAATTTGTCAATTTCGCTCTCGGGAGAATAACTACTAAGTGAGCACGTGCACAGCTGACTACCAACCAATTAGCTGTAAGCTTAAACAACACATGAGGCTATATTTTTGCGAAAGAATCAGAATAAAATATTTAAAATAGCTGTACTTAGAGGCTCATAAACACAATGTTGCATATACGCAACATCGAGAATAAGAGGGTTAAACTACAAATAATAAATTAAGGTTTTTATTTATTTGTATTAAAATTTTTTTAATATTTCAATTGAACGTAATAAAAACGCTTAAAGAATTAAAACACTTTGCTAACGATTGCAAAGCTTATAATGCAAATTTTCAAATAAAATTAAAGAAGTGATTGCTTTATTAACCATAATAAAAAAATAACCAAAATGAAGAAAAAATACACATTTACACATTACAAAAAAAAATAACCAAATTTGGTTAAAAATAACCAAAACGGCAACGCTGCTAACAACATACAAAAAGAAAACAACTAAATTGAACATTTTTAAGAGTGGAGAATATTCTTTTTAATTCTCTCTCGCTCTCGTTCCTATTATTTACCAGTGATAACATAAAGGTTACCAGATTTAAACTTCTTGTTTAAAATTAAGGCAAAAGATATCAATTTACTGGAAATTGAAAAACAAATATACTAATTATTTTTTTAAATTGGAATTTCAGAAATTTTAAAAAGAACTTAAACCGTCCTTTTAGATTTCTCAGCATTCCTACAATTGTTCCATTTCACAATTTAGTACACATGTTGGGTCGTGTAGTGTTCTTTGTTTGCATCAATGTTTTTAAGGTATTTGTGAGGTGCAATTATACGCATCTGGCAGCACAGTCTGATAACATGCCAATAGCGAACACCGTCACACATTCTACATAAGGCACACATGGTATTTGTTGTTATAGCGTATAAAAAAAGAGACTCAAGTAAACATACGCAAGAAAACCACTTAAAATTAACACCAACAACAATGCAATGGCAAACATGATCATGATGTTTTTTCTATATCCTATACAAATTTTCTATTCAACATTATTTCACTTGTTATTTAAAATGTAAATTATTTTTTAAACAGTTTAAAGAAAATTATTTTCTAATAATAAATAGTTTTTGAACAACAATAACAATAATAAAGTTAAGGAATTAGAATAAAAGTCCGCTCTTTTCTTTTTTTCTAAATTCTTTAAATATTTCTTTATACTTCGTGTGTGTCTGTGTGTATTAAGAAATTTTTTTGGGCGACCCAGCTAAACCACTTACCACTGTTGTTATCGATTCTGTTGTTGTTGTTGTAATTGGTTTTGCTGACTTGTTTTATAAGCGTTTGGGTGTGTTAATTGTTAAATCAACGCAAAATTTTAAACAAACACAATTTTATTTATTTAATTTTTCTTTATATTGTATAATTTCTGTTTAAATTTAAGCATATTAAATTTTGTCTTTGTTTTAGATTTTATTTTTCGTCTATTATTATGATTCATTTTATTTTTTTATCATTTCATTATACAATTTTATTGTATATGTTATTTACTTTTATTTTAACTGATTTTTTGATAACTCTAATTTTTATTTTTAAACGCACACTAAATACTCTTGCGTTTTCGGATTAACTTTTTCTTAAGTATCTCTCGTTTTATTCACCGTTACCGCCTCACGTACTCACCGCTTTAAACGATCTCACAAAATCAACTGTTGAGTTAATGACACATAATTTCTATGCAAAAGTAAATAATTTTCTTCTTTTAATTATCGCAAGCACTCTTATTGTGATGCCAGATCGTTTGAAGTTCACAATAAGTGGGGAATATTAATCATATTTCAATTGCCAATTGATACTCTCATTGCAATTGGAATTTTTTTTTATTCTTCGAGAATTAGTATTGTACGACTTCTTCACACTGAAAATGCAAATACTATATTCAAATAGTTAAAGACATTCATATAAAAAGGAACATCTTATATTGCCTGCGATAATTATTATTCTAACGAAGCCTAACGAGCCTAATATGAGAAATGGATAAACAAACAAATTTCTACAAATTTATAATATTTTTCAGGAACATTTTACAAAAATTAATTAGGAATTCTAAATTTTTTTTCAACTGGTAACTTATGCCGTTCTTAAACGAGAGTGTGTGGTATACGGGAGATCCTACCATTAACAGTGTTCTGTTAACTGTGTTCTCTTATACTGAAAACTTGTTTTCAAATTTAAATACAATTTTGAATTTTGTAAACCATGGCCGCTGTACACAATTGTTTTTAAGTTTATTTATTCGACGTGACAATTAATTTACGAACTGCGCATAAATTATTGTTACTATAAACTGGTAGCCAATTCTGATAATAACAAAAATTTAATCTAAACTCCGATATGTAATTGCTTTGTTATCGTTATCAACAATATCGTTAGGAAATACATACATACGTTAACTATTTTAAAACGATGGTCAATTTGAACAATATTTCGATTTGTAAATAAGTTTGTGTTGCATTATTTCGTCATTTTGCCCATACATAAGCAATAAATGTTTACACACAACCGTTCATATCCCCGTTCTTATCAGTTGTAAATAAAAATAAAAACAAAAACAAATTTCATGTAGTTTTTCTCTTTTTTATTCTAGAGCGAGTAATTTTGATGAAACTCTGGTCTGATGTTTAAAATATACACTGAGAAAATTAGTTTTATTTATTTGTTTAATTGAAATTTATAAATATTTAGAAAATATTTAAATTTAAAGAAATTTGAGTCTTGAAAGCACATTATGTATTGTGGCGGATATTTATCGGGTCCGCCATCTAAGGTTTTTTTTTTTCAACTAGTGCTTATTTCGTGAATGGTAACACTTAGCTCATGACTGATTTGACAGATAATTAGTTTTATCCTTCCGCTAAGTGGGCCTGCGATCGACTTACAGAAAATGCCGATTTTGGCAAAAAAAAAAAATCATCTTTTCAGATGAAGCTCATTTTGATCTTGGCGGGTATGTAAACAAGCAAAATTGTCGCATTTGGGGCACAGAAAACCCGCACGCATACATTGAAAAGCCGACGCAACCAAAATGAGTCACTTTTTGGTGCGGATTTTGGTCCAGATGCATAATTGGGCCATTTTTCTTCGAAAATGAGCAAGGAGTGGCCGTTACAGTCAATGGCGATCGTTATCGGGCCATGTTGAATGAATTTCTGTTCACAAATATTTAAGAGGAGGATATTGGCAACATTTGGTTTCAACAGGACGGTGCTACGTGCCACACAGCCGAAGCTACACTCGCTGTTTTGTCAGCCACAGAGCTGATGTCGTTTGGCCACCTCGGAGCTCCGATTTGACACCGTTGGACTATTATTTGTGGGGTGCCGTCAAAGATAAGTGTTACGCCGACAAGCCAGAGACAAGTGACGCTTTAAAGGACAATATTCGTGAAGCCATTGGTGAAATACAGCTGCACACAATCGATAATGTACTTAAAAATTGGACCGATCGTGTAGGCTACTGCATGGCCAGCCGAGGCAGCCATTTGAATGAAATTATTTTCCATTATTAACCGGAAGGATTGTACTTTCAAATAAAAACAGAAATTTGAGAAAATATTCAGTAGTTTTTTTTTAAAGCATTTTCAAAAAAAAAAAAGTTATTTGGCGGACCCTTTATATTTATTTGTTTATATTTTTGCAATAAAATATTTAATCTAAATTAACAAAATATATATGCCAGAAATCAAATCATATATTCATCAGCAAGGCGAATTTGCTATTATTGTGAACCGCGGAATAGGACAAAAGGGGAATCTAAAGTCTCTAAACGATGTCTGAGGAGAATACTTTAAATATTCTGACCAAACACTTGCATTAACCCACTGTTAACTACTATTCTTTACAATTTTGTTTTCATCTCTCATAACGGGTTATCCATTTTGTGGTTTCAAAAGTAAACGTAAATAAAACACATATAAATAAAATATTTTTTTCATGATATTTCTTTTTTATTATAAAGTTTGAACGTTGACATTATGTGTGACACACTACATCATTTAAATGACCTCCACGCCAAGTGTTGCAAGCATTGATTCTTTTGAGGTACATAATTTTCGACCACTTTTTGACACATATTGGGCGGTATCTCAGCCATAACTTGACGAATGTTGGTTTTTAAATGCTCAAGAGTTGAAGGTTTATCTGCATAAACCTGGTGTCAAATCGCATGATCTTGGTGGCCAGTTGATATCGCCACGACGAGAAATTACACGGCCAAGAAATGTCTCTTGCAATAAAGCCATATTCGCTCGAGTTGTGTGGCATGTGGCACCGTCTTGTTGAAACCACATATTCTCCAAGTCGCATTCTTCAATAGCAGGCAAAAAAATGTCGGTTATCATCAGTGGTGTTGCGCTAATTTTTTTTTACCGGAACGCGTATATATACATAATTATATAGACAGGGACGATCCTGGGTAGGCGGCCGCTCTGTGCGGTCTTATGTCCCAAATTTAACGACGGGAGTGATTTTCCATGATAATCCTAGCAGCGGCATTTTTTTTTAGGTCTCATGTACCAAATTTGACGACGGGGGGGAGGGAGATTTCCTTCAATTTTTGCCCGTCGCCAGGATCGGCCCTGTATATAACATAAAAAGGAAACGAAAAACCATGATTTAACGATAAAAAGGCGGAAATACCCGCTCTTCATTTTTGTATGGAAAAAATAAGTGATTCTCTTGGTAGCAACAGTTAAATTTAAAAGCGGCCGAAATGGTTAAAAAAATGGTTTTAAATACTCAAATTCTTAAGTAGTAATTAGTTCGGGTTCGGGTTCACGTATTTGTTTCCGGACTCCGGTTCACGGTTCGGAAAACAAGCCGGTTCGTTCCGGTTTTTGTTCCGGTTCGGGTTCGGTTCAAACACTTGTTTATAAAAATACATATAAAAATTCATCAAAAACTAAAAAAAATCAGCAATTCTTTTTAATTTTTTTTCAAAACGTCAGCCAATTCTCGCTATCAGAAAACATCTTTAGGCCCGGAACGCGTTCCTGTGCAAAAAAGAAGTACCGGAACGATGTTCCGGAGCGTCCGGCTCGACAACACCACTGGTTATCATATGACCATAACGCTCCGAATTGACGGTGGCAGTCGTTCCATCGTCGTTATCGAAGAAGTAAGGTCCAATCACACCTTCGGATCAAAGAGCGCACCAAACAGTGACTTTTTCTGGATGTAATGACCTCTCTTCAATTACTTGAGGTATGGGATTCTCAGAACCCCAAATACGACAATTTTGTTTATTAACATACCCACCGAGTGTGAAATGTGCTTCATCGCTGAAGAAAATTTTGTTCGAAAAATTGCCGATACGCACGATACGTGGCTATGGCAGAATTACCATTTTTGTAGTAGGTTTTGATAATTTTTATGCGTTGTGTGATAGTTAAGCGATCCATTTTCGTCAATGTCAGACTTTCAACTGAAAAGAAAAAAATTGGTTTTACAACTTAGTTTGACAGAGATGTCGAATTCCAGTTCCATACTTTTGAAACCACGAAATGGATAGCCCTTTATAATTACTATTTCAATTCTTCAGAAGCTAGGAGAAAATTATTTTTCTTATCGAGAATGAATACTCCCTCGAAATTTGCTCCTTTTACCTTAAATTCTTCCATACATTTTTGTTCCAAACTCTTAATTCCAAGCTATGCAGTCAATAATTGAACAGTCTAACCAAATATTTAGATAATGACTTGCCTAGCTCAATGGAAACTGGCGAATGTGATGGGCACAGATTTATACCAAAACTAAACTTTTATCACAGTCAATGTTGCACGAAACAAGGCTTGTTTGGCATGAATGACATCATTCCGGGACTACACGTTTAGAAATCGGCAATTTATTTAGTTTCTTATAACTGATAACCATATTACTATTACTGTGTAATATATGGGAATTAACCGTTTGACTGCTAAGCGATTCTGGTAAGAACGTTCGAAAACTACGGGACATATTTTGACTTGATGTTTTCAAATAAAACATTGTCATTTAGGCAAATATCAATCAATTTAAAAAAAATTAATTTAAAAAATTAATTAAATTATGTTATGGGTGTATCATCGGGGGGAGGTGCACATCTAGGTCCAGGAGTCTCGAAAACACATTTGTCGGAGGAATATTCGTAAAAGTTAGTGTTTCTTCTGTTTCTGAAAATGAAGATGAGATAGAAGACTCACTTTAAATCCTCAGTCTTTTTCTTCGATGAGTTATAATAATGCTATCATCACTACTGCTGTCTGTTCTTTCACCATCCTCATAATCACTAGCAGTCGAATCAGCGTTCGAAATTAGAGCCCGTGACATGGATATTTTTTAAAAATAATATGAAAAAACGGTAAAAAGTTATTTTAGGATGCACTCGTGTTATAAAGTACGCGTGAGGTCAGACTATGTTAATACCCACGGAACTAAGATACACTGAAACTCGCAGCGAAAATGCGCTGCGTCGCAATTGACCACAGCGCTTTTGCGCCGCGTAGCAGTCAAACGGTTAAAGCAAATTAAATCTAAATAAACTTTTCAATTTTTTTTTTTTTTTATATAAAATTTAAATTTATTTTTAATACAAAATCTTAATATAATTGGCACCTAGAGTATTTAAAACCACCTCTAATAATAACTAAAATAGATAGTACAAAGAGAAAAGAAGCATAATGAATTACAATTTAAAAAATCCACAGAAATTTTTAATGAACCATGAACACATCTGTATGAATGTAAATGTACCCTTAACCTACACAAAAAATATAATAACAAATTAAATAAAAAGAAATAAAGAAAATGTCTAGAATTTTATATGAATGAGATGTGATGAAAAATGTCATTTGGTTTTAAACTTATTTTACTATTTAAGTAGGACTTTGAACATCAGCTGGTTTCACTAATTTCAGTCATATTTGCGAATTCTTGTTCGATATTTTGGCGTCTGATGTCCTCTAGGCACGAACTCAGAGCTTCCTCGTCTTCATCCAAATGAGAAATTATTACTGGTAGACTACGCCGTGAACTGGCAATGTATAGAAGGGAAGGAAATGCGGGAGGTAGAGTATATAAAGCTTCCTTAGTCTTGGCGTCACAGCAGACGCTCTTACTATCAACATCGTTGTCTCCATCGTCATCGGCCATTGTATTTATTTCCATATGATGGCTATACCGTTTATACCACGCCCGCTTTAAAGGCCTCCACAGGAAAAGCAAAGCCGCTATTATGATAATTAAAGCTCCAAATATATGACAGTACATTTCCAAATTCCGAATAATTTTCAAAAGAGTTGCCGAATTTTTCGAAATGCGCATATTCATGTCAAACCAAAAAACTGGGAAAAGCATATGACGTTTGTTTTGATAAGATCTACAAAATAAAAGAAATTTAATTGGAAAACAAAATCAGCGTCTATTATAAGCAGTCGTCGGCACAAAAAGAACATATAAAGCCGAAGAAAATCTTCCCCTGAGGGACATTGGTGCCGACGTCCGATTATAAGATCCTACCTTATATGGGAACTTGGTTGTAAAAAGAAATTCAATTGCAATCTGCCCTTAAGCTCCAACATAAAACCGGTACGTGGTTCCAATATGGCAGTTGTGGTATGCACATCTTTATCTGGTTTTAAGCCTTCCACTTTGGAAATGTAGTATGAATCAGCATCCAAAAAATGGGGATTTGATATGACAACCGGTAGACCAAACCAACAACTGGAGATATTTAAGGCTCCATATGGTAGACATTCTCCATTGCAAAAACATTCATTCGCTGGATTTAGGGTGCCATTATCGAACACATTTGGTGATATTATATAACGATAACCTAAAACACCCTCTACCATCACTTCATCTAAATAATCCAAGGTCACTGTGCGACAAAAGTCTGTAAAAAAATACTCTAGGGGTTGATTTTTTACAAGATTCGTCTTTTGAAATTCACCAGGTGACCCCTTAATTGCCGAACAGCCCTGAGGGAATGTTTCAGAATAATTTTTTCCATTCCATAACAAAAGTTGACCAAAACGATCCATATCACCCACACCAGTGCCTATAGTGTGTGTGCCCAAGAAGTCGGTAGAGCCATTTCTCTAAAAAGTTAGAAAATCTTATTAACAAAAATCCGAAAATGATAATTTAGGTTTTTTTGTGTTATTACCCCGTATGTGAAACCGATACGATCCCAGGGCACAAATATGCCCATTGAACTGCGAAATGATGACGGAAATATAGACAACAAATTAACAATATTATCTTCAAATCCCTTAAAGAAAAACTCTTCAGCCGTTCTCTTCCAAACAATACCGTTTTGGTATAGACGTAATGCCACATCCACAACAGCCCTTTTCACATATGACCAGTGTGTGGTTTTCGAGGCGGCAGCCTAAAATTATTAAAAAACGAAATTCAAATATAAATCGTATTTAGCACAATGTAAACAAATCTAATTCTCACCACAAGCAAAGCATTAACAGTAACCAGCTTATCATCCAAGGGCCTTGAACTTTTGGCCTCGTCAAAGTAGTACCAGTGCTTCTTACCATAGTCTAAAGTATTATTTTCAGGATGCCATTGAAAAATTTCCTTATACGGTACTTCATAAAAACTATAAGGCCCAATCTCTTCTAGCTTTGGCTTTATGCTGGTGTTAAAAAAATCATCTGAATTTGTCCAATTGAAAAAATACATGTCCAATGAGACATTGACATCTGGATGCGTCCACATATCGACTATTTTTGTACCAGGACGCAGTTGCATATACTGAAAGTAAAAACAAGGTTTAACTCAATAAAATAAATAAAATAACTCAATAAAATAATGAAATAAAATTGTTAATCAAATACTATAGGGTCCGCCAAATAACTTTTTTTTTTGAAAATGCTTTAAAAAAAAACTACTGAATATTTTCTCAGAATTCTTTTTTTATTTGAAAGTACAATCCTTCCGGTTAATAATGGAAAATAATTTCATTCAAATGGCTGTCTCGGCTGGCCATGCAGTAGCCTACACGATCGGTTCAATTTTTAAGCACATTATCGATTGTGTGCAGCTGTATTTCACCGATGGCTTCACGAATATGGTCCTTTAAAGCGTCAATTGTCTCTGGCTTGTCGGCGTAACACTTATCTTTGACGGCACCCCACAAATAATAGTCCAATGGTGTCAAATCGCAGCTCCGAGGTGGCCAAACGACATCAGCTCTGCGGCTGATAATGCGATCTTCAAAAACAGGGCGCAAAACATCGAATGTAGCTTCGGCTGTGTGGCACGTAGCGCCGTACTGTTGAAACCAAATGTTGCCAATATCCTACTCTTCAATTATTGTGAACAAAAATTCGTTCAACATGGCCCGATAACGATCGCCATTGACTGTAACGGCCACTCCTTGCTCATTTTCGAAGCAAAGTGGCCCAATTATGCCTCTGGACCAAAATCCTCACCAAACAGTGACTCGTTTTGGGTGCGTCGGCTTTTCAATGTATGTGTACGGGTTTTCTGTGCCCCAAATGCGACAATTTTGCTTGTTTACAAAATGAGCTTCATCTGAAAAGATGATGCAACATTATCATGATTTTCAAAGTAATGTCGCAATATTTCCCAGCGTTGTTCAAGCGTATACACAACCATATTCGTTCAGCGGAAGGATAAAACTAATTATCTGTCAAATCAGACATGATCTAAGTGTTACCATTCACGAAATAAGCACTAGTTGAAAAAAAAACGTTAGATGGCGGACCCGATAGTAATAGTAGTAGTTCCTAATTTTTAATCCTAATGGCCAAGCAGCAATCAGATCTCTCTCATGCTCAGATTTCAAACCTAAACTAGTTGGCGAGTGCAGCTATAACATTGGCTTTCTCCAGAAGCAGTTGTGTTTTGATCTTATATGGTTTGCTGGTCACACCAACATCCTGGGTAATTATGTGGCCTATGAATTTGTTATAGCTATATACTATATACTAATCCAGTTTTAAAAATATGTAAGTATACCATTAAATTAAACTAAATATTTATCAGAAAAAGATATCTCTTGGAGGCTAAAATATTCTTGACTAAGAAAGAGTCTCACTTTTCCATTTTCCACACCCGGCCTAAATTGTGTAAGAAGCATACCAACCAAATACTTCAACTGAACTGTAGAGTCATTTCTGTCACTGTATGTCTTCTCACAGATCATTGTGCAATGGACTGGAGACTTTGATTGATGCAGAGGTTGTAGATCGGTCAAAGGGGAAGAGAACATAGGCCACTGAATATGCTAATATCCGTCTCTGGTTTAACACAGACTTCTCCTATATGGCTGACCCTTTATCGGTAGTCTAATGGAGTTACCGTTTTATTAAACTTGTCAGTTGGTTTTCATCTTTAAGACGAAGCATTTGTAGAGAATACTCTTTGTCAGTTAGCTCTGAGACATGCTTAACTTAAAAAAGCTTTGATTTCAACGAAGCTGCCCCTTTTTCCCATCAAAACGAAAATATGAAAAAATATTCTGCGGCGACTTTCTGCCAGCAGATTTCTGGCAAAAACTCTGAGAGTAAAATAAAATTGCCATGAAAAGTTTCTCAAACATCTGTCGTTCGGAGTCGACTTTAAACTGTAGGTCCCCCCGCTCATTTATAAAACTAACACACACGACATAAGTGGTGTGAGAAACTAGGTCGTAATCAATACCAATTATAAAGGGCTATCCATTTCGTGGTTTCAAAAGTATGGGACTGGAATTCGACATCTCTGTCAAACTAAGTTGTGAAACCAATTTTTTTCTCTTCAGTTGAAAGTCTAACATTGACGAAAATGGATCGCTTAACTATCACACAACGCATAAAAATTATCAAAACCTACTACAAAAATGGTGATTCTGCCACAGCCACGTATCGAACAAAATTTTCTTCAGCAATGAAGCACATTTCACACTCGGTGGGTATGTTAATAAACAAAATTGTCGTATTTGGGGTTCTGAGAATCCCAAATCTCAAGTAATTGAAGAGAGGCCATTACATCCAGAAAAAGTCACTGTTTGGTGCGCTCTTTGGTCCGAAGGTGTGATTGGACCTTACTTCTTCGATAACGACGATGGAACGACTGTCACCGTCAATTCGGAACGTTATGGTCATATGATAACCGACTTTTTTTGCCTGCTATTGAAGAATACGACTTGGAGAATATGTGGTTTCAACAAGACGGTGCCACATGCCACACAACTCGAGCGAATATGGCTTTATTGCAAGAGACATTTCCTGGCCGCGTAATTTCTCGTCGTGGCGATATCAACTGGCAAACAAGATCATGCGATTTGACACCATTGGACTTTTCTTTTGTGGGGCTATGCGAAAGACCGTGTCTATGCAGATAAACCTTCAACTCTTGAGCACTTAAAAACCAACATTCGTCAAGTTATGGCTGAGATACCGCCCAATATGTGTCAAAAAGTGGTCGAAAATTACCTCAAAAGAATCAATGCTTGCAACACTTCGCGTGGAGGTCATTTAAATGATGTAGTGTTTCACACATAATGTCAACGTTCAAACTTTACAATAAAAAAGAAATATCATGAAAAAAAATATTTTATTTATATGTGTTTTATTTACGTTTACTTTTGAAACGACGAAATGGATAACCCTGTACAATACATATTTATGCCCCTTTTTCCATCCTACTGTATAGGTATTTGACAATTAAATTTCTTTACTTAAAGCCTGTAAGTCCGTTTCCCAAATGGTTCAAATCCTAGTTGGTCAAAAACTTTGTTTTCTTCTAGGATTTGAATATTTTAAGAGTACATAAGTACATAAGTAATTTAATTAAAGATTTTCTTTTAAGAACAGATATGACTGATTAGTAACAAACCTATCGAATTTATTTTGCATTTAAAAAATATCAAAGTCGTAGTGTAGAGAAGTGTAGACTTTGATTGGTTTTTGTTAATAAGAAGAATATTCAATTGAAATAATAAAAATGGTTAATTGACTATTCAATTTGGCTTAATATTAATTTTGCTTTGATTAAATATACAGTCAAACTCGGTTATAACGAACTCCGTGGGACCAGAAAAAATAGTTCGTTATAGGCAAAGTTCGTAATAAACGGGGTGAAGTCATAGAAGAAAATATAAAATACAAATAATTTTTTTCATTTATTAAAAACAAAAAACATTTTTTTTTATTAATTTTGAACTTCGTATTTTTTTGTTGTCGACTTTTGATTTTTTTTTATAAAAATTTTCAATTTTTGTCCTGTTTTTTTAAAATTATTGATAGTGTTGATTTTGCTATACATATTATATTCTTTGCATATGTTTTTATTTGATTTCCGTTTCTCATCCATTTCACTTAATATTTTAATTTTTTGAAGCACAGACAGTGATTTTTTTCTTATTTTTAGACATTTTCAAATAATTTAGCAACTGACGTTTTAATTCTTTTTATCTATCAGCTGATTAAATATGTTGAGTTATAATTATTGCTGTCATATTAAATAAAAGTGAACACTATTGCCACACTTCAAAGTTATTTCTGAGGGGTTCGTTATAAAAAGGCAAAATGTATGAAATTTAATGACTGGGACCATTTAAAGTAGTTCCTTTTAACCGAGAATTCGTTATAGATGAGTTCGTAATAAACGATGTTTTTTGTATGAAAATTATTATTAAAACGTTGGGACTTGAAAATATGTACGTAATAACCAAGAATTCGTTATAACCGAGTTCGTTATAAACGAGTTTCACTGTATGTAGTTTTTAAAAATGCTTTTAAATTAAATAAAATTTTAAATAAATATATGTACTTATACTTACACTATCGATAAATCGATTAACAAATATTTTCGAAAATACTGTACAGAATACACCCAGTAGTGCTAAAAATATCGCTAAAATGATGAATAAATACTTGACATATTTCCTTGTCGATTTAATCATTAATCTCGGTGAACGTTTAGGCATCGTGTATGAAGCAGTTAAAATTTTCATTTAAACTGTAAAATATTTTAAAAGAAAAGAAATTAAATTAAATTTTTTTTAATTTAAATTATTTTGTGTTTTAATTATTATTGTGTTGCAATTATAGTCGGCCCGGGTTAAAAATGTGTATAATTGTCTATTCGTCTAAATTAGTTTTTATTGGCCATTTTAATGAGATGTTAAGTACAGCCATCCAGCAGCCACTGACTGCAGAAAGCAGCTTAATTAAGTATAATTATAATTAAATATAATGACAATAACAGTATAATAACATCCCAACTGACTATTTGCACTCTATTAGCGTAGCTTTTTTTTCCTTATTTTTTTTTTTCATATTTTTTAATACAATTTTTAATAATACATTGTTTATTTAACCTTTTGTTGTTGTCTATAACGAGTAGGGTCAACATTATAATGATCATTAACAACATCATGATCGTATGTATGTGCTTACCAGTTTTAGTATTTAGTAACAATTAAATCATTTACAACAATAACGTCAAACAAAATTTAAATGCAACTTGTTGTTATTTGTTTACAATCGAAGGCAGGCAATCATATACAATATATCGATTAATAATGAAATTTATTGGTTTATTTATTATTTAATTAGTCTTTGCAATTATTTATAATAATTTTTTAAAATACTTTTTATTCACTTTTGATCAATCCCACCAGAAGTACTCTTCCATCTGGTAGTACAGCGTGTACAGAAAAGCTGTAATTTTATTGGTCCATCTATTTCAATAAACTATACATAGATATGTACTTATATACATATATATGTACTCGTATGTATGTATGTAAAGTGTTTTATTAATTAACTGTTGAAATACAAGGTGTAAAATAAATGATCGATTAGATAAGTCATTAGCGACATTAATCCAGAGAGTATTGAATACCCGATATTCTAGGTGAGAAACACAATGAAAAATGTCTTTAAAATGGTGTTGTCTAGGGCAATGCAAAATGATTTTGTCTTTTACATTTCTGTTTCCAAAAAAAAATATCTTTCCTAATAGAGACGAGAGAGTACTGAATACCCGATATTCTAGGTGAGAAACACAATGAAAAATGTCTTTAAAATGGTATTGCCTAGGGCAATGCAAAATGATTTTGTCTTTTACATTTCTGTTTCCAAAAAAAAAAAAAATATCTTTCCTTAAGCGAACAATCCAACCAAACAGTATATAATGACTGAAGCCAAAAAGATTACCTCTTACAGATTACAGATTCTAATAAGCTATTCGCAGTACGAATATTATATGTGGACTGTGACTTCGTTGTTTTAGTGACAGTTCGAACCAGTGGTGTTGTCGAGCCGGAACACTCCGGAACGTTGTTCCGGTACTTCCTTTTTGGACAGGAACGCGTTCCGGAACTAAAGATAATTTCTGATAACGAGAATTGGCTGACGTTTTGAAAAAAAAAAAATTAAAAAGAATTGCTGAGTTTTTTTCTAATTTTTGACGAATTTTTATATGTATTTTTATAAACAAGGTTTGGAACCGAACCCGAGCCGGAACAAAAACCGGAACGAACCGGCTTGTTTTCCGAACCGTGAACCGGAGTCCCGAACGTTTTTTTCTGTTGAACCGGAACTCGACCCGAACCGAAATAAATACGTGAACCCGAACCCGAACTAATTACTACTTAAGAATTTGAGTATTTAAAACCATTTTTTTAACCCTTTCGGCCGCATTTAAATTTAACTGTTGCTACCAAGAGAATCACTTATTTTTTCCATACAAAAATGAAGAGCGGGTATTTCCACCTTTTGTCCCTTATCTTAACTTCCTCCCCCCGTCGTCAAATTTGGGTCAAACATAAAAAAAAAACGCCGCCGCCAGGATTATCATGGAAAATCACCCCCGTCGTTAAATTTGGGACATGAGACCGCACAGAGCGGCCGCCTACCCAGGATCGGCCCTGTCTATATAATTATAAATACGCGTTTCGGCATTTATCCTTAAGTTCCATAGTGCAGAAATTGTAAGAGTTATAAAAAATATGTATTCTTCTTTTAATTTAGAACGTCTATATACGTAGAGAAGTCGCCGTAGTCTAGTAGGTAGTGTGTTGGCTTATTAGACATAAGGCCTCGGTTCAAATCTTAGGTCAGACAACTGCAACAAAACGAAATATGAAAAAATATTTCTTTGCATCTTCCTCTCAGCAGACTTCTGGCAAAAACTCTGAGTGTAAATAACACATTGCCATGAAAAAGTTTCTCAAAAATCTGTCGTTCGGATCGACTTTAAACCACTCATGTATAAAAATTAACACACACAACATAAGTGGTGTAGGAAACTAGGTCGTAATCCTGACTGAAGGGTTGTAATGATCAAATTTGTATGTAAAGAGTGCGCACAAAAAAAAATGGGCCTACTTTTAAGCTTATAACTTTTATCATAATTGAAAAAAATGAATACCATTACATTGTTTTTGTTAATCATCTGTTTCAAAATCCACGTGCTAAATGTCATTGCAATAGCAAAATTAGTTTTTTGAAAATGGGCACCCAACAAGAATTTCGTAAAAAAATAATTGAAATTTTCAATGAAAAACCGCGCCGCTTACAAAAAACGATTGCTAGGCTCGCAGGTGTTAACCAAAAAACAGTTTCTAAGGTAATACTTAAAACAATATAAGGAGTCTTTGAGTATTGAGAGAAAGCGTGGAAGTGGAAGAAAAAAAAGAATTTGCCGACCAAAACAAAGCAAGTAAAATAATACGTATTTTTCAAAAAACACCCTAACATGTCTGGAAGAAAAGTGGCTCAAAAAGTTGGATGCTCTGAGACCTTTGTCAGAAAAAAATTTTATACACAAAAGAATTCAAATATTATTTACTTTAATTGAAATATAAAACGAAAAAAATCCGCCACTTAGTTTTATTTCTATAACGAAAAGTGTAAGTCCAGATTTTTTTGTGCGCACTCCTTATGTATGTATATACCAATAAAACTGCATTATAAACATCGTATGACAATAATATAAGTATGTATATATCGTTTGATTCTATAAATTGGAGTTATGACAGCGGTTGTGCTTGAATAATTCGTTGTTCATTTTAAATATCACGTAAAAGAAGAAAATTTTTTCCATTATGGGTTCTGAATTTATAAAATTAAGAAATTAAGGATCCGCCCTGATCACTGCGCCCACCAACGGCTAACAACACGGGAATGTGAGGCATCATTACGTCTTAAAAGGCATTTAACTCAATCAGCAAAAAGTTCCTATTCTGTGCATATCCACAGAGTGCGTTGTTTCAAGGTAATGAATAGATTAACGGACCTGCTATCCATCCTAGAACCTTCTACACTAGATCACTGCTTGGCTGCGAAACTTAAATATTGAAATCGAAAAAAAGCAAATTTTAACAATAAAATGGAAGATAGTGGCTACCTTAAAGAAACGAAAAGAAGAACAACGATACAACCGATATAATAATATGATAGAGTGGGTCCACTGTAAAATAGATGGATGGATAAATATTCTATTGGAATACATGTCTAACGTAATTTCCTATTCAAATTGTCAATTTCCTATATAAGCTGCACAAGCGTATATAATTGTAGCCAATAATGGATGTAAATTACCACTTAAGATTTTATAACTGCAAAACTGGGGTAATTTTAATTTTATTACTAAGTATTTAAACTTAAAGCACGTTTCATATGCGAAGGTATTGCTTTTGAAAATAATTTTTTACTTTTTTTTTTAACCAATTTAATATGATCTCAAGTTCATTTTATGAATTCTATTAATGAAAAATCATTATTTTTTTAATTTTATGCTGCAGTACCACTTTCAATAGTCGTTATTATGATCATTTTATTGTACGAGTATTTAGACATTTTTTTTTTATTTTTTTATTTTTTGTTTCATTTTATTTACTTTTTTCATTAAAAATATCAATGAGTTTATTTATATAAAATATACATATGAAAACAACACGATTTCTCCAATCAGGTTCTAATTAAGTCATTAACAAATTGTTGAATATATTAGAAAATAAAATAAATTTTAAATAATAGTTTTTCGAAAATTTTTCCGACATTCTTTCGTTTGACTGTAATAACATGGAAACCTCTTTTAATGAAAGAAAATTAAGCTGAAAAACGGATAAATGTATACAATATAGAAGAATTCTTTAAGACGTACAACATTCACAAATTATAGAAATTAATTGGAATTTTACAGAATGCTATACAGAAACGCCGTAGTCTAGTAGGTAGTGTATTAGCTTATTAGGCGTAAGGCCACGGTTCAAACCACAGGTCAGACATATTTCTTCAGCGACTACCTACCTCTCAGCAGATTTCTCTGAGACTAAAATAAAATTGCCATGAAAAATTTCTCAAAAATCTGTCGTTCGGAGTCGACTTTAAAATGTAGGTCCCGCCCAGTGTTGAAAAATGGAAATTTTGAAATGGTACTGAACTATAACTGAAGGAGTACTTTTTCGCATCAAATGGTACTTTTGTAAAAAAAATACATACATACATTACAGCCCTTCAATCAGGATTATGACCTATCTTCTCACACCACTTATGTTGTATGCGTTAATTTTATACATGAATGTCATGAAACTTTTCATGACAATTTTATTTACTCTCAGAGTTTTTTGCAGAATGAGGTCGCCGAAGGAATATTTTTTTCATTTTTCGTTATTTTGGAGATATCTGACATTGGGTATGAACCGCGGGCTCACATCTAGTAAGCCAGCACACTACCTACTAGACTATTTTTTTTTTCTTCATATTTAATGCACGTACGGTACGGAACAGAAAAACTAACGACTTAAACGTGTCCTTCACATATTAAACAAAAACTACTGATTCTGAACGTAACAAAAAGTAAAAGTTCCGTGTAGTCAAACGTCGACAGAACGTTATGGAACATACTTTCGTTTGTAGCATATGAAGAGCAATGTTAATGCTTACCGAAATCATTTGTCGGCTCGCAGACGTTCTCATTGCTTTTTGTATTCTAAAAACGAACGTATGTTCCGTGAACGTTTGGCTAATCGGGGCTAAAGACAAATTCTACCTTCAGCATTACGTGTCTAATGCATTAATAGTTGAAAAGCACACGACATAAAATATGTAATAATAAAAAAGTACTGAAAGCGTTCCGGGGGTATTGCGGTATTTTTGAAATGGAAAAGTACTGAAAAAAGTACTAAAGTACTGAATTTTTCAACACTGGCCCCGCCACTCATGTATAAAATTAACGCACACAACATAAATGGTGTGAGAAGCTAGGTCGTAATCCTGACTGAAGAGTTGTAATGGCCATTTATGTACATACATATGTATGTTTACAGAATGATGGAATGAAATTCCGCTACACTTTAATATAATATGGAAATAAAATAAAAAACAAAAATTTGTGAAGTGTATGCGTTTGTACTTCAAAACTGAAACGTGTTAGACACACGTGTATCTCTTACTTTTTAATGTTTTTGGTTAAGACGGAAGATTCCATTCGCATTCAAAGGTATGGTACCAGTGGTGTTGTGCTAATTTTTTTTACCTAAACGCTTATATATAATTATATAGACAGGGCCGATCCTGGGTAGGCGGCCGCTCTGTGCGGTCTCATGTCCCAAATTTAACGACGGGGGTGATTTTCCATGATAATCCTGGCGGCGGCGTTTTTTTTTTTTAGGTCTCATGTCCCAAATTTGACGACGGGGGGAGGGAGATACCCCCCAATTTTCGCCCGTCGCCAGGATCGGCCCTGTATATAGCATAAAAAGGAAAGGAAACGAAAATCATTTCCAATTCTCGTTATCAGACATCATCTTTAGTTCGGGAACGCGTTCCTGTCCAAAAAGGAAGTACCGGAACGACATTCCGGAGCATTCCGGCTCGACAACACCACTGTATGGTACCTTCTGAGAAAATCGAAAATTCGGCATTCAGTATAGTTGCATATCTCGAGTATTTCCCTAGTAAAACTTAACGCACAGAAGATTCCGTAGAAAACACTTTTTTTTCATCCACAAGGCAGCCCTAGTGAATGACAAAGTAGGTTTACTGGCTGTGTTACTGGCTAAATTTCAGCAATTTCATTGACATATTGAAGTGTAAAAGCCTCGTGTGCTTTTTGTTACTTTAAAAATCTCTTGAAGTCGCCGTGGTCAAGTAGGTAGTGTGTTGGCTTATTAGACGTGAGGCCTCGCGTCAAATACCATGTCTATATAAAAATTAACGCACACAACATAAATGGTGTGAGAAACTAGTTCGTAATCCTGACTAAAAGGACTATGTATGTTATGTATGTAATAACCCAAATTATGCGTCTAAATTATGATAAATACAATCGATACGCAGTTCTTTTATTACGCAGATTTCCGACAATACGCAAATTCCTCTGCCACAGGTCTTATATTGCAAAGGGTGATTTTTTAGCTATTATCTTTTTGGCAACACTGGTTTAAACAGCTCACGCACGTTTCGTGTTTTGTTTCACTGTCAAACATCTTCAGTTTGGTCTATAATTTAACCATGAATCGTCTTACAAACGAACAACGCTTGCAAATCATTGAATTTGGCATCATTGGACCGTACTTCTTCAAAAATGCTGCGAATCGTAACGTAACTGTGAATGGTGACCGCTACCGTGAGATGATATCCAACTTTTTTTTTGCCCAAAATGCAAGAGCTTGACTTGCATGACATGTGGTTTCAACAAGACGGTGCCACATGCCACACAGCACGCGTAACAATGGACTTATTGAGAGGCAAGTTCGGTGAACATTTTATTTCACGTTCGGGACCGGACAATTGGCCGCCTAGATCGTGCGATTTAACGCCTTTAGACTATTTTTTGTGGGGCTATGTTAAAGCTCATGTCTATACATACGCATTGGAAGACAACATTGAAGCATTTATTCGTGAGATACCGGCCGAAATGTTGGAAAGAGTATGCCAAAATTGAACTAAGCGGATGGACCATTTGAGGTGCAGTCGCGGTCAACATTTGCATGAAATAATCTTCAAACATTAAATTATATGGACCGTACTATCGATTCAAATAAAGATTTCATGCATTTTTCTGAATTTTATGTGTTTTTTTTTGAAAAATTTTCCTATAGCTCTTAAAAAGCACCCCTTATATAAAATAGTATTAAAAATGTCTGTTGCAAAAACGTGTTCGATCGCTATGAATTTATGTAAAAAAAAGTTTCAAACAAATTCATGTGCTACAAATTCCTATTCATTGATCACTAATTAATAAAAATAATAATAAAATTATATATCTATTAATAGTTAGTTTCATAGGTATTTATTTATGATCCTTTTATCAGATCATTTAAAATATACCTTTGAATTGTACAATTAAAAAAAATATTCATAATTATTTTAAGTTCATAGTACTCGTAGTACTGCATTAGCAAGGCAATGAACTTAAAATGATAAATATTTTATTGTATTATTAAAAAAAAAAAAAAAAAAAAAAAAAAAAAAACTAAACAAATAGAATCTGGCAAATTATTTAGTTTTCTCTGAATGAATGAAAAAATAATAGTTCCACTTAAAACATTGATTGACATGTGACTTTTTCTTTGTTTAACTTGGATATTTAATAGGAATTAAAAAGCAGCAAATGGGGAGCAGCTGACGATTTAAATGATTTTAACCTTTTTAGATTTGAGACCGATTTTTTTATTATTGCGATTTTTTTTGTAAAAAAAATAGTGCCAGTAAGTTGATATCACTGGTAGCTCCATTATTCGTAATAAGCTTCGTTTTTGCATCCAAAAAATTTTTTTAAATAGTACCAAGGATATAGGATTTTCCATTGTCGGTCTGACAGACCAACGCGCGGGGGAATTGGTGTTTCACTTTTTGGCGCGGGTATTGGAAGGTTAAAAATGTGCTCTTTTCGTACCCTTACAGGCATAATTATTAAAATTTTTTTTTCACATTATTTTGTATTACACGGTGCGACAGTGAAAATACACCCGAGTAACTACATAGTCCACGTTGTTCAGTTCGTTGAGTAGAACTCAAAAATACCTTTTTTATATTTCTTGAACCCTCCAAATTTGTTTTATTTGACAAAAACAGTTTTTTATTGACTTTACGCACAAATTTCTGGATTACTCAAACATTTCTAACCCGATTTCCAAAATTTAAATCCTGTTGGAAAGTGGAGAAATGGACCTTTAAAATGGTATACATATATATATTATTCGATTTAATATGCTATGAGATTTGATGAGATAAACTTGGAAAATTCGAATTTTTTTCATATTTTTTCAAGTTTGTCTATTCATAGTAGCAAAGTTTAATAAAAAAAAATATAGGATAAGTGATAATATTCTTAAGGCTGTCCTCTTGTGAAGACATTGAGTCATCATTTGATCAAATCGGACAAAAATTACCGTAGTTATTATTTAAAGAGTCTAACAGTCAAGTGATATTTTTTATATACACAGAGCGCCATAAGTGAGTCAACACCCACTATAATTTTAAATTTTCTATTATAAAAAATATACTTGTACCACAACAATAATTTTTACGATTTTTTTGTTTAAACATTTTATAAGTAATAAATAAACGTTTTTAATTTTTTGGAAATTTATTCGACTATTCTCATTTACTTTTCTCGCTATCCTAAGAAAATGAATTATTTCAGTGGTGTTTACTCACTTTTGGCGCTCACTGTATGTCATCTCATCAAATGAACTTTTAGTTGAAAAATTTTCAGAATTTTTGATGGATCTTGATTGTTTATCGCAAAATGTGTCAATTTCACGTTTGCACGACTACCAGAAGTCGGCTAATATTTGTGATTTTTGCAAATATTATTTTTTCTCTTTGCGCAAACATTTTCCAACTTCTGGTGGTCGCTCAACTGTGAAATTGACACATTTTGCGATAAACAATCAAGATCCATCAAAAATTCTGAAAATTTTTGCACTAAAACTTCATTTGATGAGATGACATATGTAAAAAATATCATTCGACTGTTAGACTCTTTAACGTTAATTTTTGTCTACGTTAATTTTTGTCCTATTTGATCAAATGATGACTCAATGTCTTCACAAGAGGACAGCCTTAAGAATATTATCACTTATCCTATATTTTTTTTATTAAAGTTTGCTATTATGAATGGACAAACTTGAAAAAATATGAAAAAAATTCGAATTTACGAAATTTACCTCATCAAATCAAATGAAGTCGCCGTAGTCTAGTAGGTAGTGTGTTGGCTTATTAGACGTAAAGCCAGGGTTCGAGCCCCAGGCCAGACATCAAAACAAAAATACAAAAAGTATTTCTTCGGCGATTTCCTCTCAGCAGATTTCTGGCAAAAACTCTGAGAGTAAATAAATTGCCATGAAAAGTTTCTCAAAAAATCTGTCGTTCGGAGTCGACTTTAAACTGTAGGTCCCGCCACTTATGTATAAAATTAACGCACACAACATAAGTGGTGTGAGAAACTAGGTCAATAATCCTGACTGAAGGGTTGTAATGACCAATTATGTATGTATGTATGTATGTACCTCATCAAATCTCATAGCATATTAAGTCGAATAATATATACATATATGTATACCATTTTAAAGGTCTATCTCTCCCCTTTCCAACAAAGTTTGGAAATCGTGTCAGAAATGTTTGAGTAATCCAGAAATTTGTGCGTAAAGTAAAAAAAAAACAGTTTTTTTCAAATAAAAAAAGTTTGGAGGGTTCGAGAAATATAAAAAAAATATTTTTGAGATCTACTCAACAAAACTCACAACCTACACTGTGTCATTTAATTATTTTAATTTTTTATTTAAATTTTTTTTATTTTGTTGCATAGTGTTATTTTATTTAAATTTCACAAATTTTGAGCCAACAACGATGTAAACATTATCATTTATAATGTTTTCATTTTGAAAAAAAAAAAAAAAATTAAATAATTAAAAAATATTATTTCAATATGTACGAAAATTGAAATACAATGGAAAGGAAAAAGTACCAAGTTAAGACTGGTTTCCTTAGCGATGACATCTTGAAAATAAAAACTGATATCAAGTTCATTTCAAATTGTGTGCAGCCTATGTCACCCCTATCAATTTCATTTCAATTTTGACAAGCGGTATCAGTGAAAAAAATTTAAAGAGAATATTGAACTCTTAAAAGATAAAGTACTTCCACAACGACTAGAGGACAACTTGGGACTTGATATGTTGTTTATATGTCAAATTTTTTCGCCGGCATTTAATTTAATTAAGAGCAATTTGTTTAATAGAAATCCAAGAAAAGTATGATTGCTGTATTCAAGACGTATTAGTACTTGCTCAATTGGACATTACAACCTTTCCGTCAGGATTACGACCTAGCTTCTCACACTACTTATATTGCGTGAGTTAAATTTATCTATAAGTGCCGTGACCTATAGTTTAAAGTCGACTCCGAACGACAGATTTTTGAGAAACTTTTCATGGCAATTTTATTTACTCTCAGAGTTTTTGACAGAATGAGGTCGCCGAAGGAATATTTTTTTAATTTTTCGTTATTTTTGAGATGTCTGACATTGGATATGAACCGCGGGCTCACATCTAGTAAGCCAACACACTATCTCCTAGACTATTTATTTCTTCATATTTAATGCACGTACGGTACGGAACAGAAAAATTAACGACTTATACGTGTTCCTCACATATAAAACAAAAACTCCTGATTCTGAACGTAACAAAACGTAAAAGTTCCGTGTAGTCAAACGTCGACGGACGTTATGGAACATACTTTCGCTTGTAGCATATGAAGAGTAATGTTAATGCTTACCGAAACCATTTGTCGGTTCGGCAGGCGTTCTCATTGCTTTTTGTATTCTAAAAACGAACGTACGTTCCGTGGACGTTTGCCTAACCGGGGCTAAAGACAAATTCTTATTTTAACATTACATTAATGCTATAATGCATTAATAGTTGAAAAGCACACGACATAAAATATGAAATAATAAAAAACTACTGAAATTGTTCGGGGGTACTGCGGTATTTTTGAAATGGAAAAGTACTGAAAAAAGTACTAAAGTACTGAATTTTTCAACACTGGTACTGTAGCTCCACCACTTATAGATAAAATTACCACACACGACATGGGCGGTGTGAACAGCTAGATTAAAGTGTTGTATTGGCCAATCCAGGAAGTAAGTAAACTTATTTACAATTGTATTTCTATCTGTATTATAAACTAAGTTGCAGATATTCATGTTTAACTCTCTAATTTAAGTTTGCAAGCATCACGTGCCAGTCCAGTAATTTATGTGTATTTGTATAGAGTCCAGTCCATACATTTAAAGTATTTAAATTATCTACCCGTTAACACTTTGAACTCTTTTATATTGTTATTAATTTTTATTGAAATAATTACACTAAATTAAATAAAACAGTCAGTAACGTCAGTAACGAAACTATATTAGTTGTAAACGTATCCAACTAAACGTTAACACTTTGAACTGTTTTGGATTATTGCTTTAAATTTTTAGAAAATCAATAAAATTAAATAATTTAAATTATATATTTTAGTTTAATAACCTTTTTCTACAAATGACCTACATAATGTATATTTTAATTAATTTTATTTTTATTTTATTTGTTAAGTACTAATTAAACTTTTAATTGAATACAAGTAACCTCTGAAATTCAAATTTAAATTGTAATTGAAATAATAATAAAATGTAAAGGACCTTTAATATATAAAAAACATGTTAATGTACAGTAAGACCCCGCTTAACGCTGCTCCGCTTAACACTGTTTCAGTATTATGTGGTAGTATTGGGATTCCCCTAAATCACACACTGTATTAATACATACTTGTTGTATATTGTATGTGTGCAATTGAGACGGCCATGCACCAACCAAAAGCGGTGCACTATATAGCAACGGTGTATACTATGTATCTTTTTCAACGCTCTTTTATTAGTCTGTCCAGAATAAAGATTCTAACTGTATTTTCCGAAGTCGCAATGTATTATTTTTTATTATTTATTAATGAAATCATTGCACAAATCCTGTACAACAAGATGAAAATCTTATATTTAAAGTACAGGAACGTAATATTTAAATAATAATTAACTTATATAGTAAATGAATAACTGAATAATTGCAAGTAGCAATAAGGGGAATAAACTGTCTTTTATTGATCATATTAGTATGATGATTGGCAAGGCTCGGGCTGTTCTTGGTTTTGTGAAGAGATGGGCTAGGGAATTCACTGATCCTTATATAACAAGACTACTGTACATTTCACTTGTTAGACCTATTATTTCTTGTCTTACATAGTTTATTGTTACTTTATTCAGCTTGTGATTAAGTTCTGTAGCTGTTTTATGTTCCCGTTGCCATTACTTTTCCTTTACCCGCTACAGTCCGGACTGTAGTGTGTACGTGTCCCTACGTAATGGGGACGAGCCCTCCACGGTCGGGTGAGGTTGGGTTAGTGTGTGGCCGGGGACGCTCGAAAAAAAAAAAAAAAAAACAAAATAGAAAAAGGAAAAAAAAAAGAAATAACAAATTTGCAAATACAGGGTGGGGCAAAAGTCGCGAAGGGATTTGAAAAATTAATAACTTTTCTAATTTAATTTTTTTTTTATTTTTCTTTTTAGGCCTTGTAAAATAAATCTGGGAGATTAATTCTGGAAGGTTACAACGTTATCCAGCGAACCAAAATCATAGAACTTTATTTTGAACATCATCGATCAATAATTCAAACTCAACGAGCCTATCGTCGTCATTTTAATGTGCGGAATTCACCATCCGAATCAATTAGTGACACGTCTTCAGGAACAAGGCTCAGTAAGGGATCTTCCACGAAGCGGAAGACCACATTCTGTAATTAATGAAGCAAATATTCAACGCGTTCTGGAGAGTGTTGAGGAGAATCCTGAAACATCAACTCGAAGGCGCTCTGCTGAGCTACAAATGTCTCGGCGGTCTTTACACAGAATATTAAAGGGAAATTTACATATTTTCCCATACAAGCTGCAGTTAGTGCAAGAACTAAAGCCACGAGATTCCCAAGAACGATTAAACCCCTTCGTGACTTTTGGCCCACCCGTATATGTATATAAAGGGAAAAAAATAATCAACGAAAGTATTGAAACAAAAATTTCCTGAAGCTTTTAGCGTTGGTGTTGCATTGCTGATGTTGTGGAAGAATGTTCCAGAGACGAATAGAATGTAAATAAAACTGCCATTCGGAAAATAGGTATCGATGCCGAGGAACTATAATATTCCTACTACGGGTTGACTGGACAAAACGTAGCCTGTCAAATAAATAACTCGGTATCCGCTTGCTCACAATTCGATGCAATAATAAAAGTACACGAATATTCAGAAGATTATCGAAGGTCACACCGTAAAGACTCTTAGCTGCCACAGAGATATGATAATATCTTCTCAAATTATAGACATATCTAGCAATATTATTAAATAGAACGTTCAGCTTACGTTTGCTGCTAGAATCGCAATTACCAAACAGCTCGCATCCATACAGTAAGCAGGAAATCAAATAAGTTTTCGCAATTAAAATTCTAATCCTCAAAGGTATATAAAGTTGCGTGGACCAGAGAGCGCGTAACTTAATATACGTCTGCCCTACCAGTGAATTTATGTGATTATCCCACGTCAAATTGGAGTTAAAAATTATTCCTAAATTCCTTATCGCATGAACCATCTCAATCTTCTCACCATTCATCATAACATCCCTAGAAATTGTGGGTATAACACTTCTTCTATGCAATAAAATACACTTAGATTTCCCGGGGTTCAAACGGAGACCATTAGCAGTTGCCCATGTATTGTATGTATGTATGTATATGTATTTGCATATGTATGTATGTACGTGTTAAGTTGCCACGTTTAATGCTGTTTCGTTTAGCGCTGAAACTTATTGGAACGTATACCCCGCGTTAATCGTGATCTTACTGTATAATGTAAACATTTATTAAGAATAAACATTTAATTAATTATAATTACTTTAGCTTATGTAGTACACATGTACATACATATGTTTTTACAAGCCGATAACATCTAAATATGAAAATTATACAATTATACTATGCAACCAAATATAGATACGCAGTTATTTCATAGATTTAGCGGAATACAGTAAATGTTTAAATGAAAATTCATTGAACTTTAAATTTTTGAAATTCTACTACAATAACAGAAACCAAAACAAAAAATAAATTCCGCATATCAGTTTCAGTTTAAGTAAACCTGTCTTAACTTCTCAATGCATCTCAGTTGTATAATCGGATGTACATATGCGTCTATTTAGCTTGGCTCAAGTGTTAACTCTGTGATTCATACACTCCTTCATCTAAAATCTAAATGAACGCTATTCAAATACAGTACAACTTCGAAAGTTCGAACATGCGCCAGTCCGGTCGCTCCAATAATTCGGACGCATCTACATTTCGGACAACTTAAAATTTTTACCTCTACAATCCGGAAAAAATTTTTTTATGCAAGAAAAGATTAGAAGTCGCCGTAGTCTAGTAGGTAGTGTGTTGGCTTATTAGACGAAAGGCCCGAGTTTAAATCCCAGGTCAGACATCAAAACGAAAATATGAAAATATTTCTTCGGCGACTTCCTCTCAGCAGATTTCTGGCAAAAACTCTGAGAGTAAAAATTGCCATGAAAAGCTTCTCAAAAATCTGTCGTTCGGAGTCGACTTTAAACTGTAGGTGCCGCCACTCATGTATAAAAATTAACGCACACAACACGAGTGGTGTGAGAAGCTAGGACGTTGTACAATGGGTCAATTCGACCTTCGGATACTGTACTTGTCACATTTGACAAGTACAAGTCCTCTAACCTAACCTAACTTAAAAAAATTAAATTCCGGTGTTTCCCGTTTTTAACTCGCATATTTTGTTATTCATACTTTTATTTACATTTTGCACTATCATTACTTCAGTTTCGGTACATTCTTTCGCAAGCGTGTTTGTCTAATTTCATGCCAAGTGTCAAGAACTGCATCGTGCTGGGATGATGAAGATATGATAACGCTTCAGGTTCTGCGTCATGAACTGCAGTCTGATAGCATCTATGTTGGCATAAAATCCATCCAAAATATGATTGGAGCTATGAACATCAGTAATGACAAAACTGAAGAAGATATCAATGATTGGGCAACTGGTGCAAATGAATTTTCATTGGATTTTTCCCATGAAGAAATAATACAACACGCTAAACGAAAAGAATCGCCAGTGCTGCTCATAGACTCTGAAGACGACTTTGTAAAAATGGATGCAAAAACAAAGATATCTAATGCAGATGCAAAGAAATCATTTTCAGTTTGTATTCAGTGGGGCTGAGGAGAATAATATAGATATGCAGGATATTCTATTGTTGAAGAGGCTAGAGCAAAAAGCAGAAATCAACCACCTTAACAAAGTTAGTCAACACAAAATAACTTTGTTTTTTAATAAATCATAGTACAGTAGAAGCTCACAAATTAGAACCTCCAGTAATTAGAAATTCCCAAAAATCAGTGCTTGCAATACATTATACGCTCTAAATTTCGAATTTAAAATTCTAATTTCTAAGGGTTTTTTTTTTTTTTTTTTGGTATTTTAACACAAGAAATCCCAAAATTCATTTTATTCTGTAAAACTTAAAAGGGGAATCACCAAATTATATACATACGTTTTTGCGTATTTGATGTTTTTTTTTGTCGCATTTATGTATTTTGTGGCTAGTTTATTTGTGAAATTTGATACGCGTGTACAATAAAAAACGTCCAGAAATTAGAATAAGTCAGAAATTAGAATTGCCTCAAAAACAAAGCGGTTCTAATTTGTGAGCGACTACTGTATGTATGTATTTAATTCACTTGAATTATTTTAATAATTTTCACTACTATAGTCCGGACAACTCGATAATCCGAACGTGCCTAAAACTATTTGTGTTCGGATTGTCGAAGTGCCACTGTAATTACATTTACACAGTTTGCATGTGTTTAATCATTAATTTGAGTAGATTGGACTAGAGTAGAGGCACAACACAACTCGATTCAGCTATGCTGCAAATGTGTGTTTAGAAAAGCAAATATGTACCATATCTCTCGTACAATACATGTAAATATGTATGTATATACGTATGTACATATATGTACTATGTCAAACACATTTTTATTTTTTCGAGGTACTTGTCGATTTTTTTTTTTTTTTTCATTTACGTACAAACATTAGATTTGTTGTAAATTTGTTTAAGCTGGCGCTTTGTTGTTTTAATTTAATTACAAATTAAAAGGCATTTAAATTTCTTACTGTATATGCATTATAAAGTGTTTTTTTTTACCATCAATTCTCAACCCTTTACTCGATTTTATTGTCTGCCTTCACACGCCATCTACGTCGTGTGTGTTAATTTTATTTCTGAGTGGTGAGATCTACAGTTTAGGACAGATTGGGCAATTAATTTACTCTAACAGCTTATGCCAGAAGACTGCTGAGAGTACGAGAGAGAGAGCAGAAAAAATATATTTATTTTTAAGTTCTTATTTTCAAGATGTCAGAGCTGAGTTTTGAACCATTACGCTATCTTCTGGTAAGACTCTAATCTACCTTATTATGAGTACAGTGAAAGCTCCCTTTGCGGACAGCTCTTATTAGCGGACATCTCTATTAAACGGACAAAACTTAAATCTCTAGAACCGTTTGCATAAATCCAAACGATTTCATTCCCTATAACGGACGCTCCCATGAACGTACGCGGACAGGAAAAAAATACTTTCTTTGAAAAAAGTTGTAATAAGCGGACATTAAAAAAAATTAAAGTTAAATTAAACATAATTTTGTGTAAATATGATAGAAAAATTATTGGTAATTGGAAAAGCGGCTCGACCTAGAGCATTTAAAAATATGAAAATTAAAGATTTAGCAAAATTGTGGAAGCATAACAAGAAGGCTTGGATGACTGGTGATATTGTGGCTGAATGGCTCATGCAGTTTGACAGAAAAAAGAAATAGTACAATATTAGAT
The DNA here is from genome assembly GCA_927399465.1 of Sarcophaga caerulescens. Lineage (NCBI taxonomy): Eukaryota > Metazoa > Arthropoda > Insecta > Diptera > Sarcophagidae > Sarcophaga > Sarcophaga caerulescens. Next base: position 8,080,279 of record OV656866.1, on the reverse strand, counting down.
GTGATAGCGAGCAGTGATAATGTTTATATTTTAGATATTGCTACTCTCTTTTTGAAATCCTGAAGATGATATCCGATGGATATCGAAATATTGATATATAATAAAGAAAATTGATAATTAAGAAATTGACCTTGAGCTAGAATATTTTATTGATTGAAAAAAAAAATATTTTGCTGTTTTTGGACAATGCTGCTTCCCATCCTAAAGACATAATCTTAAAAAATATTAAAATTGTTTTTTTTTGCCTCCCAATACCACTTCAGTTTGCCAACCATTAGATCAGGGTGTTATTCAAAACTTTAAGGTCCACTATAGAACTGCTATCATACAAAATTTACTGCCAGGCATTGAGTTTAATGATTCTACAAAAACTTTAAAAGGACAATTAACGTTTTGGATGCTTTATATTTTATTAAGCAATCATGGGAAAATGTAACACCCGAAACCATAAAAAACTGTTTTGGGAAAGCAGTTTACAACTATTGATGAAAACCTTTTAACAGAATCTGATGATGTAGAACTTTTCGTTGAAGAAGTGAATTTAAGTTCAACAGAAAATGACATAAGCACCGTAGAAGAACATCCAAACAAAATATCCTCTTTTAAAGAAGCATTAGAAGAAGTTAGATGTTTAATGAAGTTTTCAGAGGAAGACTACACTGCATATTAGAGATGAGCGATATTTTCAAACCTGTGATTTAATCACGGTGATTGATAATTCACTGGTAACTACAGTGATTGAAATTGCCAAATAACAGGTACTAATAATGTCGTTCTTTCAAAATTGTTACATACTCAAATTTATTTCATTTTGTTTTGATTATTTACTTTTGTCTTTTATACATGAACTTTCTGTGAAACTTAATTGTCAAACTTCATATAAAAAAAAAAAAAAATTACATTAAAAATAATAACATTGATGACACCACTTTGATTTTGTTTAGTAGTCTTTTCGTAGTATGTATCTAGTTGTCTCTTTCTTACGACTTAATAAAATAGGTTATTGTCATTATTGTATTTACACTTATTCCTCTTTAATGTGTTTCTTTTGAAAATACTGTGATCACAATCACTGTTTTAAAGAACATTGATTAACAAATCACGTTCACTGAGAACAACGTTCTTCAAAAATCACTGGATCGCTCATCTCTACTGCATATGAACACTTAAAGTATTTAGAATGCTATTATAGGGAGCAAATTATGAAAGAAAATGAAGTAAAGTTAAAACAAAAGAATATTCTGGATTTATTTTCTACCATGTAAAATGTATTGTTTTAAAAAACATAAGCCAATAAATATCAAATAAGACTAAAATATTTTCTTTTTTATTTCTCTCCAACAAGCGGACATCTCCACTTGGCGGACAAAATAGTAGCCGACAGAAGGTGTCCGTTTATTAGAGCTTTCACCGTATATCTAATATCTTTGGCAGGATAAAAAAAGGCGTGTGCAAATTAATTATAAAATCTTTAAATATTTATATTGACCGCTTAGTTTCATATAGTATTCCTATGTGTAGAGGATTTAATAGACTTTGTAAAGCTTATTCGAAATAATCGCTTTTGTACTTTGAATTTAATTACAAAGATAGCAATTGTTTTTGATGAAATATGTGCCAGTTTTCATTGATTGCAGTTTCTAATGAATTAATGCATCCGCATCACTAAGATGTCAAACATTTATTGTAATACACGTAATATATTTAATTTAATTTTTTGTTTTTGTTTTTTCATTAAATTTTGTTAAAATTACTAACAAACCACCTAATTTGCGTGCAATTGATTCCTTGAAAGATGGAAAAATTCATAATTGCTAGAACAGTGAAAATGTTTTAAATTTTATGTGAGAAACTGCGGGCTTCTTGGGGACGATTGCCTGTAGACTGTCTAATGGTGAAGGTATAGCACTGGCCATTTTATAGTCACTTGCAGCAACTCGTTTCCTTGCCGTTCGCATCTTCCCCCTTTCCACCTTTCCTAAAAAAACTGCACAATGCACTGCATGAGTAGGGGCCATCCCCTGAGTGCTAGTTTCATAAAAAAAAAAAAAAATTGGATGCTGTGTTAAAGATCATAAATCACACGAATCACAAATTATGCCAATTGGAATTGGGAAACGACAATGGAACTTTATCATCGGTGGAACAATGTTAGAGTAAGTAGAGAGAGACAAAGGCAAACAATCTTGTCGTGGTGATAAAAATTCTTGTTTTAATTTTTTAATCACCCTTATTCTGGTTGTCGTCGTCGACGTCGTCTTGCGTCGACAGTTTAAAATTGGTATTCTGTTTGTCGTTATTGACAGTTATAGATGACTGTTGGACACACATTTGGTATTCTGTGAGTCAATACGCCGTCGATATTGTGTTGTGTCGACTCTGATTTTGTCGACTCTGATTTTATTGACATCATTTTTGGTAACGACGACGACGACAACCAGAATAAGGGAAAAGGAAAAATGCTGGAATACTAAAAATCTGTCGTAATCTAAAAGCGATTTCTATGCTCTAGAAATAATAGAAAGATTTATCACAGAATACCTAAAAAACAAGACATCATTGGCAGTCATGGACTTGTTCCAAATAATACCTTCTATCCTCAAGTCTATGTAGTTGAGGCATAGGCGCTGAAATAAAGTATCTGAATACTGCAAAGATTTTATGCCCTTTTTTAATTAGCTAATAAATAAGCCTTTATTTACAATTCTATCTGTAACAGAAACATTTCTTTTTTTTTGCATTTAATTCAATTTTAAATTGATAAGAGAATTATTATTTTGGTTTAAGAAAATTGGAAAACTAAAAAAAAATTATAAAAATTTTAAATATTTAAGCAAGTACCACCCTACGTATGTACATATGTTTGTAGCACCGTTTTTAAAAATAAAATATATGTACATATGGTATATATTGTATTAAAAACGTGTTATTAAAAAACAATATTTGAAACGCGTTAGTTTTAATTTGTTTCAACAAATTTTTACAATCGGGTCCGCCATCTAACGTTTTTTTTTTCAACTAGTGCTTATTTCGTGAATGGTAACACTTAGCTCATGTCTGATTTGACAGATAATTAGTTTTAAGCTGGAGGTCCACACTACGCGTTTTCGCGTCAAAGCGTTGCGTGCATTTCATACCTTCTTCGCATTCTACGCTTCAAGTTACATGCAACGCTTTTTATGCGCCAATGTTTAAACAAATTTAAACAAAACAACTTGTCAAAATCAGCTGTTTTGTACGCGCGCCGCTTGTGATGCTTACAAAAGTAGAAAGTAGATCTACTTTTCGCGTTCTATGCGTCAAGGCATCCTACGCTTTTGTGAGTGTAACTTGCACCATATAAATACATTAATTCTACTTTTTTGACAGCCGCGTAGAATGCAAGAACGTGTGGTGTGGACTTACAGCTTTATCCTTCCGCTGAACGAATATGGTTGTGTATACGCTTGAGTGTATACGCTAAGTGGGCCTGCGATCGACTTACAGAAGATGCCGATTTTGGCGAAAAAAAAAATCATCTTTTCAGATGAAGCTCATTTTGATCTTGGCGGGTATGTAAACAAGCAAAATTGTCGCATTTGGGGCACAGAAAACCCGCACGCATACATTGAAAAGCCGACGCACCCAAAACGAGTCACTGTTTGGTGCGGATTTTCGTCCAGAGGCATAATTGGGCCATTTTTCTTCAAAAATGAGCAAGGAGTGGCCGTTACAGTCAATGGCGATCGTTATCGGGCCATGTTGAACGAATTTTTGTTCACAAAAATTAAAGAGGAGGATATTGGCAACATTTGGTTACAACAGGACGGCGCTACGTGCCACACAGCCGAAGCTACATTCGATGTTTTGCGCCCTGTTTTTGAAGATCGCATTATCAGCCGCAGAGCTGATGTCGTTTGGCCACCTCGGAGCTGCGATTTGACACCGTTGGACTATTATTTGTGGGGTGCCGTCAAAGATAAGTGTTACGCCGACAAGCCAGAGACAATTGACGCTTTAAAGGACAATATTCGTGAAGCCATTGCTGAAATACAGCTGCACACAATCGATAATGTGCTTAAAAATTGGACCGATCGTGTAGGCCAGGCGAGGCAGCCATTTGAATGAAATTATTTTCCATTATTAACCGGAAGGATTGTACTTTCAAATAAAAAAAAGAAATTTGAGAAAATATTCAGTAGTTTTTTTAAAGCATTTTCAAAAAAAAAAAAAAGTTATTTGGCGGACCCTTTATCTGTAATTAATAATTTAAATAAAATTAAGAAATGAAATGATTAGGTGAGACATATAAAAGGTTAAGATTATAAAATAGTGTAATTAAATAGAAAGAAAGAAAAAAATAAAATAAACTAAAATATGGTTATTAGGTATGCATTTTTAATTTAATAGGTTTTTTTCTTTCTATTTTGCATATAATATTTGAAGCAGTTTGCAATGAGTTATTGTCTGAATCTGAATATAAATATTTACGTACATAGTATTGTTTTGTATTTTTTAAATCAGGGTTTTTTAAAATCTTGATAAGAATTGCTCACCTATTACATACAAAGTTGAAGTGTTAACATTACATATTACACTCTTTACAAGATTTTCTATTAAATATTCAATATTCTTGTAATTAAACAATTCACACATTTTCAACACGATTATTTACAAAAACAATACAGTCAAGCCTTGATTATACGACTGGTATTTTGTTTTTGGTTTTTACTTTTTACGGGACTTTACGACACTTGTCGAATCGATTTGAGTTTAAGTTCAAAAAATTGACAAAATTGTCGACTCCTTTTCTTATCAAATATCATTTCGTCTTTAACTTCCAGTTATACCCATACAATACAGGTTTCAGTATTTACAGGCCAGTCTACACGATAAATAAAGGGTGATTTTTTTGCTATTATCTTTTTGGCAACACTGGTTTAAACAGCTCACGCACGTTTCGTGTTTTGTTTCACTGTCAAACATCTTCAGTTTGGTCTATAATTTAACCATGAATCGTCTTACAAACGAACAACGCTTGCAAATCATTGAATTTTATTATCAAAATGCGTGCTCTTGGAAAGTTGGCCTAAGATCCACTTCTTTATCGAAAAATTGTGTCCAGTTACGAAGCTCATTTTTGGCTCAATGGATACGTAAATAAGCAGAATTATCGATTTTGGAGTGAAGATCAGCCAGAAGCATTGCAAAAGCTACCAATGCATCCAGAAAAAGTCACAGTTTGATGCGGTTTATGGGCTGGTGGCATCATTGGACCATACTTCTTCAAAGATACTGCGAATCGTAACGCCTTTAGACTATTTTTTGTGGGGCTATGTTAAAGCTCATGTCTATACAGACAAGCCCGCTTCAATTGACGCATTGGAAGACAACATTGAAGGATTTATTCGTGGGATACCGGCCGAAATGTTGGAAAGAGTATGCCAAAATTGGACTAAGCGGATGGACCATTTGAGGCGCAGTCGCGGTCAACATTTGCATGAAATAATCTTCAAAAATTAAATTATATGGACCGTACTATCGATTCAAATAAAGATTTCATGAATTTTTCTGAATTTTATGTGTTTTTTTTTTGAAAAATTTTCCTATAGCTCTTAAAAAATCACCCTATATTTACTGTCATAAGATTTTTACTCTCATTTCTAAAATACGTAAGGATTTCTATAATTATTTTCTCTTAGGCCTTAGTACGTAAGCACTTAAGACCAGTTTAGATGATAAGTTTAAGCACTAATCCTTGCAAGCAGGTTACCGGATATTTCTAAAAATTCAGACGATTACTCCAAAGCCAGTATAAATTGTTTTATTAGCCGGGCGCCGGGTCAAATTAAAAAATAAAATTCATATCATTATTGCCATAACCTTTCCAACTAAGCTTTCATTATTTCGTTTTAATTAAAAGTTATAAGCCTTTAAAAAAGAATACCACCCTTAAACATTTTATACTATAATTTATAAGATGCATTATCACTGTGATATGGAGATGAGCGATATTTTCAAACCTATGATTTAATCACGGTGATTGATAATTCACTGGTAACTACAGTGATTGAAATTGCCAAATAACAGGTACTAATAATGTCGTTCTTTCAAAATTGTTACATACTCAAATTTATTTCATTTTGTTTTGATTATTTACTTTTGTCTTTTATACATGAACTTTCTGTGAAACTTAATTGTCAAACTTCATATAAAAAAAATTACATTAAAAATAATAACATTGATGACACCACTTTGATGTTGTTTAGTAGTCTTTTCGTAGTATGCATCTAGTTGTCTCTTTCTTACGACTTAATAAAATACGTTATTGTCATTATTGTATTATTGGAATACTGTGATCACAATCACTGTTTTAAAGAACAGTGATTAACAAATCACGTTCACTGAGAATAACGTTCTTCAAAAATCACTGAATCGCTCATCTCTACTGTGATAACAATATTATGCAATAAAAAGTGAAAAGAGAGAGGAAGGGTAACATCTAATCGTGTCAAATCTATTGCAAATCTAAATATTATATTGTATGGCAAACATTATTTGTTTGGCATTCGGCCCTTTTCCCATTACTATATTTATGTAAGTAAATCGGTTTCGAGATAAGAAATTTACAAAAAGAAAAAATATTTTTTCTTAACTTCGTCTCTTGTCACTGTCAATCAAATCAATTAATTAAATCTTACGTTTCAAATAATTTCGTTTTCTAGAAATTACAAAAATCGAATGCAACAAAGAATTGTTGAATTCAATTTAAATGTATTTTGATTTTCTTACAAATACTTTGTAAAAAATCTCACTAAACAGGACAATATTTTATGGAATGATTAATTTTTTTTTTTAAGAAAATCACACACAATATTTTTACAATTATTGCTAAGAACAAAGACAGAAATATAGTTTGTATCGATTAATTTCCGAATAAATTAATTTTTTGTTTTTGTTTCACCGATACAACGCAATTAAAATATCAATTGAATTGAAAGTTTCTGCAACTAAGGCACAATTTAAAAGTGAAAATTTGTTTTCGAAACAAAGTCTCTCCAATTTTTAGGGCTTTAAATAAAGTCACAATTTAGATATGTATGCGCCAACTGACTGGAAGGGAGTGTACTTTAGGGCTAATGCATGAATCAGAAACTCAAGATGTGCAGGATGATTTGTTTCTTTGGCACTAAAGTCAACCTTCGTAAGGACAAATTACTGACAATTGTTTAAAGAGTTTTCATAATGCAAATCGAATATAACATGCACTCTACGGCACAGCCGATCTGCACTGGTCCTGCTGTTTAAATATTCTTCAATTAAATCTCAAATTTAGAAAATAACTAACTTTATTCATGTTCACCGCATTTTATTATATCACGGAATAGCAAAAATGTTCAAAATCACAAGAAATTGCAAATCAGGAAACAGAATCTTTGCATGGGTCAAATGACTCCTTACGGTATTTAAGGTAGATTACATATATTTCTCGGTAAAAAAAATGAACAAGAGAGGAGTAAATCTTGGAAAACACATTCGATGTATTTTGTAATAAAAGTCGTAAAGGCAAATGGCGATGTGATAATGTTATTTTCAAGAAATTCTGACAAAAAGTTCATGGTAGGTTTAGTGTTAAGTATGACAGAATAGTAAACATAGCGGACAAATTATTATTATTTTAAGATGCTGTTTCTATTAAAAGCAACAATATTATGACATGACAGCGCCCACATGGTGGATTTCCAATTTTTTTCATTATTATTATGCCACGTGGCACTATCGAGACTATCTCCTTGGCTAAATACAAGTCACGCATATATTGCAATTGATCAACTTAGATGGTCTATGAATAGCGTTAAAATTATGTCATTTAAGCACTCATACTGTTGTAGTAGACCTTCTGCATTGACTGGCATTAATAAAACCAATCTACTCATGGTAGTTAGGCTACTCCTCCGTTCTCCGTTTATTTATTTATTTGTTTAATGTCAATAGATAATTATATCCTTACTGACTAAATGTATACAAAACACAAAGTTTTATAAACAAAATGTCCTTGCAAAAGGTACCATTTATTATTACACTTTATACAGTGGTGTTGTCGAGCAGGAACGCTCCGGAACATCGTTCCGGTACTTCCTTTTTGGACAGGAATGCGTTCCGGAACTAAAGATGATTTCTTATAACGAGAATTGGCTGACGTTTTGACAAAAAAAAAATAAAAAGAGTTGCTGATTTTTTTTTCTAATTTTTGACGAATTTGTATATGTATTTTTATAAACAAGATTTTGAACCGAACCCGAACCGGAACGAACCGGCTTGTTTTTCCGAACCGTGAACCGGAATCCGGAACGTTTTTTTCTGCTGAACCGGAAATCGACCCGAACCGAAACAAATACGTGAACCCGACATACATAATTGGTCATTACAACCCTTCAGTCAGGATTATTGACCTAGTTTCTCACACCACTTATGTTGTGTGTGTTAATTTTATACATGAGTGGCGGGACCTACAATTTAAAGTCGACTCCGAACGACAGATTTTTTTTCATGGCAATTTTATTTACTCTCAGAGTTTTTGCCAGAAATCTGCTGAGAGGAAATCGTTGAAGAAATTTTTTTTGTATTTTGTTGTGATGTCTGGCCTGGGGCTCAAACCCTGGCTTTAACGTCTAATAAGCCAACACACTACCTACTAGACTACGGCAACTTCACGACTACGTGAACCCGAACTAATTACTAGTTAAGAATTTGAGTATTTAAAACCATTTTTTTTAACAATTTCGGCCGCATTTAAATTTAACTGTTGCTACCAAGAGAATCACTTATTTTTTCCATACAAAAATGAAGAGCGGGTATTTTCGCCTTTTTATCGTTAAATCATGGTTTTTAATTGTGGGTCAAATGACGGGAATTCCCGCGATGACGGGATTGCACTCAGAAATTCAATTAGTTTTATGCTATATACAGGGCCGATCCTGGCGACGGGCGAAAATTGGGGGAAATCTCCCTCCGCCGTCGTCAAATTTGGGACATGAGACCAAAAAAAAAAAAAAACCGCCGCCGCCAGGATTATCATGGAAAATCACCCCCGTCGTTAAATTTGGGACATGAGACCGCACAGAGCGGCCGCCTACCCAGGATCGGCCCTGTCTATCTATATATATAAAAATTAATGTATGTTTGTATGTACCTTATAGAATCGTAAACTATGGATTTGATCATGTTATGATCTTTAGCAAAGTTGTTGCGCATGAGCCGGGGAAGGTTTCTAGGTTGGTATGACCAATTTCCGACAGGAGGCGCCACTGAAAATTACTAAAAATGAATTAAATCGTAAACTGTGCATTTGATCATGTTATGATTTTTAGCAAAGTTGTTGCGCATGAGCCGACGAAGGCTTATAAGTGGGTATGACCAATTCCCGACAGGTGGCGCCACTGAGAATTACTATAAATGAATTAAATCGTAAACTGTGCATTTGATTATGTTATGATCTTTAGCAAAGTTATTGCGCATGAGCCGACGAAGGCTTATAAGTTGGTATGAGCAATTTCCGACAGGTGGAGCCACTGAAAATGGCTAAAAATGAATTAAATCGTAAACTGTGCATTTGATTATGTTATGATCTTTAGCAAAGTTATTGCGCATGAGCCGACGAAGGCTTATAAGTTGGTATGAGCAATTTCCGACAGGTGGCGCCACTGAGAATTACTAAAAATGAATTAAATCGTAAACTGTGCATTTGATTATGTTATGATCTTTAGCAAAGTTGTTGCGCATGAGCCGACGAAGGCTTATAAGTTGGTATTACCAATTTCCGACAGCACTTCAATAAATGTTCATAATCGAAAACTTCTACATTTTTAAAGTTTATGTCAATTTTTTTTTAAATGAACAAAATCAAAATGATTCAAATTTGTTTTAGTTGGAGGCGTAGCAACGCGCATAGGGTACAGCTAGTATAATTATATATACGCGTTCCAGTAAAAAAAAAATTAGCACAACACCACTGACTTTATATCACTTCCAGATTTATTTGTCACATTTTAGCTACCAAGTTAAGACAGCAAGGAAGTTTTCTGTTCGAAAACTAAAAATTTCTATACATATGTATGTATGTAATTAATTTAATCCTTTTTAATCAAATTAAAGTATGTTTATTTTCTTAAATTGATTTTAATAGTAAGGTTGTCACTACGTTGTCGCTCACTGTTCTTCACTTAGTTTTTACTACTGTTTTGTATGAATTTAATGTATAAAAAAATATTAAGATTTATTTCATTTATAAACTTACTTTGTAAAAATCAATCAATTTTCAATATAAAATAATTTTTCTTACAAAAAATATTTTTGTATATTTTTTTTTTTTTTTTATTAATTTATTTAATATTTTATAATTTCTTAATTGAGTGGCACTGAACACACTTGTTTTATTTCGACAATTTATTGAATAATTTGAATATTAATTGTAAATCGTGATGTAGAATTATTTCGCACTTAAAATATATGTTTTTCTCTTAATTCCATTTAATATGTTTCAACTTGATTTTATTTTAATATTATTAAAAAAAAAACCGTTTAAATCAATTTAATTTAATTTATTATTTCAAACGTTTCACACTGTTTGCCACTTTATTTAGCCATGTTCTAGATTTTGGTGTCGACTGAAATGTCTTCCTAAAAGTGTTTTCTATTTATAATTTCATTTGAATTTCTATTTAGCAAATCTAGAGCTCTAGAAGATCTAAATACAGCGACTAGTTTTACTTACTCACACGTTATGTTACTTTAACTATTATTTAGTAATTAATTGATTTACAAAAAAAAAAAAAAACACAATACAACAACGGCACAGAATAAAGGAAAATACGAAATAAAATAAAATAGAAATTAAATGTTAACTTTTATTCTATTTCTTGAACTTTACTGAGCAGAGTCTTATTAATTACTGTTTAAAAGTAAAACTCAAATAAAAAAAATTGCCGTTGTTTGTGTAAATAAAGAATTTAAATAAGAAAATTAAATTGTATATTAAATGTTGTTGTTTTTATTTTGTTTGTATTAAGAAAACAATAATATTTAATCTTTAATTTTTCAAAAAAACAACAATACAACAACAAATCTGGCAACTTTAAGCGCCATTTATGTAATCACTTTAAATTAACACGAAAACGGGTACATAATATTAATTAAACATTAATCGAATTTCGCATCCGCAACTTCGTAATAACCGCGAGGAATTGTATTTTTCTCCCTGAAGCCGAATAAAACACCCGAGGTACACCTACTATACAGCCAAGTTTATGATTAAAACTCGCCATAAAAAGCGTCGTTGCACTGTCTGAAAACCGACAACTTTGCCCAATAGGACTGTAATTTTATTCATTGCGTTTAAGATTGTTCGATTTGGCGTTACATTAACCTTCGGCTAATTGTGTAGATCTGTCACCAACAATTTTTTATATGACCTTGACAGGAGTTGTGAAACAAGCTTAAGCACATTTAATCTAGAGAAGATCGTTCGAACTATGAAATACAGAGCCTTCAGTATGATCCAAATTATTAATCTTACTTTTAATATGAGTATCCGTTTCATTTATATCACTTTCACTATGTCTCTTTGAGCATGTATATTTGATTACTATTATGAAGTAAGGCTTTAAACCAATTTGTATAACCTTACCCTACACAGTTCCATTTCGTTATACTATGTACAGTGACTCTCATTAATATTCGGTATTTTTATTTTCATTTATTTAAACGAAAATTTTTGCAAGAGAATGAATAAAACTCAGAAATTTTATGTTTTAAAAAGAAAATATATTTCTCGAGATCAAATTAATTTATTCTTAGAGTATAAAGCGTTAATAAAATTAGATAAATAGGACATAAAGTAAAAACTTAACAAAATTCAGGTCTCATTAATATTCGGTTTTTTCAATGAAATTAAATTAAACTCCTTAAAAATTATATTATATTAGTATTTTGTTGGAAAACCATTATTTTTTACAAATTCTGATAGACGATTAGGGATATTATAAATAATTTTTTTAAGTAGTCTGTACTGATCTTATCCCATTCTTTCTGCAGTACTTTTTAAGCTCGTTTCTAGATGAAATAGATTTTTTACGCACTTGGCGGTCTAAATGATCCCATAAATTCTCTATGGGGTTAATATCAGGTGATTGGGCTGGTATATCAATCACTTCTGGGCAATTATTTTGCAACGATTCGCGCACAACATGGGCTTTATGTTTGGAGCCGTTATCTTGGTATAATTTGAAGGTCGAAGAAACTCCCATTTTTTCAGCAGATTGATTTAAATTTTCCCGCAAAATGTTTAAGTACATATCCTTGTTCATGATTCCGTCAATAAATACTAGGTTTCCGACTCCCTTTGCTGATATACAGCCCCAAACCATCACATGCCCACCTCCGTGTTTTACTGTGGAAGTAATGTTTTTTCCTTTCAACTGTTCATTAGGTTTCCGCCAGTAAAATTTGCAAAGGAGCATTTAAAAAAGGCTGCGAGTTGGTGGGAAGACGTTATTTTCCTTGATGAAAGCAAATTCAACACTTTTGGTCTGGCGGAAACCTAATGAAATTTCTGAGTTTTATTCATTCTCTTGCAAAAATTTTCGTTTAAATAAATGAAAATAAAAATACCGAATATTAATGAGAGTCACTGTATATCGCTTAGCATTATCAATAGTTTGTGAAGAAGGAAAATGTTGTTGCTACCAGCATAACATGAATAACGTACAGCGTACAAGATAAAACATTTCTCTTTGTATAAATATGTTGTTTTTTAAAAAAATTATCAATTTCTCCAAGTAGGTTATTTTAAAATAACAATTCAAAATGGAGTTTTAGACTCATGGAAAATTTTAATTATAAATTTAAATAAAATAGTTGAATGCTTTAATACTACGCCTAAAAGTTTAAAATAACTTATCTTTCAGAAACATGGGCACTAAGATCTTGTGGTTTTGAGTGCACAAACATCTAGAAAATGTCATAATAAATGGATATCTACATACAGTGAGCGTCAAAAGAAAGTGTACACTATGGATAAAATTCTAACAATCTCAACACAAGTTTTCCACTTAAGGAAAGTGCCCGAAAAAATTTTACAATCACCCTTATTCTGGTTGTCGTCGTCGACGTCGTCTTGCGTCGACAGTTTAAAATTGGTATTCTGTTTGTCGTTATTGACAGTTATAGATGATTGTCGACATACATTTGGTATTCTGTGAGTCAATACACCGTCAATATTGTGTTGTGTCGACTCTGATTTTATCGACATCATTTTTGGTACCGACGACGACGGCGACGACGACGACGACAACCAGAATAAGGGTGAATATTTCCAAATTTTTCTAATTCTTTTCTTCTTGTTTCAATTTTAAAAACTGGCAATAAAATAATTTGAAAAATTTCTTTTGACGCTCACAAATTTTCTTGCTTATACTTTTCGATCATATTTATTCCACTTTGCGAAACATATTATTTTTTGAGAATTTTCGTAGATGTGATGAATAATTGACTAAGTGAATAACACTTCAGCCTCGATTGGTATTTTTTATATATGAAAGTCGAAGTCATGTGATTACGAAAACAAATTTGTTATTTTTAAAGCTGATTTCGTAGTGTAAGCGGTCACTTAGTTTTATAATTGTTTCTAGAATAAATTCTTATATATTTTAGTACATCTTTAGGTTAGGTTAGAGGACGTGTACTTGTCAACTGTGACAAGTACAGTACCCGGAGGTCGAATTGAACCATTGTACAACGTCCTAGCTTCTCACACCACTCGTGTTGTGTGCGTTAATTTTATACATGAGTGGCGAGACATTACTATTAATACAGTAGGTTTAAAGTCGACTCCGAACGACAGATTTTTGAGAAGCTTTACATGGCAATTTTTACTCTCAGAGTTTTTGTCAGAAATCTGCTGAGAGGAAGTCGCCGAAGAAATATTTTCATATTTTCGTTTTGATGTCTGACCTGGGATTTGAACTCAGACCTTTCGTCTAATAAGCCAACACACTACCTACTAGACTACGGCGACTTCAAAGTACATCTTTAGGGTTATAATATTCTGATGCATTCGTAACTTAAATTCCAAGAATTTTACTTGTTTCCAAAGATCATTTGTTGAGGAATAGGTATGACGGTCAGCAAGAGGATAATAATAAATGTAAGTTCCACATTCTTCTTATCTAAATATAAGTATGTATATCCGGTGTTTGATTATTATTTTTTTTTTTATAAAATTCCATTTTAATTGAATAAAAATAGAATATAAATTGTTAGTTTTCTGCTGTACTTTCTTTATTTCGAAATTTATTAAAAAAAAATATATTATTTTATTCAATGTATTAAATTAGCACTTTATTTGATGTACACACCTTTTTCTGAAATTCAAAAACAGTGTTCAATAAAAGTAAATTTAAAAAAATCGATAACAATTCTTAAATAAAATTGGTATTCAATGATTACTAAGAGTTACAAATAAATTAAACATTATCATAAGTGTTTTATTAAATAAATTATAACTACATACATTTTTAATTTAAAAAAAAAAAAAAAACAATAACATAAATATTAATATTAATAATTAACTTAAGTGGTAAAAGTAAATTTTAATACTCCGGGTGGATTGGAGTCCGTTATAAACGATTTGAAATCCAATTTCAAAAAACGATTGTTGTACATATATCGAGGATCCTGTGTGTAATATAAAAAATAATTCAATTTATTACCCAAATTTTATAGAAAGTCATATTTAAAGATTATACAGTTTTTGGCTGATACAAAATTATGCCTGACAAAATATTTGAACTAAATTTAAAAAAAAAAAAAAAAAAAAAAAAAAACTTAATTTTGTGTTAAAATATAATTATTACTACAGTGGAAGATATTTAGAAGCATTAACAAAAAAAGTTAATGTTTGCTGTAAATTTCGAGCGATAATATGATTTATGTTTTCAGTTTTAAGTTGAATTTGGATTGGAAAGACAGATCTTTGTATAGCTTTAGAGAGTATTAATAAAAGCTATCTCAAGAGAATAAAAACTACAACAAACAGCTACTGAATACATACCTCTAATACATTTCTATCAACGTCAGTGTCCTTGAGCCACAATTCAACAGCAGAAGTTCTCCACTTTTGTTTCTTCATCAACTCCATGAAGCGCCAAACCAAAGATGTATTAAAACACTTGCGTGTACTGGTCAAATTGACCACTCTCAACCGACGACAATTCTGTAAAAAACTTAAAATACCATTTTCACTTTCCAAATCACAGGAACAGAAATGAATCTCCTCTAGATGTGATAATTGTTTACTTATTTCGCATAACATATGATCGCGTATGCCTTCAATATCATAACCACGACACTCATAGAACGATAACTTTTTCAATTCTGCCATGTGTGTCAGTTCTTGAAAGAAACGTTCAAAATTGTGCAATACTCCTTTGAACTTAAAGGCTTCGATTTGTTTCAGTCTAGAACGTGAAATTCTTTCTAAAATATCAAATACAAAATTCTTAGAACAGATCGATAGTTTCTTTAATCTAGGCATGCGCAAAATATCATTGACTATATCAGTATCGAAGCACAGATGATAATCGGCTATTTTAACATGCTCTAAACTGGGACAATTTTTTAGTTCTACTAAATCACAGCAATTGATTTCATCACAGTCTTCCATTATATCAAATTTACGTAGGTTTATACACTGGAAAACATCACGAAAATTATCAGAATCTAAATACTGACAATCGTTCAAGGACAATTGTTGCAAGGACAGCAATTGAGAAAAGTGTTTGCCTGTTATTTGACAACCTTTTAATTTGAGCACTTTTAAATTTGGAAATATTCGAATCAACATGTTAACATCTTCGTCTATAAACTGTTGCTCTTCTTGATCATCTGGACTAACAACTTTATGCAATTCCCCCTCCTCCTCTTCATCGGCCGACGCACGTCCAACCATATTCACTGTTGCATCCAACCAAATAAATGATTGTGTAGATGGAAATATCTGATCGTTTAAAAGGCGAAAGAAATTTATATCACAATGCTTCATTTGAAGAACTTGCATGAAGGCGGATACGTCTGACATAAAATCAATAAAAGTTTGGTCATCGATGTCTTCTAATATTTCCGGATATAAAACCACTTGCTTCAGTTTAGCCCTCCACAATGATTGGATGATGTTTTTGAATCTGGTGTGCAATCGCGATATCTGAAACTGCTGTAGGATATTTAAACGTTTCAGTATCAATTCCAAACAATCATCATTCAAATCCAATAAACAAGGAGTGCCATACGTTACAGAAATCTCTGAAATTAGAGAGAAACACTTAATAAATTGTATCACTACCATTCAATTCTAAAACAAAAGTTTCTTGTACCCTTTGTAGTCACCATCCTGCAGAAAATGCAGCCGTTGGTGTATTTTTGTTAATGATTCTTATTTGTTTTGTGTTCCAAACAGTGTTGCCGTTGCTGCTCCGAAAAAAAAAATTATACAGATATTTTTTCTTTTTTAAACTAAACACGGTTTTCGTTTATGCTTCTGGTTTTACAACAATTGTATATTAGAAATACAAACCTTTTCACCTTCCCGAGTATCACTTAGGTTCAATAAAGTAACAAAATAAATTACAAATTATCAACTTATTAGCACAATGGTAACACTGATTCTACATACATATTGCACTCTATTAAGAGATTATAACTTTTGTTGATTTTTTATCGCATTTACTTTTGTTGAGGTCTTTGTTTATTCTTTTTTACTTTTTACGTTATATTTTCTAGATGGCATTTCATTTAATATGTAAATTAAAAATATAAAAAAACAAATTCTTTAATTGGACAATTTTTTCCTCATCCGATGCAATCAAATACTTTGTTGTTACTAAAGGCAAAAACAATTGCTTTTACTTTCTTTCTCTGTTTAAGAGAACGAGATTTATTTTTGTACTGTATAATTTAAGAGATAAAGCAAAAATTAAAATGTGACCAAAGAGAACGGAGAAAAATAGAATTGTGAGAATTGTTGTTGTTAGGGGTAGTATATAGAGTTCGCCTAATAAGGCAACATTTGAGAAAAAAAGTGCGCGCTTTTACAATGTTTTTGTATATTTGTTTACATTTATTTTCATAAAGAAGCATTTTTACCAAAATATCATTGAGCGTTAAATATGCTAATAAAAAATCTAATGGTTCTTTTTAAATAATATACAAACACAGTGTTTTTTAAGCTCGAATTTCGTGTTAAATAGTGTTACATTTCAAGTGCCAGATTTTTATTTTAACATATACGTACAATTTATTAAAATAAATTAATTTTCACTAGAAAACCATTTAAAGCAAACTGGTGAATCTATGAAACAAAATTCTGCAATCAGTTTTTGTCGTTTAATGTCCAACTAGAGCAGAATTAAAAAAAAGAAAATGGAAAGATATGAGCTGAGTGGGTTAGTGCTATACACCAGTTCATATGAATTTTAAACATCAACTGGAAACATCAATTCTCTTAGGAAATCATTGAAAAGGTATGTACGTAAACAGAAAAAATTGCTTTATTTGGACATTATGAGGTCTACACCAATTTTAACATTATACTCACTTACCTGTTTGGCAATTGAGACAATTTTTCTTGGAATATGCATCTAGAAATGTGAAAACTTTATTCTTGACCAATTGGTAATATGATGGATATGGATATACAAGATTTGATTACAAAGCAATAAATTTATTGCAATTTAAATTTTTAGAAAGAAAACTTTTAAGAAAATCTGAAATTATTTGACTGTACATACCAAAAATTATTGTAGTCCTGGCGCTATATTATTGATTCTTAATAGAATTATAGTTTCATCAAAATATCGATTTATATTTGCCTATATTTGGCGTAAATTTCTATTTGATATAGTTTTTAATTTGTATTTAAAAATAACCTCGAATCTAAAGCCAAGCATTCTCACCATCCCACATTGGTTTAAAAACGATTTTTTTGGCCAAAATTATTTAGGTTAGGTTAGGTTAGAGGACGTGTACTTGTCCGTTAAGACAAGTACAATACCCGGAGGTCGAAATTGACCCATTGTACAACGTCCTTGGAGAGGGAAGGAAATAAAGGGAATAGGATGAAAGGAGGGCATAAGGGTAAGGGGAGGATGGGAATCACACAGAAAGAAACAGACACAAACAAGGGTTGAGTGCGCGACTACACTTATGAAGCCCTAGCACCTCTTAACCAGCTCAAACTGCTAATGAATCTGTGGAGAGCCTTGATGTCGGCTCTCGACACAGAACTCAAGCTCTCAAAGAAGGCTCTGCCAAGGGTCCTCAACCTACCAAGGGCTGGGCAGTTACAGAGGAGGTGTTCGATAGTCTCTAACTCCTCCTCATCGCAACATACCCTGCAATAGTCCGGCTGGGATCTGTTCCAGATCCCCGTCAGCGACCTAATCTCGCAGTGCCCTGTGATAAAACCGACAACCAACCTTACGCTGGCCTTAACCAAGCCCAGCAGCCAATCTGTTCTCTTACTGTCCACAGCAGGCCATAGACGTCTAGAGACAGAACAACCTGATCCGTTCCTCCAACGCCTCTGCTCTTCCTTCCTGACCCATCCATCGATGAGGCCATAGAGGTGGCAGACTGGGGGTTCAGGACCAACTATTAAACCGCCCCCCGAAAGGGAACCTAACCTAGCGAGGGCATCCGCCGTCTCATTGCCCAGTATTCCGCTATGACCCGGAACCCAGCATAGACGGATACGGTCCGGTCCAAAAGACCTCAACGACTCTGCACTCGCGAACCAGTCGTGATTTGCACCAGACCGACGCAATGGCCTTAAGGGCAGCCTGACTGTCAACGAAGATCATGTAAGATTCCGAATCCGAAGATGGGCCACCAGCTATGGCCTCAATAGCCTTCAGTATTGCGAAAATCTCCGCCTGAAAAACGCTGCAGTCATCATTCAACCTGAAGTGGAGTTCAAGACCGAGTTCCCTACAGAAAACCCCAGCACCTGTACATCCACCTAACTTAGACCCATCTGTGAAAAAGGGTATACCATATTTACGGCGAGAATATAATAGTTTTTTGTTAATATTTGAATTATTATTAATTATTAATATCATATTTTGTCAATTCTTTGAAATTTAATTAAAAATTGTGTTTTCTCTCTACACATATTAATTAAAAACGACGTATTTCAAATATTTCTAAATACTAGTTTTATTTATAAAAAAAAAAGATAAACAATTATATTTCAAAAAGGAATAGTACTGTTAGTTTAAAAAACTCTTATTGCAAATTAATTGTTAATTACATACATAATTGGTCATTACAACCCTTCAGTCAGGATTACGACCTAGCTTCTCACACCACTTATGTTGTGTGTGTTAATTTTAAACATGAGTGGCGGGACCTACAGTTTAAAGTCGACTCCGAACGACAGATTTTTTGAGAAGCTTTTCATGGCAATTTTATTTACTCTCAGAGTTTTTGCCAGAAATCTGCTGAGCGGAAGTCGCCGAAGAAATATTTTCATATTTTCGTTTGGTTGATGTCTGACCTGAGATTAATTGTTAATTACGTTTTCTAATATTATATTTTCTAAAAAATTGTTCTCAAATTCTTCTTCAAAGTCTTCTTCATCCGTGGTTTCATCAGTATCTGTATTATCTCCAAATATTGCTGGATTATAGGGCTCTTCACAGTCTAAAAGATAAATAACTTCAGGGGGAAATTGTTGACGTTTTCTTTGATGTATGCGTGTGTTTTGTTGTAGTCACGAAATAAGAGGATCTGATGAGTCTAATGCATTATTAAATACATTTGATACGACTATTTCTCCGAGTATAAAACAATTTGTCGTGTTTGTAAATTTTATTTTTGCACTCTGCTGCATCCTCACCAAAGCATCCAACTGGTAATACTGTGTTTTGCATAATTTGCTTTGAATGAATAAGCACTTTATGGAGGGTTGGTGTCATGGGAATCCAATCGTAGTTGATTTGGAGATATCTAGCAGTTTCAAAACAATATTCTTCAAACTTATCTAGTTGCAATGGAAACTGGCATGTTAAACATATGATTATAATATGTAGGCGAAAAATTAGATCTTTTTTAACTCCTGTAATTTCTGCAAATTCCTTATAATGAGTGAAAGCACGGCGAGAGGTGTTTCCATCATTTGTTGAACCAAAACCATCTACTTTTGGAATGTCCAAAAAATACTTCAGAATTTAGCCATTTCATGTTTCGAGACATAAATACATTAGTGTTTCTGAAGCATTCTGACCACTTTGCATCTAATTTTACGCAATATATCCTTATTTTTTCTTTTAAATGTTTTAAATAATCCTCAGGAGGATTTGCAGTTCCACTTTTTTCTAGAACGAAGTTCAAAAGTTCCTCCTTTTTCTTTTCTTTAGCATTTGTTTTTTGCCAAATTTTGAAGAGCTCTTCATTTCTGTAGCCAAGGTAGTCTAGTAAAAAGCAAATATCTTAAGTTATTGCAAGTTATTGCAGGAAAAAACTTTAGAATGTGTTAGAATTTTGTTTTTTCACTGAACAAAGTTGGACATTTTTTTAAAAGTTTAAATTTATGGAAAAACAAAATAATAATTGAATGCGCGAATATGTATGTAAACAACACACTTTATTTCTATGTCTATTTATATTTTTCAACCTTTTATTTTACAATTAATTAATACATACCATAAACTTTATTATCCATTAAAAATATATTTTTTAACTTTTTAATTTTATTCAAAAACACTATTTGACCAACTACTTAAATTAAACTACTTGCACTTGATTATTCAAAAATAGTAAAAAGTTCTATGTTTGTCGCTCTGTAGACTAACGGTAAATACCGGTTTAGAAAAACAAAATTTATTTTCTGATAACTTGAAGTGCTGTCTATCATGCTGTATTAAAAAATTTACAAAAAACGAAAATTAAAAAATTAAATTTTGGCCAAAAAACTGAATTTTAAACCAATGTGCATCCGATAATAATCATAATATTCCTCAAATACGATTGATCTTACCAAAAACGACATACATTTAGCCTTATTACGAAGTTAACTACTGTAGTTTTAAACAACATATTTGATTTTAAATTCATTTATTCGTACTTTTTCAAAATTGAGTAAAAAAATGTTTATAATAAAATTTAAATTGTTTCGAAATTCTGGACTTGGATTTGTTTAAATTTCCGAATATCAAATAAATAAAGTTTACATTTTAAACTGTACAAATCAATTTATATATAATCGTTATATATATTAGCCTAGTATTTGATTTTCAATTTAATAACTAAATTATAAAAATCGTTCTTTATGTTTTATGGAAATATATTATAATAAAATCAACAATTGTATAAAATTATTTTATTACTTAAAATGTAATAATTCTTAATTCATAGAGTATTTATAATAAGAAGCAATTGTATTGTATGTATGTATGTATATGGTATTCTGAACTTTGGCACTTAAAGGTTTTATAGGCGCTATAATTTTCGTGGAACATACGGTATATACATACATATTTACCGTATTTAAATTGAACGCCTTTTGTTAGAATTTCATTATTTATTCTCCAATGAAGTTATGAGTCTTAAACTAGAATCTTATATTTGTTCTTTGTCCTAAAATTTAATTGGAAGTGTTCTTTAAAATTTATCACTTATTGTTGCGGTGGTTGATGTATTTAAACTGTCATCAGTATTTGAATTCGTTATAATTGTGGGTGTTTTGGCAGGCTTTTCTAATAGAGGAGATCCATCAGGAGTTTTTTGTTTGGCCGGAAATGTTTTCGTTTGCAAAGGTCTCATTTCGCTCGACTTGCAAATGCCATTTTCCATATGATTTATTTTTAATTTCTTATTTTTATTGAAACCACACATGTGCTTAATGGGATACCAGCCAAAAAGTATCAGACCGGTGGCAAATAATACACCAGCAAATATTTGCCCACTCAATAAAGCGCAGGGTATCATTTTCAAATCCTTAGCCAGTTCGGGGGTAATACGTACTTTTTGTTCAAACCATATTAAAGGAAAAAATATACGCGGTATATTTTCATATAAACTAAATAAATAAAGAAAAAAATATTACAATTTCAAAAACTAGATCAATATTGAAAGCAAACAAATATTCACCTTAACGAAGGTATAGGCTCGACCAACATATTTACTTGAAAACGGGCTGCAACTTCTAAAGCAATACCTGTTTTTGGTTCTAGGACCATGTAAAATTCATGATCTTTGTGTTTAGGTTGCAAACCCTCCACTTGTTCTACATAGAATGGATCGGCATTATAGAAATGAGGATAAGACATGAAAACAGGTGAACCAAAACGACATGATGAAACATTCATAACACCAGACGGTACACACTGGCCACCACAATAACAGGAATTTTCTGGATACAAAGTGCCTGAAAATTAATTAAAAAATATTAAAATCCTTCACTGGCTTAACAGTGCTTATGTAAAGATATATACCGTTATCTACTGATCTTAAACCACCCGAATATTTATAGCCTTTTATACCCTCTATTTCTATGGTATCAGTATAGTCCAAAGGTATGGTGCGGCACATATCGGGTGTAAATAATTGTACAATTGAATGTGGTGTTAAATTTGGTGGCTGAAATTCTCCAGCCGAACCATTTGTCAGGCCACAGTGGCTCTCAAAGAAGCCAGTATGTTTTTGATAATTCCAAGTGTGCATTTGACCGAGACGAGACCAGTCATCTGCGCCCGTGTATACATTAAAAACTCCCGTCAAATCGGCACTGCCATTACGCTAAAATAAGAAAACAATTTTACATATAATTTTTTTTTTCAATTCATTTCATTGTATGTTTTTATTTACCGTATAAAACCAACCAAATCTATCGAAAGGCACCTGTACATCATTGCCAAATATATGCACTTCACGGGCCATATCGATCATATCGTCGCTATAGCCGGTGAATAGTAATTCATCCACCTTTTTTATCACAGACATTTCTTGGCCGAATAACTTTAATCCCACATCTACCATTTTACGGCGCATAGCATTCCACTGCTTGGCTTTACCAGCTGCTGACTACAAATTAATAGAACATGTTATGTCATTATCAATAATAAAAAGAATAAATAAATTTGTATTAATTATACCAAAGCCACTGCATTCAATGTTATAATCTCATCATCTAAACTTCCTTTGCTGCCAGCAGCATCGAAATAGAAAAAACTCTTCTTACGATACGTCACAGAGGCATTGTCTGGATGCCAACTGATATCCACTTTATCGGGTTTTTCTATAAATCTATAGGGTCCACATTGTTCTAATATGGGTTTGGTCGATAGATTTTTAAAATCCTCCGGATTTGTCCAATTGTAAAGATATATATCTAAACTTAAAGGTATCGGAGGAGTTTTCCATTTTTCATAGACTTCTGAATCTGGACGTAAAGTCATTTGCTAAAAGTTAAATGAAAATAATAAAAAAACCTATTAATAATAAAATACATATGTACATATGTAATGGCAATTATATAAATTAAAGAAAAAAAATTATCAATTGAAAACTAAAATTATTTATTATAAAATGAATAAATACTTATTCGATTATGGTAAAGGTTATTCGCTCATACCCATTAGTCACTATAATAAAAATTATGAGCAATTTTTATGTATCGGGTCCGCCATCTAACGTTTTTTTTTTCAACTAGTGCTTATTTCGTGAATGGTAACACTTAGCTCATGTCTGATTTGACAGATAATTAGTTTTATCCTTCCGCTGAACGAATATGGTTGTGTATACGCTTGAACAACGCTGGGAAATATCGCGACATTACTTTGAAAATCATGGTAATGTTGCAGAATGTGTGCGAAAATTGCGTACGGATTTTGGAACAAGAGAAGCACCGTCAGCTCCGTATGTTCGTTATCTTGTGAAAAAAGTGAAAGAAACTGGCATCCTCATCGATAAACCAAAGCGTAAAAAGCCAAAAACAGTGCGTACACCCGAGAATATTGCTGCTGTGGCAGAAAGTGTGCGTGAAGCGCCATCAACATCAATTCACCGTCGTTCTCAGCAATTGAACATTTCGGAGACATCATTGAGAGTTTGGCCACCTCGGAGCTGCGATTTGAAACCGTTGGACTATTATTTGTGGGGTGCCGTCAAAGATAAGTATTACGCCGACAAGCCAGAGACAAGTGACGCTTTAAAGGACAATATTCGTGAATCCATTGGTGAAATACAGCTGCACACAATCGATAATGTGCTTAAAAATTGGACCGATCGTGTAGGCTACTGCATGGCCAGCCGAGGCAGCCATTTGAATGAAATTATTTTCCATTATTAACCGGAAGGATTGTACTTTCAAATAAAAAAAGAAATTTGAGATAATATTCAGTAGCTTTTTTTTTAAAGCATTTTCAAAAAAAAAAAAAAGTTATTTGGCTGACCCTTTATACAATATGTACTTTAAATAGATGAATAGATGTACATCATCATTATATTCCATTAGTAATTTTTATGTTGAAAATTATCATAGAATTTCTAAGAATACAAATACAACAGATGTATCCAAATTTTAAAAGTGTCGTCATACATACATATATGTAGGTATTGTATCTTTTGAGTGAATATTCCATGCTTAAGAAAATTGCAGTGGAGGAAATGCAACGATTTTGAAGTACTGAGGTAAAATATTAATATTGATAGATGATTTTTTCTAAAATCGTATGTCTTTAATGGAAAAACTTGAGAAATATGTATGTCATCAAGACATAACACAGCATACATATACATATGTAAGTGAATCTTATTTATTAAAGGTCTGCAACAAATAACTTTTTTGCTTCATACGTGCAACTCGTTGTCGGATAAATAGAGTACTTACTCTCTCTCTAACAGCGCAAGCAGTGAAGAGAAGAGAATGTGTGCAAGACAAATACGAGTAGGAATTTATCCGAAGCTGCTTATGTTCCGTAAAAAGAGTACTCATTGAAAAATATATCCGCAAAACCAAGTTCTTCTAAACTTATGTTCACTTCATGTGGTACTTCAAATACTCGCAGCATAAAACGCCACATAACTGATGTTTTTTTTTTTAATAAATGCTTATGTGTATGAACAAACTTATAAACGACTTGTTAGGCATTTATTTATTAATCGTTGAAATAAAAAATAGAAATCAAAAATAGTAAATTTTTTTGGAAAATATTTTTTTTTTGCTTTTTGATTTAAAAAGTCTTTATTTTCAATGAACTAAAAACAATTAAATAACAAAAAATCACTTAAAATTACTAAAACGTAAAAAAACATAGTTTATATTTCATATTTTCAGAGATCATTTCATTTGCCAAACTTCTTTGTGGTATTTGCGGTACTCATTGGTATTTGTAGTACTACGTGAAGTTTGGTGGTACTCATTGTACTCGTACTGTACTGTTTTGTGCCGGTATTTTCGAGTAAGAAAGAAAGTTGAACATGTATTTGTATGAAGCGAACGCAGTCAAATAACAACAAGAAGTTATTCGATAATTTTGTTGTTCTCAAAAAAAAAGTACTTTTCTTCTTCGGATACTTCGGATAAGTGTGCGTGTATGCTAGATCTTATGTACTTTTTGAAGTCAAATACATTTGTGCAGACCTTTATTATTTAAACAAAAATATTTTATCGATTGTCAGTTAATTATGCTTTCAAATGACTTGGTAAATCGATCTACTTACAGGGGTTGAACTATGGGCTCACGTCTAATAAGCAACCACACTACCTACTATAATTACGTCCATATTAAGTGACTTATTTTTTTTTTTTTGAAAACAGCTTTGTTAAAAAGACCTTCGTCCGGGGAAATACATTATGAAATATGTTAAATGTTTGCGACTTTTACAAAAATAAACGTTTAAGGAAGAAAATAATAATTTATTTTCAAATAGAAGCTTTAAACGCCTTAAACTGTATTTGAAAATATGAATTTCCTTTTCTATATCTTATAGTATGTATTATCTTTCAAAATGTTGTTATTAAATTATAAATTTAAAAAAATTATTTTTTTTCTAACTACATTGTTTGCGGCTATTAGCAACCATTATTATAAAAATCTTATCCTAAAGATATGCTATAAATAAAATATTAAATCTATCTAAATATAAATGTAAATAAACAATAATTTTAGCATGTTGTGTATAAATAAGTAATAAATATAATATTAATTAATTGATATTAGGTTGAATAGATGGATGGATAGATATTAGTCATAAATTGTTGTTATCATTATTAGAAAATAATTTATATAAATAAACACTTACCTTTGCTAAGATTACATTGAATATTTGTTCCCAAAACATGCCAATTAATATGCCACCAACGCCTAATATAAAACCCAGTATACTTATAAGAAGCCAACGGCTACTGGAAGTCCAAAATTTCATTCTTTTCGATTTTTGTGGCATTTTATTATGCTATGTGTAGTGTGGATCAGAATGGGTTTTTTAAATAAAATATTGTTTATACAAGTGTCGGCGGGTTCTGTAAAATAAATTGAAATTCATGTTTTATTTGTTTGTTTTTAGTAAAGATATAAATAATTAAAATAAATGATTTGTAATTTGATAAAAAAAAAATTATATTTATTTGTAAATTTGTTTCGTTTAATTTATCATTTCCGTCTGTACAATTTCAGATATTAAAATGATGTATTCCGTATTGAGTGTCATATTGATGAATGTTGGTGTTGTTTTGTTACTCTTTTTTTTCTACTTTTATTGCTCTATCATGGGGCTTAAATTATAGCGATTCTAAATGTCATCGCCAGATGAACAGATATTGTAAATTTTCCCTTAATAATTCAAAATAATTTGTTGCATTATTGTTTTAGTTTTTATTTAGTTTTAAAATTGTATTTTGTTTTTATTAATTATTGTTTAATGACAACAAAATGATTTGTATGTATTTTACATTTACTTATGTACTTATAGTTAAAAATACAAAATGAAATATTATTAAAAATAAAACAAAAAAATTCACTTTACACACGTGTTACGATGATAATGATTATCTCAGTTTTCTTTTCGTGTTTTGTTCTTCAAGTCCTCCACTGCTTGATAGCATCAGCTTACATTTGAGTCTAGACGTGTACTTGGTCCATAGCACACTGCCCGTTCAGTGTTCTAATGTATCTATGGTATATACATATGAATACATACATATGAATTAAATATTGTCTATTGGTGTATTTGAAAGTTATAGCTTTCGGAAATCTTTAGTGTAATTCACTTTTAAATAAAACTAGAAGAAGGCCTCTTTTATGGTCACTTTAATGGTCACTAATAGTAGTGAAGTCGCCGTAGTCTAGTAGGTAGTGTGTTGGCTTATTAGACGTGAGGCCTCGGTTCAAACCCCAGGTCAGGCATCTCCAAATAAAGGAAATATTAAAAATATTAAATATTTCTTAGCGACTCCTTAACAGATTCCTGAAAAAAACTCTGAGAGTAAATAAAATTGCCATGAAAAGCTTCTCAAAAAACTGTCGTTCGGAGTCGACTTTAAACTGTAGGTCCCGCCACTCATGTATAAAATTAACGCACACAACATAAGTGGTGTGAGAAGCTAGGTCGTAATCCTGACTGAAGGGTTGTAATGACCAATTATGTATGTATGTAATAGTAGTTAATCATATTTATCATACCCTTGAACAATGCAGAAATATATTATATTATTGCTATTGGCCAACAATTTATAGAGTTATTAGCTACGCTATTTCATTAAAATCATAAATACCTTCGCGGTATGAGACTAAGAGCATTGCTGCAGTGGTAGTTTTGCTTTGCAACAAGACCTTCTGGATTTAAATCAAATTTTTGTAATCCAGTAAGGAGCAGTAAATTTAATTTAATTTAACGTAAATATTAATAAATACATATTATATTTATTTATTTATTTATTTAAGTCAATGGACAAATTCCTTGCTGACTAATAACAAAAATAGATACGAATAAAATTAAATACAATTACAAACAGTTTCTTCAAAAATACTTGTAATTATTACAATAAAAATAGGAAAAGTTATGAATTGAGAAAAACAATAATATTCCGTTTTATAACGTAAGAATTTAAAGAAAAATCAACAAAGTCTGACAAATAATTAAATTGACGGCAAATTCTAGTTAACGGATCAGAAACAGCATAATTAGTTCTGCAGAATGGAATATAAATAAGATTATAACAGCGGAAGTTACGACAAGGAATATTGAATTTAACCGATCTTAACAGAAATTCACAGCAAATATTACCATTGATCAGGTTAATCATAAGGGATATATTTAACATTGTTCGACGACTCTTAAGGGTAGGCAGTTTGCTAGTATATGGAGGCATATCCAAATAATTCCATCCAAGGCCACGCAAGCAGAAGAGTAGAAATTGTTTCTGAACAGATTCAATGTGTTCGCTGTAAACATTATAGTGAGGATCCCATACAATTGATCCATACTCCAAAATTGGTCTGACAAGTGATACATATAGCTGTTTCGTAATATAGGGATCAGAAAATTCTTTTGCCCAACGTTTTATGAAGCCAAGAGTGCTTCTTGCCTTATTTACAGTCAAAGTGATATGATCATTAAAGTTTAATTTTGTGTCTAATAGGATCCCAAGATCAATAAAATTGTCAACATTCTCCAATTGATGACCTCCAAGCAAGTAATTAACCGCGATAAAGTTATTTCTTGAGAACCGCATACATTTGCATTTTTTTACATTCAGCTCCATCATGTTGTACTCGCACCACACAAAGAAATTGTTGAGATCATTTTGAAGATATAGGTATATGATCGATGAAATTATTAAAGGAGAGAAAAACTTTTACATCGTCAGCATACATCAAGATATTGGCAAAATTAATTATGTTGGAAAGATCGTTTACAAACAGCGAAAAAAGAAGTGGACCAAGATGGCTGCCCTGAGGAACACCAGATAGCACATAAATATACTTAGATAAGCTATTGTTCACACATTCGGTCTGCTTTCTACCAGTCAAATACGACTCTAGCCATCTTAAACTCCTATGATTTACACCCATTAAATCCAATTTAGTTAACCGAAGTTTGTGATTCACTTTATCGAACGCTTTGCTAAAATCCGTAAAAATTACATCAGTTTGCTTCTGTTGAAAAAAGGTCGCATTTATCATGGATGTTAACTGAAGCACATTAGTCATTGTTGAGCAGCCCTTTTGGAAACCATGTTGATGAGGTGATAATAACGATGAAGTATGATGGACCAAAAAATCGGCAATCAGTTTCTCGAACATTTTTGGAATAGCACTCAGTTTTGCAATGCCCCTATAATTTGTAACATCAGACTTATTGCCAGATTTAAAAAGCGGTATAATATACGAGTCCTTCCAAAACACAGGAAAATATCCATAATTAATCGAGGTATTAAACAATATGACTAATGGTGTGATGTATGTATGTATATAAGATGACAAAACTATAAGAATATAGAAATTTTTTCTTT
Source organism: Sarcophaga caerulescens (assembly GCA_927399465.1). Lineage (NCBI taxonomy): Eukaryota > Metazoa > Arthropoda > Insecta > Diptera > Sarcophagidae > Sarcophaga > Sarcophaga caerulescens. The sequence continues at coordinate 8,050,734 of OV656866.1, read as the reverse complement.
AGTGTAATGAATCAAATAAAAAAATATAACACGAAGCATATTGGGCATCGGCTAGTTCAAGTTCTTGACACAATGCACACATTCATACATATGTATATGGAATTAAGGAATTTCAAAAAATTAACCCAATTAAGAAAATATTTTTGAAAAGAATCGACCAACCAACCTATCATATGCCTGATGTAATTTAATTTTTTTAATGCCCATTTAAATTGAACTACGTAGGTTAAGTGATAAGTTTCAATTCATAAAAAAAACCAAATATTTTTTAATACAAAGATAAAATGTCGCATAATTAATTGCGATAAAAGAATTTCGAACTTTGATAAATAATTCGAACATGTGCATGCTATTAGCAATATTATAGAAACAATTCAACGTATCCGAAGGAATCAGTATTCGTTCGTAGTTTACCTACGCACTAGCAAACTTAATGTTTTCTTTATTTAATTGCTTGATTTCGTTTGATATACTCAATTCACAATTAATAAATTGTCAATGAAAAAGAATTTTCGACACTTGGCAACGATGTTTTAAACCTTTCTTGTGTGAATTACTATTTCAGAACATATTTTATGCATGTGAATCAAAAACGAAATTCATTTATAAATACGTTATAAATTATACCCAAACAATATTCATAAAATCATCACAACCATCATCATGACAATAAGTATAGTGATGATGATGATAATTTTGATTTCGTATGTCCACCGTCTCATATGTATTGTTATTTGCGAAGGAAGCAAAAAAAAAAAAAAAGTCAAAGACCCATCCATAAAAGCTCATGGGGTCAATTGATTTATTCAATTATCGTACATTTAAGTTTTTTTCTTTTTATAATTCATTTAAAAATCAACTGAAACTGTTAATTTTCAATAGAAATTTTGGAATTTTCTCTGTAATATTTGTCATACGTGTCGAGCGAATAAAAGTTACACAGACTCGAAATGGAAATATGTTTTTATTATAATTTTAAGAGTAATTGTTTAAAATGTACAACAAATTGTTTTAATTATTATATTGCATGCAATATTTGTTTTCTCTTTTTTAATTTTTAACAAATCAAACAAATTGAAAACTGTTCAGTAGATGGTAAGTGGGGTATATGATTAATATCTCTTCAATTTCGATCATTTTTAGTAGAAAACTTTGTAATGAAGCTGCGGTTGGTTAAAACTTCACATTTAAAATCTAAATTTTAAAAGTTTTTAGAAACAGTTCGTTTGAATTCATCGGGAGGGTATTTCTTTACATAGTTCACATTAGAGATGAGCGATCCAGTGACTTTTGAAGAACGTTGTACTCAGTGAACGTGATTTGTTAATCACTGTTCTTTAAAACAGTGATTGTGATCACAGTATTCCAATAATACAATAATGACAATAACGTATTTTATTAAGTCGTAAGAAAGAGACAACTAGATACATACATACTACGAAAAGACTACTAAACAAAATCAAAGTGGTGTCATCAATGTTATTATTTTTAATGTTATTTTTTTTTTAAATGAAGTTTGACAATAAAGTTTCACAGAAAGTTCACGTATAAAAGACAAAAGTAAATAATCAGCATCATCTACGAGTAATTCTGCCTCGCTCAAAATAAAATGAAATAAATTTGAGGATGTAACAATTTTGAAAGAACGACATTATTAGTAACTGTTATTTGGCAATTACAATCACTGTAGTTACCAGTGAATTATCAATCACAGTGATTAAATCACAGTTTTGAAAATATCGCTTATCTCTAGTTCACATTGAACAGTTTTCGATCAGTGTAGCAATTAACTGGACATCGGAGAGTCGATACCTGATACCTTCGCACTCCACTTGCAGGATATCCAAAACCGTATCCAAATATAAGAGAACAAGCAACTTATTGCAGTTATTACAGATAATCTCTAAATACACTGAATTCTTTTGGAACGATATCTGCATATGTATTCGTGAAAAGGGAGAAGAAACTATTCACAATGTTTCCAGCTCTGTATAGTAATTCGCAGAATGTGTAGTAATTCTTTAGATATCGTTTTTACAGCGATCTCGATTTTGTGAAACACGATGGCTTAGGTGGCCTATGAGACAGGAACAGTCGCTGGTACTGGGTATATTTTTATTACAAAGATCCTTATTCCCTACGAACGATCCCGCAATTCTAATTTAACATTCTATAGAATGTAGTTTGAATTATTTTATACATTTTCATACACACATATCTAATATATAAAATTCTCGTGTCACGGTGTTAGTGGTTAAACTCCTCCGAAATGGATCGACCGATTTTCATGAATTTTTGTGTGCATATCGGTTAGGTCTGAGAATCGGACAACATCTATTTTTCATATCCCTAAATGTTAAGAGGGCGTGGCAAATCGTTAAAATAGAACAACTACAACTCCGTCAGCGCTACCCATGATTCGGACCTCTTATAACGTACCGACTTCATTTAAATTTTGAACTAGACAGATAGATCCACACACTTATAGTAAGTTAGTTACTTTTATTTAACTGTTTTATGCAGCGTATTACAATAAATATATAATGTGACCTGTTTTGGGTAATAAAAAAATCAATTTTTGGCGGGACGAAGTTCGCCGGGTCAGCTAGTTATTTCATACATTTTCATACACACATATTCTCTATAAAAATATTATTAATGAAAATCTCAAAAACTTTTATAGCATAGAATAGATACTCGTGCAATTTTAACTAAAAAATATTTATGAACATCAATACAACTTTTAATATGGACTCTGCATATATGATTAAAGACTTTATTTAAAAACTTTCTTATAGGGGTGAATGAACTTATATTTTTTCTGTATAATTTTGTCATATAAATAAATAAATTAAAAAATGTATCGTATACGACAATATTATTGTAAACACATATAAAACTAATATCTAATTTATACTAATTCTATACGTGTCATATCACACTCTTATTCATTATTTTTTAGAAAAATTCTAATAAATTAGTCAGCAATTAAAATTTACACGCAATTGTTATTAACTTTTGATTGTTCGAAATAATTTAAGGAAAATTAAATTTCCAAAACAAAAATTATAAATTTAAAATTTTATAAATTATAGTATTTAAAATATATAGTAAAATATACATACATACAGTGTATCACTAAAGTGAGTATGCAGCATGAAAATAATTAAATACTCCAATTTTTTTTCCAAAAATATACAGAAAAATATATTTTTTTACACTTACAATGAGAGTAAATATCATATTTTTGGCTCAGATGGGTGTCAAAAAGTGTGGAGAAAAGTGAACACTGAGCTCGATTCAAAAAATATGGCTGCCACAATAAAACATGGTGGTGGATCGTTATATGGTTTTAAAAAACAACTTGCATCAAAGTGCAGCTAAATTGGGACTAACAGGATCATTTGTATTCCAACAGGACAATGACCCTAAATATACAGCCCATATCGTTAGAGAATATCTTTTGTATTATATGCCAAAACAACTAAAAACTCCGCCATCAAGGTTGAAGTCAGTCAAAAAGGCAAAGGGCTATCCAACAAAATATTAAATATCAGCCTGACTTCAAAAATTGAATCATAGTGCCAATTTTTGAGAACTGCATACTTACTTATGTGACCTGAATTCTAACCATTTTGTTAATTATATTGTTATTAACTAGTAATGAATTAGAAACATTTTTGTTCCTTATTATTTTTCTTAAGTTTATATATAAAATAAATGAAAAAATATAATGTTTGTATTTTTATTTCAAATCTTAAGCAATTTTTCCAATCATTTCAAATATATATATCGCTGCATACTCACTTTAGTGATACACTGTATATAGTAAATAGTATAGTAGTCAAATACATAGCACTCCATTGACAGCATCATTTTTTCTCTTTTATTGTTATTAAAATATCTTGCATTTTCCTTATTACTACTACTACTCAAGTTTCTAATTGAAATCCTGCTATTAGTTGTGCGAAACAATGCAATAAAACCCCCAATATATTAAGACGCACAGAAACTTATAATGATAGACGAAAGGCTCGAGTTCAAATCCCATGTCAGACATCAAAACGAAAATATGAAAAATATTTCTTCGGCGACTTCCTCTCAGCAAATTTCTTGCAAAAAAGGTCTGAGAATAAAAATTGCCATGAAAAGCTTCACAAAAATCTGTCGTTCGGACTGTAGGTCCCGCCACTCATGTATAAAATTAAAGCACACAACACGAGTGGTGTGAGAAGCTAGGACGTTGTACAATGGGTCAATTTGACCTCCGGGTACTGTAATTGTCATAGTTGACAAGTACACATCCTCTAACCTAACCTAACCTTCTTCTAGGCATATTTATTGAAAAAAGACAATTTTAATACTTCATTGCAACTAGAAATTTATAGAAGCATCCTTTCAATCCTCCTTTTATTGATTTAATTGAAAACATAACGAAAACAGTTACCAAGCCAGGACAGACGATCTGGGAGATATCGTTTAGCGTTTGATGAATTTATCCTGAAACCGTCAAGTAGAAGCTCTAATTCGAACTACAATGTCTACAATCAAACCCGACATTAAGACATGAATTTTTTATCAGTGAAATTATGATTTAGAGTCAATAATTTCTCAGCCAGCATAATCAGCGGTTTTCACCATGTCTAATTTTTCTGTTCCTTTAAATAAAAAACCACACGCTGAGAAACAGCTTATTTTCAAATACTAAGAAGGTATCGAATTTTTCAGAAAACAATAATAAACGTATTTAAAAAATTATTGAACAAAATGTTAACATAATTCAATAAAATTTATCTAAGCATATCACCTCTTTAAATAAAGTGATACTTTAAGTTGTGGTTTGTATACATTGAATTAGATTGACAGATTACTTTTAACTTTTAATGTAGGACGACACATTATAATATTATTGGTCAATTCACACAAGCCGTTGTATGGTTGTATTGAGTGTATTGTTGGACGATTATACAACAGTGTATGCTTGTTGTTGATAATTTTCATGTAAAAATCCGATACACTTATACTTTAAAAGTTGTATTGGTTTCGTGCTATCAAATTGTGTGAATGAAAAAAATGTGTACATGTTTTCATATGTTTTTCAACACTTATACACTTTTTTTATATGTTTTTCAAAAGTTGTGTTGGTTTCGTGCTATCAAATTGTTTGAATGCCAAAAAAATTCATTTGGAATACCAAATACACAATACAGCATAGCATTGAGCGTTCACAAACAACCAAGTGTATTCTCATACAACATAAACGATACAAAGTCGTGTGAATTGCCCATATGTATTATATAGGGTATAGTTATTCACAAAACAAAATTGAAAAGAAGCCTTTAAATTAACTCATCTACTCCCATAAATAATTGTTACAATACAATTAAAGATAGTAAATGAAATAATTAAAATAAGAAAAATCCTATCCTATATAAGTTTTTCTAGAACTGTAGAAAAACTTTCTTAGTTTTTACAATCTTTTTTTATTATATGATTATTTATTGTGCGATGATTTCAATTGAAATTAACAATTTCAAAAATGTATACAATAGTTATAGAAAATAGAGTAAGAACAACAACTAGAATACATTTAAACATTAAAATGACGTAGTCTGTATACAATTAGTCTATCAATTTTAATAAAACTTTATATTCACAAGAAATTATTTGAACTGTTTGTCATAAGATACTGTGTGAGAGGGCAAGTGAGATTGTAAAAGTTAATTATATAAGCCGACTTAAGCGACAACTATAATAGGCTGGATTATAGGATCCATTCAGTAAGTAAGTAAGTAATAAAAAGTATCATTTTTGAAGATTATCAAATAAAATTTAGAGAAAGAAAAAAAGAACCGCAGCCTCCTCCATGGACTACTTATAGCCATCTACTTCATATAGCCATCTTTGCACAGAATCCCAAGTTTTATAGCGTAGTTGCTAAAGAGAATGCCGACAACAAACATCTTATGGGATCCATACATACGAAGTCGAAAAATCAAAATCAAAAGATCAAGTTTTACGGGTTTGAGCTGTCCGTTAAGTAAGAAAAAAAATTGGTCTTTAATACGTTGATGCTCACCACGAAATTGACGAAGGCACTCAGAAACATGCTTCGTTTTTTTTTTTTGTTTAGTTATTTAAATCTTGGCGAATTTGATGGAGATTTAATACTTATAGATTAAAATTATAGTTTTTTTCTATAAAATTTTTTAAAGTAAAGGTGGACGTCTATAGCCGTCATTTGCTTTTCATAATATTAGTTCCATTGATGTGAAAATGACGGCATTAGACGTCCGAATACCGAAAGATATTTTTTGAAAATAATTTAGAAAATCATGATTTATATTAACTTTTATTAACTTAAATTCATTTTTACACAAAATTCATAACAAAAATAAAAAAATTCATTTTATAAAGCTTAAATAAAGTAAAAAATCGAATATTATTCACATATGTATGTACTAACAACAAAATAAGTGGTACGGCTCAAAGCATTCGGGACATAGAGCTGGCTTTTCAGGACACGTTTTACATCTATATTTTGTTTCTTTTCGAATGATATATTTTGTTTCTTTTCGGCGATATGAAGAATATCTTTTACAGTTTTCCGGTTGTTCACGTAAACTTACAAAAGATGTGTTAGATGTTTTTTGTGGTCTGTCATATGTCACTTTAGATATTAGTTGGTTGCCATTAGAAATATCTTTGGGTAACCTTATTAGCGATCTAATAAGAGACTCCCGAAACTCAAGGAACTTTACATTTTTGTGGAATTTTTTATACAGGTAATATGAATTCCAAACACATAGATCTAATACATGGAAAATTACTTTTTTGTACCAACGAATGCTCTTTCACGGTGAAGAATAATATGAGATCATCTGATCGCATCTATCTATTCCTGACATATTTGAATTGTAATCCGCTATGTGATTTGGCTTCATTTTGATTTTTTATGTTTATTTGTAGTAGCAATCATAGTTGGGTGATGATCAGAGATCAGCAATGAATCGTATTTTCGCTACTCATAGGTACTTATGAAATTTTGAGTATGAGTGAGTCAAAAGTATTAAAATTCAACTACTCTGATTCATTCGTACTCGCTACAATATTGATTTATAAGTATAGGTTGCAATGAGTATGAGTACAAAGTTGACATCAAACTCACAACATTCGATTCATTGTTTGATTCATACGCCTACTCATTCAGATTCATAAATTTAGAAAAATACTTATAATACTTACGAATGATTCGAGTCACTCGAATCATTCATCAAAATTTACAGTAGTAGTTATTGTTGCATTTACAAACAAAGAAGAAAGAAAAGACAAAGACAGCAAGCAAAGCACACACACAACCTTCTAGCGAGTATAGTGTTGTGGTCGTACTCGAATCATACTTATTTTGTGCTTCGTGTATATGTTGAATCATGGAGAGTCGAAATCAACAACATCGTGCGTATTGTTAAGTATGAGTACGATGAGTATTTCTAACTTTGAATATGAGTAGTATGAGTATGATCTTAAAATAAGTATGAATACGTATAAGTAGCTGAAATTATAAGTATGACTCGAATCTACTCATCGTTTTGAATACTCGTTGCTGATCTCTGGTATTGACGGCTATACACGTCGTTAAAATCTACATGCGTTCTTATAGCAACAAAATCATGAATCTAAAAATAAATGAAGAAATATAAGTATAATATTTTCCTTTTAGAATATTATTGAGTGAATTGGTAGAAATCTAAATCAAACTGAATTACAACTAAATTTTTATTTTATAACTCTAAATTTTTTCGACGGTTATAGACGTCGTTTGCATTTACGTGCACTCATACATGACGTCTATAGACGTCATTTACGTCAACGTGTTAAGTATTATACTATAGTTTGGAAAAATATTTCATTTAATTAATTCGTTTTAATTGAACATTTTATTTGTGGGAAGATAGACTATTGAATTCTACATTGAATTCACTGATGCTTGAGATTTTTACAGTGGCAATATTTCTATTTAATTAAGTTTAACTGTTGTATATAATTAAAAAAAAATTTGTAAAGTATATGTATATCAATATATACATTCCTTAGTGTAATTGCACTTATAAATTTACTGATTAAATTATTACAGTACACACGTATGTATGTATGTTTTCAAAAATCCATAGACAAGTCTTTTAGTAAAATTTATATGGCGTTATAAATAAATTTTTAAAGAACTCTCAGTGGGTAAAAATTTTGTAAAAAAACAAAAGATTATTAATCAATTTTTTTTATTAAAAGTTCTTAAAATTTAAACAAAAATAAATAAGGAAAAAAAAACAATTGAATACTTCACTTCACAAATTGTAAATGCATATTCACACCAATCGCTGAAGTGATAAGAATTGTTTAAAAAATATGTATATACCTACATATGTACTATATGTATGTATGTATTCCTATTCAACAAATTTTCAAAATTTAAAACAAATTTTGTTTTCTTTGCCTTGCAATCAATTTTTGTCAACATGTACTTAAACATTTATTTTTATATTTGTTTACAAGTGTTGCCTCGTGACTCTATTCACTTATCGGGTCCGCCTTAGTGCTTATTTCGTGAATGGTAATACTTAGCTCATGTCTGATTTGACAGATAATTAGTTTTATCCTTCCGCTGAACGAATATGCTTGTGTATACGCTTGAACAACGCTGGGAAATATTGCGACATTACTTTGAAAATTATGGTAATGTTGCAGAATGTGTGCGAAAAAATCATCTTTTCAGATGAAGCTCATTTTGATCTTGGAGGGTATGTAAACAAGCAAAATTGTCGCATTTGGGGCACAGAAAACCCGCACGCATACATTGAAAAGCCGACGCACCCAAAACGAGTTACTGTTTGGTGCGGATTTTGGTCCAGAGGCATAATTGGGCCATTTTTCTTCGAAAATGAGCAAGGAGTGGCCGTTACAGTCAATGGCGATCGTTATCGGGCTATGTTGAACGAATTTTTGTTCACAAAAATTGACGAGGAGGATATTGGCAACATTTGGTTTCAACAGGACGGCGCTACGTGCCACACAGCCGAAGCTACACTCGATGTTTTGCGTCCTGTTTTTGAAGATCGCATTATCAGTCGCAGAGCTGATGTCGTTTGGCCACCTCGAAGCTGCGATTTGACAACGTTGGACTAATATTTGTGGGGTGCCGTCAAAGATAAGTGTTACGCCGACAAGCCAGAAACAATTGACGCTTTAAAGGACAATATTCGTGAAGCCATTGGTGAAATACAGCTGCACACAATCGATAATGTGCTTAAAAATTGGACCGATCGTGTAGGCTACTGCTTGGCCAGCCGAGGCAGCCATTTGAATGAAATTATTTTCCATTATTAACCGGAAGGATTGTACTTTCAAATAAAAAAAGAAATTTGAGAAAATATTCAGTAGTTTTTTTTTAAAGCATTTAAAAAAAAATGTTATTTGGCGGACCCTTTACTATTTTCTTTAACTTTCGCACCGTGATGATAAGAGTCATCTCATCAAAGGTAGAAACTCCAACTAAATAGTTTTTAAAATTTATAAATTCAAGAAAGCAAGCTAGTATATTGACCTTTTTATGAACTAGTTTATTGACTAAATATTTACTAGTCTAGGTAATTACTTTTATCCTTGTTTATAAAACTAAATGTGTCGAAATTGATTTTATAAATTTTTGATGACTTTGTAATTTGAAGAAGGTTCAAATAATAAACATATCAACAATATCATACATTTCCATTTCTACCCCATCATCACTATAATCAGATTCACTTTCAGAATAAGTACAACTTGATTTTTTAATGTAAGTAACTTCTAATACTGCCAAATAAATGGCATGATTCCAGCAAAAAAATGCCTTCTACTGGACTATCTGCCACAAACCGTTTCATCACATTGGGTCCGTCCGATATAGTTGCTACAATGTGACTTTCGAAACACAAATTGAAATCTTCTAGGCGTTTTTCCACCAACATTCTTATATTATCTGCGTTACAGTTTCCTGTTATAGGTACTAATCCCAAATTGTAAAATCCCTTACCGCGTAAACATATTTAGAAATCTTCGTTGTGAAACGTTTGTCCATTCATCTAATACTAACGAAAATCTTCCATTTTTTGAAATTTCAATTGAAATTTCTTTTATAATGTTGTCTGCTACATTTTTGTAATATTTCAAAATTATAATATAATCGTTGAAAATTTTAAAATCGCTAGTTTTTCCAAAAAAGTGTACAAGAATACGTTAATTTAAAATTTCCCGTATTTTCCGGGAATATTTAAAAAATTTCCCGGGAAATACCGGAAATTCCCGAACCCCAAACTCTACTCGTGACTCTATTCGCTTACTATTTTTATTAATTCTCGGACCGAGATGATAAGGATCACCTCATCAAAGCTAGTTAGTGTTGAAGCGCCAACTAAAAAGTTTTTAAAATTCTATCCTTTGGTTTATAAATTCAAGAAAGCAAAATTATTACAATTACGAGATATTTTATAATTTATGGATTCGAATGATTGAATTTCGTTCGTTCATCTCTTTTATTAAATTTTTTTTTTAACAAATTTATGATTTTTTTTCAAAGAATTATGATTTCCGTATAATGAATTATTAAAACAAATAAAATGAAAATAAAACACACACAATACACACAAACTTGATAAATTCATTCAAACGACTGACACCTGCTCGTCTTTCTATGCATTGATTGAAATTTAATAAAAAGAAACAAATGATTCAATAATAATATAAAAAAAAAACCATACAAATAATAAATAAATAAATGTAACTGAAGTAACAAACTGAACTAGAATAATTAATAAAAGCAAAAATTTATTTTTTTTAGGCTCTGTATCAATTAGAATGCACATAAATGATCTTGAGGCTAATTACACAGCCCTGCATGGGTTTTGCAAATAAGATGGCTTCAGGTGTTTCCGAAGGCATTTTGCACACTGAACACGAATCTGGGTTCAAAAACTTTCCATCACGTTAGGTTTTCGAAAAAAAGTGGGTTGAAACCCCAAATAATAGCGTTTTTGAACATTTTTGAAAAATTGTAGAGCTAAACACTGACGTGCTAGAACCATCGCTATTGTCAGAAATTGACAATTGATCTTTGCTCTTTAAAATGAGCCCAAAGCCAAATTGTTTGCATGCACCCTTAAAGTAGGGGGTGGGTTTGTGTCAAGGGGTTCAAGAGAAAAGGAAGCACATTACGGAGGTCCTTAAAAATTAATTAGATTTACTTGAAAATTGTTACTCCGGGGTTTTTGGGGTCGCTGATTACAGATCTTCATTCAGATTTTAAAAAGTCAAAATGGCCAGATTCGTGTTCAGCACGCAAAATGACTTCGGAAACACCTGGAGCCATCTTATTTGCACAAAAGAAGTCCAAATTTGTAGGGCTGTGTTATTGTAAAATATTTAACAAATTATTATCAATTTAAGTTCGTCTGGGCGTTAAATCTCAAACATGAATGTACATATGTATGTATGTACATATGTATGTATGTACTTATATACACGAACGCAAACGATTCATATATTCTATAAAATAAAATAAAAGATGCAGATTTTAAAAATTAAAAATGATATAAAAGAAGTTCAAAAAGTAGAATACAGTCTACATACACTACAATGCTTATCTTGTAATATTGAATCTGTATGTCGCTTTGTATACTCGTAAGAGCGATTCAATCTCGCTAAGTGACATGGGAAAAATTATTAAACAGACAGCAGATCATATTTTGTTATTTTTCTTCAATATAGCCTAAAACTTAACTGCGTAATCGAAAGAAGACAGCTCGAAATACAGCTGATCAACAAGGCATATGCAGGATATATTACCAATACCAATATAGATTCAATATGTATGTATATACCACGTGAATTATGAAATTTATTAATGTTCTTATTTGTTTGTCCATAGACTGTAAATGGTAAACAATATAGAAATGTTTATTTTTATTTACTTTATTTTTTTTTTTCATAATTTCCTTAAACTTATCAAAGTGTACAATGACTAAATAATATTCAATCTATACGAATGCTTTAATAATAAGTCGATATTTTCTTGTTTTTTTAATCGATAATAAATAAATAAAAATGTTATTGTTTTATTAAATTACAATTATAATTCGACAATTTTAAAATGACTACCTATAATCGACTATTGAAATCGGAAAAACACTGCAATTTTTAATAACAAATTAAAAAAAGAATTGGATTTTTAAATTGAAAACGTGAAAAAAAAACTATAATTTCTCACAAAATAATTGATAATTCTTAGATAAGAAAAGTATCGGGTCCGCCATCTAACGTTTTTTTTTTCAACTAGTGCTTATTTCGTGAATGGTAACACTTAGCTCATGTCTGATTTGACAGATAATTAGACAGATAATCCTTCCGCTGAACGAATATGGTTGTGTCCAATGCGTTTTCGCTTCGCTAAGTGGGCCTACGATCGACTTACAGAAGATGCCGATTTTGGCAAAAAAAAATCATCTTTTCAGATGAAGCTCATTTTGATCTTGGCGGGTATGTTAACAAGCAAAATTGTCGCATTTGGGGCACAGAAAACCCGCACGCATATATTGAAAAGCCGACGCGCCCAAAACGAGTCACTGTTTGGTGCGGATTTTGGTCCAGAGGCATAATTGGGCCATTTTTCTTCGAAAATGAGCAAGGAGTGGCCGTTACAGTCAATAGCGATCGTTATCGGGCCATGTTCAACGAATTTTTGTTCACAAAAATTGAAGAGGAGGATATTGGCAACATTTGGTTCCAACAGAACGGCGCTACGTGTCACACAGCCGAAGCTACACTCGATGTTTTGCTTCCTGTTTTTGAAGATCGCATTATCAGCCGCAGAGCTGATGTCGTTTGACCACCTCGGAGCTGCGATTTGACACCGTTGGACTATTATTTGTGGGGTGCCGTCAAAGATAAATGTTACGCCGACATGCCAAAGACAATTGACGCTTTAAAGGACAATATTCGTGAAGCCATTGGTGAAATACAGCTGCACACAATCGATAATGTGCTTAAAAATTTGACCGATCGTGTAGGCTACTGCATGGCCAGCCGAGGCAGCCATTTGAATGAAATTATTTTCCATTATTAACCGGAAGGATTGTACTTTCAAATAAAAAAAGAAATTTGAGAAATTTGAGAAAATTTTTTTCAAAGCATTTAAAAAAAAAAAGTTATTTGGCGGACCCTTTATATACCTACAATACAATAATAGAAAATTTAAATTTGTTTTCAATTAATAAATATCGTTACTAATCTGTATGTACATAAGAGGCATGTGTTGGGAAAGATATGATTTTGTACTTTAACAGGTTGTCATTGTTTGACTCAGTGTTGTTTAAACACGTGTGAAATAACATGTTATTTTTTATTCTTTTTCTTCGATATAAGTTAAGTGAAATATGATATAGCTGAAAGTACAAACAATGTTTGGGGTCTTGGTATTATAACAGACAATAAATATCACGGACTTTCAGTCCGTCGATTCCATATCGGGAATTTTGATGCAAATAATTAACCACATTTGACATTTCAGAATTGCTGATGCAATAATAAAAAAAAAAACGCTGATTTCGGCATTCATTTAATACTGTTGCGATATTAACTTTTATTTGAAATCATTTGAATTATGTTGGATATAAAGACGTTTCGACAAGCGGCGACAGACCAGTCTAATGCAGATCCCAGCCCTTATGCAGGTCCGCACCGGACATCATAAAATTGAGTTTTAACATTAGATTTAAAGAATTGAAGAAATTTAAAAAATACCTGTATAGCTAATAAATGTATATAATTGAAAAAGCATAAATATTATAACACAAGTTCATTGTGAATGTACCTCATATTCATAGCTTTTTTAACCCTTTGACGGACACCAAAATTTTAGGAGGCCTTCCCGTGGGACACTTGCTTTATAATGATGTTATGAAGGAAACAATTTATGACGTATATACACGTCATGTCCCCCCAGAAACCTTTGTTATGACGTCTATAGACGTCAGTGTCCGTCAAAGGGTTAAATAGATTTTATTTAATCAACTGATGGCGTATTTGTAATTTAATATATTTTGTCTATCTTAAATTAATATAAAAATAAAATAGGTATATTAAATTTAACCAAAACGTTTAATTAATATACTTACTTACATTAGATAAAAACAGTTAGTTTAGCTCGATGTCTGGTTAAGCGAATTCAATTTACAAAATTATTTGTTTTTTATAACTAAATAATTGTTTTAATTAAAGCACAAAATAATTTTTCCAAATTTCGTTAAATCTTGTATGGATTTTAAACACAACAAATTCTCAATTTTTTTTTTTATACACAATTCTTGTCAATTTCCAGACAAAAATGAATGATATTCTGTGATTGCAACAAAATGCGCGTTTGCTTATCTTTAAACGTTAACCCCTGTAATTTGTAATGGTTGTGATAATCATGTAATAATTCCTTATTTTTCTTCTTATCCACTTTTGTGAGTGGAAATAATTTTTTTTTTTTTACACAATAGAACACTCTAATATCATTTGTTGTTATATTATTTGGAATTTGAAATCAAATTAGTATTTCTCTTAATTCTACACACACCCACACGTAATTCTCATACAGTTTAATTGGAAGAACTATTGAGAGTCGTCTGAGTACTGAACCGTGTTGACGAGTGGTTTGATAACGACTGTGGTTGGTACTGACAATGAATGTGCAATGAAAATGCAAAAACAAATTTTACTGAAATAATAATTACAACAATAGCAGTGAGAACAGAAACATTATAACGAAGCTTCGTTATAGACGAACAATTTTTTGTTTGTGTCTTCTGTTTTCTTGATATCAGTGATGGAGATATTTGTTGTTGTAGCTGATATTACATTCTATGACTCAGAGAGCAAGAGAACGTTCTTTAGTTTAAATGTGAAATGTCGCTTTCTCTCTCTAGATTTTCTATAAAATTCGTTTATAAATACTTTAAATTATTTGATAAGGAAAACAAATAGAAAAGCTTTCTCTTAAGAAGTATACAGTGGGATCGAACGATAAACAAATTTCCACACAGTTTTACTTGAAAAGGATTGAATTGCCAAACAAGATAAAAATTAATGTGATGTTTTTGTAACACAGGCTATTTCACTTGCCTGCCTGTTTGCATGGAAAACACAAACAAAAACACTCAATTTTGTTTGTGTTTCCCTTATAAACAGGCAGACAATTGAAATAGGCTGTGTTACAAAAACATCACATAAATCTTAAACAAATGTAAGGAAAAACTAACAACATTGAAAACAAAATGAATATTTAAAATTGATGATAAATGATAATAATGATGATAAATATTAGATAATATATTCGATCAGTCACTTGCATTGCCTTTTCTGTCTCTTAAGAAGTGGCTCTTAAATATGTCCTACAATATATTTCGTTTAGAAGAAAAGTTTACAGAGATAAAATAATTATAAAATATTACAACTCCCTCAGATAAAGGTACAGAATTTGTCTCATTACAATACATGAATGGTGAGGATGATAATGAATGCGATGATGATTCATTGCCCAGCTTTCGTAAGCTCGAGATCCTAACATTTTGGGAAAGACACTTATACCAGACATTATTCAATTTAGAGGAGTGGACTGGAAGAAGATAAGAAAGTTTCTTCGAAATAAAGAAGCCCTATAAAACAGAATTATATAAGTATGTTTAGTACCCCTAATGGAAAGCGCACAACTAGTCTACTTCATGATGTACTTCATGGTGTATGTATGTCGATATGCATGAGATCCTTGGCTGTTCTATTCTCCTTCAATCTACCTACTTATCTAATACAAGTTTGATAAGAAATTAAATATGTATAAGAAATACGACCAAGTAAATTAAGTTCTGAAAGGAAGTAAGGATTTTCTTATCATTACGTTTTTCTCTCTTTACTGCTAGTTTAAACATATTTTATATACATATGTATGTATAATTGATTTTTGTAAACTAAAATGTCATCACGTTTTTTGATTGATAAACCTACACTGATAATTGCGATCCAATAATATTGTTTTAAAATATAATAAGAATTTCAAACATATTCGAATTTTTTTTTACTTTAAAATTAGTTCATATCTATTAGATTAATTTAAATACTTAGATGCCTAGTAAATTAATTCCAAGACTGCGCAGACATATTTCTAGATTAAATTAAGTTTGTATCAACGTGAATAAATTGTAACAAGTGCAATCTCATTGCACACAAGTGGAACAAGCCTTTAAAGAAAAAAATTAGATTTAGGTAACACGTAAATAAAGATGTCACTTACTACATGCTTCAACGCAAAATTAACAAGTTAAAATAAAATATATTCTATTAAATCGTAAAATAATAGTAGTTTATACATTTGTAGTGCTATTTTGTTTTAGTACATTAAAAAACTTTGTCGATACATGTAAATAATCGTAATAATAGGATTTAAATATTTCCTACTTGCTATTGTTTCATGAAGCAAAAATAGAGAAACTTTAGTATAAACACACATACATAGTTTCTCCCTCTACGTATGATATTGGAAAGTAACACTTGCGTTTTTAAGCATTTAAAAACTATTTAATCCCAAGCAAGTGCATTTTAGCTGAACCAGATTATTGCTTGCATGTGTAATCTCAAAATTTGTTTTTCATTGGATT
The DNA here is from genome assembly GCA_927399465.1 of Sarcophaga caerulescens. Taxonomy (NCBI): domain Eukaryota; kingdom Metazoa; phylum Arthropoda; class Insecta; order Diptera; family Sarcophagidae; genus Sarcophaga; species Sarcophaga caerulescens. The sequence continues at coordinate 8,034,013 of OV656866.1, read as the reverse complement.
GAAAGAAGCTTTTAAAACCAAAATGAGAACAATCCTTAACCGTAGGCATATATAGTAATATTTAAAACATTTGACAAAATACAAACTGCCGGTTTGTATAACGCAAAATAGATATTTAGATTAAAAATAATAATAGCATTTTTATTCTTTTGTGTTATCCAGAAAATGTATATCTATTGACTTAATTTGTAAGGACTTCAAAACGGAAACTTCTATCCAGTAACGCAATTATTTTTTTCTTTTTGCAAAATTTTATAATACCAAACTCCAGACTTATGCATGCCTGTTCACCATGTCGAGTGATATTTAATGTCGAATCATATTTGATTCTTACACAATCTTTCATCTTATCTTTAGTGCAACTTTATCCAAGCATAGTAGATGACGGACGACGGGTACCTTACTTTTTTCTTTACTATAAAATTGGCCACACGACGACTTTAAGCTTCAATACAAAACATTTACAACACTTGTTCTTATCGATTTTAATTTTTTTTAATTCCAAATCAGCATTATTGGCGTTGAAAACAAGAATTTACGAGTATTATATGTTTAATAATTTTTTTTCTAAACAAAATATTGTGGTTTCCTCATGGTTATGCCATGGTCAGCTAAAGCTGGTGTCAGATCCTCAATGGCCAACGTATATTTACGATCCTTATTCGATTTCTTATCCTAAAAAAAAACATCTCAATAATGAAATATATTTGAAACAACTTGACAAGATCACACGAACCTTGTTGGAACCATGGCTTCCAGAATGTTGGCTACTGCTCCGTGTCTTACAGTGTTGGAGGGCATCATTAGCAATGTCCGATATAAATTTTTGTGCTGTCACTGATATGATTCTGACAATACGTGGATCCACAGCTTCAAAGCCTGCACTGTGTAAATATTTCTCAGCCAGAGCATCTGGAACAGTGGGCGTATAGTCTTCCAAATGTTGTAAAAGTTCGCCTAATACTTCACCGGGTGCTGGTTCCAAACTTTCAGGGTTAATTTCTTCGGGACTTGTATCATCATCGTTACTTACAACCATTTTTTATATAAAATTTCTTAACAACTCACGCTCTAGAAATTATTTCTACCTTTGTTTTTTGTTTATTCTGTTTTTTTCTTAATTCACTGGTAAATAACAACACTGTGTATTTGTTTTTTCTTTATCTATATGGAAAATGCCATATGTAAATTGAGATAAAGATTGAGTGATGCCAACTTTTATTTAAAATAAAATTTAATACCGAAACGATAGAACTATATCGTGATTTTTATATAAATTGTTAATATTAAAGAATATTTTGTCATAAAAGACGATATGCATAAGAAATATCAATACATTTTATGCGTAAAAGTAAAATTTGTTTAAATTTGCATTCCAGTGTAATATTACGATTTTTTGAATGCGAATGGATTTTGCCTCCAAGTCTGGCATCACTATTGAAAATAATCAAATAAAGTCTTGCATCACTGTATTTTGGCAACTTTAGATTTCTTGTTTTTGTTTAGTTTTTTGTAAACACTAAACGCAACATAAAGTAATCAAACTGAATAATTTTGCAATGATTGGCACAAACTTTGGAATATATCGTCCAGCCAATGCCAGTTCTAATGCAAATGGCAATAACTTAGCTGGACCACCAGGGAATATAAATCCTGCTCAAGAGGTAACCTAGTCTTATAATTACAATGACTTTTATTTAATACTAACACTTCTTGATGTAATTTTATCATTAAAGGGCTCTCAGTTAAGTGATTTTATGCTGCAATTGGAGGACTATGTACCCACTGTCCCAGATGCCGTAACTGCATTTTATTTAAATTCAGCTGGCTTTGATTCGAATGACCCTCGCATTATACGTCTTATATCGGTGGCCACACAAAAATTCATTTCTGATGTTGCCAATGATGCTTTACAGCACTGTAAGACCCGGACAAATAATCTAAATGGGAATACAAAGTCATTAAAACCCAATAAAGATCGTAAATATACTATGACAATGGATGATTTAGCACCTGCCTTGGCCGATTATGGTGTCACTGTTAGAAAGGCACAATATTTTCCTTGATTATGTATTAATTTGAATTTTTTTTACTAATAATAATATAATTACATTATAATCATTTTCAATATCAATTTAAATACATTCAATTATAATATTAAAATTAAATCTATATTAGAGATTTTGGATACTGTGTCGTGGAGTTATTAGATGTAACGGGAGGAATATGGAGAATATTAGTCTTTTTTGTTTTACTACTTTATAGAATATGTATACTATTGACAGGTAATAAAATGTTTAAAAGAGCGCGAAGAGCCACCAGCTACGCGGAATGCTAATATAGCTGTAGCAATAGTAACAGTGAAATTAATCGAAAGGGAGGCAGCATACAATTGTTGAGCATTTAATAAAGTGATGAGACTGACGAACAAATGTGATCCAACCACATACACAATATGTATATAGTTATTGATATCGAAGGCGTTAAAGAATATTACACTCCAAAAAACGTGCAGTAAGCAAATGGACAATGCTTGGGCCGCTGAAACCATAAAAAAACTTTCCGATCCACCATTTAAACCCAATGTTCCAGGACCAGTCTAAGAATAAAGTATACATGTATGAATACTTTAGCAAAGAACAGTTATTTTACATAAATAAAACTTACCAAATCAGCTAAAACATTAACTAAAGCAAACATTGCAGATATAATACCAAAACCAAAGCCCGAAACATACGCTAAGATGTGTTTATTGTCTAAAAGCCTTCTGTCATCTGCTACTGCCTCCAGACCTTCTTCGAATTTTCTTAACAATAAATATAACAAATACCGGAAGTATTCTTGGAACAATACCGAGAATACGCTGCCAAAAGCTAAAATATGTCGCAGCGGTATGACCACAAACCAAAAGAGAGACGAGGCCAGCAGAGCCAACAGCCAAAAGAAAGCGGCTACAACCAATATTATAACACGTATGGGTTTATTGGCAATAGTAAATAGAAACAATGCGAGAGGTGGTCCAAAAGCTACCATAGAACATCCAAAAAACTCCGGTAATGTCATTATTTAAAGATAAACACTAAATTTTAAAGTGGATTCGTCAATGTAAACGAGAAATTAAATTTGCAACCCACGAAAAGTAAAACAAAAATTAGTCAACGCAAAACAAAAACAATACAGTTGTATACTTAGAGATGCCAGATTGTAATTTCAGCAAAATAAAGGCTTAATATGAGGATCCAGATAAATTGCCTTTCCTTCTTTTGTAAAAAAAGATTTTTATAAACCATATTTATGGTGCATATATACAACTGAATAAATTTAGACATGAATATTTTAGTAGCCTCTATCCTTGATTCGTGTTCATACTATGATGGATGGCTAAAATAATCTGGCCACGCTTAAATGATTCATACTGACGGACAAAAAGCAAAAACAAAAAAAATTCAAATTTTCTTTTCAACTAAACACCCATTCATTCAATTATTTTCCTAAAGACACATTCAAAATCAATCGACCGGCTGATCAGAAAAACAAATAAATTTTTGAAATAAACAATTTAGTTCCATTGAATATTAAACAACAAGAGTCAAAATGTTGCAAACCGATGATCTAAAAGATGAGGAAGGGCCTTCCAATACTCTGGAACATTTCACGGAATTAGAGCAGGTATTGCAAATGATTGACTCTATGCAGGGCACAGATGCACCGGGATTTGAAAAAGATTTCGAACAATATACTGAAGTGTTGACCAGGTAAAATAAGCCATTACACCAACTTGTTTGTTTGTTAACAATCTCTTTATGTCGTTGACGTTTAAAAGGTATCAAGAGCAGCCTCATTTGTTGGATATTCATTTGGAACTGCTATTAAACCGTTTGTTAGACAAAATAAGAGATCGTAGCTTACCCGAAACTCTTATGCATGCGGCCTTTAAGTATCTTTATATTATTTGCAAAGTGAGAACCTATAAAGTACTGGTGAAATTTATGCCTCATGAATTAAGTGATTTGGAGTTCGCTTTGGACTTATTGGAAAAGCAAAATCCCAAAGAATTTAAACATTGGGAAACACGCTACATGCTCTTGCTATGGATGTCTATTTTAGTACTCAATCCCTTCCATTTGTCGCGACTCGACGCTTACTCCACTACTATTAGTGAAACTACTAGTACTAATGAACTTATAACAACAAACGCTCAAAGTAAAACTAAAATGGAAAGAATCTTTGATTTGTGTAAACTGTATACGTCAACTAATGATACTTGCAGTAATATATCGGCCTATTTGTCTGCTAAATATTTTGTAAGAACCGATATAAAAGACTTGTATCTGGAGAAATTTTTAGACTGGATCATCTCGCAACATCAGGCCGATACAGTTCAAGTAAAATTTGGTCAATTAGCTGCGGTTGCAGCTATCTTAAAACATGGCAAACGTGATGATTTGCTGCCATATGCCAACAAATTATTGCAATGGATTATAAGTTGTCAATATAAAGATAGTTCGGATTTTTTAAAATACAAGTCGTATATTAAAATCATTCAGCGCATTGGTTTGGTGTATTTAAAGCCTCGCATTGCCAACTGGCGTTATAATCGTGGTACAAGATCTCTGGCAAAAAATTTAAATCAAGAGCCCTTAACATCCGAACAACAAGAAACTACAATGGGAAGTGCACATCAAGTGAAGGAAGAAGTTTGCTCTGATGAAGAGGTTGTTGTTCCCGATGCTATAGAAGAAGTTATAGAGGAATTGCTGCAAGGCTTGCGAAGTGGTGGCAATGATGTTCGTTGGTCGGCCGCTAAAGGTATTGGTCGTGTAACTAATCGTTTATCTAAAGAATTGGCCGATGAAGTAATAGGCTCTGTAATAGATATTTTAAATCCGTTAGAGCCTCATGAAGCTTGGCACGGAGCCTGTTTAGCTTTAGCAGAGTTAGCCAAACGCGGTCTTTTGCTTCCCTATCGTCTAAGAGAATTGGTGCCTCTGCTCATGCAAGCACTTTTCTATGATGAAATGAAGGGTTATATGTCAGTGGGTCAACACATAAGAGATTCTGCATGTTACATGTGTTGGGCTTTTGCCAGAGCTTATAATCCTGAAGATGTTCTCCCGTTTGTTCATGAGATATCAGCTGGCTTATTGACCGTAGCTACATTTGATCGTGAAATCAATTGTCGCCGTGCAGCCTCAGCTGCTTTTCAAGAAAGTGTGGGACGCCTGGGTAATTTTCCATTTGGCATTGAAATTTCCACAACCACTGATTTCTATTCGGTGGGTTTGAGACAAAATTCCTACTTGAATATCAGTGACTTTATAGCTCAGTTTGAGGAATATCGTAAGCCCTTAATAGATCATCTCATAGAGCGTAAAGTTAATCATTGGGATCCCGCTATCAGAGAGCTAACTGCCAAAGCACTTCACAAACTAACTCGGCGAGCTCCTGAATATGTTTCGAGCATTGTATTGGATCAATTGTTTGCCAAAACTGACTCTATAGATGTTAACACCAGACACGGCAGTGTTCTTGCAATTGGTGAGATCATATTGGCTCTAAGTAAGCTGGAAAAAGAGAGTCCAGACAAAGCCTTGAATTTCCTTTCGAATCAAACCATAAGCAATGTAAATGAACTTCTATTAAAATTTATTCAACGAGATCTATTTCGCGGCATGAGCGGAGAAATTATGAAGCAATGTTGCACTGATTTCATTCGCAACTGTAGTTTGGCTAGAATCGATACAACACCGCATTGTTTAGGTAAGTTGATTATAATATTTATACATACATATATGCCCTGTATTTCACCGATCCTTTGGCAGAAAAAAAAAATGTGAAACAACCGAACTTCATTGCAAGTGAATTGTAAGTGAAGCTTAGTTGCAATAAATTTCGTCGTTCCATTGAATACTTTCAATAAATAGTATTTTATATTCGTTAACATTTTATTAATCATTTATTTTTAGAATCTTGGCAAGAAATTATTGATAAATGTTTACTCAATAAAACTGCCCCCATACGTGAGTCAGCTAGTTTGGCTTTTTCTGAATTATGTCAAACGTACTACAACACTTCCGAACGCAGTGCTGCTAATGCCGAAATCATAAGATTCTATCTAAAGGGTGCTGATTGCGATGTCGAAGAACATATACGTATGGGTTATATAAGTGCTTTGGGCGTATTGCCTCGTTTTATGTTAATGCCACATTTGGATTCTGTATTGGAGTGTTTAATAAAACATTCACTAACTCCCTTCCAAGCTCTAATGGAAGGTGAGCTGTTAAAGGAAAAAGAAAATCACCATACGCAAAATTGGAGCGAAGCTCGAAGGGATAGTGTGAAAGCCTTAAGTAATTTGGTAAAAACAGTTGGATATGACAAAGATGACAAAGGTACATTTTCTTTTTATTAATATATTACATATGAAATTATATTTAAAATATTCTTGTTATTATTATTCTTAGTATCATTTGCCAATCCTAAATATCTGACAAAAGTAATTGATTGCTATTTAAAAGCTATGGATGAATATACTCTAGATAATCGAGGTGATATTGGTGCCTGGGTGAGAGAGGCTGCTATGAATGGTATTTGTGTTTTAGCATTATTTGCTTTGGTATATAAACGTTCACATTTTTGTTTTTTTTTTTCAGCCATTTATGATCTGTTAATATCTTGCCCAAGAGATATTATACAACCCACACATATCCATGAAGTTATTTTGGATTTTATGCAACAATCTGTGGAAAAAATCGATCGTACTAGAGGTTTAGCAGGTCGCCTATTTTGTCAGTTGATACACTTAGAACCTCGTCTACCACATATACAGCATCATGATCGTTTGCGAGAAATTTTTCCTGCAGATGCCAAAACTGTTTTGTGGTTATTTGCTGATCATACATTCCCTTTATTCTGTGCTTTACTCGAATTACCCGAATACTCTAAACGCATATTATTAGGCCTTAGCGCCAGTATTGGTCAATTGACAGAGTCATTGATTAAATACTCTTCGGCAGCTTTCTTTCAATTTCTACGCAGTCATCCTGCAGATGTGCCACGACTTTGTCATGAAATTGTTATGAATTTTGAAGAGAATCTTCTAAATGAACGTGTAACGTATCCCATGTTGAATTTTTTGGATATTATAATAGCATCAGGTATTTAATAAAACAATGCTTTCCCTTATTGCTGTTCACTGTATTTTTCTGTATTTGTTTCCTTCACAGGCATTATAAATTCTGTACTGCTAGATGAATCATCTACGTTTGCCGATGAAATTTATCGTCTTTTGAACTTGGAAATTAAAGGCCATAAGAAGCTTTACAAGCTAGTGTCTAGCATTAATGTTTTCTGTCAGCTGGTACAAGTTCCTCGTTTATGTAAGAAAATTCTTTCGAAATTATCCATATTCCTGGGTTTAACCCATGTACACATACGTAAAACTACTGCTACCAAACTGTATGAAGCATTGGCCCTACACGGCGAAGTTTGTGACATTTCTGAGGAAAACATGGATGAAATATTAAATTTACTATCTGAAACAGACTGGGGTTTACCATTGGTCGAAATAAGGCCATTACGCAATCAACTATGTGAATTGATGGGTATTAAACCGCCAATGTCAGCTGCCTCGACATCTGCTACTGGTAGCAGTCAAAATATTTAAATTTTCATGAATTCGTATTAAATTCTGTATCTTTTTCAATATTTTGCTTAACGTTTATAACTGTATTAGAATTACGATTTAAAAAAAAAAAATTCTGAATTTAAAATACTAATAAATTCCATCTCGATTCAATATGTGTCATCAGTCTATTTCGATTTCAATAACTCAAATAATCTTTAGATACGAACAGGTCTTTCACGTCTTCTACTGTCTTAAGAGTGGCCAATGTGTCTTCTGTACTCTAATTTCAAACGCCGCAACCTATCAAATTGCAGAAAGGGCAGTTTAGGCGACAAGTAATGTCACGTAAGCCACCTGTTTTGACTATCTCCGTATAACAAAGGATGTGAAAGTGTTCGAATTCCATAGAAGACTTGCCAACGGCGTTGTCAAAATTTTTCAGCCTCACCCGCAATAGGAGTTGACGCAAAATCTCAAGCCGTCTGATGATGGTGTACATTGACAAATATGTTAACGAAGTCGACGAAGACTAGACATGACAACGCTTCTATAAGCTAGTTTGCTCATTTCCAAGATCTGTTTAATAGGGGATGGATTATAATGGCTAACGCTTTAATATCAAAGTTAACAGTTATAGTACCACTTCACATATGAAATTAACTTGTTTTCTTTTAGTTTTTATACGGTTAAATGGACTTTTCCTGAAATAAGTTTTATTTAATTCCCAGCCAATGTATCTTAACACAAAATATTAACTTTTCATAATTTAATATTTTCCTTTTAATTTGTTTTATTAAAATTATTCTATTTAACATAAAACTATTGCTAAATTTCTTTTTATTTTATTATTTTTAGTTTATGTACTTCTTTAAAATTTCCAAGTTTCAATGTATCCTTCTAATTTTAATTCTATTAAAAAATAATAAAAATTAAAAAATGCTTTGCGAGTTAATTGTAAAAAATTTTGAATTTTTTTCGATAACTTTAAAATACTTATAAGTTAAAATAACTTAAAATACAATGAGCGTCCTAAACAATCGTTTACTTTAAATGGTTCATTCTTTCAAACAAATTAGAAATTTTGTTATTGAAAACAATGTAAGAGATAGGAAGAGATAGGAAGATAAAACAATAAATAAATTCACAAGAAAATACATTTAAATAATGATCATAAAAAATATAAACGATTAGAGGTTTATTTAAATAGTCACACAGTTTCTTAGTGGTTTTTAAATGGAAAGGATATTAATTTTGTGTACCCAAAATTAACGAAACAGACGTGTAAAGGTTTTCAGAGCAATCGTAACTGATTTTGTTGAACTCGACCTGCATTAGTACGAAAAGAAAATATTTTTATTTTAATTAATTTTTCAAACATGTTGACATACTGTGTGTATACTTACTTCATAACTGCATCTTTAAATTCTTGTAATTGCATATCTGTGGCGGTGACATAACCACCGCTGTTTTTCTTTGGCAAATCTTGTAAAGCTGTCTTGAGAAAAGCTTCCATTTGTTCAGGTGCAATAACATTCTTCAGTTCAGTCAATACCTCGGCTACATCAGGGAGCATATATGAGTGCAGGCAAAATACAGATGCATGTATAAGATTTATTACTAAGGCTTCTCCATTTTGTGCTGCAATTTCCTTAACTAGCGGCTTACATTCGGACAGTTTATAGTTTGTACTACGACCCCATTTTAAGAGATTGCAAAAGAATTTCATCACCGAAGAGTTCGCTTCGCGATCGTCTAGGGTACAGGCTAAAAGTGCACATTGAAATATTGGTGTAACCAAAGCACTTTGCAAAAATGGCAGAGGGCAACAGTCTATAAATCTCGAACATAATCGGAAAAAGTCATCCACGGTATCAGGATGATTCTTCAAGCCATTTTCCACTTGCAACATTTTGAACGTGGGTTCAATGAAAGCCTTTAACATAGCCAATAGGCCATTTATGCATCCCTCAACTTTCGCGAACTCATCAACAAGTATAGAGCCCAAATATAAAAAGCAACTATGATGGTGTAAAGCGTACAAAGTAATCATTTGATTTATTAGAGGTTCTAGCAGCATGGAACCTTGCTTATGTACCGTACGCACACCATATCGAATCAAACGACATGTACGCTCCATAATCCGTACATTGGTTTGGTATTTATCCATGACTCGCGATATTAAAGGCCAAGCATCTGTTAGTATATGCAATGTGGGATGCAATTCATTGTCGGGAACATCAGGATTCGTATGTCTTATAACAGCACATGTTCTATCCACCCAATAGGCTGGATCATATTGTTCACATATTGTTGTATTGGAGGCGTTACTTTCTACCATAACAGCTAGAGGTTGTAATTGAAAAGAAATTATTTCCCGCATAGCTGGTTCCAATTGCTGTCTTGGTAAAAGTGATAATATTAAAGATATGCCTTTAAGTAATCCAATAGCAAGATCATTGCTAATTTCAAAACTATCTAAACTACGGGCAATTTCCACTAAGCCTGCAATGTGGTGGACCATCTTCTGGCGACACGATGAACAAGTTAATGTCAAAGCTATGGCAGCCGCTGCAGCCAGACCATTTTTCTGTTGCAGCGAGTACAGTAGAAAATTTAGAACAGCTTCAAGACTTCCCGGATGATTTTCTATCCAATCGCATAATTCGCCGAGTAGCATTATAGAAGTGTAACGAACAGCTATATGAGTATTTTCGGGTAAATTTAGTATTGCTTCCACCACATTAGGAATAACTTCATTTTCATCACTATAAAAAATAGAAATTTAACAGACGATAAACAAAAAATATAAAAAGCAATAAAGCTGTTAACACTATAATAAACAATGTAAAGAGATTTATAATAAAAACAGTAAGTAGACAGTCCAAATTCGCATATTCAAAACTAATACCAATACTAAATAAGATTAATTCATGTACTACACCACTTCTTGTTAACATAAAGGTGGTTGACCTTTGAATTGTATATCCGATTTCTATTCAAAAGTCCTCTCCCACCTTTTGTTAAATTGAAAATGTTGGAAAATTATTTTTGAATTGTATAGTTAATAAGTGTATTTGAGTACTATGAAATAATTTAATCTTGTTTTTAACTCACGGTATAATATTTTTTGCAACATTTTGCATTATAAATAGCGCAGATTCAGTTGATTCCCATGTACAGCCAGGCTCTTGTAGTTTTAAAAACATTTGCTTAAAGCAATTGCCAGAACCAACGATAAATGCCACATCTTTTATTAAATCAGAAACCTTTCGTCTAAAATCCTGAAATGCAAAATTATGTCTGTAATCTTATAACGTAATCAAAAATGCTATTATTACTTACATTAAAGCTATCTTTCTCATCAATTAAGCCCTCATGATCAGGTTCCATTTGGGCCAATCGATACAGTGCCCCTATTAAACGTTCTATATATGGTTTAAAGTGATTAGTTAAAGTATCATTATTGCGTTGAAACAGTTCTTCACTTAACCGACACCAGAGGTTAAAAGTTATTTCAGCTACTTCATAATCATAGTGACCCACACAGATTAGCACCAAATCTAAACCTTTTATTGAGTAGTGTGGTACTTCTTCATTGCCAAACATTTCATAAAAAAATGCTTCGCACAAAGTCGTAAATATGCGACAGTAACTCATTATTTTAACAATATCCTCCAAACCGACGGCCGTATGATATGGCTTTTCCAACATTCCAACTGCAGTAAATATTTGCAATTTCAACTGTGGATCTAAATTATCCCTGCCGGCATTTGCTTCTATACAACTTAACAGAGCACATAGACATTCGGAGCAGGTGTCATGTAATTTGCTGGGACAGTTTTCCATACTCAACATATGAAAGACCTGATGTGTCAGCGCATTTTGAGTTGACTGTTGCAGTGGTATTGCTTGTAATGCCACCCAGGAAGTATAACAATGAAATGTAGAATTTATTATCTTTTCCTGCGATGGCTCGCCACCGTGTTGCAGGCACAAGCAAAGAAAATCTATTACCTTGGGTGCTGCTGCAACCAATTGCTTATGTACCTCCTCCCGACGATTAGCACCCAAACGTAAATATCTTGCATCAATTTCTTCGGGAATCATTGCCAATATCTCCAAAAGAGGCCAAACAGATTGAGGTTGTGTTGAAAGAGTATCAAGAAGGTCTATAACCGGCTCTTTCCACGCTGACATCAATAATGCCAAATCAGCCACAGCTAAACATAACTGCGTTACTATCATTGTATCCGTTTCATGTGTAATTTGGCCGACATGAGCAATCAAGGAATCCCTAAGGGATTCATGCGAATTCATAGGTAATTCATTGAACGATACTTTTATTTTGTTGCGCATAATTTGAGCTGCAAAGTAGCACGAATGCAAATCGCGTTTCTGCTGCAACAACTCATCGGCAATTGTCCATGAATATATCTGAAATTAATAAATTTTTTTATTATGTTGTAAAAAACAATAAAATATTTCTTTAGAAGCAAATTCTCCATAGAGCCTAACACTTACTGATTTTCGAAATTCCTCCAACCATTTGTTGGCCTTTTCCTTTTCTTTTGGATTATCATTGTGGTATAATGTGCATATAGCCTGATATACTAAATCAGCGGTGGGTGCAGTCTCCATTATATGTTCTTAATTGTATTACAAAAGACCTTTTCACGTTTATTTAGTGCAAATAAATTTTTATTCACATAGAGTTTAGTAGTTTTCGCACTAAAATATAAAAAATTTTGTAAAATTTTCTTCTTTCTATGACTTGTCGTTGTCGTTTTACTACTGCTGTTTGACTCTCACAGCTGGTCAAATAATAGTTTACTCCTTTTATTTACAACAATGCTAAAGAATAATCCAACTGTGATCGACAATATGTATTTAAAAGTCAGCTGAGATTTAAAAAAAAGTACCGCTAAAATGAATAAAGTCGTTATCAATTCAATTTTTCCTTAAAACAACAGTATATTTTCTTTATCAGTAACTCAAAATGTATAAAAGGAGAATGAAAGAAAAGTAAGTACAAAATTTTACCGTGGTTTTTGAAAATCTTAGAAAAGATTATCCATTAAAGGATAAAATTCATAAAAACTACTGGTTGGATTTTTTTGTTGACCATATAAACATAAAACTTTTTGGAATAGGAAATTGCACTTTATGTAAGGGGCTAACAACGTAGTTATCGTGTTATGGACACTATATGTAATTTAAACGTTTATTTTTCACTGATAGTTAATGTATTATGGCCTAAATTGTCTGAATCGGAATTTAAACAATTTAAAAATTCGATTTTTTGACAAAACTATTGATTTTCAGCTGCAGAAAATATTTGCACCAATTATTTGTAGAAACAAAATAGAAAACAAAACATCCCCCTTATTTAAAATAAAGAAAAAGTTTTTCCGAATCCTGGTATAATCATCAAATTTATTAACATCGCAACAAGAATAATGTTTTCAAAAATAATTATTTTAATTATTAGTATTTTTCTCTATTCTCAACATAGAAATCAATTCGTCAATTTATGATATAATGAAAAGTAATTTGGTAACATCTAAAATTTAGTTGCAAGTTTATTTTTAATAATTTTATTATTCGTTAGAATGCTCTAAATGCATATCGTTGCTTCAAATGAAATTGTCATTTAAATTTTCTTGTATTTAGTTAAACGAATGCGTCGGTCCAAACCTTGATATTCAGAATTTTTGTTTCTCTAAGCACAGAATGTTCAAAATTTATTTTTCGTTTGGCCTATGCATTTTTAAGCAAATAGTTTCAGTTTTGTGACTTTCAATTTAATTTATGAATCAACTAAAGTTTAACACAAAGTTGTCGTTTTTTAATGTATAATGTATTATATATGTATATTTATTGTTTTATAATCTAAAAATAAGTTTTAACAACGCCTAACTTTAAGAACATATAAATATTCTCCGGGTATTCGACGTTCCATAAATAGTTCACTTTTAAATTTCATTTGCTCTAGAATTTCCATGATCTCTTTTGGTTTATTTTCTCGTAATAGAAGCAAATAAAACACTCCTTGTGGTGATAAGACATCCGGTAACTTTTTGATCAACACATCAATTATGCGTCTGCCATGTAAACCTCCGGCCCATGAATACACCAATTTATCATCAGTACGATTGCCAAATTGTGCCTGTCCTACTTCCTCGTCAGTAGTAACCACATATGGAGGATTAAATATTAATAAATCGACCAGTTTTGAATTTAAAGCCTCAGCTAGATTTCCTATTATACAATCGACACTTGCATTATTTCGAAAGGCAGTACGCTTAGTAACGTTGCAAGCATAAGGATTAATATCACAAGCCAAGCATACTGTGGTGCCTTGTAGGCGTTTTGATAAAGCTGTAATTATAACACCACTGCCTGGACCGATCTCTAAGCATACTATGGGCTTTAATTCATTTTGTATGAAATTCAAATCTTCCTCTAGTGCATCTAAAAGCAAAAATGAGTCCTCTGCAGGTTCATAAACGTGTTCGTAATCTATGCTTGTCAAATGGTCGATGTGTGGTGTCTCCATTTTTTATTACGCTCTTGTTATGGTTGCTACTTGCCTTATTTTGATGTTTATGAAATATTGGTGCTAATAGCTGAATCTAGCAAAGCCTGCCTCCTTCTCTGCTCTTTTTCAATTAAACGGTGAAGGCCTGCCAAGCGTTCCTGACTGGTCGTCAATATATTTGATATTACAGTAACTTTATGTTTTACGTTTATCAACTCCTTAACTTTTTCCGAAAATTCTGGTATGTTATGTTGGGCCCTTTCAATTTCTCTCAATTGAACAGAAAGAACGTCCAGCTGGGCCTTTAACTCTATTTGAGATTGACGTGTGGCCTGTATGCGCTCGTCTAATTTTTCGACTACAGGCTTAAAAAGATTTAAGATTCCTTCAGCCAAAATATCTCTAGTTTGATTATTACAAAAATTTTCAGTATTTTCATCCAAAGAAGTGACCGTACTATCGGAGTCTTTGTCCATTATTCAAAAATCATGTAAAGATTTCGGACTATTTTTCTGCTTTGTGGGTGTCACAGTGAACATTTGTGTTTATATTGTTGCCATCATATGTTTCGTATATTTTGATTAATTGACCAACTCTGTTTTTAATTTCCGGAAAAATGGCTGTGTTTAGTGAGTACAACAAGTAAAAATACACGTAAAAAAATACTCAGTTAAAAGAGGTAAATTTTAGTATAAATACATGGATATGAAATTCTTAATGCGGTTCCTACCCGATGCAGGAGCTGGTTGGCCAACAACGATCGGTCATCGATCGAACGAATTCAAATCAATATTAAATTGAACAACTAAATTGGTGCGTGTGTGAGCGATTTTTTATTTCGTTCGCCATTTTCATTTTGACGGTGCGCGTGGAACCTAGCACGTAGACAACACGTGACAAATTATGGAAGACTGAAAGCAATTTTCATAAAATTAAAATATAAGATCAAAATTGAAAAACTGTTGAATTTATATTAATAATATTGTAAACAGAAATAGCAAATACATTTAATATATACAAATAGGTAAAGGTAAGCTTTTCGATGTATCTATTAATATTAGTTATTTGTATAAAATCGACAAGCCTTAAAAGAATTTACGAATACATTAAAAAACTGTGATAAAATTCAACATTTAAAGCGATTCGCTATGATGACGAAATGGTGTCTAATTAAAAAAAGTTGTTTCAATAGCAAAATTGAAATACTTTTATTAAATAACCAAAAAAAAAAATAATAATACAATTGTAAAACATAACGCCATATGGAATGGCGTTATAATGATAATCCATTAATTAAAAAATGGTTTCAATAACAAAGCATTGAGATGCAAACATGTAATGAAAAACTTCTCTAAAATTTCAACAATACTATTTTGTTAACATATTAATAGATATTAACATATTGATAGATTTGTTTCCTTTTTTTAATTTTGATATTTCATATCAAATTCATAATTTTACCTTTTGTTTTTTATAGAAAAATAATTAATTCTGTTGAAAATAATGCCACACAGTAAATATACATTCACCTACTGTACAATTTCTACATGTATGTACATAATGTGTATGTATGTTTGAATTTTAATACTTTTCGTCCAATTTTATGACCTTCGAAACATAAAATGTATTTTACCTGATCTTAGGGGCATTTTTTGTTTCGAGAGTTAATATGGAATGTCATTTTCCAAAACTCTACAACATGTTTTTTTTTTTTTTTTTTTCTGTACTAAAGACGAAAAACTGTACTTATAAAAAGGATACAGATATGAAAATTTCCTTTATTTCCTGTTAATATTCTTCTCTTTCGGCAATAAATTCAAGAGAGAGAGAGAGAAGAGAAATTCAAATTATTTGTTATACCAAATAAAAGATTACCTAAAATGTTTACAATGTTTAAATGTCTATATGATATATTCATTGAATATACATACATATGTACCTATGTATTAAAATATACTAATTCTTTACTATTGTCAGCAATTATTTCATTTATAAAAGCCATCCACTTTGTTTATGAGTAGAGTAGAGTTGAGTTAATAAAGTTGTTCTATTATTTTTAAATTAAAAGTATGTAGTTTCCTTATGTATGTACATATGTATACATGTAATTCAGCTTCATACATTTTTAAGGTTACACCTTGTGCAATATATTGATTTTGTATATGCGGTAATAAGCATAACTATTATAACATTAGTATAAATACCATCTCCAAATATAATTCTAAAGGCATTTTCAAATATTAAGACGTTTTTAAAATGAATTACAATAATTTTTTACTTATAAGATTTCGCTAATTCATTGGATAATACATACCATCAAAACACCAATGTCCGTGAGGTTGAGATCAGACAATTTCAAACCCTCGCATATTTGGAACCGTTTTGGTATTGGTATTGCCATTTAATTGATATTTCCCTCTCTGCATGTGGAAGCATGGCGTTCTACATAATATGTCTATACATAAAACGACCCACTGTGTCATTTATTATATTTAGATGACCAATACCTTCGTGTTTTGCTATACATTTCGTGTATCTTGAATTAAAGCGTTGTCCTTTTGCGTTTCGTACTAGCTTTATTCCGTCAGAATCTTTTAGATCACATTTGGATTCATCAGAGAAAGTAAAGTTTTCTATTGAAAAAGAAGTCAAGCTAAAATACGATTATAATTTTTCCTGTTTTTATGCTTCTGTATGATTGCAACCCAACTTGTATAGGTCAAAGACAATTAAGATGCTAAAAGCCTTGTGGATACAATTAGATTACTTTCGGGTTTGCATATTTTACGTGGTTAATACATGATGTTGATACAACAGCGTACCGGAACTTATATGTGTGTGTATATAATGCATACTATATCAATTTCTATACAACGAAAGATAATGATAATAATAATAATATAATTTAGAAGCTGGCGAAGAAAACCAGGCTAGTCCCTTTGACTGTTTTTCACAGGACACGACACTAGCAAGGATTTTTCCCTTTTACAGGAAAACTTTATCAAAACCTGAATATAGGACTGGTTTGAATTCTTTAAAAAATTTAATTTTATTCAACTTTATAAACTAACATCTGGTTCTATTCAATAAGTCAGCTTTCGTTATTTTTAGCTAGAATCTAACTAGTTTTAAATGAAAATATTTCGTGGCTTTATAGATGTGTACTTGGAGAGCCCGTAAATAATGGGCATGTTCTAGTTTTGTTCTCAAGCTCCTCAATTATTAATGAAAAAACGAAACAATAAAGTTTTTTTTTTATTACAATTTGTTTAATATTTCAAAAAGGAAAAAATTTACTAAAAGTCACAAGTTATGTAACAAAATTTCACCTCCATATTTACTATACAATATATTGTTAAATCATACAATAATATACTTACTTACATTTTATTGCTGCTATTTTTATTAGCACGGCTGCTTTATTAGTTTAAATTTTTCAAATTTTATTTTCATTGAAAAAAAAGAACTGTTTATACTTATTAAGACTATATACAAAACAACTATTTTGTTTTTATTACTTTCGAAAAATTGCTTAAAGGATAAAATGCGAGCTATTACTTCAATAACTTACTTATATAGGAAATTGTATTGAGAACTGTTTGAAAAAAAAAAGAAAAAAAAAATAAGAACCATTGTTCTGTTGTTATAATATAACTTAAACTCGCATAAATCCAATAAATATGTATGTATGTATATGTATTAAATCAAAGTACAATATGTATTTTTGTTTTTAATTTCACAATTATTTCATTCAATACAATAACGTAAGATTTTATTTAAATGTTAACAAACTCTTATTCGTATATTGTTTAATTTGATAATATGAATTTAAATGAAAATAAATATTTAAATTATTAGTAATTAAAACCATGTTGTAATTATTCATTATTATACTCTTAAAAATTTAGTATATTTTATATATGTATATTATATGTATGAAAGTCGGTATAGTGAGTTATACTTCAATTTCAATTATTGTAAAAATTTAAAACGTTTGGCGTTTTTTTGTAAACATAATAAAATATAATACTTTATAGGTGTTTTTTTTTTTTTTGTATTGTTTGCAGACTTAAATACAAAGTTGTTGAAAACAGAAATATATTGATTGACTGACTTTCAGAAATGTTGATATATAACTTGTTGTAAACAGTACTGTTTACACATTTCTTTTTATAGTTACGCACTGTATTACATTTTTTTTTTATAAAATGTTTATTTTATTCAATATGATATTAATGGCCCGATTATGGATAGCGACTGAAACTCAATTACATCGCCAGTTGCAAAAATTATAATAAGAATTCAACTAACAACCAACATTTAAAAACTGCACTTGTAAAGTATTTTTTTCTTTCGGCAACTATAAATTTCAGTTGGGAGTTGACAACGTGACTGTAGTTCAGTTGCTGTACATGATAGACCCACAAGTCTTATTTAAACCATTAGCATTCACAAGAGGATTTTCAAAATAATTCCTTATATTAGATTATTATTTGCATTTAAAATGAAACAAAAAATATGACTATTTTTTTATCGTACATTTAACCCGTTATTTGTCTACTTTATATTATTTTTCAATTTATTTTTTATATCCATGAGTATATTTATTTATTTATTCAACATAACCCTTAAAAAAACGTAGCCCAGTTTCAATTAAAAAACTTACCACATGGATTTGAAACTGTTATATTTATAATGTTGTCTATGAAATTAAAATTTATAAATAGTATCTAAAATCAAATGCAATCTTGGAAAAAGAATACGTAAATAGAATACCCTGTGTGCTATGGTAGTTGTGATTATTAATGATTTTTAATTTTTAAAAGTAAAAGGATAATTTTATCTACACATCATTTTTGATATTAAATTACTGGCATTTATAAACCAACTGAATTCGCCAAATGGTACAACGAATGTATAGCATTCTTACCTATGCTTTATACCAGAAGAATATTTTAACTTTACTATCGTATGTTAAAAGCAAAGAACTAAAAAGTACTTAAAAAAAAAAGAAATAAAAAAGTAATTTTTAAATAGTGGATGTTTTTTATGTTTTATTTGAATACTTTTTGCTTGTATTATTGTTGTTTGTTTTATGTTTTTTTCCTTTGTATAGCTACATATATGTATAACGTCTAATGCTTAAATAATGGTTTTGTGTTTACTTTTTGTATTTTTTCTTTAATTTTTGTGTTAAAATTATTTTATATATACTTTTAAATAACATATATAAAAAAGACGACTTAAAGATATAAAGTGAAAAGAAAATTTATCTTGTCAAATGAAAACTTTCTTTTCTTAAATAAAAAAATTACACATTCATACAATTAAAATTAAATAAGAAATAAAACATATTTCTTAACATAAAAATTTATAATTAAAAATTTAAATTTTTTGTATATTATTAATTTTGTATTTCTTTTTTTAATTATTAATTTAAGAGTTTTTGACTACTATATTATCATTACGCCTGATCATCAGAACCCGAACCATCGTCGTTCTCATCATCGTCATCTGAAATTATTAAAAAATCATTAACATTTTATTTAAATTTAGGAAAGGAGGAAAGATAATGATAGAAATAATAATAAAAAAATATTTAAATAAAATTACCCTCGCATTCTATATCATCCTCTTCGCCATCATAAGGTATATCATACTCGTCACTTTCAATATCACTTTCACCTTCGTTACCTTCCTCATCGACAATTTCGTCGCCATCTGAGTCAACTTCGGCGGCTTTTTCTTTCTTGGCTTTCTTTGATTCTGAATTTTTGGCTGGGAAAAATAGGTTTTTACCCTAAAAACGAATTTGTTTGGTGTTAATATTATACGAATAGATTTAAAGTTTAAATAAAATTGTCATATGTTGAAAAATAAAAATAAATAAGGTTTCTTTTATAAAATACAAGATTAATTCTTATCATATTTAACACTGTACCTTCCCCTCCCCTTCACTAATATCAACGTTTCTTATATCCTACATTCGTTCACATGAAGCAAACCACGATCATTAAAAAAATCAACAATAAAACGAAAATGTTCTATTCGCGGGTTAATTATTTCAACTGTACTGTACGTACGTGTATTTTTATTATTCAATAACAAAAATTTAAATATTTTAGGGGTGATTTGAACTCTACTACCCACTGTGTTTTCGAATTTTATTGTTTCGTATTTTCTTTATTCTCTTGTTTCAAGTTTCTAGACTAATTGAAAAAAAAAAACAGAATTGATAACAAAAGGCGGAAGAGAAAAAGTATACGAGAAAGAATTTCAAGCATGTTTAAGAGAGTAGTGGAAATTTAGTATATAGGCCGCTAATAATGCTAGACACCGGTTATATACACACATACTAACGTCAAAGTTCAAGTTAATACAATATTTTTTTTCTTCTCCTAAAAACCGATGACTGATTTATTATTAATCACTTCTATAGGTTTTTTTATATGTACATATGTATGTTAATTTAACTATAAATAAATCTATGTTGTTTTTGTTTATACTCTTCTCTATATAAGTGTTCTATTATTTACAAGCAATTGCCGTTGTTTTGAGTATGTGTTATTTTGTTATTTTTTACTTTTTTTGCCTTTAGTTTAACGAACGCTAAATAAAGCAAGGTGAGTGTGTGAGTAAGAGAGAGACTTTCTGTTAAAGTCTGCATAACAAAAAAAGAAAGAGACAAATATATATGTTTGTGTGCTATATAAAGAAGAAATTGTTTTGTATTTTATACATTTTATTATTCTTTTTATCTTTTGTTGTTCTTTCTTTTTAGTGTTTTGCTTATAGCACAAGTGTTTTTGCAATTGTATTGTTTTTTTTCTTTTTCTTTCCTTCTCCTATAACTAGTGCACATGAGAGTGTGTTTATGGAATGTGTAATTATAAATTCACATTTCTCTTTCGTTTTGTTTTGAACCCAAGTGACTGTGTGAAAACAAACAAGTGAATGAGAAAAAAAAAAAAAATACAAACAAACACAAAGTATATCGAAACAGGAAAAAGAAGAGAGCGTCACTTGCTAATGCTACTGCTCTTGTTTTTAATCAAAAACGAAGCAAAGAAAAACGTTTAAACTGAGACTGTACATGTGCGATGCTTGTTTTGATATACAATAGCTACTAACACGGTAGAGAACACTGATAAACGTCAAAATATGACGATCAATGGGTACCTTACCGGATTCTTAAGAAGTCATTAGATTAAAATAAAACTAGATTTAATATGTGAAATAATAAGCAGAAATCATCAACAACTAATAAAGTTTAAAAATAGCTATTAAAAATTTCACATACAATAATGTAATATGCTTGCTTGCTGTTCAGATAACCGGCCGGCATTCCCTCTCTATCTTTTACTTATTATTCGTTTGTTCAAGTATGTAATTTAATTTCAACTGTATAAGAAGACATTCAGTTTTATAATAATATAATCATTCATTGTAAAAATTTTGTTACATGCTACCGAAAGAGGTAGAGAGAGAGAGAGAGAAAGAATTGTGTGCAAATGTTATATGAAGTACTTTTTAGAATGAATGAATTTTCCACGCCAACCTAACATTCAGCGTTAATTAATTCATAAGAATACTGTTTTATTTTTCATTAACCTTACTTAATACCTATATGGGAAAAAACTGAAATGTTAACATATTAATTTTATTGATGAGATAAAGGTTGTTGAAGTAGTATATCGCCCCTTTCGTGCAGGATACTTGTTTAAATGACCGAGACCCGTACTAATGTGTGTGAAATGTAATGTTTGAACTCAAAATGCGCGCGCTTAACGCAACGTTACTTACGACTCCCAAAGCTTTGACAATAAAACAGATACATTCTCCACCTTCTATGACGATACACCTCCCAACCCCCCCAACACTCACCGCCTACTACTATCAATAAACTTATACCATTTTGTGTATATCTACAACACCCCAATTTCTAGAACATTATGATATTAAAAGTAATTAAAATAATTTATCGATTGATTCCCATTCTATAATCGTCATTATGGTCAAAAGTAAATTTTAGTTAAATCTCTAACTAAATATTATTAATGAAATAATTTATGACTAGTAATAATACTTACATCGGCCGGCCGTTTTGTTCCTTTAGCATTTTCTTTAACGGGCGCGGCGTCGGTGGCATCTTCTTCTTGGGCTTCATCCTTTGACGCTGTGCCATTATCGGCCGCCGCTGGTTTGCTTTTATCCTCTGCATTGGCCTTTTGTGATTTTAAGTCGTCCTTTACAGCATCGGCGGCAACTTTCTCAACAGCGACATCACCGTTATTTTGTTGTTCTGTGGCGGCAGACATGTTTTTTCTTTTATATGTGTATTGAGATGTTTTGTATTTAACAAAAAAAAAATTATTTTAATTTTTTAGTATTATGTAACTTTTTTATTAGTTGTATTAATTTTTTTTAATCCACTTGTAATTGCAATCTTCTTTTATAAAATTTTACAATTTAGCAATATTTTCTTTAATATCTTTCTGTATATAAATTTATTTTTATTCGAAACAACTTTTCCTCGCGCCGAGAACCGTTTTCAATGAGCAACACAGACACACTGTTTAACTTTTACGCTAGTGGTGTGTATTTAAGTTTTAAAATACTTTTTGGTATTTTTGCTTTGCTTTATTATACTGTGTTGTTTAGTTAGTAGCATGTGTTTATATACATATATATATGTACGTGTGTGTGTATATACATATAGTATAAGAATAAAAGCAAATGTCGTTAATAGCAGGCCTCTCTTTCCCTCCAATAAATCTTTAACAGCAATCACTCTTCGTATCTAGCAGTTTGTTAAATGGTTGGTTTGTTTGTTTGCTGTTCGCTTCTGCGATACAATATATAAAATACAGTACAATACAATCTTTTAGGTAGTAGTAGAGAGTGGATGGATGATGGCTAGATGTTGTTGTTGGTACTCTTGATATTTTGCAATCTGTTTTTATTTTGTTTATACGTCGGATGTACGTGTGTCTCTCTATCTGTCTATTTGACGGTCTGTTTGTTTGCTTTTTGTAATGTGTGGTTAGCTCGTGCAAAAACGAACGGATTTGCTAGTTCTTATTCAGAAGTTTGCTTGTCTTTAACCAGTAGACTTTGTGAAAGAATAGTTGTGTTTTCAACCACCACCGAGATGTGTACCCGTTGAATGTCCGTACTCGACTGAAGGCGTCTTTTTGATTGCAAACTTAATGCGGCCGCTAGAACTTATTTTGAATGTTCAAAGTCTTTGAGGTTGCAAAGAATTTCCTTAAATTATGGTAGTAAGCCTTGTTCCAAATGCCCTCAAAATAGTCTTGTATGATGGAGGAAAAAGTCTAGTCTTGTACTGTTTAAATTTCAAAATCATTTGAATAAACGTAGCCCAGAAATCTAACGAGCAAGTGGGTTTCTTGAGTAATTCCATACAAATAATGCTTGGGTTTCATGAGTACAGTTGTCTCAAAGAGTTGCTGCTAAATGTTTGGCGGCAAATTTGAAAATTATATTGACGTGAAACAACACTTAATGCTGAAGAAGAATATAGGTGGTTAGTTAGTTGGTTAGTTCGTCAATCAGTTGTTTTGTCGTTAAACTAATTGAACATTCGGGTAGTCATTGCGTCAGTATATCAGTCTATCGTTCATTCATTCATTTGTCTGTTCGTTTGGATTACTTTGCTGGCCTGTGGTGTGCTGTACTATGCGTTTGTCATTAGTGTTTCTCAATAATCTGGCCATTTTGATGATAAATAATACATTTTAGAGTTTGTATAAGGTTCAGACGTCTCAGTATACCTATACATTTATACCTGAATTGCAATCGTATAGATAGGCCGGCTGGTTGTTTAACATGAAATAGCGCGTAGTACGAAAATGGTTGGACGTTGTGGTAGTTTGTTTCGTATATACGTCCATAAGTGTTTTTTGTTACATTTTTAACACTTTCCTTCCTTCCATTTATAATTAATACAATATAAAATCAGCTTAATGTAATTGGAATTTTATAATGAACTGGCGGCATATTAAGTTTGTTAATGAAGATCGTAACTGTACACTAACAAAGTAAACAATTTCATAATTTATGCAGTCTGGCAACTTGTTTATTTAGCTTTGAAAAAAGAAATTGAACTTTGAAAGATCATAGCCATACATACATGTGTACTTATTTATAATTTGATCTGGTAACGAAAAATTTAACGGTTTTTTTACCCAAAAAAGGATCTATTTACGGTTTTCATTTCAAAATGGTATCTGTTTCTAATGAATTAGACATTTTTGAAAATGAAAAGCTCGAGTTTTTAATATTGTAATCATTTCTAATTTCGAAGAGCTTGTGTGATCATAACATAATTTATGTCATAATTTATTTTTTAGTTACAGTATAATTCCAAGTTATATTTTAACTATTCTTTCTGTTCTGTTTTCAAAGATTTCCGGCTAAAACAATTCATAACTTGAGGATGAGTTTATCTGAAACACAAGAGGATTGTATGGCTGCATTGTATGAAGTGCATGAATTTTTTTGTGATAAATTACTGGGTATTCTGGAACGTGAATACATGGTCTAGAAGCACTAGACGACGACTACTCTTTATTGCGCCATGAAAATAATAGCTCTAAACTGAGCTAACAGCCGTAAAATACTGGCTTTACGACTTTGTAATACCACTATTCCACAAAGCCGACAAAAACAATCAAGAACTCGATTTGAAATAATATAAAATCGATCCAGATTTTACAATGAAAATACTGAATAGCTTCTATTATGATATGTAATAGTTCTTACTTCCCAGGCAACGTTATCCAAGTACTCAAGGACGAATCTAAAATTCGGCATCGGAACATATCGAGTGGAGATATACGCATATTCCCTGATAGTAAAGTGACCATTATATCCCTATTCAAGAATTCCAGGTGTCTCTGGTGGTAATAGCGGAATCTTCAGCGTTTCTGACTTGTGAGACAATATGAAAATTCGAATTAATTCATACATACGTAAGTTAGCACTCCTTACCAGAGGGGTAAACAAATGATATCACACAAACTTTACTCGTTTGCAAAAGAGTGAAGGGATAAAGAGGTCCATTTGTATAGACAGTGCACAAATCTGGCCCATAATTTTAACCTAACCTAATAAAAACTAAATTCAATTTTTTTCAATTATGACTTCTAACTCGTGTTTCTTGTTGCATAAGTGCGACGCTATATCTTTTATACATACATACATAATTGGTCATTACAACCCTTCAGTCAGGATTATTGCCCTAGTTTCTCACACCACTTATGTTGTGTGTGTTAATTTTATATATAAGTGGCGGGACCTACAGTTTAAAGTCGACTCCGAACGACAGATTTTTTGATAAACTTTTCATGGCAATTTTATTTACTCTCAGAGTTTTTGCCAGAAATCTGCTGAGAGGAAATCGCCGAAGAAATACTTTTTGTATTTTGTTTTGATGTCTGGCCTGGGGCTCGAACCCTGGCTTTACGTCTAATAAGCCAACACACTACCTACTAGACTACGGCGACTTATATATCTTTTATAAAGGTGGAAATGTACGCCAGATGTCTAAAAATGTGAATTGTGTTTTTGATTTTTGCACTGTAGAATCAATTTCGAGTAATTTTGGTTCCTTTTTTCCCGTTTCGGTAATATTCATATCACAATTGAACTTTTTATATGAACTGTGCTAAATCAAACTTTCAGTGGTTGGAAAAATAATAGATTTATTTCTACAAAATTTTATATACCTTTAGATATGTATTGCGGTACAAACATAGTGATGAAACTAATATTTTTGCTACAGCGTACATATATGCATACATACATACATATGTACATAAATAAATATTCGTAATACAAATTCTGTTTTCGATTTTGACTAAAATATTCAGAGTAACACACTGTCAATGGAGGTTGTTGGTATCTCAGTATGAGTGTATACGTTTTTGTTTTTCTTAACATTTTTGGGTGTTTGTTGTGATAACTTTTCAAAAAGTGATAAGAATTTCTAGTGGCTTATAGGTATTAAATGTCTGTGTATATTAGCAACACTAACAACCACTAAAATATTGTGTCGTACAAATTGTAGAAGTTAAAATATGTAAAAAAATATATATACTTTGCCTTACATCGGTATCTCAAACATGTACAGTTTCTTAGTGTGTGCTCATACCTGCCTCAACGATTCGTATTTGGTTTTTGTTTTTTCGTTTTACAGCTTAAACAACGTTAATTAAATTGAGATATTAAATAGAGCAGTGAGTGAGTATGAGTTCAGATTTTGTCCATGCATAGTGAATGAGTGAGTGTATAGAGACTGTGACCATTGTAGTGGGTTTTTCAGTTCTCGTTACACCTGTAACAATGCGCATCACATTATGAATAAACTTTAATAGAGGACAAGTTTATGTCAGTGCATCATAGTATGTACGTTAGTCAGACACTCTATAAAGAGTATTAAAAACAAAAAAATTTTGCAAACACATGTATTATATAGCAAATACAATTTCATTTGAATATTTCTTTTTACAAATTGTATGTAGGTATGTATGTATGCGAAATGATACTTTAACATATTTTACATTTATTATAGTATTTTTGATAATGTTTAACAGGTCTTCTATAATGACTAAACATATTATAGTTTTTTATTAAACTGAGAGGTCAGTTCAAATGATTATAATAAAATTATGTATATACAATTAATAAGTAGACATTAGTTATTTTATTATAAATTACTTTATAAAATAATAATGAATTTTTAATATGTATTCATTAAAAAAAATTATTTGAACAATGTTGTTCCATATAAAATTAATGGCTCGATTTAGTTGCATTGTCAGTTGCCAAAAATGGTAATATAGATGGCAACTGGCAACCATTATTTAAAATTTTCACAATTTTTTCGACTACAAATTTTTAGTTGCCAGCTGACACAACTAAAGTTCAGCTGCCACTCATAATCGAGCCATTGATTTACATTCTCTATTACAAGAAAGCTATATTATGTGTACATACACGAAATGTACATATGTATTTATGAGGATTCAATTGTAGGGTTAATCACAGTCCCGGACGCTAATTCAGCTAAAACAAGCTTGTGTAATTTCCCAAATGTTCGTTCTAATCCTGATGTTTCAATCTGTTGGCAATGTAAAGAGTAAAGAACAAAATATTCAAATACCTACTTGAGATTTAATTAAAATACCTATTTTATGAATTTTTTTGCCACAACATGAAGACTACGTACGTACTTATTATGTATGTATTATACCTACATGTATTGGAAATTTTATGCGTTCCTATTATTTTATCCAACACTGATGTGATTCATTCATGCAAAATATGTGTAAATATACGGTATCGATGTTTATAATTGTTTATGATTTATTTGATCATTCCGAATATCCATACACAGAAACGAATGTACTGTGCATATTGTATATACATACATGCACTATGTATGTACAGTGTATTTCGTACACAAATGTAAATGTTTTACGTGCATATCAGTGTTACCACTTCGTATGATTTGTTACAATTGTAGTAAGCTTGTTCTTACTACTACTGGATAAATAATGTAAATAATAATACATATTTTCAATTTAATAAAACTTATCTAACAAGTAAACAAATAAAATATATATATGTATATACATATAGTACATATATTTGACATCAAATGTTGTTGACAAAATAACTATTTCATTAAGACTATTTATATTGTTAGTCGCTTAAATTTTAGTCTTTAATGAAGAATATCTACAGAATATGTTATATTTTGTCATTGCTGCCTTTCATTTTTGATCAAATGTGAAAGAAGTTTTTTAAATACATAACCTTTCAGTTGCCGTTCGCCATAGTTCAATTGCTCTCATCATATAGATCTATTTTTAATACTCTGGCAACTCTGGCAATATACAATATGCTCTTGTATCTCTTGTTTAACATTGTATGACCTCTCTTTCATAAGAAACATTTGTATATAAACATAAAAATGTTTATGTGTGTTAACAACGCAAATGCCTATAACGATAGTGAGTCAAGTTTTTGCCGCTACGGCCAGAAATGTTTGTATACATACGTGCAATAAAAATGCTTTTTTTCACTCTCCTCCCTTCTTCCTTTCAACGAATTCATTATTTAAATACATTTTCTTTCTTACAGACAGAGTGAGACAGACCGCGAGTGAGTAATTCTTTCCCCTACATCTTTTCATACCTTCCACCTACTACATTTTTATATTCATTTTTACATTTGCTTTGATTTTTTTGCACCGATTTATTTCTGTTCTCATAGGTACATACAATAGTAATAATTTTCTACTTAAGTGCTAAACAATAAACAGTTAAATGTAAATAAATGTTATTTTTTTGCAAAAGCTTAACAATAGCGAACGGTACTTGTTTTAATTGAAATAATTCATTTGTTGGCAACATTTTGATATTTTTTATGAATCGGAATTAAAGATCGTTTCTAGATGGAAATAAAATACTATGTATATTGTTGTTGTACAATCACATAATGTGTACACACACACAAACTCTAATTCTTTAAATGTACATACAATGTAATAATTTTTGATTAGAAAATCTTTTCCTTCCTGGCAACACATGCAGTTAGTTGAGTACCAAAATTTTTTCTTTCTGGCAACACTGGTGGTTGGAATAATTCGGTTTTGTTTGTTCAAAAAATAAACGTTCTTTAACTAATTCTCACATTCTTTTTCCGTTTCCGGTTTATATAAGTAAAAATTAAGCCCAGTTTGTTTTAATAGGAATTTATCGCGTGTGCGTGTGTTTGTTGGGTGGTGTGTGTATTGCTGGTTGGTAGTTTGTGTGTGGTGTGTGGTGTTTGCTGCTTGCTGGTTTTGGTGTTGTGGTGGGGCGATCTTGGGGGTGGGTGTGGAGTAGTGTGAGGCGAAGAGAGTGTGCAAAAGAGTAAAGGAGGGGGTGTGGTGTGGTAGTTATTGTTGTACTTGTGGTGGCTGGAGTTTGTTTGGGTTGATTACAAGACGACGGACAAAAGGATGGGGAAGAAAGAAAAGTAAAAAAAATTCATTAAAATAAAAAAATTATAATTTTTTTTGAATGTGGTGAATTTTGTTGTTGTGGTGAGTTTCCAGTGTGGTGAGTTTTTACAAAGTGTGGTGAATTTATCAGGCGTGGTGAATAAAATTGAAACTCACCAAAGTGCCGTTATTCAAAATTGTACTGTATTACCATAGACCAATTTACTGTACATTATGAATTGGACGGTGTGTGTCTAGAATAAATAATTTTCGTCTGTGTTAGCGGAGGTATTCACCGAAGGGACTGGTTACCATTATGCACTGCATTACCAACGATATGGTTTGTGCTTGGATTAAGGATAATTAATCTGGATTAGTGATACACTGAAAAAAAAAGGAAGTACACTCAACGAACGAGTAAGGTGTGTTGCCATTGTATCATTCTATTTAAAATTCTAAAAAATTAAAATTAAAAACTGTATACAAATAATTAAATTTAAATTATTTTGTAAATGAAATTTTTGAATAATTTCTTTCTTTTTTTTATATTTTATCCAAAATGCTTGCAAAAAAAGCTATCAATTGGTAATTCTTTGAAAAATATTTATATATATTTTTTTGGGCTTTGTTCAAAAGGCCTATCGGATCGAAAGTTAATATCAAGAAAACTTAATGAAAATAATATTATGAATTAAATAAATTTAATTATTTTCCCAAATTTTTTTATATCCTGGCAACATTGATTGTATGGTAATATAATGGCTGTGTTTAGTTTGTTTTATTTTCGGAGAATATGCCGAATTTGACATCTCTTGACAGCTGTGCTGTATCCGTTGTTGCCTTTCTCTTTCTTTTCGTTTCTTTCTTTGACAACTGAAATTCGTCAAGATGGTATGTGCTTAAAGAATTTTTTCGTAAAATTTGTGGAAAAAATCACAAAACATCGTATTAATATCGAACTTTCAAGTACCATCAAAATATTTAAAGTGGGAAAAATGTGTGTTTGAAAAAATTAAAATATTTATTTAAGCTATTCAATAAAGAATAAAAAGAAAAGATATTGGCAAAAATAAACCAAAAGCCAAATAAAATTACCGATAAAACAATAGTGTTTTGTGATAGTTTTCTTATAGCAAATTTTAATGTTGAACTCTTGGTGAACTGTAATTAATTTGTAATTTCTCTATTCAAAGGTAAACGTACCAAAACAACGTCGCACCTTCTGTAAGAAGTGCAAGTGTCACAAGTTGCACAAAGTCACCCAATACAAGAAATCCAAGGAGCGTAAAGGTGCCCAAGGTAGACGTCGTTACGACAGAAAACAACAAGGTTTTGGTGGTCAAACTAAGCCTATTTTCAGAAAGAAGGTAAGCGTAAAAGCAGTATATGTCAGAATTATATGTTTGGGGTGTATATCGTAGAGCCGGGTTGCTGCTTTTTTTAACTAAGCTCTTCGGTGGGATAAATATATGCCAGAGAAATAGGCTTTAAGCTTTGCGATTTTTTCGGCGCCTAAGAATGCAAGTTTTGGTTTATTTACCGAAATCTCTGCTGTTAAAGTCGAAATTTTCGCACATATGTATGTTTTTTATAGGGTAAGCATAAAAGCAGTAGTATATGTCAGAATTATATGTTTAGGGTGCATATCGTAGAGCCGGGTTGCTGTTTTTTTTAACTAAGCTCTTCGGTGGGATAAATATATGCCAGAGAAATAGGCTTTAAGCTTTGCGATTTTTTCGGCGCCTAAGAATGCAAGTTTTGGTTTATTTACCGAAATCTCTGCTGTTAAAGTCGATATTTTCGCACATATGTATGTTTTTTATAGGGACAACAAATTATTTTTTATTTTTTCTTGATTTTACAAAATTTCTAATTGAATTTTTATTTCTTTTTTAGGCTAAAACTACCAAAAAGATTGTATTGCGTATGGAATGCACTGAATGCAAGTACCGCAAACAATCTCCCTTGAAGCGTTGCAAGCACTTCGAATTGGGTGGTGACAAGAAACGCAAGGGTCAAATGATCCAGTTCTAAATGAACAGAATGGTTTTCTATCTATAGCGTTTAAGTCCTCAACTATAAATATAGCAAAGCAGTACCATCTAATATTATCAGCATTTTGTTGCCCACGACGTTGTTTCTTCAATAAGTGTGGACATTTTTATAAGTTGAATGAAAATTACATTTTTTGTAATTTTTCAAATGAGTTTTGGATATAAAAATAAATTAAAAGCACATTGAACGCACTTCAAAAGAAAGTGTTTTCAATTGAAAACAAAATCGGTGTTGTGTTTTTAATTTGAATATAATTTTGGAAATTGTGTGTGTAATAACAGATTTGTTTAGATTTATTCCCTATTATTAACTTCAGTACAATGAAGAAAGGACTCAGGTATGGGATACAAATCTATTACCACTCTAATAAGTGTTATTTACAATGTAGTTTTAATACAAATTTTACTGATTGTTTATTGTAGAACTATTTTGTAAATCACGTCTATTGATGGTAAACAATACTTATGTTTTGAATATGATATAAACGGTTATTAACTTGCTACAGTCTGAGTATTAGTTTAGATGATTTGTCCGTTTAATCTCGTCATATCATGTTTTTTAAGTTGCCTATTACGGCTGATTGGAAAATTTGTTACATTCGAAACATAGGACATGGTCAACATAGAAAATTTATGGCTAATTTGGTGGAAATAATGTTCCACCTGGCTTGATTAAAAAACTATATGAAAAGAAAGAAATTAAATATTTTAATAAAATGTATTAAATGCTTGTATAAATTTACAATATTACCATGGGGACTTTAAAATGTTATTACTTTTTAAAAGGTATTCAATTAGGGGCTTTTTTTTATAGAATAAGAAACAAGGAACTTTTACTTACTGGAATTATATACAAATCCAATACAGAAGTAGTACATATTATTTATAAAATTATTTCGTTTTACTTAACTTTCGCTTAATTTTATAGTTAAAACAAACATTATGATAAATACTTTATACTTTAAACGATATACTAAAAAATGTTTGTTAATCGCACACGACAGGTCTCCCTTTATTGAATATCAACTTTCTTCTGGTTCTCCCTTTTCGTTGCCCTCAATCGGTACAATTATGTTGGGATTCCTAAAATATAATTATTTTGTAATACATGTGTATCTCATAAAAAGGGTGTTATTGCGAAATTTATACTTACTCCAACATACTTGGATCTAAGCCCTCAACCTGCATTTTCAATTTAATGGCTTGAGCGGGAACACCAACTTGGAGCATTTTAAAGAATTTCTTATAAACATCATGTTCTGAAATCTTAATACCCTTCACAGTTTCTTCTTCCGTTTTGTGTTCTACCATTTCAATCTCGACTTTGGGTTCATTATTAACATTGTCAGAGCTTTGTTTAATTGGCTGCTGCTCCTTTACATCTTTTTGTTCAAGATCTGGTATAGAAGCCAACTGTAAGAAGTTCCCATATTATTTGATTATAGAGAAATATGTGAATTATATACTTTAGCCTCTAGTATGGTTAAGGCTGCTTCCACCTTTTGTAATTTACGCTCCAATTCAATGAATTTTGTTTCGCATTGTAAAGCGAAATCATTGAGGAATCCACAGGAATTGATAAGAAAATGATTTACAAATGCCAACACCCTTTTTTGATGAAGTGGTGGCAGCTAACACATAGTAGAATATTTTATTATTTATTGCAATTTATTCTATATGATGAATTCACCTGAGTTTTATCAACATTCTGTGTAAGAATCTCTGTAGCATCCATTTCTTTTAATAAAAATTTGTTTTGATAACCAAAACAAACAACAGCTGTGTGTACTTACACTGGGTTGGAAATTTTAGTAGTATTAATTATAAGCATTTGTGATAATGCTTTTATTAACTCAAATGCGATGGTCAAGGGAGAAGCTAATAAAATATTCAATACGAATATAATTGTTAGTATAGGTAGTTATTAATTCAGTAAGAAATAGTCAATCATAGGCTAAACATTTTGAAGTCCTCATCAACTTATTATCATTGAATGAGACAGATTATTAAGACTATTGCTATCCTGGAACCATAGGAGATGAGCAGCAACAAATTTCGTTAATCTACCAACTAGCTTTCATTATATTTGGAAGGTGTTTGGCCTGCAACGAGCTCTAGCCTAAAACATACATACTTGCCTGTTTTCTTCAAGTAACCACGAGAAATTCTAATGGACATAGATTCTGCCATCCATAGCAATTTTAATAGACTGTTACCTAACCAATGCATTTTGTATATGTATGTATATTTTTTGTACGAAAATGAGCATTTTTTGGATAGGATCTACATTTGTTCGGAGTGGTGTCACTCTCTTTATACAACAATATTGAGATAATAAAACCGCTTAAATAAATTTAAATAAATTTTACACTATTACTATTAAAAATGAAGTATTTAATGCCTTTCCATTTATTAAAAAAAAAACGCTACTTTTTTTCCTCTACAGTGTGTTATTTTTACATGCACTTATTTAGGAATCGTTTTCTTTAGTTTCTTTCAGTTGCTCCCACACTATTCCTATCAGCTGTGATGTATTGTGTGGAGCAATAAAAGAAAATAGAATAACAGAAAAAGGGTGAAAGAGGAATTGATTACGAGTAGTAGCAATCAAAATAATAATTTTATAAAAATAAAATTGTAATTTTGCAAGTGTTTTTTGTGCTGTTTGTGTTCTTTTCTAAGGTTTCTCTCTCAATTATTTTTTCCACGGTCTCTCAGTAAGTTAAAGTGCATTAATGTTGACCTATAAAACTCTAAACAAAGGCTTTACTCTTTTTTTTTTTTTTTTTTTTTTTTTAATTTGCAGTTTAATTGCATTATTTTTTTGATACTACATTAAAACGATTTGATTAGTCACTGATATTTTTATATTCTTCTTGTAACGGACACAGTGTGGGGGTATTTATTATTCTGAAGTTATTATGTTTTTGTTTTTGAGAATTATAACAAAGTGAATCAATTTAATTTGTCTACTTTTTTAAGTTTGATTTTCGAAAGGGAGTGCCTTTTCAGACAATCAGTGTCAGTTCAGTGTCTTTAGATAAAATCAAATAGCTCCGGGAAGACTATTGTCGTTGTAACTACATACAACGACCGGAAGTGTTATAATCTGTGTGTGAATGTGTGCGTTTTTATTTGTTAAATTTAAATAAATTTTACTTTATAAAGGGTCCGCCATATAACTTTTTTTTTTTTTGAAAATGCTTTAAAAAAAAAATTACTGAATATTTTCTCAAATTTCTTTTTTTATTTGAAAGTACAATCCTTCCGGTTAATAATGGAAAATAATTTCATTCAAATGGCTGCCTCGGCTGGCCATGCAGTAGCCTACACGATCGGTCCAATTTTTAAGCACATTATCGATTGTGTGCAACTGTATTTCACCAATGGCTTCACGAATATTGTCCTTTAAAGCGTCAATTGTCTCTGACTTGTCGGCGTAACACTTATCTTTGATGGCACCCCTCAAATAATAGTCCAACGATGTCAAATCGCAGCTCCGAGGTGGCCAAACGACATCAGCTCTGCGGATGATAATGCGATCTTCAAAAACAGGGCGCAAAACATTGAGTGTAGCACGTAACGCCGTCCTGTTGAAACCAAATGTTGCCAATATCCTCCTCTTCAATTTTTGTGAACAAGAATTCGTTCAACATGGCCCGATAACGATCGCCATTCACTGTAACGGCCACTCCTTGCTCATTTTCGAAGAAAAATGGCCCAATTATGCCTCTGGACCAAAATCCGCACCAAACAGTGACTCATTTTGGGTGCGTCGGCTTTTCAATGTATGCGTGCGGATTTTCTGTGCCCCAAATGCGACAATTTTGCTTGTTTACATACCCGCCAAGATCAAAATGAGCTTCATCTGAAAAGATGATTTTTTTTTGCCAAAATCGGCATCTTCTGTAAGTCGATCGCAGGCCCACTTAGCGAAGCGAAAACGCGAATACACAACCATATTCGTTCAGCGGAAGGATAAAACTAATTATCTGTCAAATCAGACATGAGCTAAGTGTTACCATTCACGAAATAAGCACTAGTTGAAAAAAAAAACGTTAGATGGCGGACCCTTTATGATTGTTAAAAATTATTTGAATTTAGGTATGCAAATACTTTAATTATTCAAAATTATTTTATAATTTTTTTTTGAAAAGTTAACACCTTCTATCATCAAATAACATATCAATGCATTACAGTTGTTGCATCAATTTTATAGGAAGCATTTTAGGTTACCCATATTTAGAAACTCAAAACCAATTTCACTTGCAGAACCTTGTCAGCATCAAGATTTTTTAGGAATAAAATCTTAGTAGCCAGTTAGTATCTCTCAAACGTATTCGGTCTCAGCTGTGATGCTTTGTGCGTTTTCCAATGATAGAAGTAATAAGGTAGCTTTTCTAAAATCTTTTTAAATGAATATTAGGCAACAAAAAATTTAAGGCGAATGTATAGGCAATGTAATAAATTTTATTCCGTACTGCCCTGCCTGGCAATCTAAATTAGTTGTTTTTTTCATTTAGCTATTGACTAATACGCTTGAACGTTTGACTCCCCAAAATATGTTGGTCTGTGAAAAATAGAACCATTTTTTTCATTAACATGTTTTAACAAATATTTTGAACAAAAAAGGTATCACAATATTTTGCATATTTGTAGTGCGTGCTGCCATGGCTAGAAGAACTAAAGTCTCTTCCATAGATGTACCTGATAATCCAGATGACTTAGATAGTGCCGATGAAATCGAAGCTGGTCATTTAACCATAAAAACATCCGAAACCTCTTTACAAAAAGGTTCTCTAATCTTATGATTTAATTGATTTTAAATTAATTTTAAATTATTTTTAGAATTTTGGCAACGTCCCGCTTCTTATGCAAAGCACAAAATGCCTAATGATGGATCATCTTTGTTGAGTTTTGAAATTTTATCGGCTTGTATTATGCCGCCGGATGGTGAAGATCCTAAAGTCAAACGTTATGTAGTCTATGAATTAACTGTGCGTCAAGATACAAAAGATTCTATTGATCAAATGCCAGCTCGTATTTACAGGCGTTATACAGATTTTCGAGAATTGTATAATTCGTTAAAGCAGGACTATTCCCAACAAATGTCTGCCATTGATTTTCCGAATAAAGTGCTAGTGGGTAATTTTTCGTCGCACCTGATAGCAGAAAGAAGTGCTGCTTTTGAGAAATTACTTTCATTTATATCGAAAAGTTCTGTTTTAAGAAATACTTTAGAATTTTTGAATTTCCTACAGAATGAAGAATTAACAAAAGCTTGTCAATTATTAGATGAACGTAATGAGGCTTGTATACCCATTTTGGAAAACAGTTTCATTTTACTTAATAAAATCTTTATGGATCGCTCGAAACCAGTGCTTTTGATCTTATGCCGCTTGGTGGCTGCATGTACAAGTACACCGGTGCCTAATCAGTCGGCAGATAAATGGGCGTCATTGGCTTTAAGCCGTTACGAGACTCTATGTGATATAGATACATTGCCTTTATATATACCTTTACTGCATACATGTGCTCATTTATGGTAAGTGTTTTACAAAAGAGAAATACATAAATCAATGAAATGTTTATTAAAAAAAATATTTTTGTGCAGGTGGCAGCGTGGTCGCGATCAGAAACCAATTACCGACCGTCTAACTGATATGTCCAAGAAGGGCATCAATATCAATAATTCTCTCACATTAATGCAAGCAATTCATAAATTAGATCCCCGTTCGGAAACTATATAACTAAGGAGAAATTATTTTGATTTAAAACAACAAATACTTCTTGCAAACAGCTATTAATTAGTTACCTTTAAACGTGTATTTTAGTATTTAGAATTTTATTAGATTTTATACATATAGATGAAGTTAAAGCAATTTTAAACAGGCATATGCATTGTATAAATATGTACGACATTCATTAATACTAATAAGTTGAGTAAGTTAAGTAGTCGTTTAATATTGTGCAATTTTTTTTTTTTTTTAAATTTTATATTTATGTGATTTATTTTGTACCGTTCAAAACAAATATATTTATATACACATACCTATTTATTAATGGATTTATAGAAGATTGAGTATTATTTGAAAGATAAATTATATAATATTCGAAGGTAAAGATGTATGTATATATACTACTACAACTATGTATGTGCTAAAAAAAAAGCTGCTGCTACTCGTAAAAGGGCCAATTTTAAAAATCATGTTGTCCTATGAATGTCAATTATCTGTTGTAATAAAAAAACACATTTTATACTTAAGTGCACATACAGTGAATCACAGTGAAAATGGCCCACCAGTATTTGGTTAATATTTATTAAAAAGGAAGAAAATAAAATAAATATTTTTGTTTAAAATAAAGTTTATTTGGTATTCAATATAAGGAACTAAAAATTCTTTTAATTACATTATTAATTCATTGATTTTTTACATCAGAAACAAAAACAGTTCAAAAAAATTTCTCCAAGTTACACAAAAAAGTTCCAAAAGAATCCATTCCTAATCGTTTAAAATCGGTAATAAGTCAAAAAGGCTTTCCTACAAAATATTAAAAATAAAAAAAAAAAAAAACGTTATTTCTTTAATAATAATATACTGGGCCATTTTCATTGTGAGATAAATTTGAATGAATTAATAATGTAATTAAAAGAATTTTTTAGTTCCTTATATTGAATTACCAAATAAACTTTATTTTAAACAAAAATCTTTATTTTATTTTCTTCCTTTTTAATAAATATTAACCAAATACTGATGTAATTTCATGGTGTTCCATTTTCACTGTGATTCACTGTATATGTATTTATGTTTGTATGCATGAATGCCTTACAAGGATCTTGTGAAGTTAAACGGGTTTTTCTGCAAGTGGTTTCGTGAGTTCATTTAAAAATTAATTATTAAACATTTTAAGCACTTCAAAGGAGTTACATAATTATTATAATAAAGTAGTAGGTGTGTTGTTTACTTTTACTGACCTACATCCTCACATAAAGAAAGATACCCAGAAAAAAATTGTATTTGTCAACATGTCAATAATACAACTTAAAGAGGTTGTT
Organism: Sarcophaga caerulescens; assembly: GCA_927399465.1. Lineage (NCBI taxonomy): Eukaryota > Metazoa > Arthropoda > Insecta > Diptera > Sarcophagidae > Sarcophaga > Sarcophaga caerulescens. Next base: position 7,995,724 of record OV656866.1, on the reverse strand, counting down.
AAAAGTTTTGTAAGGTGAAGTATATCTTGACATTCGACGAAAAAGAAACGTAATTAATGTGAACATATATAATTTTGTGTAAAATGTGGTAATAAACAGTAAACTGTGCCAAGTAATATTTTAATTTATTTTCGTACATATTTTAAACACATTTCCATAAAGCTTTCCTTTATAGGCAAAGTAAATAAATCTTGAGAAAAAAATTGATATCACGATAATTATACTTTGTTACACTTTTAAATTTGGTATTTTTTCGATTTTTATACATTTTGTTGAACAATTTGCCATTAAAACGTTAAAAAAAAATCAATGTTGTAAATAAACATTATTTCTGCATGAAATCGAATTTATTTATTATAAATAAAAAATGATCACATACAGGTCAAATATAAATTGTTTTGTTCAATAACTTATTGCCATTTTGAAGATAATTCTATTATGTCTGCCATACCTCTCTTAGGCATAAAGTACGCCAATCGATTTTCACATGCTTCTATTAATGCAAATTTTTCTTAAAGGAAGTACGCAACTTGCGTAGCTTTGGCGAGCCTCTATCTTTGTTTGCTTTGCTCCTTTCAAACAGAAAATACATTTTAATTGTAAAATATCAGTTCAGTAAAAGATTCCCTGAAAAATAAACTAAAAAAGTACTTTAATGTTCTTGGATATTAATCCTGGTCTAACCACAAGCACACCATTCAATTTGTTCAATTTTGTTGCGATTCAGCACCGGTTCTTTATTAAAAATTAGTGGTTTCTCCCTGTTTTTGAATTTTGTGCAGTTTTTAGTTTCCAGACAATATCGAAGCAATGTTTACAGGACGATCTCACTTGTCGATTTTCATTAATATTATCTATTATCTTCTATCTTCTATACATATATATAAAAATGAATGTATATTTGTATGTACCTTATAGAATCGTAAACTATGCATTTGATCATTGCGCATGAGCCGGGGAAGGTTTCTAGGTTGGTATGACCAATTTCCGACTGGTGGCGCCACTGAAAATTACTAAAAATGAATTAAATCGTAAATTGTGCATTTGATTATGTTATGACCTTTAGCAAAGTTGTTGCGCATGAGCCGGGGAAGGTTTCTAAGTTGGTATGACCAATTTTCGACAGGTGGAGCCACTGAAAATGACTAAAAATGAATTAAATCGTAAACTGTGTATTTGATTATGTTATGATCTTTAGCAAAGTTATTGCGCATGAGCCGACGAAGGCTTATAAGTTGGTGTGACAAATTTCCGACAGGTGGCGCCACTGAAAATGACTAAAAATGAATTAAATCGTAAACTGTGCATTTGATTATGTTATGATCTTTAGCAAAGTTGTTGCGCATGAGCCGACGAAGACTTATAAGTTAGTATTACCAATTTCCGACAGCACTTCAATAAATGTTCATAATCGAAAACCTCTACATTTTTAAAGTTTTAGTCAATTTTTTTTAAATGAACAAAATCAATAAAATGATTCAAATTTGTTTTAGTTGGAGGCGTAGCAACGCGCACAGGGTACAGCTAGTTACTCATAAAAACTTGAAATACATATTTAAAAGTCTTAATCGTTAGATGTGACGTTTTTAAACTCAACATAACACAAGCTAATGTTTTAATTTATAGTTGCTGAAAGCCCTAATCAAAATTGCTATTACAATTTAATAAAATAATTTAAGTCTTGTAAAAAAATTAACGTCTAAACTTAACATGTTTACACCTCTGGTTACTCTATCTGAAAGCAATGTTTTCAACGATCACAAACGAAACAGAATGATTAACAAACAACACAGATACGAATTCGGCTCTTAAGCTGAGTCTCAACAAAGGTATATAAACCAGCACAATGTCCATAATGAAATAACATTTTAAGTTGTTCCTCTGAACTTAGCAGACAAAACATATTTCTGATATTTTTCTTCCATCAATATGAAATTCATTTTTGTTTTATTCAGCATTTTGGCTTTGATCTTTGCCTTCGTTCAAGCCGTTGATAAGTCAGGTATATATCAACATACATACATACATACTTGTGTATAAAATAATATATTTATTATACGGTTTGAATATATTTTAATGTATAATTATAAACAAACATCTCTTCTTTTCTATTTCTAGCCTGCTCTCAACCGAAAGAAATCGGACCCTGCCGCAAATCAGAGCTTAGCTTTTATTATAATGACGATTCTAAGTCATGTGAAGAATTCTTTTATGGCGGCTGTCATGGTAATGATAATCGCTTTAGCGCCAAAGAAGAATGTGAGAAATTGTGCCTTTAAACAAAAACAATTTGTGTCGTGATATAATTTAAGAAAGTGTTTTCATTTTTATTTTTATTTTTGTTTATTATAAAATATGCATTTGTTATAAATTTTAATTATCATTTTTTAATATACCACATATGTACATTATATTTTTATTATGTAACTGATAAATTGATTTGCTTTTCTTATTTGTTTGTTTTGTTTTAACGTTCAACCGTATAAAAACTGGTCTCAGAATATTAATTACGATGAGTTTAAAATAAAAAAATAAAATGTAAATAAAAACAGAATTAAAACAAAAAATAAAAACAACTGAATGAAATTTCAAAGTGGGCAAATAAATACTTTTTTTGTGGTCTTCGAATAAAACTTAGTGAAATTAAAATTGAATAGCGTTAAAGAGACAGACACATAATTTTACATAATTGGTCATTACAACCCTTCAGTCAGGTTTATGGACCTAGTTTCTCACACCACTTATGTTGTGTGTGTTAATTTTTATACATAAGTGGCGGGACATACAGTTTAAAGTCGAATCCGAACGACAGATTTTTGAGAAACTTTACATGGCAATATTATTTACTCTCAGAGTTTATGCCAGAAATCTGCTGAGAGCAGGCCGCCAAAGAAATATTTTTTTTTATATTTTCGTTTTGATGTCTGACCTGGGGTTTGAACCGTGGCCTTACGTTCTAATAAACCAACACACTGCCTACTAGACTAAAGAAACAGCTACTACATGAGATTATGATATTTTTATTATTATTTGAAATGATGAAAGGAAAATATATGTACGTCGCATGCAAAAAACCTATTAAAATAATTACTTATTTTTTTAATTGGCCATTATTACGATTACGTTGCCATTACAGGAGTAATGTCGATCTAATAGCGACAACTACAGATCTTAGTAGCTTTTTCATTTTATATTCAGAGCTTTTTCCAGCTGACTGCTGGGGGGAGATCCCAGAAAGAAAAAATTTTATATTTTTTTCTAAGTATTGAATTTTCCATTATTTCTTATATTTTTATTTATATATAAAAGCCAACCGCCTATCTACTAAACTAGGACGAATTCGAAATACTTGTGAAAATTTTTCATTATATTGAATGTTATTTTTTATTACTGCAGGAAAGCTTTGAGACTTGTCCTTACAGTCCGCCCCAATGGTTCTCGATTAAATACAGATTGTGACTCTGACAAGGCCATTCTATTATATTTAGTTTAAACTACTGAACTAACTTTGGCAATTGCTTCGCATCATTATCTTGGTGAAATTTCTGCGCTAAAGCGATATTTTCCTCAACAAATTATAGAATTACTGAGTTCAATAAATCCCTATACACAAATCTATAATGTGGAAGTCTTTTGTTTTTATTCAAACGTACATTTCTTTCCAAATCATTTAATGTTTCTCATTCGCTTGTGCTATACATACATATGTACATACATAATTGGTCATTACAACCCTTCAGACCTTCGACCTAGCTTCTCACACCACTTATGTTGTGTGTGTTAATTTTATACATGAATGGCGGGACCTACAGTTTAAAGTCGACTCCGAACGACAGATTTTTTGAGAAACTTTTCATGACAATTTTATTTACTCTTAGAATTTTTGCCAGAAATCTGTTGAGATGAAGTCGCCGAAGGAAATTTTTTTATATAATTTCGTTTTGATGTCTGACCTGGGGTTTGAACCCGGGCCTTACGTCTAATAAGCCAACACACTAACTACTAGACTACAACGACTTCACTTGTGCTATATATTTATAAAAAATGAAATGAACGTGAAAATTTCAGTTTTAAAAATATTATTTAGCGTTGTACCTATTTTTCTTTTCATGAGTGTATTTGTTTTATAATACAAACATTTAAATAATTAATTATTATTATTATAGTAAATTAATTTACTGCTTTCAATCATTTAAATGCTTTCTGAGTAACTTTGGATAAAATTACAAAATAAAAAAGGAAAACAATAAAATATTCTATACAAATACCATTAATTATTTTCAGGAGTGTAAATTTTTTTATTTTTTATTAATTTTAAAAATAAACAAAGTTTGTTTTGTAATCCATAAGTGTTTGGATATCAGAAAGATATGATTTCTGTTTTAAACAATATTGATCTCTTATTCCGAGAATTTTTTCCTACAAATAAGATTTGGCGTAATAAAATAAATAAAACATATAAATTAAATACGTAGTATATTTATTTTAAACAATTGGGTATTTTTATTATTTGCCCAGTAGTTAAATAGACAAAATAAAACTTTACAAATCAAACACTATCAATGTTTTTCGTGTTTTTTTTTTACTGTGCAAATTAAATGTAAATTGATAAAATCAACAAAAAAAAAAAAAAATAAAAAAAAAATTTTTAGATTTAAAAAAACCCCCACTATGTAAATATAAAAATTTAACAAAATGTTTTCTAACAAAATAAAACAAAAACACAAATAAATAATTATAAAAATATACAAAGAAAAAAATTTAAACTTACAAACCATATAGTGTCACTAATTAAGTTTCTAATTTTCAGATGTGCTTGCAAATAATTGTAAAACTATTATTTAAGGTTTAGCTATGCAAACTCACAATTCTAATTTATATACTTTGTTTTATGAAATTGTTAGAAGATTAATAATTACTTTATATGACTGCAAGTCATGCCTCTATTCTAAGATATTGATTATTAAAGAACTACATATATGCGATCGAGAGTCTCATTTGTTTCGCATGTCACAGACTAGATGCAGAGCTTTATTAGAATATTGATTAGCAAATCTTAGGGCTTCACTATCAGGTAACGGTTCTAATTTCTTCTAATTAGTTACTCCCTTGGGCATGATGATTTTTTTTTAGACTGGGAGTGAATAACGTCTTACAGCAAGGCGAAGTATCTGACCATGGATTCTATTTTTGCAATATATTTATCAGAGTATTTATATTGAGTTGAGAAGATTGAAATTAAAATAATTAGTGCTTCGATGAGACTAAAATTTTGTAATTTTATAGATTGGCAATACAGCATGAGGGCTATATATAATAATAATTAACATACATAAATACTCCATAATTTTTATAATTCTTAAACATATAAACATTTAAAAAGTAAACTTTTTTTTTTTTAAATTTTCACTGCGCAATAGATTACAAAAAAAAAAGCTATTTAAAGAGGTTTGACTATTTCTTATCACTATAAGAAAAATGTATATTTGCATGAATATTATTAATTTTATCAATTGTTTTTCTTATTAAAAAATATATTTTTAAGAGTGCAAAGGTTATGACAAGTCTTAATAATTAATTTATAAATTAATACTAAATTTTTGAAACTCTAAACATTGTAAAAAAAAATAAGTTCCTGTTGTTCCTATAATTACCATAGGGACTTAACGATTTCGTTCCATTCACGTTTATCTGCTGCTGCGATCTTCAGCTCGTTTCACGTTTTGTTGACTTTGACTGCTTCGATATCTAATTGTTTTTTTTTTTTTTTTTTTTTTTTTTTTTTTTTGTCGAACGTCCCCGGCCTCACACTAACCCACCCTCACACTAACCCACCCTCACCCGACCGCGGAGGGCTCGTCCCCATTACGTAGGGATATGTACACACTAGAGTCCGGACTATAGCGGGTTAGGGAAAACTAAAGGCAACGACAACATAAATCAGCCAGATGGCGCCAGGTGTGACTCGGCCGACCTTTCCTGCGGCTGCCTTGTGGGTTCCAATCTATTGCGTTTCTGGTGGTGTCGGTTTGGGGTCTTCGCAGGGCATGCCCAATCCACCTCCATTTCCGTTTCCGGATTTCGGCCATAGGCGTTCGTTTGTGATGGTGTTTGGCCAGAAAATGTTTAGTATGCAACGTAGACAACGGTTGATGAACACATGTAAGGCATTAATATCGCATTGGTTTGAGTTCCAGGACTCGCATCCGTAAAGCGCAACTGATTTTGGTGCGCTTTGAGATATGGGGGGACTTCCATATTTGTTTTAATTGACCGTAAGCTTGCCTGACCTTGTTAATGCGATTTCCAACGTCCTCTCTAGAGCCTCCGCTTTTTGTTATTATGCTGCCTAGATAACAGAATGATTGGACGTCTTTGATCAATTGTTGTTGTAGCATGAATTGTCGTGTATTTGTTGCGTTGATTCTCATGGTTTTCGTTTTTGGAATGTTAATTTCGAGACCACAAGTTGCTGGTTCGGCTTCGGTGTTATTAAGCTTTGACTGCATATCGTCGAATCTGTGTGAGAGCAAACAAATGTCGTCTGCGTAATCTAAATCTTCGAGGCGGTCGTTTAGTCGCCAGGTGATGCCTCTTGGTGTTGCTGTGACCTTTTCCCATGATGCTGTCGATTACTACATTGAAGAGCAGGGGGGATAGTGGGCATCCCTGTCGTGCACCCACTTTGACGTCTATTGGACAGCTGATTGTGTCCTCATGTAGGATGCGGCACTTAGCATTTTCGTACAGTGCTTTAATTAATGTAATAAGCTTTTCTGGTATTCCCTTACAACGAAGTGCGTTCCATATTGCAGCGTGGTGAATCGTGTCGAATGCCTTCTCAAAGTCAATGAATGTTAGATACAACGGGGAACGCCATTCGACTGATTGTTCCGTTATTATTCTAAGGCTATTAATATGGTCGATACTAGACTTGCTTGCGCGGAAACCTGCTTGCTAAACATTGTAGTTACAGATTTATTATTTTTATTTACAGATTTTAAGTTATAATTTGTATTAAAAAAGTGAAAATTAGCATCAAAATATATACATATATGTATGTATATTATATATTATGATATATTACTTATATATAAAAGATTTAATTTTTATTTTTTTTTTTAAATTTAATTTAAAATTTTTTTTGCATTTAGTACCTACTTTATGTAGGGTATTGAACAGTCTCTGTTTTAAATTTTGTCTTAATTTATATACATATGAATGTATATATATTTTTATTAAATATGTATAAATTACCAACAATTCACACATTAAGTTGATTTCAAGAAAGTATATAAACTTGACTCTGAAGTCTATTTAGACATCATTTCTAATTGCTACTCCACTCAATATAGTCGGATCTTGCTTATACATTTTATAACAATATGAAATTTATTTTGGTTTTATTTAGCATCTTTGCTTTGATCTTCGCTTCTGTACAAGCTGTTGACAAATCAGGTAAGTTATTAGAATAATCACACACATATGTATGTACATTTGTATGTAACAAATATAATATCGTTATTGCTATTCTTAAAGCCTGTTTACAGCCCAAAGAAGTCGGACCTTGCCGTAAATCTGATTTCGTTTTCTTTTATAACGCTGACTCTAAAGCCTGTGAAGAATTTATCTATGGTGGCTGCCGCGGCAATGACAACCGTTTCAATACCAAAGAAGAGTGCGAAAAATTGTGTCTTTAGAAGAAGTTGAAAATAAGTTAGGCTAAATTTTGTTGGTTTTTTAAGTATTTAATTTTGCAATTTTTATGTGAAACATTAGATTTAATTTCAAAAAAAAAAAATAAAGCAAATATAAAAAATATAACGTATACAATTTTTTATTAAATTCACAAATTTTTTATCGAACGTAATGTGAATTGTAACTAATTGTTTGGAATTGCTGTTCCAGGAGAACAGTGGGTTGGAAAAAAAAACTTTGGTTTATAATAAAGCAAGGACTGTTAAAACTGCTGATAATATTTAACAAATTTTGTGTAATAATGGTAGTTTGTAATTGCATAATATTCTTTTGTCTAGTTTAAAAAAAGTTATAATATTTTATAATTATAAATCAAAGTTTTTTCCAATCCACTGTTCTCCTGGAACAGCAATTCCAAACAATTATTTACAATTAACATTATATTTCATTAAAAATTTATTATTATCTCCCACATTCATAAAAATTACCTTTGATTTATGAAATGTTTATGAAAGAAATTTTCATACAAATTATGTATTTATATGTGTGTTAGTAATGGTTTTTCTCTTTGATTATTAGAGGACGTATGTTATCTTCACATTATTAAAAAAAAATGGACGATGCAAGTGGATAATGGATAATAAATTGCTTTATTAACAAAACATAGTTATTTAAAATAGTTTACTTCACTAATCTTAAGATGCTTAATGGTATATGTTACATTTCTAACTTATTTTGATTACAATTTCAAATTATTGTGGTGTATAAAATGAGCTAGAATTCATAGAATTGGAATTCATGCCTAATAACGATGAAGTATCACGTTGAGTAGCAACTGCTGTACGCTGATAGCGTGCAATATGATCCAATGAATGTGGCAATATTGGACGAACACTGTGCATTTCCAATAATGTTAAGTTATCCAATTTGGCATAGGTACCTTCGCCTTTAATAAAGGCATCAATAGATGTACGTAATTTAGATTCGCGTATATCAAATATATCCTTGATTATTGTACGAATTTCTTCACATCTAGGCACGTCGTCAGGTGCTGTGCTCATAATCAATTGGGCTTCAATCATATAATGTTCGCTTGGCATTTTAGTAAAGAATCTAAATGGAAAAGATGCTGATTGATAATAATAAAGTAACAGACATATGTATATTTTATTTTGTTTAACACTTACTTTGATTTTTTCTCTTCCTCTTTTATTTCTTCCAGTAAATCCAAATCCATCCATTCAGGTGGAACAATACGGCATTTTTGTTGCTTTCTCAGATGTATTCCTAACCACAGGGGTACATGAACAGGCATACCAGCACGAAATGGTCCAACACTACCGGATATTAAATGAAGAGGTTCAAATGAAAAATTTGGTATAACACCAATTATAGACTTTTCGCCAATAAATTCTATTACACATGGTTCCATGTTTTTTTTTATAATAATTTTCAATAACGATTTAAAAAAATTTGTTTTATGTGTAATGTTTTAATGTTAATCTGCCTAAAAATGCCGCCAAAAAATGTAAACAAAGGGTTCAAAACAGCTGACAGATTATCTTTTCGCATCTAATGTTTTGGTACAAGTGTGACAAACCAACTGTAATATCGCTAGAATAAATGCGTTTTTGGGTTTTGCTGCGGCCAACGTTTCTAATACAATATTTGTATAATATCTACGTACATATAATAAAAATGAAACCATTCAGAATATCTTTCCATAACATGTTATAGAAAAAGCAAATAACAATAATGTTTAATACAGCAGAATGTAATAAGGACTTCGATTAATGCATTTTAATACAGCCCAATAGTCTGCGTTTTTCAAATGAAAATAATTTCTTTTTTGCTGGTCACAACTGTCCGCTTATGAATAACAGTCCAAGTATTAGCGAAATGTGAATAATTACAAAATTATCGTGTATTTTACTTCATTACAACAAAATTTTTCATTAAAAAATTGAATGTGAACAAAAAACGCTATAATATTTTTAAATTACTGAAACGATAAAAATTATCTAAAGTGACATCATTGTTTTTTGTGCTATTGTGAATAGTTTGAAAACCTTCAACTGATCTGAGACAAAAAGTGTTTGTTTACATATATTTTTGGATTGTTTTTGTATAAAATATTTAAGATTTTAAACGCTGTGTGATTTGAAATAATTTAAGTATGTCTTATTATAATATACAACACCAGCATAAAAAGAAACATCTTCCTATTAACTTGGCACGAAAAGAGCAAAGGGAAGAGCGAATAAGAAACGGTGGAATTGGCAAACATCGAAGGAAAAACCGACTGAAACGTCTTCGAAAAAGTCGTAAACAAGAATTTCAACGAAAAGAATTGGAAACCTTAATAGAAGCTACGGAAAGCCACTTAAAGGAAATTATACAGAATGATCCTCAACTATCTGACCTACCATATGATGTGACACCAGAAGAATTAAAAGGAGAGGTAAAATTAATGGCTATATGATTAAAACAATATTTTTACCACAATATATACCTTAGAATCAGTTTCTTAGAAAGTTTAACGATTACATGGGTCAGTATTATTTAAAGTGATACTTTTTCTTTAGTCTTGTTACACAACGCTCTGAAGGTTTATTATCGAATATGTTTGTAAAACGATGAAAATCATGTGATTCAATGAATGAAGTCAACTTTAAATATAAACAGAATATTTTTCAAGTTGTAATGGAACATTTTGACCATTTGTTTATCATGTACTGATTGATGATTGATTTAACTTATTTCCGTTTTAAAACTTTGTCCTATTCTACAATTTATTTATTCTAATAGACGTCAATACATCAATAAACTTTCTTCCACTGTATATTGGAAATTTTCAAAATGCTAATTGAATCTTTTTAGATGAAAGTGATAAATTAATAAACTATGCACATAGATTAAGCAATAAGACTTTAACTACGTTAGTAGCAACTAAACTAAATACATACATATATCGGGTCCGCCATTTAACGTTTTTTTTTTCAACTAGTGCTTATTTCGTGAATGGTAACACTTAGCTCATGTCTGATTTGACAGATAATTAGTTTTATCATTTCGCTGAACGAATATGGTTGTGTATACGCTTGAACAACGCTGGGAAATATTGCGACATTACTTTGAAAATCATGGTAATGTTGCAGAATGTGTGCGAAAATTGCGTACGGATTTTGGCGGGTATGTAAACAAGCAAAATTGTCGCATTTGGGGCACAGAAAACCCGCACGCATACATTGAAAAGCCGATGCACCCAAAAACGAGTCACTGTTTGGTGCGGATTTTGGTCCAGAGCCATTTTGGGCCATTTTTCTTCGAAAATGAGCAAGGAATAGCCGTTACAGTCAATGGCGATCGTTATCGGGCCATGTTGAACGAATTTTTGTTCACAAAAATTGAAGAGGAGGATATTGGCAACATTTGGTTTCAACAGGACGGCGCTACGTGCCACACAGCCGAAGCTACACTCCATGTTTTGCGCCCTATTTTTGAAGATCGCATTATCAGCCGCAGAGCTGATGTCGTTTGGCTACCTCGGAGCTGCGATTTGACACCGTTCGACTATTATTTGTAGAGTGCCGTCAAAGATAAGTGTTACGCCGACAAGCCAGGGACAATTGACGCTTTAAAGGACAATATTCGTGAAGCCATTGGTGAAATACAGCTGCACACAATCGATAATGTGCTTAAAAATTGGACCGATCGTGTATGCTACTGCATGGCCAGCCGAGGCAGCCATTTGAATGAAATTATTTTCCATTATTAACCGGAAGGATTGTACTTTCAAATAAAAAAAGAAATTTGAGAAAATATTCAGTAGTTTTTTTAAAGCATTTTCAAAAAAAAAAGTTATTTGGCGGACCCTTTATAATGTGTAATTCGTGAAAAGAAATTTTATAGAATATGGAAAATTTCCATATATTTGTTTAAAATTTTAGAATTTGATTCTAATTATAAAAAATTTAAATACATACTTAACTATTTGTACAGCAAAGTGCAAAGAAACATAATAAAATTATAATTATTATTTAAAAGCTCTTACTTATATTTTATTTTTAATATTACATTTACATATATTTTTAGTTAGCATTGGCTCAAGGCAGTGGAACCACAATCTACATTGAACGTGATGGCCTCTCTACTTTGACCGTAGTGGTAAGTTTATCAATGAAATCCTATTATTTGTTTCGCAAACAAATGTGTGTGTAAACTAAATTGAGTACATATAATTGAGTTTTGATTGATTATATGCCTATAGGCATGTAAATATTGTACATTTGCGTATTTACTTTGTTCTTCAAATAGTGATGGGTTAAAACATTTAAATATAACAACAAGTCCAATGCCACTTCAGCTATCAAGATGAATTTTTTTGATCTTCATTAACAGAATCATGTACTGTGGATCTAAATTTCTCTTTCATTAGATTCATTAATTCAATTCTAAAAAAATTGTGTTTATTTAAATCTGTATTTGCCGTTATTAATATTTGACGTCAAATTAACAAAGGAAGCTGTTGACATCTGTTAAATATTTTATTTGAGCTTTATATAAACGTTTGCAAATTGTTTAGTAAAACATAATATAAAAATCATAATAAACGTTAAATTATGTCAGTGGGTTAATATTGATTTCATACCTTAAGCTAAGTTTACTAACTTTAATAAACTTTATTTTCATTAAATAAATATTTGCATTTTCACACGTTTATCATTTTTTTTATATTTACAAATATATTTTTTTAATTGCTTTAAAAATATATGGTTTTAATTTTTTGTAGTTAAAATTTAAATTGAAATTTATAAAATATATTGAGTTTTTAATGTCTATACATGTACCATATACAGTTGAGTGTGTTTGATCATTTTGGTTTCAATTCAGATTAAAAAATCTTTGTCTAGACTTAATTTGTCACATTATCATAAATTATTAAAAATAATAATAATAATAAAGGAAACTCAAATTGAATATTTAACAATGTACAGTAAAATCGATCAGAGACGAAACATGCAATTTTTATTTATTATAAATTTTATTCACATTAAATTATAATAAATATTATTACTTATTATGTTAAAATTTTCTTTACTTAGTAAACAAATTAATTAAATATTGACTTAAATTATTATAATTGCTTAATTGTTGTGATGGTTTACAAAACTAAGTAAATAAACAAATAAATGAATAAAAAAAAGATAAAAAAATTCTTTAATATAGAAGTTTTTTAATATTTATTTATTTTAAATAATTATTAAAATTTTTATTAGGAAGGAAACTATTAAGAAACTATTACGAAACTATTAACCAAATTGATTGAGAATTGATTAAAATCATAAAAATGTGATACTCTTCTTAGAGCAATCAATCAGTTTGGTAAATTTGTTTTAAAAATCTCAAGTTATTTTTCCAAATCTTATAAGAATTTAATTGATTTTTATTAAACCAAATTTATATTGAAACACAATATATGTATGTATCTTCTCTCAACTTTATTTCATTAGAAATTTTTAAGTTTATACAATTTACAACGTGTGAAAGCTCTCTTCTCATAATCATTTCATTTTATGTTTTATTTTTTACTCTACTCTATGTGTACGTATTTTATAGCTCCCACAAGAAAATCCAACAGTTGCTCAACTAAAAAGAGCTATAGAAGCACAAGCACGTGTACAGCAAAGAAGAGAGTTAAGAGAACGTTATGAAGAGAGAATGATACGTAGAGGTTTAATGAACGAGCCCCAAACGATCTGTTTGGCTAATTGTATGGAGAACGAACATAAGACGAAACAAGTTAATAAATCAAAAAATACTTTAGAGTATGGAAAGCCACAATACTCAACCGGTGAGTTAGTTTGTTCGGCGACACACAACGGACATCAACATCGTCCAAATGTTAGTTGGCGTTTCTTATGGCGAGCTTATATTTTATTTAATACCGAAACTAAGTCTTTCATTGAAGATGAAAACGGTCGGAAACTATTAAAAGAATGTGGCATAGAAAATGCTCATACACTAAAATTTTACAAACGGGACAAATATTTTGGAAGAAAACGTCAGTGATTGAATGTGAAAAGATTGAATTTCTAACTTTTTAATATTGATTGATTTTAGAAAATACAAATAAAGTTACCAAATGATTTTAAAAGATCAATTGCATTCTACCAAATATAACCATTCCATGTGCCAATTAATAATACAATTAAAAACAAAAACAAAAAAGAGAAAAGAACCATTCTATCAATTTAACATTAATATCCAGAATAATAATCGAGATTTCAACGACATTCCGTTCACATTTAAACCTAGATGATACAGATGATGACGATTTTCAATAGACTATCAAATATACCTACGGCAACAATAATCAATTTTAAATCTTTTACGACAGCATATAATAGATTTTTAACAACTTTTTCGTTTTTCACCCCAAACACCACATTCCCCTTGATATCGACGTCGTTTTTACCAACAAGAAAAATGTTCTTCAATCGTCAATCATTGTTAATTTCTTTAGTTGCTTTATTCTTTTTGTGTACTTTACAAATTGACCTCATTCGTGGAGCATTCGAAGATGGCAACAACAATAATGTTAAAATAACGAAACACAGTTTGGAATTAACACAAGCCCTCAACCTGCAGAGGCAGGAGTATCTACAGAAGCAATGCGATACTTTGGGCTATAGTATGCTGGACATTAATGATTTAACTGATGAACAAATGGATCATATGATAGTCGATAAGGAACAGAAACTATTGTATTGCTATGTGCCAAAGGTAAGTTTGATTTGTGAAGTGTTCTTACGATGTTATGTATATTGTAGGTATTACGTTGGAGAATATTATTTAAATAAATTAACAAAAGCAAAAGTTTATTGAACTCATTAACTTATGTGGTGTGATTGTCTTTCTGCCTGCCTGTCTGTCTGTCTATTTTTGTCTCTTTCACTTTCGTTTTGTTTTAAATTTTAAATTAACAAGGCTTTGATTTTTACTTGCCTTTAATTATTTTGCCATATAAGACTATGGTAAAGAATTTTTTGTGTTTTTTTTTCATTCTTGCTTGCGGTCTGTATTTTTTATTTTATTTTCGTATAAAGCATAGTACGCTGTTATTTTTCGGTTTTATGTCATTCGTCAATACTTATGACATATGTTGCGGTTTTTTAATTAAAATAAAGACATAAGAAATGTTTAGTTTTATAATAATATTTCTGTATGTACGTTTTTAAGAAACCCAAATACAATGCTTAGTTTGTTTAAAATATCTGCGAAGTAAACAAAAAAAACTGATTTAAACCTCAAATATTAATTCACTATGATACGATATACTTTGATTTAAAATGTTTAAAATGAGACATTTTAAACAGAAGGCGTTGCACGCCTTATGAAATATAAGCAGTTAATAATACATATTTAAATTTGTGTTTATTTTAAAACCAATGTAAAGTTTTTCGCCAAAAATATTTTAATACAATATTATACGAGTTGTAATATTACTCTTAAGTAATATTAGCTCTTTAAAACCATACGATAATTTTTGTTTTTTATTTACTTTATAGTTTTATGTTGTAGTATTTTATTTACTTAACTTATATTCATTAATTTAAATTCATTATTAGAACGTATTTAATTTTAAATTCTTTAATTTAATGTGAGAATTTTATAGATAAGCCAGATAATAATGCCAGATGAAACACAATGAAACTTTCTATCAGTTCAGATGAATATATTTTTGAATGTAAAGAATTTTATAATTATAAAAGTAGTGCTTGTTGTTTTGCCGATAAATGTTTTGAACTTTGAGCTTAAGATATGTGGCTTTTCTCTTTCATATAATTTATATTTATGTTATATTGTACTGTATATATACAGCTTGTCTGGAATAATGGTTTTAAGCGATATTTTATAATAAATAAGTTGGTGTTGTCCTATCAATAGTGAGAGGAAACTAAAATGCCTAAGAGATATTTTAAGTAAAATACAACTAAATAATCAGAAAATTTATTTTTATTTATTAAAGAATTTATATATTTACTAGCTGACCAGGCGAACTTCGTCCCGCCGAAAATTGATTTTTTTATTGCCCAAAACAGGTCACATTATATATTTATTGTAATACGCTGCATAAAACAATTATATAAAAATAACTAACTTACTATAAGTGTGTGGATCTATCTATCTAGTTCAAAATTTAATCGAAGTCGGTACGTTATTTAGGTGAGGCATACAAAGAATAACAATAAGAGGTCCGAATCATGGGTAGCGCTGACGAAGTTGTAGTTGTTGTACTCGCTCCAAAACAAAAACTAACAGACATACATGTTATACATATATGTATGTACATATGTAGTTATAAACGATCGAATTAGCCGACTTATGGTATCTTTGAAAAGGGGGAGGGTTGCCACGCCCATTTTTGGTGAGTTTGTCGAAATTGCATTTGTATTTAATTTCGTCATTCGTCTACGATCACTATGTCCCTAAATATTAAATTTTAAAGGTTTGCCACGCCTACTTTTTGCTATATCGAATTTTTTTTTAAACCATCTAAACTTGATAAGCTTTCGAACAAAAAAAGAATAGTTAAAAACGGTTCAGTAGTTTAAGAGTTATAAGTATCACTTGAAGGGGGAGGATTGCCACGCCCATTTTTTGTGAGTTTGTCGATATCGACTCTACAAACTTGCCCACCAAATTTTTTTCGTCTACGATCATTATGGACCTAAATATTAAATTTTAACAATTTGCCACGCTCTCAACATTTAGGGATATGAAAAATAGATGTTGTCCGATTCTCAGACCTACACGATATGCACACAAAATTTCATGAAAATTGGTCGATCCATTTCGGAGGAGTTTAACCACTAACACCGTGACACGAGAATTTTATATATGTATTAGATGTACATACATACATTCCAAATTGAATTTGTTACATACTTCTATAAAAAATATCACTTGCATTTGTTGGTATATATAATCATTTAAATGCATACATATTAATTAAATTCTATTATAGTCTGACATTATACAGCTTCTTTCGTTGTTGAAAGAACTGTTGCAAGTGTTTTCATTACGAATCCTCAGAACGTCGCAGTAGAAATTAGAGCGAGTTTACTTTTTGTATTCTAAACCAATTATTCACCATTCACCATAATTTGTATTTTATTTATTTCATCCTCTCTATCTAATTAAAATGAAACAAAATAGTATTAATTAACGAAATTCTTAAGACTTGGTATTCGTTATTTTAGACAGTTAATTAAATTTTATGAATAAGTAAATTATTAAAAATAGTATTTGTGTAGTCATTGATATTAATTAAAACTCTAAATTCAACCAGTAAGATGTTAAATATTTTAAAACGCATCTCTCAGCTTACGATTACAAATTACTTTGCTAATCATTAAAATATTTAACTTGAATAATAAACAATCAGTTGCAATAGCTGATTTTATTGTTTTTATATATTTTTTTTTTTTTTTAGAAATTAACTTGAACTTTTTGAACTTTATATTTAATGTGTATAAGTAAAAAACTATCAAGCAATTACATGTTATTAGTATTTAATAATCACATTGTAATAGTTTGCACTGCAAACAAAACATATCGCTCCTTTATTGTAACATAGTCATATCTCAAAAAATTAAAAATTTGTAGTTACTTAAGCAAAACTGCTCTTTTAGACCTTCTGTACATGTTGAAAAAAAAAATCAGTTTTATATCCCAAGCTGAACCGAAGTTATAGCAATTAGAAGTTAGACTTATGTCTTGAAAACTTAAATGGCATTTTGCCAAGTTCAAGTTTTTTTGAGATATGACTATGTTGCAATAAAGGAGCGATATCATTCGTTAACTGTAATGCAAAATAAGTTAATTACAAAAAAAGGAAAAATATTTGAATTTCTAGAATTTTTAAAACCTGCTATTCGTTATTATAAGTTATTAAGTTACGTAAATTTCTTAAGTTCTTATTTAAGTATTTTAATTATCTGTGATTTATAGTTTCCTTATTTGCATTAGAATTATGAAAATCCCAACTTAAAGGTTTTAGATTAGAAACTTAAAAATACGCAGGCGGAAATAAATCAATTTCTTAATTAAATAAACTCGATTATCACTATCATTTAAGTTGATAACAGCTGACCAGCAAAAGGCATTTACACAACGTTCCATTAAAATATGATACATGTGTGTACGTATGTATGTATATAAAAGGGATCATCTTATATTGTTGTCAGCAATATGGAATTTTCGAAATCCATTGAAAACTTTATAAATACTATTCTATAATCAGTTAATTTACTTTGGCAGTTTTATTAGAAGCTCTAATTTATGATAAGATTAAAATTCTTTTTATTTGTATCAATACAAATTTCAAAATATGAAAAATTTTATTAAAGACTAAACCAAAAAACTGTAATCTACCGACGGCTAATTGTTAAAAACTATGAGTCAATTAATTTCAACACTAAAGAAATTATAAAGAAAACCAAAACAAATCAACAAAGATCAATCATTACCGTTTTTCAATTGAAGACTAACAAAAAACTACTCTACTGAATAGGGGGGAAAAAAAAAACTAAAACAAAAACAAAAATTTATTATTAAATTGTGTATTGTTATGTTATCTAAATAATAGTTTTATTTAGTTAAGCATTATAGGCTATATACATATAAATAGGCCTTTTTCTTATAATGCGAATATAAAAGCTTTCCATATGTTTTTATGCGAACTTGAATTTTTAATATCTTCGATGAATTCTTTACTCTTGTTTGTTGATGGTAAATTATTTCTGGTTACACATGAAGTTTATGTTTTATTTCTTGATTGTGAGTTATTTTTATATTACTACGTAACAAAAATTTTCAAGTAGGTATATTCGTATAATTATTGATGATATGAAAATAACCTTTGCTTTCTCATAAGCTGTTGTTTTGATTACTGATTGCTCTTTTGTTAACTTGATACTTGAAAAATTATCTTTAAAATAATTTCAGGTGGTACTATAGAGCAAACATGTCTTAAGGTTTCCTTATTCTTAAGAATAATTTGAACAGTGAAATAACATAGTGAAGTATAATTTATTAAAATTTTTAAAAATCCAGTTTTATTAAATTTTGTACCTTGTGAGCAATGAAATTCACGAATATAAGCTGAAAACAGAAAAGAGTTTTCAAAATAATGTTTAAAACAGTGATTGGCACTATAATTCGAAAATATGTATGTACATACTGTGACGACACATGATTCATTTGATTAAAAAAATGAAACGAAACGGTGTCCTAAATATTATTACAACAAATACTTATCTCATCGATTTTATAGAAAACTAGCTGTACCCTGCGCGCGTTGCTGCACCACCAACTGAAATAAATTTAAAGGAAAGACATTACACAAATATCCAATTAATTTTGAGTCATTTTATTGATTTTGTTTCCCGTTGTCCAGATGATTCAGACGAACGGGCCTGAGTAGTACGCATTCGATCATTTTCTAATCTCACTTCTCGTTGTTCAAGTGATTTATTCGAACGGGTCTCAGCAGCATGTACTCAAAGATTTTCCAGTCTCAATGCTCTTTGCTCGTCTGATTCTGAGGCTCGTAATGCTCTTTTCTTCCGTGCTTGAGGTGTAGGTCGACCAATTACTTGTTATTCATTTTGAATAATTTTCAGTGGCGCCCTCTATCGGAAATTAATCGCACCAACTTTGCTAAATATCATATCATGATTAAATACACAGTTTACGATTTAATTCATTTTTAGTAATTTTGAGTGGCGCCACCTGTCAGATATTTGCCATACCAACTTAGAAACCTTCGTCGGCTCATGCGCAACAACTTTGCTAAAGATCATACATATCATGATTAAATACACAGTTTACAATTTAATTCATTTTTAGTCATTTTCAGTGGCGCCACCTGTCGCAAATTGGTCATACCAACTTAGAAACCTTCCCCGGCTGATGAGCAACAACTTTGCTAAAGATCATAACATGATCAAATAATGACGAAACACAGCATAGTGCAGTAGTTCTTGAGTTACGGTGCAAAAACACAAAAAAACTAAATATTGCGCCATCTGTCGGACGAACTATACAGAAACACTCCTCACGCCCCATAGAACTTGTATATTAAGTTTGGTCAAAATCGGTTTGTGCGTTCTGGAGTTATAGCGTCAGGAAGGAAAACCCGACTTATTTTTATATAGTAGATTATATATTTTAATCAGATATTTTTGAAAGTAATCGCGATAAAGTAATATCTTAAAAATTACAAAATTAGTACGGTAATATTATAGAAAAATATCCGTAAAAAAATTAAAGACATTGTGTTCTCCCGGTTGTTAAGTGTTATTTCTTTAGATGTAAAATGTGTTTTAACATTATACATATATTTTCCAGGAATTATTAGTACATGAATAAAATGTATGTGTCTGTGTTGTAATATATATCGGGTCCGCCATCTAACGTTTTTTTTTTCAACTAATGCTTATTTCGTGAATGGTAACACTTAGCTCATGTCTGATTTGACAGATAATTAGTTTTATCCTTCCGCTGAATGAATATTGACCATCCAATGCGTTTTCGCTTCTCTAAGTGGGCCTGCGATCGACTTACAGAAGATGTAGATTTTGGCAAAAAAAAATCATCTTTTCAGATGAAGCTCATTTTGATCTCGGCGGGTATGTAAACAAGCAAAATTGTCGCATTTGGGGCACAGAAAACCCGCACGCATACATTGAAAAGTCGACGCACCCAAAACGTGTCACTGTTTGGTGCGGATTTTAGTCCAGAGGCATAATTGGGCCATTTTTCTTCGAAAATGAGCAAGGAGTGGCCGTTACAGTCAATGGCGATCGTTATCGGGCCATGTTGAACGAATTTTTGTTCACAAAAACTTAAGAGGAGGATATTGGCAACATTTGGTTTCAACAGGACGGCGCTACGTGCCACACAGCCAAAGCTACACTCGATGTTTTGCCTCTTGTTTTTGAAGATCGCATTATCAGCCGCAGAGCTGATGTCGTTTGGCCACCTCGGAGCTGCGATTTGACACCGTTGGACTATTATTTGTGGAGTGCCGTCAAAGATAAGTGTTACGCCGACAAACCAGAGACAATTGACGCTTTAAAATACAATATTCGTGAAGCCATTGGTGAAATATAGCTGCACACAATCGATAATGTGCTTAAAAATTGGACCGATCGTGTAGGCTACTGCATGGCCAGCCGAGGCAGCCATTTGAATGAAATTATTTTCCATTATTAACCGGAAGGATTGTACTTTCAAATAAAAAAAGAAATTTGAGAAAATATTCAGTAGTTTTTTTTAAAGCATTTTCAAAAAAAAAAAAAGTTATTTGGCGGACCCTTTATAATAATATAACATACACTTTTAAAACTCGTTATGAAAAACTCGTACTACAAAAAATTTTTATTAATGAACTTTAGCCATAAAAAAAAAATTCAAACAGCGAAGAAAATTTAATTACTTAAAAAAAAAAAACGAATTCAAGCACTAATTTTGGCATACAGAGAGGTCTTGACGCGTTTTATTTTATTTTTATTACACATGAATTTCAAAATCATAACTTAAATTGCTATTTAATTTCAGTTACATTCACTATGTAAGTACATACGTATAGAAATAAAAGATCATATTGTGTTGTAAACAGTAGTGTAGACAGTTCATAATTGCAATACAATAAATATTTGTATGTACATATGTATGTATGTAGCATACGATAATAATACAACTATCCAAGGTGAAAGCTTTTGGTTCTTTTGAAAAGAATTGTGATGTCTATTGAAAATGTATGCAGTGCGCATTTTGATCACTTAAAGTGAATTGTATGACAATTATTATAGTGTCTGTGATATTGTTTACTGTGGCAAATGTGTCTGGTGCTTCGAAAATAATACACGGATGTGATTAAGTCAATCACAATTTGTAACTATTTTCATAGTACACAAACAAATATTTGTTTGGTGTTACTCTTCAAATATGTATATACATACATACATACTTATTTTGTAATTTCTCTACGAGAATCGCTTTTACAAGCCACTATGACACACACGTGTTCATAACTAACAACTAAAGTCAGTAATGAATAAACATGACAAAACTGAACCATCGTACGTATGTATATTTCTTTGGAAGAGTTACCTATTAAGTGATCCCCAAATTATATCGTTTCTTATCAGCAAAGCAATGCAAAGAAAAAAAAAAAAACTAGTTTGGATATTTTTTAACTATCATGTTGTGACATGATGGCACGTACATACTTTAACGGTATACAAATTCTTCAACATTGATAAAAGAAACATGCAATTAATCATAAATTTTATTTTTAAATTGTGTAAAATTTATTAGTTGAAAAAAAAACATCAATATTAGCATTCCGTCATTAACTTGAAAATCAAATGTTGACCGAAAGACATTCTTAATATTTCAGTAATTTCAAATGTACTTCTGGGTGTTGTAATCACCCTTATTCTGGTTGTCGTCGTCGCCGTCGTCGTCGTTACCAAAAATGATGTCGATAAAATCAGAGTCGACAAAATCAGAGTCGACACAACACAATATCGACGGCGTATTGACTCACAGAATACCAAATGTGTGTCCGACAGTCATCTATAACTGTCAATAACGACAAACAGAATACCAATTTTAAACTGTCGACGCAAGACGACGTCGACGACGACAACCAGAATAAGGGTGATTATTAAATTTGTAACTTCCCAAAAAAAAATTATTTTCTCCCAACCTAGAAAGAATTAACAATTAAAGTTATTCAATAAATACATTTTAATGTATATTTTATTGCAATTAGTAAACTTTAAAGTGATAAAATTAATGTCTTTCGTTTAAATGCCATTGATTTATGTATGTAAAGGGCTATACATTTCGTGGTTTCAAAAGTATGGGACTGGAATTCGACATCTGTCAAACTAAGTTGTGAAACCAAGTTTTTTCTTTTCAGTTGAAAGTCTGACATTGACGAAAATGGATAGCTTAACTATCACACAACGCATAATTACTACAAAAATGTTGATTCTGCCACAGCCACGTATCGTGCGTATCGGCAATTTTTCGAACAAAATTTTCTTCAGCGATGAAGCACATTTCACACTCGGTGGGTCTGTTAATAAACAAAATTGTCGTATTTGGGGTTCTGATAAACCTCAAGTAATTGAAGAGAGGCCATTACATCCAGAAAAAGTCACTGTTTGGTGAAGGTGTGATTGGTCCGAAGGTGTGATTGGACCTTACTTCTTCGAAAACGACGATGGAACGACTGCCACCATCAATTCGTAGCGTTATGGTCATATGATAACCGACTTTTTTTTGCCTGCTATTGAAGAATACGACTTGAAGAATATCGCTCCTTTATTGCAACATAGTCATATCTCAAAAAATGAAAAATTTGTAGTTACTTAAGCAAAACTGCTCTTTTAGACCTTCTGTACATGTTGAAAAAAAAATCAGTTTTATATCCCAAGCTGAACCGAAGTTATAGCAAAAAGTGTTTGCGGCAATTAGATCATAGGACTTACATATGTCTTGAAAACTTAAATCGCATTTTGCCAAGTTCAAGTTTTTTTGAGATATGACTATGTTGCAATAAAGGAGCGATATGTGGTTTCAACAAGACGGTGCCACATGCCACACAACTCGAGCGAATATGGCTTTATTGCAAGAGACATCTCCTGGCCGCGTAATTTCTCGTCTTGGCGATATCAACTGGCCACCAAGATCATGCGATTTGACACCATTAGACTTTTTTGTGGGGCTACGTGAAAGACCGTGTTTATGCAGATAAAACTTCAACTCTTGAGCACTTAAAAACCAACATTCGTCAAGTTATGGTTGATAAGTGTCAAAAAGTGGTCGAAAATTACCTCAAAAGAATCAATGCTTGCAACACTTCGCGTGGAGGTCATTTAAATGATGTAGTGTTTCACACATAATGTCAACGTTCAAACTTAACAATAAAAAAGAAATATCATGAAAAAAAATATTTTATATATCGACGCCTCCATTCTATAACGTTCTAAGTATACTTAGAATGTTTTTAATGTTCTTGCATTTTTAAATTCTACGTTCTCTAACTTAAATAGTGTCAAAATTTGGTTAAGATCCGCCGATCCGTTCCGAAGTTATTGGGAAAAATCTACATAGAATACACATATAGTCTTATGTAGCGTGAAAACTTTGAGAGCTCATAACTCAAAACACACTTTTTCGACTTAGAATGTTATAGAACGGAGGCGTCGATATGTTTTATTTACGTTTACTTTTGAAACCACGAAATGGATAACCCGGTATATTTGAGAATATTGTATTAACAGTATTGACTGTATTGAGTCAAATAGGTCATTTTTTCAAGCTGAAAATTATATTTTATTTTAACATTGAAAAAATATTTGTTTAGATATGAATTTCACCGTTACTACATACGCGCACACTGTTTTAGTTTTATGATTTCATACTGAATTGTTTACATGGGCCAAAGAACCGAACGGATCATCAATCCATTTGATTTTTAAAATTTTCTGCGAATGATTTAGTCTTGTTTATTTTTACAATGCATAAATAATATAAAAATAGCAGCGTATAATTTTAATTGAACGCAAATAAACAATAACTTAAATAAATTGGGTCGTAAAAACCACCACTTTTATGTGTTATTTCTTTTTTTTTTTTTTGCTTACACTTAAGAAACCTGAAATACATTTTAAAAATAATAGCTCTTTAGTAGTTGTTGTCTATACATTCACTTGCAGCAAACAATTTTTCCTGAAGTATATTTAAATTTCTCTTTTTTTTATTTTATTTTTTTCTATATAAATCTAGGTAGCCTGTACAAATTGGAAACGTGTTTTAATGATACTTAATGGTAGTTGGAGAAATGGGACAGATCCATTACAAATACCTGGTTCTTTAGCTCATTCCATGGGTATGTTTGATAAATTGAGTTCTCTAAACGAAACTGAAAAGCACCAAGTACTTTCGGATTATACAAGATTTTTGTTCGTTCGTCATCCGTTTGAAAGGCTGCTTTCGGCCTATCGCAATAAACTGGAAGGAGACACTGCTAGTGCACGCTATTTCCAAAAAAGAGTAGGAAGACAAATTGTTAAAACATTTCGTGCCGATGCTAGGAATCATTCATTAGAATATGGTGATGATGTATCGTTCGCTGAATTTGTTCAGTATCTTTTAACACCTGAACTTAGTTTAAGTAATCAATCTTCCTATAATGAACATTGGGAGCCCATCTCAAAATTGTGTAATCCCTGTGTCATGAAATATAATGTGATTGGTAAGTCCTTGAAACGTATATTAATGTTTTTCAATAAAAAAAATATCTATTGTGTATTTATTTTACATTTTAGGAAAATATGAAACACTGTTGGATGACTCTGCTTTGGCTCTCTACTTAATCGGTGCTGAAAATATAACTTTTCCAACCGGCCACAAACCCTCGAATACTCGTGCTCATTTACGAGAATATTTTGATCCACTTCCAATAAGTGCAATACGCCATTTATACGAAGTATATGCAGATGATTTTAAACTATTTGATTATGGTTTAGATGATGTTTTAGGCTTTGAATTTGGTTAATGACATTATTAAAAAAATAATAATAATAATAATTTTGTTATTATTTTCTGCAAAGTACATATACTTAGTGTTAATATAATTACATTTACCTACAATATACACACATTCATATGCATAGATATATTTTTTATACATGACGCTTTCTTATTTCAATTTTTATATGTCTACTAGTAAGCTTGTGATGTATTTTAAGAACTTTATTTTAAGAAAGGAATACAATTTTATTTGTAAAATAAGTTAATTTGTAATAAAAAAAGAAAAGAAAAAAAAAACTGTGTATTAAGTGATTTCTAATAAATCAATTATTTTCTCAATTTGTTTATCAGAATTAAAAAAATTAGAATTAAAAAGATAAAATATTTCAATGATATCGGGTCCGCCATTTAACGTTTTTTTTTTTCAACTAGTGCTTATTTCGTGAATGGTAACACTTAGCTCATGTCTGATTTTACAGATAATTAGTTTTATCCTTCCGCTGAACGAATATGGTTGTGTATTCGCGTTTTCGCTTCGCTAAGTGGGCCTGCGATCGACTTACAGAAGATGCCGATTTTGGCAAAAAATCATCTTTTCAGATGAAGCTCATTTTGATTTTGGCGGGTATGAAAACAAGCAAAATTGTCGTATTTGGGGCACAGAAAACTCGCACGCTTACATTGAAAAGCCGACGCACCCAAAACGAGTCACTGTTTGGTGCGGATTTTGGTCCAGAGGCATAATTGGGCCATTTTTCTTCGAAAATGAGCAAGGAGTGGCCGTTACAGTCAATGACGATCGTTATCGGGCCATATTGAATGAATTTTTGTTCACAAAAATTGAAAAGGAGGATATTGGCAACATTTGGTTTCAACAGGACGGCGCTACGTGCCACACAGTCGAAGCTACACTCGATGTTTTGCGCCCTGTTTTTGAAGATCGCATTATCAGCCGCAGAGCTGATGTCGTTTGGCCACCTCGGAGCTGCGATTTGACACCGTTGGACTATTATTTGTGGAGTGCCGTCAAAGATGAGTGTTATATTTAGAATTACACGAATAATGCCTGTTACAAAGAGTTTCTTATTTTATTAAAAAAAACAAAAGATGAAAATCTTGTATGTATTTTTATAAATTATGGAGTTTATAAATATTACATACATACATAACATAATTGGTCATTACAACTCCTCAGTCAGGATTTCGACCTAGCTTCTCACACCACTTATGTTGTGTGCGTTAATTTTATACATGAGTGGCGGGACCTACAGTTTAAAGTCGACTCCGAACGACATATTTTTGAGAAGCTCTTCATGGCAATTTTATTTACTCTCAGATTTTTTGCCAGAAATCTGCTGAGAGGCAGTCGCCGAAGAAATATTTTTTTCATATTTCCTTTTGATGCCTGACCTGGGGATACGAACCCGGGCTTTCCGCCTAATAAGCCAACACACTACCTACTAGACTACGGCAACTATTATAAATATTAATTTCACCTAATTCCTTACGGTTTTCAACTGTTGAGTATTTATATTTTAAAAATTAACATGGCAATCACTGCTATTGACTTCATTCACAATAATCCAATACGAATTTCGGTGTATTAATAAAACAGATGCAATTTTTACCATGCATTTTCTACAATGGCGAAGTTAGACAAAAAACTACATAATTTTATTTTATTTCCATAATGGAAGATTTTAATGGCCCAAATATTGGCGACTATTATTAGTTACATTTAAGACACTAAAAATCTAAACAATATTATGTGAGTCAACAAAACACATGAGTGTATGTGATGTATGTGTAAAAGTAAAAAATCGTATATGAAAAAAAATGCAATTTCGTCCATTTACTGGCTTCTACAAATGAGTCTTTTTTTTATGAAACGTCCTCAAATTCCCTCATACTAAATGGTTTTGGCCTTGAATTCGAGTTGAAAAAACTGCATTACTCTTGATTATAACGTTGCTTTAATGTACGATACTTCTTTAATGAAACCAAAGCCTCGACCTCTTTGGCGACATAGCGTCCCTGGGCAAGTAAAGCCTTTACTTTCTTGGGGTCAGTCTCATCTTTATTCTTTAGGAAGGCATCCTTTACTTGCTGCCGGAATTTCTGGGGGCCATTAGCCCCGGGATATTCACGTCCCAAATACTGCAGCTGCAAACAAAAAGATGTTCTTTTGTAACAATCCGGTTTTAAAAGTCTTATGACTCATGTGATCGGAGGCCAAACAATTCTTCCGCCTCATTTTTTTTTTTACTTACATGTTTATATAGTTGTATAACTTTCGAGCGCAGCTCTGACATTACACGTTAATATAGACAGAAAATGGGCACTTGCAATTGATAAAAATCTATTTATAATTTTCGTTTCGGTCGGTTCCTTTGCTTCCCTTATATATTTTGGTAAATATAAATTGCGTATTTCGTTTACTTCACAGATATATTTCTTTTCGTCTAAAATAAAATCAAAACAATATTATGTATAAATGTCAAAAGGTGTCTTATTTTCAAGCAATCACAATAACGTAACGAGTGAATGAATTTTTGCAACCACCGCAAGTGTTGCCAGGAAGAAAAAAAAATTGTAATAAGTTAAATCTAAATCTTTCTATTCTTCCAACTTTAAATTGTGTTTAGTTTGCAATAGTAGTTAAATTACAAAATTAACCAAAACAAGAAGAATCTACACATTAACAAAAAATAAACAATTTTGGTTAGAAATAACAAAAGAGGGCAACACTCTGTTGTTGTATGTATTGTACCCTGTGGTATATATAACCACCTATGAACGACGAACTAATGAATAACAAAACAACCTTACGAGTACATCAAGTTGTACTCGTTACCTTTCGCTTTCCCTTTTCTTAGAAAAATTCATGGCTTTGCAAAGTAAACTTTGAAGTTGAAAAAAGTATATTAATGCATGTATATAATTAATTTCACTATATACATACATATGAGTTCGTTTTTAATAAAAATTTTATCAGTAATTTTTATAAGATATATTTATTACATTTTTATGAAATGTTAATTAAATTAGTATTTTCTAAATTGTACATTCGACATTATAACAATATATACAAATATCGTTGATTTATTAATTACAATACATATTACCTTATTACGGTGATATTTAAACTTATTAAATAATAATTTACACACATTTAGAGGTACAATTTCATTTTTCCTAAACTAATAGTATTAATGCCTAAACTTAAGATTCTTCCTCTTCATCGGTTTCCTCTTCCAGTATCTTTTTGATCACTTCATCACGTTTCTCCGGATCGACTTTATTTAATAAAATGTTCTTTAAACATTCTATATTACTTTTAGTCCCCTCAATTTTGGCTTCCAATTGGGTATTCTCACTGCGAAGTTTTTCCACATTTTTCTTGCGTTCTTCTGCTGTTTGTTTTGATTTTTCTCTGGTCTTTTTTACAGCCTGAAATATTTTTAACATTGTCGAGTCATTAAATTGTTCACATAATAAATTACACTCTTAAATAATAAAATAATAATAATAAAAGGTGCAGTAAGCAGAAATCCACTATTTTCATTCTGTCTATATTGTAAGTTGCACAAAAACGCATTGTTAATTACTTTCATGGGGTCAATGACCTCCTCCTTATCGGAATTTAGAACTCTACTTTCAAAAATTGTTTAGAAAATGGTTAGGTTTGATTGATTGGAGGAGGCATTGTGTTATTTGAAGGTACTACTAGGCTATATTCACTTATAGGAGAGATGCTCGCTTTCGAGCTTGGCAGTAAGTTATTGCCACCTGTTTCTGCTGGTGGAAAATAAATCTAAATAAGAAGCTTGTGAATACCAATTATTTCAGTTATGGCGTTGTGGAAATACCATCAACTATTCGTTCCAAGCAAAATAATGGAGATCGTATTACTACACCCTTCCTTTTATATTTTTATATTTACGTCGTTATTTCTTTGTCTTTTCAATCTGTAGGCCTCATCTTTATCGTTATCATCAGACATGGGACTTCTGACACCTCCTGTTTTTCTTCTGGCCGGCATATTTGCACTTTGAATGTCCTTGTTTTTATATTTTCACTAAAATAAATTGTATTTTGTTTGATTCAATAATACCGAAAAAATAAACGAAAAACTTGTGATGAAATTTTAAGAAAATGTAAACAAAACAAAGCAACTGATAAACAGTGCTGTCAACAGATATTACTAAGAACGTCGATTTTTTTAGTAAAATTTTTAAGGATATTTTATTAAAAAACCCAAACAGTTAATTAAAATGAACGTTCATAATAATGATTTATTAATTTTTAATACTTTAATGCATATATTTCTTAAATTTATATTGTGGTTGAAATTTAAAAAAACATACTTTCATTTATACGCCTAACATATCACAAACAATCACAATGGTTATATTTATTGTGATTGGTGTAATAGTACTGTATTACAAATTTGAAATTTTGAAATAGTACTGAACTATAATTGAAAGAGTACCTTTTTGCATCAAATGGTATGGTACGGACTAACTTACTTCTTCATTCATTTAACATTCAGCAACCTTTCGTAATCTAAAAGTGTACATACACATACGTTAGTTAGCCCCTGGCTAACCGGGGCTAAAGACCTTTAGCATTATAGCCTACATTTACTAAATAATTTAAATATATTTATTTTTTGTATTCTTTTAATTTTTTAGAATTATAAATAGAAAATGAAACAATGGCAACTGTATACAGTACGATATACAGTACACGGTTCTATGATAATACAGTACCATTTCGAATAATGACACTTTGGTGAGTTTCGATTTTATTCACCATACCGGATAAATTCAGCACATTTTGTAAAAACTCACCACACTAGAAACTTACCACAACTACAAAATTCACCACACTTCAAAAAAATAAAATTAAATTTATGCCCCTTTTGCCGTCCTTTCTCTTCTCCAAACCAGCAGCGAGCAAAACCATCCTCCTCCATCCACACAACAACAACATATCCACCCACACACACAATATACTATGCCATTTTGTTTTTGTTTTGTCTGAACGTGGGTTTGAACCGTGGCCTTTAAGCGAGCGAACTAATAAACAATAACTGCTACTTTTACTAAACTTTACTAACTACCATACTAACTACCACTACCACACACATACGCCATTATGTTTTTTGTTTTCGTTTTGTCTGAACCTGGGTTTGAACCGTGACTGATAGAACCCTTTCAGGTGGACGCTGGTGCCATACTGTTGGATAGCAGTAGTGAGAGAATAAATTTAAGGTGATAATTAATGTAAGTCAGTTAGCTGGAAACGTCAACGGAGTTCTATCATCTTTGCTGTAAAAGGTTCATAACACTTCGGAGGGTTACACGTCTAATGTATTATTTGAATGTGAAAATCTGATTCGACCGATATGTATGTATGTACATATACTTGATGTAGTGGCCCATATGAGTTAATGTCAAGAATTGATGATTGATAGAGAATTGACAACAAAAGGGCAAACTTTTCTGTGAGGAGAAAGGTTCTCAAAGCTGTCGTTTCGGTTCCAGGGCAAATTGTATGTCCAGCCATTCATATGTAAAATGAACTTACGTAACAAGGGTGGTGCTAGAAGTGAGGCCGTAGTGTTGTAGTGGTCAATAATGAAATGTATGTTGATTATGAGGTTCTTCTACACTACCTTAATATCCAGACCTAGCGTGATAGTGTGATAACAACCTGTTCCTATCTATGTCGAATATAAAGGGTGATTTTTTAGCTATTATCTTTTTGGCAACACTGGTTTAAACAGCTCACGCATGTTTCGTGTTTTGTTTGATTGCCAAACATCTTCAGTTTGGACTATAATTTAACCATGAATCGTCTTACAAACGAACAACGCTTGCAAATCATTGAATTTGGCATCATTGGACCGTACTTCTTCAAAGATGCTGCGAATCGTAACGTAACTGTGAATGGTGAGCGCTACCGTGAGATGATATCCAACTTTTTTTTGCCCAAAATGCAAGAGCTTGACTTGCATGACATGTGGTTTTAACAAGACGGTGCCACATGCCACACAGCACGCGTAACAATGGACTTATTGAGAGGCAAGTTCGGTGAACATTTTATTTCACGTTCGGGACCGGTCAATTGACCGCCTAGATCGTGCGATTTAACGCCTTTAGACTATTTTTTGTGGAGCTATGTTAAAGCTCATGTCTATACAGACAAGCCCGCTTCAATTGACGCATTGGAAGACAACATTGAAGCATTTATTCGTGAGATACCGGCCGAAATGTTGGAAAGAGTATGCCAAAATTGGACTAAGCGGATGGACCATTTGAGGCGCAGTCGCGGTCAACATTTGCATGAAATAATCTTCAAACATTAAATTATATGGACCGTACTATCGATTCAAATAAAGATTTCATGCATTTTTCTGAATTTTATGTGTTTTTTTTTTTGAAAATTTTTCCTATAGCTCTTAAAAAATCACCCCTTATTTGTGTCTAAATGAATGGAGATTGCTATGAGAGAGGCAAAATGCCAATAGGTTACGGAATAAACGAAAATTTTTGGATTGTGTATGTTAAAATAAGGCCTTCAAACTCATACAACTAATTCTATGAACTTTTCTTCCAATTCTTTTCTATTTTATATAATTGAGCTATTTTGCAAAGTAATCAGTTTTAGAGTTATTAAAGCGAGTTATTAACATATGTATGTATGTAAATCTCTTACTCTTTATGGAGATCATACTTATCCTATGTGACAGCATACTTACCTCCACTGAACAGGGTGGTTGTCTGATATGAAATACGAAATTTCTTTGGAATTTTATTTTTTCAGAAATATTTAGTTTCAAACATATTCTCTTCTGTTTTTTATTGTTATTATTATTATTTAAACTTATATAAATTTTGTATTTCATTTAACTACAGATGTCTGTTGGTTGGTTTGGTTTGGTTGATTTCTTCATCTTCTTCTGGTTTTTTATTTGTATTAAGTTCTCGTCTATCATTTAATTTTTCTTTTCTTTTCATTTTATTGTTTTTTTTTTATTAATTTCTTTTTAAATTCATTATAATTGTTATTATTATTTTTTTTCTCTCTGTTTAAATCATTTAAATAAAATGTTTATTTTATTTTATCGATTTTATTTGTATTAATTATTGAATACAATTAATTTATTTTTTGTTTTGTTGTTGTTTCTCTTTTTTCATTTATTTATTTATTTAAGAAATATGAATAATAGTATATAATATTGGTTTTTTTTTTTTAAATTTTTGCTTTCTTTTTTTGTTTAACATTTAACAATTTTATTTTGTTTGGTTTTTCGTTTTTTTTTTTTTTTTTTAATTATTCAATTCAATAATAATTTTTAATAATCAATAGTAATACATATATGAGTAAGGGGAAAAGGAAAGGAGTGGGGGGGGGAGGGGGAGGAGTTAATTTCTGTTTTACTATATATTGTACTTAAATTAATTCATTATTATTGTTTATATATATAAAATACAATTAATATACAAATAACAACAAAAAAAAAAAAAAAACGCTTTCAAAGAATTTAAAGTTTGTTTTCTTTCTATTATCAATATAAAAAACAGTTATTGTTGTTAATTTTCTCGTGAGGTGTTAATGAGAAAATTATAGGCGAATGGGAGGATTTGAGTTTGTATTGGGTTTTCATACTCATTTATATATACGGGTTTACATACATACAATGTGTTATTGTTTACTATTTCTCTTTTACTATTATTGCTCCTTTCTTGAGCTTAGGAATTGGGTTTTTTTTGTCTATAGACTAAGTAATGATTTATTTCTGTAATTTTGGTGCAATTCTATATTATTTTTTGTCTTAATTAGGGATATACGAGTATTATTTTCATACTATGTGGTGCTGATGATTATGTATAAAATGATTGATTTCGTATTTTAGTATGTACATACTATGTATATACGACTTCCTAGTTTTGTATACAAATTATGTAAATTTTTGTTTCTCTTCTTTATTAAAATTTTTATTTTAAAGAGGCCTATTATGTATTCCTTTGTGTTTGTTGGTTAAGTATAAAGTTCCATGCATATTTTCTTTTTTTTTTTGTATTAATTTCAATAGTTTCCATTTTAAAATAAATACTAAACCATATAAAAAACACTTACATATTCAAACATTTACAACGTTTGCTACACGTTCTTCCTAAGGTGCATGGGGGTGCCTTCGTTCTATTAGTTGTCGAGTGTAAGTATTTCTTTTTCTATCGGGAATTCTATATACAAATTTATAACACAATTCGGAAATTGAGAATTTTAAAATTATAACAAAAAATTTACATAAAATAGCCCAAAAGGTTTGTCTAAGGAAATTAAGAAGAAAAAAGAAGACTTCAAGAAAATGTCCTTTAGTTGGGTTAAGGCTTCTCTAATGTTTTCAGCGTTAAGAGAGAGAGAGAGCGAGACAGTTAAAGAGGGAGAGATAAGTCCACGGAGTTAATTGTATTCGATAATTATAATATTTGTTTAATAAAGTTAAACAACAGTGAAGAAGACAGCCAGAAAGTTTACAATGCGAAATACACTCGGGTCTCGTTTTATGTGAATTTTTTTTATGCGAATTCGAATTTATGCGATTTTAAATGAAAATTTTTTTCTTTAGATTTTTAATAGATTTTAAAATGTTATGATACTTTTTAAACTATTGCATCATTTTTAAATTAAACTAAGTTCGCATCACTGATATAATCATTATTGATAATTCTACCTGAAGGGTTTTAATGACCAAAGCTGTTGACTCAGAAAGCGGCAGTGATTTCCCTGCGGTTTGAAAAGCTTTTTTATATGGGAATCGTTTGTGAATGTACGCTGTAGTTTGAGCCTGACACCTAAAATCGGCTCCGCCATCTAACGTTTTTTTTTTCAACTAGTGCTTATTTCGTGAATGGTAACACTTAGCTCTTGTCTGATTTGACAGATAATTAGTTTTATCCTTCCGCTGAAGGAATATGGTTGTGTATACGCTTGAACAACAACGCTAAGTGGGACTGCGATTGACTTACAGAAGATGCCGATTTTGGCAAAAAAATCATCTTTTCAGATGAAGCTCATTTTGATCTTGGCAGGTATGTAAACAAGCAAAATTGTCGCATTTTGGGCACAGAAAACCCGCACGCATACATTGAAAAGCAGTGTTCGAAAAAATACTGTACACTAACCATTGTGTACGTAACTGATAAAATACTTTTAACTTTCATTTAAGTGTTTGCGAACTCGTACGCAAACACATTACGTACACAACATGTACACAACAAATGAACGCAAACTCTAACATAACGTACAGAACAGACTTCACAAACACTATTTTTTAGTGTTCGTGTACAAAGTACACTAAAAAGGTCAGTACACAACGAAAAAAATTGGGTTTTAGTGATCTTTTTTGAGTACACTAACATTTTTAGTGTACGCGAGAGTTTATATTCTCATTCAATAAGAGAGAGAGAGAGAGAAAAATGGCCAGTTTTTATTTGTATTCTTAAGCGAAATATGTCTATTATTCCCAAAGAATAATAAATGGCATCAAAAACCACAACGCGATTTCTAAAAATACCGAATGAGCTCTCGTGTAAACTAAAAATGTTAGTGTACTCAAAAAAAAGATCACTAAAACCCAATTTTTTTCGTTGTGTACTGATCTTTTTAGTGTACTTTGTACACAAACACTAAAAAATAGTGTTTTTGAACTCTGTTCAGTACGTTATGTTAGAGTTTCCGTACATGTTCACAAACATTAAAAAAGAAACGAAAAGTTTCGCTCTCGTTGTAGTGAATGTGTTTGTGTTCTTTACCCACGACATTCAGTACAGTATATAAACGTTGCGTACTTTAGAGTATTTTTTCGAACACTGTTGAAAAGCCGACGCACCCAAAACGAGTCACTGTTTGGTGCGGATTTTGGTCCAGAGGCATAATTGGGCCATTTTTCTTCGAAAATGAGCAAGGAGTGGCCGTTACAGTCAATCGCGATCGTTATCGGGCCACGTTGAACGAATTTTTGTTCGCAAAAATTGAAGAGGAGGATATTGGCAACATTTTGTTTCAACAGGACGGCGCTACGTGCCACACAGCCGAAGCTACACTCGATGTTTTGCGCCCTGTTTTTGAAGATCGCATTATCAGCCGCAGAGCTGATGTCGTTTGGCCACCTCGGAGCTGCGATTTGACAGCATTGGACTATTATTTGTGGGGTGCCGTCAAAGATAAGTGTTACGCCGACAAGCCAGAGACAATTGACGCTTTAAAGGACAATATTCGTGAAGCCATTGGTGAAATACAGCTGCACACAATCGATAATGTGCTTAAAAATTGGACCGATCGTGTAGGCTACTGCATGGCCAGCCGAGGCAGCCATTTGAATGAAATTTTTTTCCATTATTAACCGGAAGGATTGTACTTTCAAATAAAAAAAGAAATTTGAGAAAATATTCAGTAGTTTTTTTTAAAGCATTTTCAAAAAAAAAAAAAGTTATTTGGCGTACCCTTTACTATCAGATCTTTATGCCGAATAGCTTGTGAAAATCAATCGTTCTACTTAGTTTGTTTCCAATTGGAAAGGCAATTGATTAGCATCCGATTGCTCTAACTATGCCTATAAAAGCCTTCAAAAGTCAAAAGTCTTTTATTTAAAGGAGCTGCTCCTCTTTAATAACTGGCACTTTAATACTCTTATTCAGAAGAAACAATTAAACTTTCTAAAAATTCGTTGATCTAGTCCCCTACATATGTATGTATGGACTACTTGATAGGTATGTAATGATAAAAGTGTCGTCGAACCAATTCCAAAACGACGTAGAATTATTGATCGTACATTCATAATTCTAGACTTCAGTTTATTATTTATTTATTATTTTTTGGATCATTTTGTTTTTTCTGTAAATAATGAATTAATAAATTATTTTTGTTTATTTTTTTTAGAAGTTTTTGTTTTTATTGTTTAAGAAAATGAACTAAATATACTTCGACGCCTCCGTTCTATAACATTCTAAGTCGAAAAAGTGTCTTTTGAGTTATGAGCTCTCAAAGTTTTCACGCTACATAAGACTATATGTGTATTCTAAGTAGATTTTTCCCAATAACTTCGGAACGGATCGGCGGATCTTAACCAAATTTTGACATTATTTAAGTTAGAGAACGTAGAATTTAAAAATGCAAGAACATTAAAAACACTTAGAACGTTATAGAATGGAGGCGTTGACTTTTGTTGATTTTTTATGCGATTTTGCTTTGATTTTTCAATTAAAATTTGAATTTATGCGATTTTACAGGATTTTGGAACGAATCATTAATTTTTTTATGAAGCTAGAGTATCGTTTTATGCGAATTTGATTTATGCGAGACCTAAGTGTGCTGTATTGAAAGAGTCATGAAATTATAAATACGTTCTGATTGATTATATGACCTGGAGTGGTTCGAAATAGGGCTTACTTTTAAGAATTTCTTTTTAAAAATGCTTCAAGAGATTTACAATCGAATTTCAGTTGACATTATTATTATTATATTATTATTTCTTTATTAGTATTAATATATATATAATATAATATATATATAATATATATAGAATTCCTGGCATTTGTAGGCATTGTATCTTCCTGATTTATACGAATAATCTCCGATTAAGGCAAATGCGATAAGGTATATATATATATATATCAGGAATTCTTCTGAGGAATACTAATACATTTTAAGAGAATTACAAATGCATGTGTACTATGGGAGACTTGATGTCAAAATGTCAGAGACACTGATTATTGCTTCAGATCTTTCAACTGGGAATCAATCTACTGTCCACAGAAATCAAATTGTGGCTGCATATCTTTAGTACTTAAGGTGAATTTAAAACTATGCTTCAGATTCGTCTCAGTTGTTATATTTCGGCTTTAAAGTTTAAAGTGTTTGTGATATTAACACGTTCACTGTCCACAGCCCATATATGGGCTATGAACGGAAAGCACCAGCAGTCCACTGCCCATATGTGGGCTGTTTACCCATACAAATTTAAAGAGCTTTAAAATTGTGGACGTTGAGAGAACATCGTTTATTTGACTTGGACTTCACAGAACAGACCATAAAAAACAAAATATGTGCTGGGACATGGAGGAAATCTCGTTTTTTTGACGTGGACCTGACAGTTTGGATGTATTCCAATATCATATTCGTTATAAGACGTTGGTTGCGGCCTCTGGACATCGTTTATTCATTTGCGTGGCATGTAGGTAACATAAGGACATACCTTTTATCCTTCCACTTTAGGATAGTGACATGACTTTTTTGAGCAGCGATTTGCTCGCCTCTCTTTAGTTTCTTGTTTTTAACCAATAAAGGCAAGTCCTTACGGTTTTTTTATCAAAGTTCCACAAAGATCAGTTTTACGTTGGAGCAAATAGTTAGCCAATGGTAGACTTGTGTTCCAAAAATGTATTATAAAAGCTAAAAATATTCGCAGCCCACATGTGGTCTGTGGACTCTGAAGACGATTTATAGAAGATTTTGTTTCATGGAGTCCACAGCCCATATGTGGGCTATTAACAAAAACACCCTTTTAGCTATTTACATAAATATATATATTTTAAAAGATGTAGATATTTATATTTATTGGGGCTTATCCGAAATACACCGATTATGCAAAAAAAAAAAAATCGGACGTGTGGGGCACTCCCCAGCTTTTACCTTGGACAGTGAACGTGTTAAAATCGAAAGAAGTTACAGTGTGAGTTACATTAAGATTTGACAGTTGCCTTGCCTGAAATAGGAATATTTAGAAAGGAATATGTGAATATATATATAAACTTAAAATCTATGGTAAAAATGTTCATTTTGGATAAATTCTTAGCTTGGAATAAGTATGCCAAATGAAAACTGCGCGCCATTAGTTTCTTTTTTCTTATCGAAAATATCTTAATTAATATCTTCTTTAGTCTAAGGACGGTTATTGATTTTGGAATGAATCCATTCAGCAAAATTCAAAGTTAGCCACCAGCATTTTGCAATATCCGGAATTCCGTGTTAACAAAAATAACGCAGGTAAAAGGAAAGCATAGAGAATTCTTTAAGTATAGCCTTCAACGAAAATGTATTCTGAATGTACTCATACTAAAAACAGTATTAAGAAAATTACTTGTATTTTACTTATGGTTTCTCTAAACCAAGTGATTTCAATGAAATTAAACCTAAAATGTTACTTTTGTTTTTAAAACGGGGTACAATACAGGAACAAGAAGTGAACGATTAACGGGTTGTATGAAAAACAAACGGTTTATTTATGTCAGGATATGATTGGAATGACAACATTTACAAAATTTTTAATTCATTCTCTATATGTATGTAGTATGTATGTATGCGAAGAGAATTGTTTTGTTATTATTTTAATGTTAAATGCACAATGTTTGGTCAGTTATTTTGGACAACTTTTAAGAAATGGTTTTCAATATATTGTATATATGTATGTATCCTATGTATGCATGTAATTTTGAATTAATTTTTCTAAAGAATTTTTAATTTTTAATTTTTTTGTTTTTGGTATAAAGATTTCAGATAAAGAGGTACGTACGTAAGTTTTTCTTTTCTTTTTTTTGTTGGTTTTAAATTTTATTTTCGATAATTTTTTTTTTTCATTAATTTTTAATGAATGATATGAAAACTTAAATTTAAATTCATGAGAAATTAATATAAATGATAATGATAGTTAGCAGTGGTTTAACAGAACATATACATATGTATGTATGTATGTAAATTGAATTAAACATTTTAATTTAGTTTTTGTTTTTATTTTTGTTAAATATAAGTTCATTTATTTTTGTTTCATCGTCATCGTCATCATAATCATCATTATTAATAATAGTTTTCTCTTTTTTTTTATTCTATAATAATAATAATAAATAGTTCAATTGAAATCATTAACATTGTATAAATTTAGTTTTTAGTTTTTATTTTTGTTTTTAATTTTAATTTTTATTTATTTGTTGTAAATTAAATGGAAATATAATGCTTATAAGTTTGTATAATTTGTTATAATATGTTTAAGTTTGTATTTCTGTTTGAATTCATTAAAAATAAAAGAGACTGATAAATATAATTTAATTAAAAAAAAAAAAAAAAAAATACCAACAGAGATTTAAGCATTTCGGAAAAAGATATTTCGAGAAAAAAAGGAAAATATCTTGAAATCTATTGAACGATATTGATCCTATGGAAGAGAGCCTAAATAGCAAGGGTTGTTCTTCTTGGTAAGATATCGAACAAATTAAATTTAAGCATTTGCTTTGGAAACGGAAGTTTAAGAAAAAAAAGTACTTAAAAATGCAGCTATTCGCAATTATTTATAATCCGTAGCATATTTTTCTTATATATGTACAGACGCAATATTGTTGCCTATATTTAGGCTGACAAAAAAAATTTCTATAATTTGAAAAAAAAATTTCTGTTTTTATTTTACATTGTCCGTTGTACGTTCATTCGAGATTCTATTTGAGAAAGCCTTGAATTTTATATACATACAGTAGGAATTGAATTGATTATCCGATAACATCAATTATCGAGAATGGAAAAATAAAATTTTTTGCATCGACTTAATTTTATTTTGGATCGACTTAAATTTTTCTGCATCGTTTAACCGTGATTACCCGTCATTATAAGCAAAAATTTTTTTCTATTATTTTGGACAAACAAGCGAAAATGGGGAATTCCCTCTTTAGTATACGAAATCCTTATATACTGTTCACTGTTTTCTGACAAAATTATTTTTTTTTATATTTTTGAAACATGTATGTATATAAAATCCTTGAATTAAATAGTTTTTATATAAATATGTGCATATTCATTTATTAATTAATAAAAATATCTATTAAAAAACTAGCCAAAATTGGTACTCAATTAACCGGGAAAATCGATTATACAGAATGCTTCCGGTACCGACCATCACGGAAAATCGAGGTCCCAGTGTATTTAGAACACCATTCAGCAGATCAAAGAATTTACATTAAATAGTAGAAAATTTTTATTTCCTTTTCACTTTACTGGCATACCTTTAGCCATACGTGTCATGACACAAAATTCTTACCTACCGCTTAGGCGGATTTAAATATTTCTTAAGAGATGTCAAAACTATCGCTATAGTTTGCTTATGAGTTGCTCTCTATTGAAATGTCTTGCCTATTTTTAGGCTTATTAAAAAAGTCATCATTTAATTTCCTTAAAGTCTGAATATTTAAAATCCCTGTTGGCTTTGAAATACTTGAAGTTTTCGAATATATTACACTTGTTTATTATACTTATTTGGAGTTAATCTGAAAGTCTGAATATTTGAAATCCCTGTTGGCTTTGAAATACTTGAAGTTTTCGAATATATTACACTTGTTTATTATACATACTTATTTGGAGTTTATCTGTATTCGTTTCGACCATTTAAAATGAAATAAAATTTTAAGAATTTTTTTTTTAATTAATAATAATTTATGTTTGTTTATTTTACATGCTATTATTTTTGTTTTTTAAGGTTAAAGTTTTTATTTTATACTCATCTTATTATTTACGGTTGCAATTTCTGTGTGGCCTTGTTGTTTATTAAATATTTTTTTGTTTTTTTTTTATTAATTTTTTTATTTATTCATTTTATACAGGACAAAAAACATCTACATAATATAGTTTTTATTTTATTTTTTGTTTTTTTTTTTAGTTTTATAATTGTTTTTGTTTAATTTCATTAAAAGAAAAAAAATATATATTTTATTTTTGTAGTTTTTTTTCTCTTTAAATTAAAAATAATTAATTTCTTCTTTTTCGCTAATTTTGAGGTTTTTTTTTTCATTTAAATTATAATATAATAATTTTTAGCTAATTTATTTATTTATATTATAATATTATTATGCACATTTAAAGTATATTTTTTTGTTTTTTTTTTCTCGTTTTTAATTTTATTAATTTTTTTTTTAATTTTTTTTTATTATTTAAAGGTATACTAGTTAATAATATTATTTATATTTTTGTTTTTTGTTACTGCTGTAATATGCATATATAATATAAATAAGTAAGTAATAACTATTATTGTTCTTAATAATTTCTTTAAATATTTGTTATTTATTATTAATATTTTAAGTGTATACTTATATATATTTATTATATAAACATAGATTTATATACATATATGTATATGTGTAAATACATATATATATATATAAATATATTTATATATTAATTTTAATTTATTATTTTTTTTTAGGAAGTTCGTATATTAATTTATTTTATTAAACTATTAAACAGAAAAATTAAAAGCAAATATTTATGTTTTCGTCTCTGGGAAAAATTACAGAATAATAGACAACCTTATGGAAACCAAAACCATTTTGGGAAATATGTACTGTAATGAAGGATTGTTAACGTTTTTCAATATATAAAAAAAAAATATTTAACAAGTTAAGGGTAATTGCTTTTCAAATGAAACCTATTAAACAAATATTTTGTAATCATAATCCTCCATAACACAACAACCAGAATTTAAAATATTTTTACATACTCGGCAGATGATAGTTATAATTCTTACATATTTTTAGGATATATCTCAGAAGTGCTATTAGTTATAATTCTTACATATTTTTAGGATATATCTCAGAAGTGCTATTGACCTGTAAAAGCAGTATTTTTGCTCCATTCCAAAATTAGCAAGTATTGATGGCTTGAATTCAAGGGGCGATGTGTTTAACAGTCTAGCAAATAGTTGAAGAAATCATTTAAAATTTTCCCTATTTAAAGAACGTCGGGTTTTCTAGAAATTTACATTAAATTATATAAAACAGTTATGGCCTATCTTTAGGCGTTGAAAGAAATTATCTTTTCAGAAAT
Source organism: Sarcophaga caerulescens (assembly GCA_927399465.1). Lineage (NCBI taxonomy): Eukaryota > Metazoa > Arthropoda > Insecta > Diptera > Sarcophagidae > Sarcophaga > Sarcophaga caerulescens. The sequence continues at coordinate 7,953,532 of OV656866.1, read as the reverse complement.
ATTGTTGCCTATTTTTTCCATCTACATATGTAGTTAAAAAGGTATCATGGCATAATCATAATCATTATACGAAATAAAAATTTTCTAGAAATTTACATTAAATTATATAAAACAGTTATAGCCTATCATTAGGCGTTGAAAGAAATTATATTTTCAGAAATATTGTTGCCTATTTTTTGCATCTATGTACTTAAAAAGATATCATGACATAATCATAATCATTATACGAAATAAAATTAAGATCTATTTTTAAAATTATATATTGAGATCTCGTTAAAAAACAAATAGTAGCTTAACTTAATTAAAACTAATGTAAATGGATTTTAATTTTAAAATATTATATGGTTTGGTATAACTCATGATATATGTAGTATAGTAAGTGTATAGAAATAATGTCCAATTTGAAATCACTTGGTAAAAGTTAAACTTTTAAGTATTTGCTTTTAAGTAATTATCATTTATTTTTTTTTTGTAATTTTCATTAATATTTTATTATAATGTTTCAGTAATTAATATACGATATCATGTCATATCATACATACCCTACACATTGCCAATTAGTGCAAGTGATTGTTTACATAAGTTTAAGTGCTGTCAACGAATTAGTCCCTCTCTTTAGAACATGTACATATACTTTCTACTTCTAACTTTCTTAAAGTCCAGCTCACAAAACTAAACAAAAAAAAAAGGGCATCAAAAAAAATTTTTAATTAATTTAACACCTAAAATTATAATTTTGCTCATAGTATAGCTTTAGGACCGGCCCATTATTATATTTTTTATACCCAATTGCCTTCTTAAGATTGACACTTAAAATACATTCTTAGTATTTGCTTTAATCGGATGATGGTATTTTACTTCTTCTATAGACCCTAGAGTGTTATACCATTTTACAATGTAGGGCATTAGGCATAGTCGGCTTAGACCGACCTTTTTCTTATTTCAGTTTTATATATAAATGAATTAAAGTTTTATTTAATAGAGAAGGTCATTTAAACTAGAAATTAATAATTTTTCTTATCTTTTTATAAATAATTTACAACAACAGTTTTCCTGGTCTGCTTGTTAAAGTGGGTTAGAGGTTTGAAGAGATCCTTTTAAAGTTTCATATCTAAATATGTATGTCTGTCTGCCTTTCTGTGTGTTTGGCGTCTTCTGTTATCAGCAGATAATTTATTATTAATATATACGTTATATTTATGTAACATTAACAATAACATTATTTAATGCAAATTGAAGAAAAATAATTTTTTTTCTTTCTTAAGGAGAAAAAGAAACAAAACGGGAGAGTAAAAATTGAAGAATATTTATTTAATTATTTAATAAGCGAAATACAATCAAGTTCATTTCGAACGAAGTCTCTACGAGACACTTTTTAAGTGTCTTTAAAAAAGTTTGCACAGTAAAGGCGTAAGAAGGTTATGGTAAATTAGAAAGAATTTTACGTTTAATTAGCTCAAGTTCAATCGAAAGAATATTGTTTTCTTTAAGACAAATTGTGGCATATTTAATATTCAAACAAATACAGTAAATCGATTATTATGGGCGTAAGAAATCAAACAAACATTTGAAGAAGATCTAACTAATCTAACCTCAAATTTTAATATTGTTACGAAAATAGAAACGGTGTATGGTACATTAACATTAAAACGATAAACGAAAGCTACACCAACAACTATAACGAACTTGTTACAAGTAAACCAATGACATCAGTATGAGAAAAGGAGATAGACAACTAAGCGAACGCAACAACAAGTAATGTGAACAAAATACACAAACAACAATGAAGTCCAGATAGAATTCTCGAGAAGGCGAACCGCGAACCCCGAACGTTCCAATTCAAGTACCTTTATCAGACTGTTTACCTGAGCATATAAAAAGGCTAGACAAAGCAAGCAACGACGAGTAGTAATTCAGTCAGTCTTGTGTGAGGACGCGTTGCGTGTGAAGAAAACAGTCGTGGTTTGAAGATCTCCGCTTTACAGATCTAACGAACAAGTGTTGTTGCTTACGCAAAGGATGTGAGCAGAGGAGAATATCGAACAAGCAATTTTTGTTGTATACGACAAGTTATAAACAGTGTCACGCATAAATAGTTCGTGCAGTAAAGAGTTTAACTGAAACTAAACACAAATTTATTTTTATTTTGTTTGCAATCAATGAACTTTTTTTTTTTAACGTTTTTAAAAAGGTAAAAACGTAACAATATTTTTTGAGAATTCTTTAATCGGTGTTTAAACCAAACACTCGGTTGTGAAACGTGGAATATGGCTCCGCGCAATTCCCAGTTTCTTCAGGTATTCGTTAACAAATGCCTGCGTAGAATCATGCGTGTGTACTGGCCTTCCGTATTATCCAATGTCCAACGCAGATACAGACCAGCAACTAATTGTGAAAGAAATAAGGAGACGCAAGTGGGGATGGATTGGGCACACTCTTCGAAAGCCATTAGACGACATAACAAGGAATGCCATAGACTGGAACCCCCAGGGAAGCAGGCGCATCGGACGACCATCGGTACATTTGGAAACGCCAAATCATAACCGAAATATCCAAACTACGTATACAATGGAACGAAGTCAAACATCGCGCTGATGATCGAGCTCATTAGAAACAACTTGTTGAGGCCCTATGCTCCCTAGAGGAGTAAAAGGAACATATATATAAATATATACCAAGCACTCAGGGAGCAAATTTTAAGGTTATAATTTTCATTTAAATTTTATTAGCAATTGTATTTCGCTTATTGTAAACTTTTTTTTTATTTTGTTTGTTATTATGTACAGTGGCTCCCAGCTTATTTCAACCAGCACCTTTAAAAAAAAAATTTAACAAGAGTTTATAGAATATGTTTAAAAATTAAATAAAAAAGTTTTATTCAGTCTCAAATTTATTGGCAATTTGTGATCAAAACGTCCGCCAACATCAGATTTCGAACAAGAATGACCTTATAGCAGCTCTGAAAAAGGAATGGCCAAAAATAACTCCCCAAACCACTAGAAAGTGGAATCAATGAAAAAAAGGCTGAAAGCTGTAATTAAGCAAATAGGAGGTCATACTAAATTTTGAAATTAAAACTATTAGTTAATTAACCATTTTATTGTTTGTTTATAGTAAGTGGTTGAAATAAGCTGCGACTAATTGGGTTCCAATATTTTTGGTTTTTAATTTGTAAGTTTAGATTTGAGACTGAATAAAACTTTTTTTTTTCTTAATTTTTAAACATATTCTATAAACTCTTATTCAAATTTTTTTAATATCTTGTTTCGTTTCGAAATTATACGAGCTTAATTTTTTTTAAAGGTGCTGGTTGAAATAAGCTGGGAGCCACTGTATTTCAGATTGAATTGTTTAAAGGGGAGGGGAGAGGGGTCAGGGCCTATTGATCTTCTATAAAATTTACAAAAATTCTCTAAAAAATAAAAAAGTAATTACATATTTCTTCTATATTGTATTGTATATAAAAATTAAAATTGAATTTGTAATTATTTTTTTTTGTTTCTTTTGTTTATGAATTTTAAATAAGTTTGTTTGTTTTTTTTTTTCTTTTGCATTATTATCATATAATCATAATCATAATAATAATATTTAACATTTTTAATATAGATTTGCTTTTACATATTTTTTTTTTGTTTTGTTGGTTTTTAAAGTTTAAAGTTAGATTTGGTTTTTTTATTTTTGTTGGTTTTTACTAAAATTTAACAAGTTTGAAATTGATTTTCAATATATAGATAATTAATTAAAAAATTAATAATAATAATAATAATTAATACATAATCATTTAAATTGTTTGTTTGTCTTTAAAATAGTGTTTATTTTTTTTTTATATATCAATTTTATATATGTATATATATATATATATCTTTGTTATATATAAACGAGATCTTTTAAAGGAAAAGCTTTTCATATATATATATGTATATATTTTATGCTTTTTTGTATTTCATTTCTTTTTCATTATTAGTTAAGACAAGTAAATTAATAATTTAATAATAATATTTTCAATTAAAAATTATAATTATTATTATTTTTCTTTTTCTTTTTTAAATCATTTAATATACTATATTGTCTTTTGAGATTTGTTAATAATTTAAAGTGTTTTGTTTTTGTGTATATTTTATTTTTTTTAAACTAAATTAAGAAACAAAAAAATGGAAATCAAATAAATGAAGAATTTGAAATTCTTGTGGCTGGAAAATATTTCAAATTAATTCTTTTTGTTTTTCTATTTAATTTTATTTAAATTTTTTTGTTCTTTTGCTATTTTTGTTTCTCAATTATAAGTACAAATATTTTACAGTTTTTATTATTTTTTTATTATATGAAGATTTCCTATGTATTTTGTTATTTGTAGTAGTATTTATTTTTATGGTTATTTGATTGTATTTCGTTAATGTATGTAATTTTTTTTTTGAAATTTTTTTGAAATTTTTTTAATTTTTAAAATTTTACTATGAATGGGGGGGGGGACCATATATTAGTTTTGGTTGTTTTTTTTTTTGTTGTTTTTCATTCATTTTTTTTTTTTTTTTTTAATTTTCCTATACTGCTATAATGAGTAACATATTTATGCTTTTGTGTATGTATAATTTATTATAAATATTAATCTTATTATTATAATTTTTATTATAATAATAGCTACTATAAGATGCTGGTACTATGTATGGTTTTTATGGCTGTTTTCTTGTTTTTGTTTTGTTTTTGGTTTACTGGTTTGATGACGACGGTTCCTTCTCTAGTTGAGTGACTGACTGCTTGACTGACTGACTGTCTGAGACTGGCTTATGCGTCAATGATGTGCTGCTGTTGTAGTATTTAAAATGATGCACAAGACATGATTAATACGTTGAAAAAAATTGATTGATATCCTTGAAATTGTAAGAAAGTAAGTTTGGTTTTGTTTTTGTTTTTTTATTCTAGTAATGTTTGGTGTCATATAAAATATGTTTTTTTTTTTTTTGTATACGTGAAATAACAAACCTTTCTATGGCTTTTGTCAATATTGAAGACATGATGATGTTGCTAATGGTGATGGTGATGATGATGAATGATGATTTTGCTTACTTTGTTGCTTGTAAATATCAATCAATTTTTTTCCACATTTTCATTGCGATAATTTTCAATTCACTCCATATTTGTTTTAAAAAATGTTCGTTTTACAATGCATGGTTTTTGTTGGTTTTTGTTTTTTTTTTCTTGTTTGTATTTGTGTTATATGTTGCTGTTGCTTATGTCGTTTGTTTTAGCTTAGCTTAGCTGCACTTCAATTTACTTCATGTTCTTAAGAATTTCATCAGTTTCTTCCGGATCTTTCAGAGTATGCCACTGTGCAATAGGTCGTCGTGGTGAGGCCAACATATCAGACCAATGCCGTAATTCTGTACCGGTAGCCATACAGCCGAGTATACAACGTCCTATGGGCTCAGAAGTACCGATACGATCATAATCCACGACAGTGATAACCAAACAGATTTTCTTTTTTTTTTTTTCGGTTTTTGTCAAAAAATAATTTGAAATATAGAATAAAATGTTAGTTATCAAAGATAATGGATTAGTTTAACTCTATGTATAGAGTTTATATATATGTAGTATGTATAAATTATCATTCAGTTAAATCAGTTGGATGGAGTAGATTATTATTCTGTTGAAGTTTAATTTTTGGTTTATTATTTTACAGAATCTCTGGTTTAAGAGTGTTGTAGTAGTTGTTCTGAAGAGTCTCTTGAGAAGTTTTGTTTTCATTATTTTTGTTTTTCTTTAAAATACAACAGATATATTTCTAATTCCTTTTTGTAGGTGTTTTGAAAAATAAATAATATTGTATATAGTAAATATATATATATAGTAGTTATAGTTATATATAGGCAATTTAAATACGTTTATTATACATACATACTCGGGTTTAGATGCCAAGTTTATAAAAATAAAAAAATACTTTATGAAAATAAAATATAAAATAAAATATTTTTCAATACGAAAGAGACATATCAAATGATGTTACGTACATATATTTTCATTAAAACAAATAAAATTCTACTCCAAGTTAAAACAAAATAAAGAAATATTCAGGCTAACCTATGCGAGTTTTTTGCATTTATTGGTCTTGGCCTTTACTCATATAGTAGAAGCCTTCTTCGCTGATATACTTTCCATAGCACTCGAGTGCAATTATTTTTTATTCTGAACTTGCACTGAATCTTTTATCCTCCAACCAAGTTTAAGCGGCTTAGACTTTATGTTACGCAAGCCTTTATAGAAATGTATAAAGGTCCCGAATTGAACCGTTAACGAAAACAAAAGATTTTTTTAATCATGGAGATAAGTTAAGAAGCTTTCTTTGGAAGTGTTAGAGAATATCGACGCCTTCATCCTATAACGTTCTAAGTGTACTTAGAACGTTTTTAATGTTCTTGCATTTCTAAATTCTACGTTCTCTAACTTAAATACTGTCAAAATTTGGTTAAGATTCGTCGATCCGTTCCGAAGTTATAGGGAAAAATCTACTTAGAATACACATATAGTTGTACGTCTGAGAGAACTGAGGCGTCGATATGTTATTCTTTATGATTTTGTGTTATTAGAGAAACAGCCAAGATATGAAGTAAACTTTAAAGTTCAGAGTCAAGAAATATTACCATGTTATTGTTGCTAAGTTACTTATAGCGTTTTCGTTTCTGGTTAAAAGTGTTGCATTTTTATTACCTTTTGCCCTTAAATTACCCTTTTGTGTTCGTTTCTAAAAAAAAGGCAGCCCTGAATGTAAGTATTGTGTTTTTTTTTCTGAAAATGTTACCCATAAAAAGTGAAAAAGTGTAACATTATTCACCCTTTATTAAATCATAGGGTGAGAAATTACCCACAGTAAACAGCTGGTTTTTGTTTATGTTTTTCTTTGATTTTACAAGAAGAAGACTATTTTTATTTCAAAGAAAACAAATATTTTTTGTCTTTTAAAAATTTTTAATCCAATCAATAAAATATTCTAGCTCGAGGTCAATTTCTTAATTATCAATTTTTTTTATTATATATCAATATTTCGATATCCATCGGATATCATCTTCAGGATTCCAAAAAGAGAGTAGCAATATCTAAAATATAAACATTATCACTGCTCGCTATCACAGTGCAATATTAGATGATATCGATGGATATCGAAATATTGATATATAATAAAGAAAATTGATAATTAAGAAATTGACCTCGAGCTAGAATATTTTATTGATTGGATTATCAAGGGGACAGGTCAAAATAATATATATAATTTGAATTTATATTAAAATTTTTTTTTAGCTCTTACATTGTAACTAGAATCCTCTTTGATGTAGTTGGAGATTCGTTTGTTTCACTTTCCATTTTTTATAGTTTGAAATTATTTGCCAATTTGCTTATATGTATATTTTACAAAACCAAAAAGTCACGAATTAGAAATGTTTGCATATTTCTAAAAAAACAGCTGTTAAGTACAGGGTTACATAATTGTGTTTGTTTCTGACAAAAAAAAATGTTACACATTTGGAGGGTAATTGTAAAATTTTAATATTGTTGCCGTCTAACTGGGCAACACTTTTTAACAGAAACGAAAACGCTATTAATGGCGTTAGTAAAGTCTTTTAAGAGTAAATAGCAAATGAGGTAGATTTGGGGACCTTATCGTAAAGGTAACTTATGTATTCCTAAGTTAACAATCTTAGAGACAAGCGTGAAGGCTTTTACAACCCATGTTGCGTTGTGGTTGCAGTTTAAGGTAGGCTCCGAATGATAGATTCAATACACTTGTTTTTGGTTTCCGTTGGAAAACTGCTAAGAGAGGATAAGAAATCAATTTTTTTGATTTTTTTTTCCAATATGGCTGAGGTGAGATTTGAACTCGAACATCTGGCTTAGTAAGCCTACACATTACTCACTAGTTTAGGATAAAAGATAAGGTGCTATATATTATATAAGGTAGATAATCTGTGCACAATACATAAATAATTGATTATTACAACCGTTCAGTCAGGATTATGGACCTAGCTTCTTACACTACTTATGTTGTGTGTGTTAATTTTATACATGAGTGGCGGGGCTTACAGTTTAAAGTCGACTCCAGATTTTTTGAGAAACTTTACATGGCAATTTTATTTACTCTCAGAGTTTTTGCCAGAAATCTGTAGAGAGGATGCTGCCGAAGAAATATTTTTTTTCATATTTTCGTTTTGATGTCCGACCTAGGGGTTTGAACCGTGGCCTTTACGTCTAATAAGCCAACACAATACCTACTAGACTACAGCGACTGTCCACTATAGCGACAATAAATTTGTTCGATAATAAGTTGGATACTCATTTAAAACTGTGCATAAAGGCTATGCTTATTTAAGAGAGAATGTATAAACTAGTGTTAAGTTTAATTCTGAAAACTTTAAAATGCCTGTGGGGAGAAGTCTGCCTTCTGGTTCTAGTTCAAATTGTATCATCAATCTTCAACTAGACTCAGAAGGTCTAGAAGTTGTCGGAGCTTATTTTGGAGTAAAAGTTGATGTTATTTTAGATACCGTTATATTAAATACTTACATAATTGGTAATTACAACCCTTCTGTCAGGATTATTGACCTAGTTTCTCACACCACTTATGTTGTGTGTGTTAATTTTATACATAAGTGGCGGGACCTACAGTTTAAAGTCGACTCCGAACGACAGATTTTTTGAGAAACTTTTCATGGCAATTTTATTTACTCTCAGAGTTTTTGCCAGAAATCTGCTGAGAGGAAATCGCCGAAGAAATACTTTTTGTATTTTTGTTTTGATGTCTGGCCTGGGGCTCGAACCCTGGCTTTACGTCTAATAAGCCAACACACTACCTACTAGACTACAGCGACTTATATTAACGGCGACTTATATTAACTACGGCGGTTATATTAAATAGGCCGTATAATTATTGGGTAATGTAGAAATGACTGATTGATAGAAACAGAAAGATCTTTCGATTTCTTTTTTTTTTTTTTTTCGGTGTAATCGAACAATACCTGGCAAGACCATCAAATTAAATTTTCTTGCAGTTGATGATTGTTTTCAATTGTTCATTCTGTTCTTAAAAAATCGAAAACCAATTAATGTTTCAAATTGAAAATATAAAATTTAAACATTTGATATCTCTCTTGCTATCTGTGATATATTCGTACATACATATGAACTAAATTCATTAAAAATTAAAAAGAAAGTAAAAAAAAAAATAAATTTTAAAAAAATTAAAAAGGAAAGCTAATCCAACTACTTTGGGGGGAGGGGGGCTTAATAAATAAATTTATTTTTAATTACAGCCGGCATACATTTCTTTCGTTTTGTTTAAATTAAATTTCAATAAAAATTACTATTTCTAAGTGAACTGGATTGGTGGGTGGGTGGAGTGTGTAGGGGGGGGTGGGCATGTAAAAATTTTGCTTAAATTGCTTGGATTGCAGCATTGTATAGTAAGTAGCATGAATATTAAAAACTTTTCAAAATGGTTGATTAGTTGTTTGGTTGGTTGGTAATTTTATGAGTTTAGGTTGCGTGTCTATGCAAATGGCTTTGATTTGATTAGGAATTTGTTTGTTTTTCTTTTATTTTTGGCAAAACATGCAAATACAAGTTATTTGTACAAAATTTTGTGGTTGTGTATTAAGCTTTTCAAAAACTAATGAAATTGAGCCGCTAATAAGTGTTTGGCAAACATTTTCCGAAAGTGAATTTTTTTTTTTTTTGCAACAAATGAGCGCTGAGTGTGAGTGTTTCTTCAATGTGTGAGTGTTTTAAATAAATTGAATGTAATTTCTTTTTCTTTTTTAAATTACTTTTTTTTTTGTTGCTTATAAAATGAACAATTTTCTTTAACTTCCTTTAAATATGATATGATAAGGTAAAGGATTTGGAAATATTCTTTTGTTTTCTGTTTTTTGTTTTCTGATTAAAGGCCAATTGTTTGGATTTTCTTAGAACGAAGAAAAGAATAGTGTTCATTAAATACTGGTAAACGAAAATGTATAATATTCAATCCTAAATTTTGTGGTTTCGGTTTCAATTTCATTTCAGTTTCTTTGGGTTTTAATTTTCGTTTTGTAAAATTTGTTGAGTGTTTTCATTTGTTTGAGGTTTGATTGTAATCTCTAAAACCTAAAAGGTTATTACAAGGGTTCAAAGCCTACATACATATGTAATTGTATTCGAAACTCTTAATAGTTTCAATATTATTTTCCATAAGTTAAGTTTGTTTAATGCCATTCTATTTAACGTAACAAACTTTAACGGTTTTTGGGTATACGTTACGTTACGAAGTCAGTTCTATTGTTGGTTGGTGTTTGATTATGGGTATCATGACGTTTCATTGTTGTGTTTCATTATTTATTTTCTATTTATGGAGAACCATTATTATTATTACAAAGAAAAATAATGGTTTTTGGTGTTGTTGTTGTATTTGTAGCATGTTTTTTTTTTCTCTTATTAATTTTCTTGTATCAAATCAGAAGACAGTGTCAAAACAACGAACCCTAGGGCGTTTTGAAAAAAAGACGCTGTTTGTGTAAGTTTCTTCCGAGGGGGTCGGTCTATTAACAAACCCCCCAAAAAGGGACTCACTCGTTTCGATAAGCTCGTTGTATTATTTTCCTAAAGTGTTTGTTTATCCTATAAGTTAGTTAGTAAGTGTGTATTTGAGATTTTTCTATGGATCACCGTAAACTACATTCATTATGTAAAGAAAGTGTTTAATTGCCGTTGTAAAGTTTGCTTTTTTTGATTCTTATTTTTTTTTTTTTTCTGTTTTTGTTTGGTGTTGCATTTGTAAGCAAAAATTGATTGTTTTATTTTTTTTGTTAAATTCTAAATGTGTAGTGTTTCATTGATTTTCATTACTACAAATTATTTAATTTAACAATAATGCTTTAATTAATTTTTGTTTTGGTTTTTGGTTTTTTAATTGCAGGGGAAAGTTTAAATTTTGTATTTTTTGTTGTTGTTGTTGTAGTTGTTCAAATTTTTATTAAATTTTTTATTTGTTTGTTTTAAATTAATATGTTTGTTTATTGCAAACTAAGTTTTGTTTTTTTTTTTGGTTATAATAAATTTTTGCTTAATTTTTTTTTGTTGATAATTTTGCAAATAAAAACAATTAGAAAAAAAAAAAACGAAAATGTAACACAAAAATTTCTCCAACATAAAAGCACATCAATCAATATTTTAACTACTTTGATTAATTAATTAATTAATTAGTTATTTCACAAAACAGAAATATAATTAACAAAAAAAAAATATAAACACAACGTGTTCCAAAACAATTAAATTAAAACATTTAAAACGCAAATTGTCTTTTACAAATTTACACTTCTTTATCAATATTTGTTATTTGTTGTTGTTAAATATAAAAAACAAAAGCAAAAAACAAAAATTATATATATTTGCATACTTTTTTCTTTTTGTTGTTATTAATCAAAATAATAATAATAATATTTTATTTATATTGGGTGTTGAAAATAATTAAAACGGTTCATTATTTACATAGGCGAGCCTGACAGACAATTAGAATTGCATAAGAAAATAATTTTCTCAGCGAAGTAAACTCTATCAAGTTGCCATTAATTGGTTAAGTTATTCCCTTAAGAAAAGAGTATTTCAATTTCAATTACCATGTATTAAATTCATACTAGGATTCATACAGTGAAAAGTTGGTATTTGCCTATCCTAAACAGGGTTAAGGAGCTGATGGCGATACAGACTGTGGCGAGACGTTTCCGCCTCCAAGCGAAACATCACCATACTTTCAGATAGTTAGGCGGTTATCAGGGCTCTAAATTACAACGTAATGTACAGTAAGACCCCGCTTAATGCTGCTCCGCTTAACGCTGTAGTATGGGGATTCCCCTAAACCACACACAGGTATTGATACCTGTTTTATATGTGTGCAAATGAAACGGCCATGCACCGACCAAAAGCGGTGCACTATATAGCGACGGTGTGTACTAGAGATGAGCGATCCAGTGATTTTTGAAGAACGTTGTTCTCAGTGAACGTGATTTGTTAATCACTGTTCTTTAAAACAGTGATTGTGATCACAGTATTCCAATAATACAATAATGACAATAACGTATTTTATTAAGTCGTAAGAAAGAGACAACTAGATGATACATACTACGAAAAGACTACTAAACAAAATCAAAGTGGCGTCATCAATGTTATTATTTTTAAAGTAATTTTTTTTTATATGAAGTTTGACAATTAAGTTTCACAGAAAGTTCATGTATAAAAGACAAAAGTAAATAATCAGCATCATCTAATAGTAATTCTGCCTCGATCAAAATAAAATGAAATAAATTTGAGTATGTAACAATTTTGAAAGAACGACATTATTAGTAACTGTTATTTGGCAATTTCAATCACTGTAGTTACCAGTGAATTATCAATCACCGTGATTAAATCACAGTTTTGAAAATATCGCTCATCTCTAGTGTGTACTATGTATCTTTTTCAACGCTCTTTTGTTAGTCTGTCCAGAATAAAGATTCCAACTGTATTTTATATGTACGTGTTAAGCTGCCTCGTTTAACGCTGTTTCGTTTAGCACTGGAACTTATTGGAACGTATCCCCGGCGTTAAGCGGGGTCTTATTGTACTCCAAGACAGTTAACGGCTGTCGCAGATATATGGGTAACGGGAAACAGTGGTATTTTGGGTAACTGCAGAGCTGATGAGTTGGCCAGACAGGGCACGACCGTCGAACTCTACGATGAATTCTCGATTCTTGGCATCCTTATGAGAACCTATAGGATCACAATTAAAAATGCGATCGTCGATTCCGTCAACGACAGATGAGCGGCCTCGGAAACGGATAGAACGGCGCGTAAAATCTGGCCAAGCCTGGGTGAAGGGCGCACGATGTGTCTGCTTAAAATCCCAAGAGGCTTAAACTCAATGTGGCTGTCGGGGTCATTACGCGGCATTACCTTGCTAATGATTTCTGCAGAAGCTGCAAAGATGAGGAAGAGGAGAAGACTGTCCTTCACCTGGTGGGTACATGCCCGGCCCTTTGTCAGTGGAGAAAGAAGTACTTAGGTACTTACTATATGGCTGATCTAGAGGAACGCTGTCAAGGATTGACATTGGTGGCTTAAGTCGTTTCATCGGGAGCTCCAAGTGGTTAACGGGAAACTAGCGGATAATGGGAAACCGTAATAACTCAATGGGCCCTACGGGGCATAAGAGTGTCCATCCGAATCTCTTGAATGAGCAGCCACCTCTACCTACCTACCTAAACAAGGTTAAAAAAGATACAGTTTCATTGTAAAAAGAACAGTCTTATACCCTCTGAAGAAATTGTGATGGAGATTAAGTGTCGTACGGACAGATTTAGATAGATTTTGGGAAATGAATTGTTGACACGTCTATGCCATGCCAAATATTCAGTTTCTTTTGATATGTATTTGCCTTTCTGAAATACATATGTAATAAGCAGTGGTGTTGTGCTAATTTTTTTTTTTACCGGAACGCGTATATATAATTATATAGTGAGGGCCGATCCTAGGTAGGCGGCCGCTCTGTGAGGTCTCATGTCCCAAATTTAACGACTGGGGTGATTTTCCATGATAATCCTGGCAGCGGCGTTTTTTTTAGGTCCGTTTTTTTTATGTCCCAAATTTGACGACGGGGGGAGGGAAATTTCCCCCAATTTTCGCACGTCGCCAGGATCGGCCCTGTATATAGCATAAAAAGGAAAGGAAACGAAAATCATTACGAAACCCATTTTGTGTATATGTATATGTGAAAAAAACGTTCCGGACTCCGGTTCACGATTCGGAAAAACAAGCCGGTTCGTTCCGGTTCGGGTTCGGTTCAAACCCTTGTTTATAAAAAGACATATGAATTCGTCAAAAATTAGAAAAAAAATTAGCAATTCTTTTTAATTTTTTTTTTTCAAAACGTCAGCCAATTCTCGATATCAGAAATCATCTTTAGTTCCGGAACGCGTTCCTGTCCAAAAAGGAAGAACCGGAACGAAGTTCCGGAGCGTTCCGGCTCGACAACACCACTGGTAATATGTATGCTTATATATTTCTTTATTTATTTTATTTGTATATGTAAGCATACTTGCTGACAAATGTGCAATTAGCATTCATATCACGAGATAAAGTCGGATGTGGAGTCGTTACGGAATAGCTGAATTTTAGATTGTCCCTTGTACTACCCGATTACTTTAACATTAGCACTGCTATGTCGTTTGGAGAGAATAGAATATCATCAAATAGATTGTTTCATTTTCAGTAATATCTACTGCTTTTACACTAGAGAAGCATAATAATTTAAAAAACGGGTCTCTTTTTTCAGTATGTTAGAATGAGTTGAGATTCAGCAATGAAAAGCCATAAAGACTACTAGTTTTGAACACATTTTCATTTCACATCCCTTGTATTACCCGATTGCTATGATATTATTCAGAGAAAATACTTCAGCAGTTCTATGCCGGTTGAATATCCTCAACATCTATTGCTCTTACACTAGAGAAGGATAATAATTTAAAAACGGGTCTCTTACTGATTGCTATTTTGCAGTATGTTAGAATGAGTTGAGATTCAGCAATGAAAGGCCTTAAAGGCTACTAGTTTTGAACACATTTTCAACATCCAAATATAAATAAAATTTTTTTTTTTATCATCAAAGAAAAATAAATAAAAAGTGAAATATACAAATAAAAATTAAATACTTTTTTTTTTGTTTGTTATTAAATTTTTTTTTTCGATAAAAACACAACATTTAAACATCAAAACATCAATTTAAGGAATTTGTTTGGTGGATCAAACTTTTAAAACGAAGGGGGGGAAGAGGGGGTTTTCTTGTAAAGTTATTGGTCATAATTTCCACATTCAAACAACATTTATATGTATGTTTTCATATATGTATATTGTACATGTATACGTGGATAGGATATATAGTATATATTAGAAAAAGTCGGTCAGATAATAATAATAATTGAAATTAAAAGTTAAAACACTGACTAGATTTCAATAAAGATGAGAGAGAGAGACAACATTTTGAGTGTTAAAAGTGAGAGAGACAGAGTTGACGGGGAACGGGATTGAAATATCACAGTCAGTTCAGCGTTAGTAAAATAGTAGTAGTAGTAGTAGCAGTAGTAGTAGGTTGTAAAAGTAACATTGTATTGAAAATGTAATTGTAGTAGTAGTAGTAGTAGTAGTAGTAGTAGTAATATCTTAAGTATGTTTGTTTGTAAGTATAATTTTTTTTTGTTTTTGTTGTGGTAAATAGGATAGTATAATACATTCTCGCATACTTGTATTTGTTCAAATGGTACTTCAAATGAGAACGACTCATTATAATAGGGGTTGAGGGTGCATTTTTTGATACTTGTCTTCTTCTTTTTCAAACGTTTTCCATTTTGCATAATGGCAATTTTCACATATGGATCTATAAAAGAAAATAGAAATAAATAAAAAAGAAAGAAAGAAGAATAATAAATAATAATATTCTCCATATTCGGATAAATTTTTTGTTTGTTTTTGTTTTTGTTTTTCTTTAAAATTTCTTTTCAACACATTTCTTTACGTTAACAACAAAAAAAAAAAAAAAAAAAAAAAAACAAATTCATTAATTCATAATTATTAACTTTTTTCTCTCTTTTTTTTTCTTTTTTTGTTTTTGGTTAAATAAAATACTTTTAAGGTTATAAACATCGAACATATACTTTTTGTTTTTAAACTTTAAATTTAATTTAATTAATTTAATTTAATTTTTTTGATTATATGTATTAGATAGTTAATTATAATACGAGTAATTTTCAAAACACAAATTTTATTAGTAATTACCAAAGGAAAAATTTTAAATTTTAACACAACCAAAAAATAAAAACTATTTCAAAAAAAAAAAAAAAAATATATTCAAAATTAAAAAGATTCTTTAAAACAAAACAAAAAATTTTAAAAAGATTTGGAAAATTTTCAAAAATTTTTAAACAATTTTTTCCAAAATATTTTAATTTCTTTTTCGTTTAAATTATTTGTTTGTAAAAGCCTAGAAGAACTTTTTTATAGGCGATATTTTTTGAGGCAACTCCTAGCCTTGGGATTATTGGGTGATTAAAAAAATTCATGGCATGGCGTTGATAATTGTAAACGAAAATGTAACTAAAATCGTTGAAACTAAATGTTATTGTAATTGAAAAAAGAAAACAAGCCAAATAAGAAGCTACGTTAACCTACAATTTGCAAGCAATTCCTTAATATTATTAGTAGAATATAGGGTATGGTATGGTAATGCTATGTGGCGGCGTATATATACAAACATTCAACTAACAACTGAAATCATTCCATAATCAATAAGGAGTTGCCCTCAAAAAATATCTGTTTTGATTTGATTGGTAATTGATTGATTTTTTTTTATATTTATTCTTTGTTTTTATTTTTTTATTATTTGAAATAAATATTGATTTGTTTTTTTTGTTATTGCATGATAAATTATGTTTAAAAAAATAGTTGAATAGTAGAAAAATCTTAGGCTTTAGTTAAGAAAGATATTTAACAAATAGCTGTTATGATTCAAGTACAATCATCATTAGCAATTTTTATTTTTTTGTTTGTTTTTTTTTTTTTAGCTTAAATAAAAAGCTTTATTATAATTATTTTATTTTATTTTTTTAGTTATTTAAAAGGATTGTTTTTAGTTAAAATTAAAAAAAAAGGAACAAAATATTTGTAAAATAGAAAAATATTGTGTAGCACAATCAAAAATATTTTTTTTTTTATAAAATAAGCTTTCAATCGATTAAAACCGATTGCTTAGCATTATTAATATCCAATACAATATCTGTGTTATTTCGATTACAATTTCATTTTTCTACAAAATTGATTTGAAACATATTCTCCATTGGCGGAAAAAACTGTAGCTTGTAATTTGCATGCTGGGGCAATGTTTTTAAAATATTAAAAACAAATCTTGGTTAAGATATTGAAGTCGATCTTGAATGCCTATAGTTTTCTCAATTATATTCAAATTAATGATGGTAAGCGTAGCAAAAATTCATTATTTTCGAATAAATGGTTGCGGTAAAGATTTTAAAGGACGAAAACATCCTTTCTGACAGTTGACAACTGTTAGAGTATTGGGTTCTAACATGACGACATTTACGATCGTTTACGGCTGCCACAAATCGCACAATTAGATGGCACAAGGTATGGGTAGCAGCACATAGTATTATTACAGGACACTACCGAGCAGATGGCATGACACAACCATCGAACTCTCTGATGAGTTCTTTACATACTTGATACTGCTTACAAAGTTTTCCAGCTTATAATGAACAATGCAATAATGGATACACTTCCGGATACGGACAAGACTGGGTGGAGGTAAAGTCTGCTCAACTCTAAGGTAGCACGCTCAGCATTGTGGTTGAAGTCATTTCAGGGTTTTATAGCGAGTGACTTTATCAGAAGCTATGGATGATTCCGAAACAATGTATTTTTGATTTTATACTATCAGTTCGGTTATCAAAAAAAAAAAAAAAACACTATGTGTCAATGGCCCAGTTTCAGTTGGCTTGAACAATCTGTTCAAAATTAATTCCTTCTATTAAGAAATCTTAATGTAGACCCGCCACGATCAAACTGATTGGATCAAATTGCCATTTTTGTGATTGTATTGGTAAAACTGTACTCACACGTACAGAAAACTGACCTCACACGTACAGGCTGAGAAGAGTTTGAAGAATATCATAATATTTTGATTTTCGCTATCTGCTCCGCACAAAATTGAAGCAAATTTGATATGTGTGCGGGCAAACACTTCAAATTTCATTTTTCTCTAGATTTCGTATGAGTAACATCACACTTTGTTTCGCGGGTTTTTGAAAGTGTGTAGCAAAACAATTGTAAAAAAGTAGCTATTTTGATCTTTTTTATTTAGTTTTGTTTTTATTTATGAATTTTATGATATTGTTTATTTATTCTAGTTTTATGAACTTTGTTTTGTTTAACAAAATTATTAACGATTTTAATTATAAGCCGAAAAAATTAAGCCCGTTAATAATTTGTTTTAATTGCCTTTATATTATATTTTAAAATCTTCAGGGGTGTCATAGAATCCAAGTCGGTTTTGCCTTTTGTCGTTTTTGAAAACCAATATTGGATTCATTTGGTGTCACAAAACCAAGTCGGTTTTATTATTTTCGAACTGAAATAAAACCGATATTCGAATCAGCTGTTGTTTATATTTGTATTATTGTTTACAATTTTAACTTAATTTTTCGTATGATAAATAGTGTGTTTGTCAAAAAATTTACGGATTTTAGTGTTTTAATAAAAAAAAATTAAAGAAATAAATAGAATGAGCACTGCTGTTGTTGTATATTTGCTGCTAGAGAAACAAAATTTAGAAAAACTGAGAAGAAAAACATTGCGAGACTGCAGCAATACACTTGAGCTGCCTGAGACAGCGTATGTATATTTTTTATAATGTGCGTTCAAATTTAAAGTTGCTTTGCAGTTTCATAGAATACTACCGGCTAAACAAAGACGCTTTTTGTGTGGTATTAGACACAATAAAAGAGCACCTTTCACGTTCCAAATCACGTTTTAAAATCAATATAAACAAAAAATTTTGAATACATTTTTAAAATAACTAATAATTTACTTACATTTTGCAAAAATATCCTACTTCTAAAAAAAAACTTCGTGCGTAAACAAAATTCGTCAGCTGATTGCTGATCGGTTTGTTTCCAATAACAAAACCGATAACATTGGTTTCTCTGACACCTAAAACCGACAATAACTCTAGTTCGAACATAAAACCGATAACATTGGATTTCATGACACCAAAGCAAAATTTTTGTCGTTTTTAAAACCAATACCGACAACATTGGATTCTATGACACCCCCGCTTGTTTATTCCTCCACAAGTTTCCATAACAATGCGTTCATTGAGAAGATTCTTGATTTTTTTTGTTTTCATCCCTTTTCTTCAACCACTGTTCCATCCTTTTTTGTTTCCTTTTTTTGTTTTTTTTTTTAATAGCCTGCGACAGGGCAATGGCTATGAAATAATCATTTGCCGTATTAA
The DNA here is from genome assembly GCA_927399465.1 of Sarcophaga caerulescens. Taxonomy (NCBI): domain Eukaryota; kingdom Metazoa; phylum Arthropoda; class Insecta; order Diptera; family Sarcophagidae; genus Sarcophaga; species Sarcophaga caerulescens. The sequence goes on along the minus strand of OV656866.1, from coordinate 7,934,461 downwards.
AAGAAAAAAACTCGATGATAAAAAAACAAAAACAAATCTCCCAACCAAAAACCATATGTTCTTTGAGAAAACCTAAAAAAATATTTTCTAAAAAAGACAGAAAACCATAAAAGAATTTTTTCCGATGAAAACCATATGATGTTTTCATCTTCACGACATTTTTTAAATGAAATTTGAAGGCTTAAATTTGATGCGTTGCTGTGCTAAGTCAAACAAAAATTACCAACACATATGCAAAATTAGATCCAATCTGTTTGATTGTGGCCGCGGCACTTAAGGCAAATAGTTTAATTAGTTTTTTAAATGCTGCGTCATTTTATGTACATACATATATGTACATATATTATCTATCGTATAACTAAAATATTATTTATTACGTAGTATAAAACAAATACAATATTTATGATGATGGTTTCGAAAAATTTGAACTATTTCATGAAATTATTAAAATGTTTTATTTTACATATGAGACGGACAGACTGGAAAAACAAAAGCACATTTAAAATTGGATATTATATAAATGCAAGGAAAAAACAAAATTGAAAAGAAAAAAAAAATATACATTTTAGGGGAAAAAAACGGGGAATCACAAAAATCACATTTAATATAATAAAATGTTTTAAAATGTTATTAAAGCAACATTAAATAACTTGTTATTTGTTGTAATAAAAATAAATAAATAAATAAATAAATAAACAATAAAGAATTCTTTACTTATGTATTTGTCAACACAAAACATTGTAAAATTGTATAAAGATTACATTATAGAATTTTACAATATTTCGGTATCCAATTTTATTACCAGACAATCCACCGACGTCCATCTTTTTCAAGTTCTTTGCTTCCAATATGACAACAGTTAATTTGCCAGCGGTCGGTACGTATCGCAATGAGAAGCAAATATCGCCAAGCTTTTCCTAAAGTTTATCAAAATAAAATGAACAAATGAAAACAGAGATTCGTTTTTTTTTTGTATGAAAAGAAAAAAAAAGAAAAGAAAGAAAGAGAGTAAAAGAGAGAAAGAGAGAGAGAGAGAGAGGGTAAATAAATTATTATAATTTTTTTTTGTGGGTCCTTGGTTAACTTACAAATATTAAACACATACAATATTTGAATTAATTATCGTTTTACGATTACATATTCGAATACATAAATAATAATACATATTGAAAACATTTATTTATTTTTGTTTACATTTAAACTACACAAACATTTACATGTTTTTAGTTTTGCCTTTTTAAGAAATCAACAGGTTTTGTTTGTTTTTTTTTAATCGTTGTGCGTGTGTTACTACTTTTTATTGTAATTTTTGCTAAAAAATGGCTTTCAAAACACTCACTACACAATAACAAAAAAAAAAAAAAAAAAGAAAACACTTTTACGGACATAAAAAAGCATTTTTGTATTGTTAGTAGGCTTTTAATAAATAAATTTAAATATTCTGTTTATCATTTTTAGTTTTTTTATTTCAAGAACTGATTTAAACATCATTTATAGTACAGAGAAGATCAGTACATAAGGAACACAGTAACACAGGTTTATGCTTCTTAGATAAGGAAAGCAAAGGACATTCAATGAGGGATGTTACGTAAGATGGGAGAATTTATTTATTTTGGTAAAAAAATTGCTCGTGTAAATGTATTAGTTCAGTTTTTCTTTAATAAGAATGGCAATTCGTGAGAGAATAGTATTCACAATAGAGATCATAAGTCAAAGTCAAAGGTTATGTATTCATAACATAGATCCTAAATTGTAATACGTCTTCTTAAAAATCAATTAAAAACTGTTTATTTTAAATTGTCGATTGAAAAACTACGGTAACGCTGATTACATCAAACTTTCTTCTTTCCAAAAATGATTTTTTGCATACATAGATAACACGGTGCGACAGTGAAAATACACCCGAGTAACTACATAGTCTACGTTGTTCAGTTAATTGAATAGAACTCAAAAATACCTTTTTTATTTTTCTCGAACCCTCCAAACTTGTTTTATTTGACAAAAACTGTTTTTTTTTCCTTTCCGTACAAATTTCTGGATTACTCAAATATTTCCGAACCGATTTCTAAAATTTAAATCTTGTTAAAAAGGGCAGAGATGGACCTTTAAAATGGTATACACATATCTATAATTCGACTTAATATGCTATGAGATTTGATAAGGCAAACTTGGAAAATTCAAATTTTTTTCATATTTTTTCGAGTTTGTCCATTCATAGTAGCAAACTTTAATAAAAAAATATAGGATAAGTGATAATATTCTTAAAGTCTGTTCTCTTATGAAGAGATTGAGTCATCATTTGATCAAATCGGACAAAAATTACCGTAGTTATTATTTAAAGAGTCTAACAGTCGTGTTATATTTTTTATATATGTCATCTCATCAAATGAACTTTTAGTTCAAAAATTTTCAGAATTTTTGATGGATCTTGATTGTTGATCACAAAATCTGTCAATTTCACGTTTGCACGACCACCAGAAGTCGGCTAATATTTGTGTTTTTTGCAAATATTATTATTTGTCTTTGCACAAACATTGGTCAACTTTTGGTGGTCGCTCAAACGTTAAATTGACACATTTCTGAAAATTTTTGAACTAAAAGTTCATTTGATGAGATGACATATATAAAAAATATCATTCGGCTGTTATACTATTTAAGTAATAACTACGGTAATTTTTATACAATTTTATCAAATGATGGCTCAATCTCTTCACAAGAGAACAGAATTTAAGAATATTATCACTTATCCTATATTTTTTTTATTAAAGTTTGCTACTATGAATGGACAAACTGGAAAAAATATGAAAAAATTTGAATTTTTCAAGTTTACCTTATCAAAACTCATAGCATATTAAGTCAAATAATAGATATGTGTATACCGTTTTAAAGGTCCGTCTCTCCCCTTTCTAACAGGATTTAAATTTTAGAAATCGGGTCTGAAATGTTTGAGTAATCCAGAAATTTGCGCGTAAGGTCAAAAACAACAGTTTTTGTCAATAAAAAAGTTTAGAGGGTTCAAAAAAAAAAAATATTTTTGAGGCTACTCAACAAAACTCACAACCTACACTATGCCATTAGCCGGGTGTATTTAGTTTTTTTTTATTTTGTCGCATAGTGCAATTGGTCATTACAACCCTTCAGTCAGGATTACGACCTAGTGTGTTAATTTTATACGTCAGTGACGACTCCTAACGAAAGATTTTTTGAGAAACTTTTTCATGCCAATTTTGTTTATTTTAAGCGTTCTTCCCAGAAATCTGCTGAGAGGAAGTCGCCGAAGAAATATTTTTTTTATATTTTCGTTTTAATGTCTGACCTGGGGTTTAAACCGTGGAATTACGTCTAATAAGCCAACGCACTACATACTAGACTACGGCGTTTTTTTGTGTAAGTTTAGTTTAATAAACAATATGAAGTCTAACGATATTGATTGGAACAATTTAATAGAGTGGTATTATCTGTTGGCTCACAGAGGAAAGTGTTTTGAAATGAATGAAGCACTGAACACGAACTACGATGTATTGTTATTAGAAACCATCCATCTAGAAGCAATATTTCGGTTGTAAAAAAAATTTCTATAACTTATTAAATAGGCCTTTTTTAGAAAAGGAAAGGATACAAACATGTAACCTCAACAAAAATAATCGATTTATTAAAATCACAACATATACATACATATATGGGCAATTTCGTGTCAAGTGACCCAATTTTTAAAATCGATGTCTTCCGATTTGGATGAAATTTGCACCAAGGTTAGTACTATTGGATAGTAGGCCAGACACAAATTTTCAGCTCTATTAGTCAAGAACTGCCGGAGTTAGAGGGGGTCAAATTTGGAAATTTTGGTCATACAGGGTTTTTTTAAAATGTGTGTAACTTTTCACCTATTGGTCCTAGCAAAAATTTTATTAGATTAGGATATTAGATAGCTATTTCTTCAATCTTTCCAAAAATAATTTTTTTATTTTTTTTAAATTTTTTTTTTTATTATTTTTTTTTATTATTTTTTTTTATTTTTTTTAAAATTTTTTTTCAATTTAGGCCTTTTTTTTTTTGCTTAAAAGAGAGCTTATAAAATTTCCTTTAAGGCCTTCATAATCGCTTAATGGGATGCGAGTGGGATATCTATCAAAAAAATTATTTTTTAACTCAAGAATAAGATTTTTCAATATTTGGCACATGTACCATTTTCATTTTCCCCCATTTTTTTCGGAATGGAGTTTTTTTTATTTTTCCTCAAAAGAAAACTTAGACCATTTCCTTTAAGATCTTTGTGGGCACTTAGTAGCAAGAGGCATATCTATAAAAAAATATTTTAACTCAAAACCAAAGTTTTTAAATTTTACCATATGTACTATATTTTTTTTATTGGATGTTTTTTTTGTTCAAAGAAAGCTTAGTTCTTTTGCTTTAAGAGCTTTGTGGTCACTTAATGGGATCCGAGTGAAAAAACTTTAGCATGCGAAACTGAAGCTCTAGTAACTCAATTTTATCAGCGACATGATATGAGTCGAATGATGCCAGGAATGAAAGACTGGGTGTCTGTTCGCATCGATGGCCAGAAAGGCGAAATGCAGAAGAGGATGGTTCTCTGTAACCTGAATGAGTTATATGCAACATTTCAATCTAAACACGAGGACGTCAAAATTTACAAAATCTACCCAACTGAGGCCAAAGCATTGCGTTTTGGCAGGAAGCAGCGGAACTCACACAGTATGCGTTTGCGTTTAGTATTATAAGTAATAAATAAAAAATATATATTTTGCAACTTTTCTACAGAAAAAAGTGACTTTATTCGATATCGTCGGAAAGGTTAATTTGTCTAGTAACTCGGTATAAGTTTTATTTTAATAAGTAATAAAACTTACACAGAAATAGGAAAAAAATGAAAATAGTGCGTTACAATTTTTTTTATAGATACCCCAAAAAAATAAGTTTTTCCACTCGCATCCCATTAAGTGGCCACAAAGTTCTTAAAGGAAAAGAACTAAGCTTTCTTTGAGCAAAAAAAAAAAAACATCCATTAAACTATGCAATAGTACTAACCTTGGTGCAAATTTCATCCAAATCGGAAGACATCGATTTTAAAAATTGGGTCACTTGACACGAAATTGCCCATATATATGTATGCACTATGTATATATATATATTTATAATATGTAGCATAATTCTTTGAAAACTTTTGTTTGTTAATTTCGCATATTCATTCAGTTTGTTTTAGTAGTAGTTAGTACAACAACAATGACAACATTAATTTAATATAATTTTATGAAAAAAAAAAAAAATCAAACACAATAATAAAAACAAATTACGATTATTAATTAATATTCTTTTTTTGGGTTTGTTTTCAAATAAATAAAATTTAAAAATTATAACAGTAATAATTAATTAATAATTATAATAATAATAATAATAATAATTAAACAAACAATATTAAACAATAAATTGCTCATTTATACACATACATTGTTTGATTGATTTATTAAAACTAAAACAAGCACATTAAAAAAGAAAACACATTTCAATTGAATTGTTCCTCTTAAAATATACTGCACGTCCGAGAGCTTCGATTTGGTTACAAACAAAAAATTTTTCTTTTGTAATACAAAATTAAATTAATTTTTTTTTTAATTAAAATATAAAAAAAGGAAAAAGAAAATTTAATAAAAAAAAAAGAGAAATAAAATCTTGTTTTCTGATGTGGAATTGTTGTTGATTTGTTGTGTCATTCAAAACTTACTTTTCAGTATTTTTTTTATTATTCTATTTTTTTATAGAAATTATGTTTATTTTTTCTTTAAAATATTTTTATATGGGAGAGGAATTTACTGCAAATAAAATAAAACACCCAGCTCAAAATTCACAATAATTTTATATGTATGGTGATCAAACAAAATTCAAAATCTTTATTCAAGTGATGGTAACAGCTTTACGTAAAATTTTTTTTTTACTTTTTTTCTTTTTTTTCTGTCCTTAAGGTTTAAATTATTTTTTTTTTTTTTGTAATAATTTTCTATAATTTTTGAATTGTAAATAAAATGAAAATTTGAAAAAAGTGGTGATTATGTTTGATTTCAAGCTAGAATTTACTTTATTTTGTTATTAAAATTATTTGTATTAAAAAATAAGATACAGAGTTAGATAGATAGATAGATAGAGAGAGCATTTATGTTAGGAGCAAATTTTTTTTGAAATAAAATTCTTTTCATTAATAAAATATTTAAAATTATTTAAAAATACTTTAAAATAGAATATAAATTGTAAAATACTATTCAAATCCTTGGCAGGTTATTAAATTTTGAATTTTAAATTTTTTTTATCAAATTTAATAGAAACTAAACTCGAATTGAAAACCTTTACCAAGAATTAATGGGAATAATTTCAAAATTATTTTGTAATTTTATAAAAAAAATGTCAACTACTTTTGAATATTTGAATAAAATGTTTTTTAAAAAAAGTGTTGGTATTTATTTAGGACTTACCCCTTTCGTAGGCGAGTAAAAAAAACTGTGTTTATGTTTAAAATGTTTGAAAATTAAATAATAAACAATAAATGCCAGTATTTATAAGAAAGTTTTTGAATTAAAATTTTTTTGTTTTGTTGTTTTTTTTTTTTTTTTTTTTTTTTATAAATATTGGCATTTTTATAAATTTAAATTAAGGAAACAAGAAATAGTTTAATAAAATTATTTTTACAGTCTTAAGAAAAAAAAAAAGATATTTTTTTTAATTATCGAAGCTCCTTTTTCCATACAGCGGTTAATCAAGGCGTAAACATAAGAAAAAATTAGAAATATTTATTACAATTACATTAGAAATAAAATAGGCGTTTACACTGAACTGTAGTATATGGTTAGAGAATAAAAGGTACAATGAATTCGTTCATATTCTGCGTATTGGAATCTAATGTGCTCCACAGTGTTCCGAAAAACAATTAATTTCATCAAAATTTGCCACGCCCTAAAATGCTATCAGTGAAAATATTTTTCACACACAAGTTACTGAGTTATATGAAAATTTTCATCAGTTTGTTCGTTTAACAATATTTAGTTGACTTCAGTAGATCTTTTCTAAGGAAAAATATTACTTTTTGCTAAAAAATATTGCTGTTAGTCAAACTTATTGTCAAAAAAATAGCTTTTTTGCCATAAAAAAGCCACTGCGTACTCCTTTGTATCACTAGTTCTAGTCGTTTTATTATTTTGTTTCGTCTCAAGATATTTACAATTTAGTAATTATGGCACATGCTATAACCACAAATAACACTATGCGACAAAATAAAAAAAAAATTAAATACACCCGGCTAATGACATAGTACAGGTTGTGAGTTTTGTTGAGTAGATCTCAAAAATATTTTTTTTGTATTTCTCGAAACCTCTAAACTTTTTTATTTGACAAAAACTGTTTTTTTAGAGTTTACGCACAAATTTCTGGATTACTCAAATATTTCTAACCCGATTTCCAAAATTTAAATCTTGTTGGAAAGGGGAGAGATGGACCTTTAAAACAGTATACATATATCTATTATTTGACTTAATATGCTATGAGTTTTGAGTTTAGTTAGAGGTATACTAGGAAAATGCGAATTTTTTTCATATTTTTTCAAGTTTGTCCGTTCATAGTAGCAAACTTTACTTAAAAAATTTGAAATAAGTGATGACATTCTGAAAGTGCATTATCTTGTGAAGAGATTGGCATTTCGTTTTATCAAATCGGACAAAAATTACCGTAGTTATCATATAAATAGTATAACAGTTGTGTTATATTTTTTATATATGTCATCTCATCAAATGAACTTTTAGTTCAAAAATTTTCAGAATTTTTTATGGATCTTAATAGTTTATCACAAAATGTGTCAATTTCACGTTTGAGCGACCACCAGAAGTTGGCCAATGTTTGTGCCAAGAGAAATAATAATATTTGCAAAAAACACAAATATTAGCCGACTTCTGGTGGTCGCTCAAACGTGAAATTCATACATTTTCCGATAAATAATCAAGATCCATAAAAAATTCTGAAAATTTTTGAACTAAAAGTTCATTTGATGAGATGACATATACATATAAAAAATATAAAACGACTGTTATATTATTTAAATAATAACTACGGTAATTTTTGTCCGATTTGATCAAATGATGACTCAATCTCTTCACAAGAGAGCAGACTTTAAGAATATTATCACTTATCCTATATTTGTTTATTAAAGTTTGCTACTATGATGGACAAACTTGAAAAAAGATGAAAAAAATTCGAATTTTTCCAGTTTACCTCATCAAAATTCATAGCATATTAAGACGAATAATAGATATATGTATACCGTTTTAAAGGTATCTCCTTTCCAACGAGATATAAATTTTGGAAATCGGGGCAGAAATGTTTGAGTAATCCAGAAATTTGTGCGTAAAGTAAAAAAAAAAACAGTTTTTGTCAAATAAAACAAGTTTAGAGGGTTCGAGAAATATAAAAAAGGTATTTTTGAGTTCTACTCGACCAACTGAACAACGTGGACTATGTAGTTATTCGGGTGTATTTTCATTGTCGCACCGTGTAATTATTACTTAGCATGTTCTCTCAGTGTGAGAGAAAGCGATATATTATATACTATCGAATATGCTTGTGGACGTTCTTTCTCTATGCTAAGAACTATGTGGTCATCTCACTACTGCACACCAATGAGGATAAGAATACTTCTGGCGAAAACATATTTAATTCCCACTTTACTTTATGGATGTGAACTTTTTTCTAATTGTGATTCTTCTAGTAAGAGAAAGTTAAACGTTGCCTACAACAACATTATTCGTTATGTATACGGCTTAAACAGACGCACCAGAATTTCAATGTTCGCAGCTCAATTGTACGGAATTTCTTTTGATTGCCTTCTTAAATTAAAAGTTTTGGTACTTATGCACAAGATAATTTATACCCGCCAGCCGGAGCATCTTTACAATAGACTCTCTTTCGCAAATAGCTGCAGAGGTAGAAGAATAAGATCGTTTGGGTACAAGAGCCTTATCTCTAGTTGGCATTTTTACATATTTGCAACAACTCTCTGGAACTCGATCCCCTACAGCTGTCAAGTATTAAGTAACGCACGACAATTTAAAGCACAACTTATGAAACTGTTTTCAACGTAATAATTTTCTGAAAGTCTACTAAATGTTTGTATTTATCATGCATGTATGTAATTTTTGATCTCGAAAATTGTTATACTATGTAAAATTTAATTTATATTGTTATTTAATTGTATGTTAACATTGTTTCTCTTACATGTTAATTAGTTTCATACTGCAATATAAGACATATGGTCTTGTGTATGGAGCTTTGAAATAAATAAATAAAAAATAAAATAAATAAATAAAAGACTTTAAGCCTTCCGTTTGAAGTATTTTGTGTATGGAGTGATTACTGCTTTTAATTTTAAAATTTCTTTAATATCAGTGTAAACGCTTCCAAAAATAATAACAAATCAAATAATGAAGCATGTCCGCTTAAACTTTTTAAAGCACAATGATTATAAATAAATAAAATTATAAAATTTTCTGTCAATAGCTAACTCCCTGATATTGAATAATTATTGAAAACATATAGAAATACAAGAAATGATACGTTACGTCTGATATGTTTTACAACATCAATTAATTACGAAACGAAAAATAATATAATAAATTCCAATCATTTATATAATTGTGACAATCATATTTTTGTAAGTAAAATTAATAAATAGAGTGATTGATTACAGAGTAATATAATAATAAATTAATTATTAGTAATTATTTAGCAGGAATAATAATAATAATAATAATTAGAAATATAATAATAATTGTTGTATTTAATTAAAAATCACAACATAAAATGAAAAACACAAATTTTAATGAATTTCTGAAATTGATTTCGTTTACTTACGTGCAATTATTGTTTTAAAAAGTTTTTTTTTTTTTTTGAATATTCATTTGCCATCACCGCAGCGAGTTGATTTTTGATTTTTGACGAATTATTGTACATTTTGTTTGTTTTTTTTATTTTGAAGGGATGAGTTTCGAATCGAGATTTTTAAAATTTTTGAGATTATGTTAGATTGATATGATTTGATTGGATATTAAAGTTGATTTTGTTTTTTGGTTTTAAATATTAATAGCGATACAGTTTTACGAAACAAGAAAAAAAAGTATATGAAGATAAAAGATAACGATTAAATATATAATTTTTTTTTTGGTTTAATTAATATTATTTTTGTTATTGTTTTTTATTTTTTTTTAATATAAATAATGTTTATAGATAATAATTATTGAAAATAATTTTTTCTGATTGAATAAAAATTTTATGATTTTAGTTCTCTCATCTAAGTATTGAAATATGTTTGCAAAAAAATTTTGTTTGAAGGGGAAAAAAAGATTTTTGTTTTGTTGTTTAAAAAGGAAAATTATTGTTTGAACTTAAAGCTTTGCATGCATGATTTCAAAATAGAATTTTGTTTTAATAAAAAATTTTTTATTTTTTTTTTGTTTTTGTTTCCAAATAAAACCAATTCATTCTAAATAAAAAAAAGTCTTTTTTATTGTTTTATTTTTTCGTTTTAATTATTCAATAATTTGAAAAAAAATTTTAAATTTTTTGTTTATCATTCACAGGCTTTAAAGCTTTTTGTTTTTCGAATAATTTCGAATTCATCAGTGGCATGTAACACAGTGTGTATATGTGTGTGTTTGTTGGGTGAAGAGAACGAGACAGAGATAATTAAAAAGTGAGCAATAGCGCTAGTGTGTCTTTTGGCAAAGTTTAATACATGTGTGTGTGTGGTCATGTGTGAGATCAAGGAATTAATAATATTTGTGTGTGAATTTCTTTTCCAATACGAATTTGTATGCGTGTGTGTGTGTTTGTGTGAATTACTGTAATTGATTTAATTCAAATTGTATAGTATATTTCAAGGGGGTCTATGCTATTATGTAGCTAAATTGTATTAATTGTGTTGTCGTTTTGTTGCTTGTAATGCGAAAAATATTTAGTATTTTGAATTAAATTGGAAAAAAATTTAAGAAAAATAATTTGTGGTGCAATAACAAGTCTTAACTACTTTATAAAGTTTGTTTAAATGTTTTGGGAATATTATACGATATTTTATTATTTAAAAAGTGCATTAGGTCCAAATTATAATTAAAATTTGAAAAAGAAAATGAAAATCAAAAAAAAAAAAAAAAAAAATATATAAAATAAAAATATGAAACTAAGAAAATAGGCCCAAATTAATAATTTAACAAAAAGGAAAAATAATTTCTTTTGTTTTCAAGTTAAATGTCAGTAGAATTTGTGATATTCATTCGTGGATTTATTATTATTATTATTATTGGTTTTAATATATGTTCGTATTACATTAAACATGAGCCAATTCGGTAATAAAAAGTTAAATAATTGAACATTTTTGTATGGCAATGTTTTTATATCGCCACAACTTAGCAACACACTAATAAAAAATAACACAATAAAAATTGTGGGTTATTCGTGTAGTCCTAAAGGAGATTCATATTCTACTGACATTTGATTATAACTTGTATTTTATTTTTTCTCTTACAAACTAATACTGTAGCAAAAAATTTGTCTCTATTTTGCACAAAGCTTTTTAAAAAAAGAATTTTGAAAAACACGTTTAAATTCGAAACATGGCTGCATAGTAGACCAGCATGTTACCAAGAAACAATCAATGGCTTCTGTAAGAACAGTTTTATTTCACTGCCATTACCATAAAAAGATTTTAAAAGGTTTCTTAGCAACAATTTGCATTAAATGCAACCATTTCAATTGTTTAATATGTATGAATATTTGTTTACATACGTATATGTATTTTATTTTTTAATAAATATTAAATGCATTTTAATTAAAAAGAAAGAAGAATAAGAAGTAGGAAACATACAAACTTTAAACTACAATATTAGTAATGCGAGCAACAATGTAAGTTAAAAAAAAAAATAATTTCAATTGAATTTGAAGTGAAAGTGTTTGAAAAAAAATCTTTTTTTTTTAAATTTTTTTTATTATGATACTATGAAGGGTTTTATTTGATTTGATTTGTAGATGCAAAAGTGTTGAATTGATTTTTTAAAAAGACTAAATTAAAAAAATGTTTCGTAATAAAGAAAGTTTGAGTATTTGTTTGTTATTATTTACCTTCTAAAAAGGTTGAAAAATCAAAGGAGGTTTTATTTTATTTAAAAATTTTTTTTTTGTTTGTTTGTTTTTATTTTAAAGGAGGGATAAAGGAAATCAAGAATTAGAAAAGAAAAATTAGTTTTGTAATAGAATTATTTGTTTAATTTGTTCTGTCTGTTTCTTATTTTTTTTTTTTTTTGAAATAAATTAAAAATAAATTAAAATTAAAAAGATAATAAAAATTAAAAAAAAAACAAGTCTTTAAAGAAATGTCTGAAAGAAATTAAGAAATTTATTAAATTGGTGTTGTTGTTGTTAAATATTGAAAAATAAATTTCATTTGTTATTGTTGCTGTTGTTCCTTTGGATTTTGTTGTATTTTATGGGAAGAATCAAGATTCACACAATTTTTGTTTTAAACATTTTGAACTGGGTGTGTCTTAAAGTTAAATTCTATACAAAAGACTTTATTGTTATTGTTGTTTCGTTACAGAATTACTGTATACTACATTGGCTTACACTTTTTATAAGAAAAAAAATTGATTTGTGAAGTTGAAAAAATTCGGCGACCTAATTTCAGTTTCAACGTTTGCTTGTTTAAATTTCAAAACAGATTTCAATTAAAAATAATAGACGGACAAGTACATACATATACTCAATATGATGATAATGTTAAATTAAATCTGTTGCATATTAGAGCATACAAATCTCGCAAAACATGGTTTCCTGCCTGCACCTGCATAACAATTGTTATCCTTGAGCAATTGTATAGAAAGTGTTCTGACCACTTATTTCAAAAATTTATTAGAGCGAGAGATTTTCTACACTTACTTACATACATACACAATTGGTCATTACGATCCTTTAGTCAGGATTTCAACCTAGGTTCTCACACCACTTATGTTGTGTGTGTTAATTTTATACATAAGTGGCGGGACCTACAGTTTAAAGTCGACTCCGAACGACAGATTTTTGAGAAACTTTTCATGGTAATTTTATTTACTTCCAGATTTTTTGCCAGAAATCTGCTGAGAGGAAGTTGCCGAAGAAATATTTTTCATATTTCGTTTTGATGTCTGACATGAGATTTGAACCCTGGCCTGGATGTGTGTATGTATGTAACGTATGGACTCCAAAACGGCTGGGCCGATTTTGATAAAATTTTTAGGGAATCTTCAGAATATTCAGGCGGGTAACACTGTGAAGTCTGATTTTTTATTTCCGGTCTGTGTGCGGAGGGGCGTGGCAAAATCCAATTTGTTTGTTTGTATGTACCTTATAGAATCGTAAACTATGCATTTGATCATGTAATGATCTTTAGCAAAGTTATTGCGCATGAGCCGGGGAAGGTTTCTAAGTTGGTATGACTAATTTCCGGCAGGGGGCGCCACTGAAAATTTCTTAAAATCAATTAAATCGTAAACTGTGCATTTGATCATGTTATGATCTTTAGCAAAGTTATTGCGCATGAGCCGAAGAAGGCTTCTAAGTTGGTATGACCAATATCCGATAGGTGGCGCCACTGAAAATTACTCAAAATGAATTATACCGTAAACTGTGCATTTGATCATGTTATGATCTTTAGCAAAGTTGTTGCGCATAAGCCGAAGAAGGTTTCTAAGTGAATATGACCAATTTCCGACTGGTGGCACCATTGAAAATTACTCAAAATGAATTAAATCGTAAACTGTGCATTTGATCATGTTATGATCTTTAGCAAAGTTGTTGCGCATGAGACGAAGAAGGTTTCTAATTTGGTATGACCAATATCCGATAGGTGGCGCCTCTGAAAATTACTCAAAATGAATTAAATCGTAAACTGTGCATTCTTTAACAAAGTTGTTGCGTATGAGTCGACGGAGGTTGGTGCGATTAATTTCCAATGGATGGCGTCATTGAAAATTATTCAAAATGAATGACAAGCAATTGGTCGCTCTACACCTCAAGCACGGAAGAAAAGAGCATTACGAGCCTCAGAATCAGACGTGCATTGAGACTGGAAAATCTTCTAATATATGCCGCTGAGACCCGTTCGCTTGAACCACTTGAACAACGAAAAGTGAGATTAGAAACTGATCGAATGCGTACTACTCAAGCCCGTTCATCTGAATCATAAGGACAACGGGAAACAAAATCAATAAAATGATTCAAAATTAATTGGACATTCGTGTAATGTCTTTCCTTCAAATTTATTTTAGTTGGTGGCGCAGCAACGCGGGCCGGGTCACCTAGTGTCTAATAAGCCAACACACTACCTACTAGACTACGAAGACTGCTAGAAAATCTTCACTTAGGTATCGAAAATAAAAAATAATAGTAGTTCAGCTTTAGAATGCTTTAAATAGGCATCGGAGAAAAAGGAACCAAAATACAATATAGCTCAGATAATGCTAAAGAGACAAGAAGTTACCATTGATATCTGTAGATCCTTTAGGTGAAAGTGTTTGAAGATGTTTTCTTATAAAGTGTAAACAGCCTCCACCGATTGTAAATGATTATTTTACTCTAATGCAATAAAATCTGTTTAAATCCTGCATATAATATTTAATTAAACATTTAATTAACTCAAGCAAAATATTAATTGCCTAAAATAATGCTAAAGTTTCCTCTTGGATTAGTTCAATTAAAAAAATTGTAAATCAGGTCGTATAATTCAAATTTCTCAAATCATTTTTAAGGCAAACATTGAAACTGAAATATATTCATTTAAATACAAATGATGGAGTCATTTCGTCTGTAAATATACCATCAAATTCGTTTTAATTTGAGTTTTTATTTTTAAATACGCACACAAGACAGTCACACATTCATTAGAAATATTGAAAAAAAAAAAACATTTTTAATTACACACTTTTCCTAATTTGTTTTTTATTATTATTATTATTATTGTTGTTGTTGTTTTTATTTTTTTTTATTATTTTTTTTAAATAAGAGAGTTTTTCGTTTAAAAATCAGTAAAGAAATAAAAAGGCAGAAAAAGAAAGAAAGAAAGAGAAAAAAATTAAAATGTTTTTATGCTTACCTGACCACCTTCACCTTCAACGCTGACCAGATCACGCCATTCCTCAATGGTTTGCGCCAAATCGATTGTGCACAGTGGTACCTTGACTTCACCAATTTGATCGTGTTTCGAAAAGCGATCGAAATCAAAGATGGCAAATACTAAAGTCTTATTCATGGCATCAGCATAGGGTAAACTCTTTAATGGTTCAACAATACAAATTTCAATTTCATTTAATTATCGTTTGTTTTTGTTTCATTTAAAAGAAAGCACTCAATAAAATTAGGTCAGTGAACCCACCTTAAATGTAAATGTTTCATTAAAAACTGGACTTAATGTCTTACGATGTACTTTTGTTTCGAATTTCTTTTTCTTATCGGGTAATAAATAAACTTTAACGTATGGATCTGAGGTGCCACCCATATCTAAGGCGGGCAATTCTTCTGCCTGTATTACCGTTACTGCTAAACTGTTCGCATTGAAATCATATTCAAGCTAAACACGAAGAACGCCGAAAAAAATTCAAAGAAATTGGAAAAAGAAAACAAATACACAAGAAGATAATATGTAAACCATGTTAAGAGTAATTAATTACGATCCAAAGAGGAATAGCATTTTGAGAGAGAAAAAAATAAAATAAATAAAATAGAAAATTTATCATTTAGTAAGGGATTATCATTATAAGTTTTTGTCGGTTTAATGTTTGAAATATGAAAAGTTCTGTGTGACGAGGATGTGAAATGTGAATGTGTGAAACCAACTGATTGCTCCTGTTTTAGTATGTGATTAATGGTGTTTTCTTTTCTACCAAAAAATGTGCATTTTATTTTAAAAAATGCAATTTTGTGTTTGTTTCTTAAAAATGTTTCGCCCTCTAAAAGGGTGGTATTGGTTTTATTCTAATTTATTTGCACTTGCCAATGGTGGAGGGCATTGCATTTTATGCCCTGTATAAATCGATAGTGCTGATAATGCCCTGTAAAGCAGATGACTTTTGTTTATTTATAGGGCTACCAGATGAAATTTAAAAAAAGTCGCCTGGTATCGTTATCCAATTTTGAAGTTTTTTTTTTCATTGTTTTGTGGAGTAACATTAAGGAAACATTACATTATTAAAGCTACATGGTCAGTAATATAAAAAAAAATTGTATTCAGTGTTAGAACAGTGTTAAAAAATTTATTTTGTTTATAAAAAAGTGCTCAAAAAATTAAGTCGAAAAATTAGCGATCTGGCAACACCTTTTTCATATTTACATATTTTATTGAAAACAAATCAAAAACAACATATTTTTAAATTAAATTTTTAAATATGGATATTGCTGCATCTATTTTATTTGCGAAAATTGAAATAAATCTGTTATTAGATTCATCTTTGTCATCTTTTGAACAAATTGGCATTTTCTCATTCATTTTCTTAATAAGTGGTAAACACAGGGCATACCCTTTTTAAAAATTTGTGTTTTGTTCTTCTCAAATAAAAAATTACATTACAACAGGGTTGGTCAGCAATTTTTTAAATGTACCTTGTAAGAGGGTGACATTTTCTTTGTAGAAAAGAAAACACCATAAGGTGACTAAATAGGGCCCGGTATCCTATTAAATATTGAAAGGGTCAATAGATTTAAACATAATTTGGTCGGTTTAAGTCATATGGAAGATTGTGTTACAGAATTTAATCATGATGAGGGAAGATTTCTATAAAATTTAAAGCAGTTCTCCTATAGTAACCAAAAAAATGGATAAAACGAAGTTACTACAAAGAAAAATTAGAAGACTTCGTATAAATGGTTTGAAATACTTATTGAAACTACTGTAACGTTCACTCAGAATGAAGTCTAACACCGCTTTAGTATAGTGATACTATAGTCTATTCCCTTTAAGTCTATAGGGGATTAGTGATCTAAACTTCGATAAGTCATAATCAGTAACATAAAATTAGGCCAGAGTATTAATCGAATGACTGTGTGTCAGTGTGTCAATACTGGAGGAATTATAAGATAATCAAAGCCCTGGTGGTGTTTCTATTGAAAAGTCTAAATGAAACAAATCCGGAAAAAGTATGCTTAGTTTAATTTCTCAGATTTGAAGAAAGAACGTATGTTCAGCAAGCCCTTTACCCTTAAAATTCATGAAAAATTGGTTTGCCAATATTAGATTGACTGTTTGACGAAAGAATACTTTAATATATTCCAGTTACCATTTATATGAGTGCAATAAAATAAATAAGAACGGCACTAAAAGAGCTCTGAACATCTGGACATCAATAAAATATATAATGATGAATAAGTTTAATGAATACATATCAACAAGTCACTTCTCCAGGTCCAACTATGTGTTATCACAGGGAACAAGTTAAACAAATTCAGTTCTTTAATGAAAGCAATAGAAGCTAGGACTGGAGGGTGCGCGCTTCTTGGGGACGATTGCTGTAGACTGCCTAATGGTGAAGGTATAGCACTGGCCATTTTATAGTCACCTAGCAGCAACTCGTTTCCTTGCCGTTCGCATCTTGAGATGTCCACAAACACTATTCCCTCTCTTCCACCTTCCTATAACCCATTTTCCTAAAAAAACCTGCACAATGCACTGCATGAGTAGGGGCAATCCCCTGAGTGCTGGTTTCACAAAAAAAAAAAAAAAAATATACTGCCTAGTCTGCATCAGTTGAAACTATTTAATTTACGGACATGTATGGGCTCTGTGTTTGATTTATATGCTTCGGCAGAATAGTGAGATTTTTGGGAACAAATTGTGCATTTCAGGGTAAATTCGTCTTTAGTAGTTTAGTAGTTAGCGACATTAGTCGTATTAAAATGAAAAGTTTAAACACTGTGCCTAAAGCTAATGTTGGCAATCAAAAATTCTCTGTAATCTACTTTTCCGGATATGAAAACTTTAAGAAGCTTATATTGTGCTGTCGTGTGGGTATCATGTAATTCAATTGTATGAATGTAGACTGAATAAATTTTTGTATGCATGTTATGAAAGAAGGATGTCATGAAATTCTTGATAATTTCACAATGATGGCCAAAAATTGCTAATGTTGAGTTTAAAATGTTCAAAAATTACAGTTTCATGTGCTGTAGTAGTATTACCCATTCAAAATTGTTAACACAGAGTTTAATGTTCATTGTGCATGTTCATTGTTCAAAAAATAAGTGTATTTTTTTATATAAAATCGTTCATTGTATTTGCAATAATATTTAGCGTTGTTCACATTACAAAATTCATCACATTGTAGAGTTACAGTTTTGGTATAGAGTTCAGCATTTGATTGTGTGTGTTTAACTTACCTTGAAATTCAGTCTGCCTAATTTTTGTTCACTTTCTTTATCCTCTTCGCCACCTTCTTCAGCATTTTCGGTGAGTTCCTCCATATCAGGCTGAACCTATGACATACCAGAACCCAATAACTATTAAGATTAAATAGCGCATTTGATACTTACTTTCTCTTTATACGCCGATCCTAATAACTGTACCGATTTCATATCGACACCCTTCTTACCCTTACCATCTTTAGTTCGTCGCTTCTTAAGAAATCTGCGCACGCAAAAGAATATGATACCGAATACAACCAGAAATACCAATATAATAATGGCCACCACACCCCATGTGGGTATGCCCGTTTTATCGGCAATGGCAATAGTGACCCGTTCACCAGCATTTTCAACTTTTTGTAAAACTGAGGTCTTCGTAGTGGTCTCTTCTATGAGTTTTTATGATTCAATATTTTTTTATTTATTTATTCGATATAATATAAACAATGGATTGATTTGAAAATTTGATTTCAAAGAATTGATTTTTGTTTTTCTTTTAATGCAACAAACCTGGTTCTCCTTCTGTTGTGCCTGGCGCTACTGTCGTTTTTATTTCTTCCACATTTGGTATGATTTTCTGTTCTTCACCCACTGGCTGATGTGCATTTTCACGAAATATTGAATGTTGTGTGGCTTCTTCTGCTTTTTGATCTGCTGATTCCAAATCTACAGTCGCTGATTCAGTTTCAGGCGCTGGTCTGGGCTCATCAACTGGCGCTTCGTTTGGTGGCATGTTGATCGCTTACTATACGAAATCGTATTATTTGAAAATAAAAAATGTAAAATGATAAGTTGAAAATTGTTCTAAATATAATATCCATGAGAGTATTTTGCAGTGACAAAAAATATTGTGTATCATATCTATTCGAAGATTCTCTATTTCTATGTCAATTAAAACCTTCTTTGTGTAAATAGAGCATGGCCAGCTGTTGTACTTGTGGTTGTAGACATATGTGTCAATATGTGTGTGTGTATGTGGAAATCTAATTTACTTTATTTATAGCTTAACATATGAGTGCATTATTTTAATTGTGTACCGGATGTTTAGAAATCTTCATATTCTTCTCCTCTTTTTTTCTGAAAATGTTCAGCTGCTTTCAGCACTTTGCTTGCAGTCATATCTAGAAAAATCTTTCCTTTTTTCCAACCAACAGCAATTAAAAATGGGATTTTTTTTTCCTTAAAAATTATACAGAAAAGCTTTTTGTCTTGGCGTAGGCGCTAGGCGCTAGGTATAGATAATGAAAGTTTTTCTACTTTTCATTTGCATTCAAATTATGCAAAAATGTGTTCACTTGATATACGTGTGGCTTAGAATTCATGAGAATTATAATTAAAATAAAATAAAATTGACAAACAAGAAACTGTACGAAAGATTCACAAATTAAATTAAAATGATTTCAAGAAATTTAATAAGAGAACCACAAGCAGAGGAAACAGAGAAAAACAAAAGTTTTGCAATCTTGGCCGCATTTTGAGTTCATTTGTACTTTCTGTCTCACTTAAGAAAAATGTGCCAAAATATGCGTAAGTTTCGTATAAAATCGAGAACAAATGGTTACGCTTAATAAAAAAAAACCACATTAAATATATTCCAAGGAATCCCTTCTGTAGCCTTGATGTGGTTTTTTACACAGCTTCTCTAGACAATTGAATTTTGTAGGCCTCTCTGCCACTGGCCACTGAATTAGTGTCTCAAATAAATTATGAAAATGTTTTCTTTTTACATTAAATTATGCATAATTGCTTTTGGGGACGAATAAATTTTTATAATTTTACGTAATTTTTGTATTACAATACCAGTGAGTATGAGTAATATTATCTCGAATAGAAATATAACGTATACGCTCCATTGGCTTTATCACATTGATTTTGTTTTTTTCTTTCTCGCAAACACAATCAATTTGTAAAAGCCAAAAGAATATTTATAACGGGTGATTAGTATAAATTTAAATTGATGTAAGTATGCATGTGTGTGTGTGTGTGTATATTTATGCTTTTAAGTTGTCATATTTATAAAATCATCAATCATTGTACTTTTTATTATTTTTTAGAAACTTAAAATCACTTGGGGTATGCATTGGAATTAGATTTCAAAATAGAAAAAAGTTGTAAGTCAAGTCACCGTCAGTAAGAGACTACAAAACAATGGCTATTTAATGATTATTGCGCTATACAGTGTTTTGTTCTCGCAAAGCTAAGTTACTCAATTATTTTTGTTGGTCTTAACCAACATAGCAAATCGGAATGCTCAGCAGGTTGAATTCAAATGAGGATGGTCCAACATTGCTAACGAACAACATAAATAGACCGCGTATATTAAAGCGGAAAGCACACCGAATATACAATACAATCGACCTAATGAATCAAGTGAAAACTCAGAATAAACTGCGGAAGAAGTAGAGAAACACTGCTAAAGAGGGTGGACAATATGACTGATACCAAAGATATATGTATGATACAGTAGAAGAGAGGAAGAAGTTGATTACTATGCAATACAAAGGGTGACCAGATATTTCTGGAAAGATGGAGATATTTCTGGAGAATGGAGATTAAAGTTACAATTTGTATGGTAACGGAAAATTTTTGGCAACGCAGTACACATATTTTTTGAATGCAAACGATGGGAAAAACTATCGTTAACGAATTGCTATGTAGCACAGAAAACTGGGAACAAGCGGCGAAATTCGCAAAGTATGTTCTGGACCGAGAAATACAATAACCCGACTGGACAGAGGTCCCTGCGTTTTGTAAAAAAAATAAAAATACCCCGAGTATTTTTGCAAGTAATGCTTACGCAGTGCGAGATATAGAAATTCTCAGAAAGAGGTATCAAAGCCCTTATGACATATCTTTGCAATCGTTCAAATGTCAATTACAGATACATATATGTTTATGATTTAAACATGCTTTGGTTGGGTTGACTTTTACAGTTTTAATTTAATGTTTCCAATAATTTTGTGTATGTTTCACCGAAAACGAAACAGTTGCTAAAGCAGAACAATTAATTTTAAAAATATTGCCCAGTGCCTAGTAGTTTCTTCTGTCTAGTGCTTGGTGGTTAACTGCCAAAATTACCATTGTTTTGCTGGTATAAGGTTCTATACTATAAAGTACTGAATTATTCTTTGTACGGACGACTAGGCACTAAATTCACCTTACTTAAGTCATTACAATGAAGAATTCGCTCTTACTCTTAGTTATAATATATGGCAGTTATTAAAAATAATATTTTTATATGATACGCAAGGGAAGAGATGGGAAAAAGTCTAGAAACTGTTTGCAAAATTTTGTAAGAAATTAATTTATTTTGTTTTTATATGGTACAATATATATAAGGGCAATTTCTTGTTAAGTGACCCAATTTTTAAATTCGATGTCTTCCGATTTTTATGCCAAATATTGAAAAATCTTATTCTTGATTTAAAAAATAATTTTTTTTGATAGATATCCCACTCGCATTCCATTAAGCGATTATAAAGGCCTTAAAGGAAATTGTATAAGCTTTATTTTGAGCAAAAAAAAGCCATTTTGAAAAAAAAATTTTAAAAAAAAATTAAAAACAAAATAAAAAAAAATATTTTAATAATTAAAAAAATTATTTTTGTAATGATTGAAGAAATAGCTATCTAATATCCTTTGGAAAAGTTTTGCTAGGAAAAATAAGTGAAAAGTTACACACATTTAAAAAAACCCTGTATGACCAAAATGTCCAACTTTGACCCCCTTTAACTCCGGCAGTTCTTGACTGATAGAGCTGAAAATTTGTGTCTGGCCTAGTAGTAGATCCAATAGTACTAACCTTGGTGCAAATTCCAAATCGGAAAACATCGATTTTATAAATTGGGTCACTTGACACGAAATTGCCCATAAGCTTAATACGATATATAATTTATCCCCTACGCATAAGTAATATTTTAATCTTCAACAATACTTATACGCCCTATTCTACAGTAGTTTTCTTTACAAATATTCAGCTAAAAGATATATGTTATGTACTCATGCATGCATGTTTGTTTACTACTCTTAAGAAAGAAAAGCAAAAAAAAAAAAAAAGAAATAATTTTAACCTTAAAAGAACTACAAACATACATATGTATAAAGCATATTCACAATAATAAAAAAAAGATTAATCTTTTTAACCTTATCTTTGGCATACATAACCTCATTTCTATTTTTCCTTGCTGGTTTTAATTTTATTTTAAAACTAAGAAGACCCAACCAACAAGAATATAAAAAAATACCCGGATCTGTTTAAATGACATCTTTGTGTGAGACAAAGTGAAAGCATCACAGAGATTGTAAGGAAAACATCTGTTACCATTACAGCACCCACACATTAAAACAGAATAAAAAAAAAAAAACGAAAATAAAGAAAAACGAAAACACCACAGATAGCCGTCAGGCATGATTCATTGAGCTTTTTAACAATTTGCTACTGTTGTTGTTGTTATTGCTGTTGATTTTATTAATATTAATGGTAGGAGATTATTGGTGGGGTGTGTTTACAGACCGAATAGGAGGATTGACTTATCTAGTTTTTTGCTGACTCTTAGGACCTTGGTCACAGTGTATGAGGATGTTATAATATCGGGTGACTTCAACTCAAATATACTGGTGGAAACCTTACTGATTGATAATATGTTGCCTCTTGGACTAACCCCTACGAATACAGTTAATCCAACACATCATACGTCAACCAATAGAACTCTGCTTGATATTTTCTTTGTAGCAGATGTTTCGAACATATTGTTATATGATCAAGTATCTGCCCCTTGTTTTTCCAGGCATGATCTGATCTTTATGACATATCGATTTAATGTTCCTTCATCACAAATTTCAGTTCGCTATCGTGATTTTAAGAATATTAATTACAGCGTCCTTGAAGAGAATATTTTTCTTACTGATTGGGCTCGTATGTATTACATGACTTCTGTTGATGAGCAGGTATCATTTCTCGAGAGTAATGTACAGCGTCTTTATGATTTGGCAGTTCCCATGAGATCGAGAACAATACTTCCTGGGATAAAACCATGGTTTTCCACTCGTATAAAATCCCTTATTTGTAAGAGGGATATTGCGTATTCTAGGTGGAAGCGTTTTAGAACCCCAGAGCTGAGAGCAGAATTTAAAACTGCTAGAAGAAATGTGAATGCCAGTATCAGGACTGCAAAAACTGAGTACTATGCTAGGCGTTTTGGTACTGCCGTTGATTCTAGACAGACGTGGAGATGCATTAAGGAAATTGGTATTGGTAGAACGGATATGGGAAGCCACCAGTTAGATGTTGAGGAGATCAACAGGGTTTTCATGGACTTACCTATGGTGCCAGTCGATAATAGTTTTTACAGCTTTTCAAACTTGGGTCCTAATGATACTGATACTGGTAATTTTCAATTCTCTTGTGTAAATCAGACTGACGTCCTTTTATGTTTCAATTTAATCAAGTCGAATGCGGTAGGCTGTGACAATATGCACCCGAGATTCATAAGAATGTTGCTGCCTGTACTTCTGCCATATATAACATATTTATTCAATAGCATAATTACTTCTAGTACTTTTCCATTACGGTGGAAATGTGCGAAAATATTGCCAATACCGAAGAATAATACCGAGTTCAGACCAATAGCTATTCTGTGCTACCTATCCAAGGTCCTGGAGAGAATTCTTAACTCTCAAATGGCATCATATATTGAAGCTAATAAGTTGTTAACTGGGAAACAATCAGGTTTTCGCAAGAACCATAGCTGTGTTTCTGCGCTTTTGGATGTATCTGAAAATATACGACATGAACTGGAGGAAGGTAAGCTGAATTTCTTGGTCCTCCTTGATCATTCAAAAGCCTTCGACACGGTTGATCACGGCATGCTTTCTATGAAGCTTGTGCACTTTTTTAACTTCTCTGGAGCTTCGGCACGGCTTTTATCATCATATCTCTCAAATCGTTCCCAATTTGTTCATTCGATAAATGCCCAGTCTTCTGCCTTGAATTTATCTAGAGGCGTGCCTCAAGGTTCAATTCTTGGACCACTTCTTTTTGCAATGTATATCAACGATTTGCCAAGCCAACTTCAGCACTGCAGAATTCATATGTACGCGGATGATGTACAGTTACATTTGAGTAGTCCTGTGTTATCTATTAGTGAGAATGTAAACAGACTCAATGATGACTTGGATCGAATATATCATTGGGCCAAGGCAAATGGCCTTTGTTTAAACCCTCATAAGTCTAAGTGCATGGTTATTCGTAGGAGGACGCTTGATTCCAATATCGGTCTTGATATTTTGATGAACGGGGAGAAGATCAAGATTGTGGATGCTGCCAAGAACCTTGGGTTGACTTTTAATGACAATCTTACATGGACAAATCATGTTAACACACTCGTAGGTCAGACTTATATGAAGTTGAGGTGTCTTTGGTCGACACAATACTTTACGCCTTTGAATATAAGACGGTTGATTGCAAGATGTTATCTACTTCCTGGTTTAATGTACGGTTGTGAACTTTTTGCGAGTTGCGACTCCGTTAGCAAGGGGAAGCTCAACGTCTTATTCAATAATATTGTGAGATACGTCTATGGTTTAAGGAGATATGACCATGTGTCCCGTTTTTCCTTGAGGCTTTATGGTGTATCGTTTGACAATCTTTTGAGCATCCGTGTATTATTACTTCTGCATAAGATCATTTATTCAGAATCACCAGCATATCTTAGCGATAAAATAAGATTTGCTAGATCACTTAGAGGTAAAAGGATCATAATTCCCCTACATCGTTACCATGTATCTGAATGGCACTTTTTTATTCATGCTGCACGGCTTTGGAATTGCCTTCCACATTCTCAGCAACTTAATAGCAACGTAACTAGTTTTAGGAAATTTTTATTTAATTTTTTTGCACCGGAGTAGATTATAATTTTTATAAATTATGCATGATTTATTACTATTGTTATTATTATTATTATTTTTTCTCTTTTACTTTACTTTATCCATTAGAAAAGTTTGATCTCAAATGTTGTTTATGAACACTTCTTTCTTGTACTTTAAATATAAGATTAAATCTTGTTGTACAGGAATTGAATAGACAAATAAATAAATGAAATGAAAAAAAAATGAAAATAAATCGTTTACTTACTCCAAGCTGTTTGAACTGTTTGAGACACTTAAAAGTGAAATAAAAGAGAAACAGAAGAGAGAGAGAGAGAGAGAGAGAGTGAGAGTGAGAGAGAAAGCAATTGCAAGACAAATTTTTATTAAAACAGAAACATAAGATCTCAGCAGGAATTATTTCTAAAAAACTTCAATTTATTTAAAATAAATTGCAAATTATTTCAAGTATTCGTTGAAAGGAATTTCAATTTGAAAGATTTTTTTTATTTTAATTAACGATCGAAATGTATTTGATTGCCGTGAAATTATTGGAATAAATTATTGTATTTATTGGTTAAGTACACACGAAATAATCATGGAAATAAACAGTGAATTGAGATGTAAGTATAAAGTTTTGAATAATTGAATGTCAAGTAAGAAGTAAGAAATCAGACGATTTCAATGATGGAAAGGAGGAACATTTTTTCCTTTTACTTTGCCTTAAAGTTAAAAAACTCAAAATAATGAAGCAGTTCTACTAAATTTGTGTTCTTTAGTTGAAAGTACTTATATAATCGAAGAACCTACAGTTTAAAGTCGATTCCGACCTACAGATTTTTTATTTTTTTTTTTTACCAGCTGAAAGAAAGTCCCTTTCGGGGGGCGATTTAATAGTTGGTCCTGAACCCCCAGTCTGCCACCTCTATGGCCTCATCGATGGATGGGTCACGGAGGAAGAGCAGAGGCGTTGGAGGAACGGATCAGGTTGTTCTGTCTCTAGACGTCTATGGCCTGCTCTGGACAGTAAGAGAACAGATTGGCTGCTGGGCTTGGTTAAAGCCAGCGTAAGGTTGGTTGTCGGTTTTATCACAGGGCACTGCGAGATTAGGTCGCTGACGGGGATCTGGAACAGATCCCAGCCGGACTATTGCAGGGTATGTTGCAATGAGGAGGAGTTAGAGACTATCGAACACCTCCTCTGTAACTGCCCAGCCCTTGGTAGGTTGAGGTTGAGGACCCTTGGCAGAGCCTTCTTTGAGAGCTTGAGTTCTGTGTCGAGAGCCGACATCAAGGCTCTCCACAGATTCATTAGCAGTTTGAGCTGGTTGAGAGGTGCTAGGGCTTCATAAGTGTAGTCGCGCGCTCAACCCTTGTTTGTGTCTGTTTCTTTCTGTGTGATTCCCATCCTCCCCTTACCCTTATGCCCTCCTTTCATCCTATTCCCTCTATTTCCTTCCCTCTCCAAGGACGTTGTACAATGGGTCAATTTCGACCTCCTGGTATTGTACTTGTCTTAACGGACAAGTACACGTCCTCTAACCTAATCTAACCTAAGAAAGTCACAGAAGGAATATTTTGTCAGATTTCTTTTTCTTCGAAAGCTAAGGGTTTAATCACAGTCTCACGTCCAATAAGTCAAAAATTACAGGTCTCCCTCGTATAACGCGGTAGTTCTACAACGCGTTTTCGATATAACGCGATTTAAAAAAAAACAGTTTCATTACAACGCGATATTTCGACTTGTATAACGCGAAATTGAAAATGGCAATGCTTTTTATTTTTGCACATGAAAATAAAGACATTGATCCTGAGGAAGATATCTGTGAATCAATTCCAGATTTCACCCTAAAGCCTATACGAGAGGCTGAGAGATTGAAATTTTTTTTTTTTTCAGATAATGATCCGTCAGTGGATCATTCAAATTCAATCAAATTCAAGATGCAAATAGAGACGAATCTAGCGCTTATTATGAAATTGAAAAACAGTTAGAAAAAAAAAGCAAACAAAGGCTGATAACTGATTTCACAATCGTGCAATCACTGGAAGAACGTCCAACAAAAGGTTTTTTTTTATCAAATGACGAAAACTTTGCCGAGGAAATTTCTTCTGATGAAGTTATACGCCCAAAGAGCTCACTATTTCGACGTAATATGATGTTCGAAATAAGTGACATAGACTAGTGAAAGCACAAAAATTAAACTAATTTTAAAATTAAAAATTAATATTTATGTTTTCCGATTGTTTTTTTTTTTTCATAATGTTTTTTAATTTTTTTAAATAAACTATGAATTTTGATTTTGAGTTGTAAACGTACATACATCTTTAATTTAGTACCTATTTAATTTTGGAAAAAGCTTATTGGAACATAATCCTCAAATTTATATGAAAGCTAAGTCTTCTATAACGCGCATAACATAACGCGGAATTTTCCTGGAACGTAACCACCGCGTTATACGAGGGACACCTGTACCTAGACTACGGCGATCTCATATGTAATGTTTAATTAATGATGAAATTCATATTCACATATACGAAAATGAAGAATCTAGATACTGGTGTTTTGCTTCTACATCGCTTAACATTAAAATTATAAACAAAAGCTACAAAAACAAAACGAACTTGTTTACAAATACTACGTACTGCTTAATATAACAACAAATACCAGTATAAAAAAATGGTAAACAAGTAAACAAAAAGATACCAACAACACTACAATAATAAACGTAATTATAGAGATTTCCAGAAGGTGAAGTCAAGAACGTTCGCCTTCAAGAACGCCATATAAAAGGCAAGGCAAAGCAGACGAGTGAGTTGGTGAAGTTCAGTCAGACTTGTGTGAAGACGTGGTGTGTTTGAAGAGAGTAATCGTGGTTTGAAGATCTCCGTTACAAAGATCTGTCGAATAATTGTCTAGTAATTGTTATTTTTTATGCAAAGGGTGTAAACAGAGGAATAACAAGCAAAGCAATTGTTATTGTTTACTTAAAGTTGTGAACAGTGGCACACAGAATTGTGCGAATAATAAAGAATTTTAATTAAAACCAAACACAAATTTGTGCAGCCCTTTCGCTGACCAACTTCTTCCTTTTTCCCTCATTGTGGTGGAACTTGGTCAGTACAGGGACTGCTTTCACCCGTGGCATCATAACGGGCCGCTATGCGTGCTCAAGTGTGCTTTGTGAAATCAGAGCTACCACTCCGACCTAACCTAAACACAAATTTATTTTTATTTTATTTGTAATCTACGAGCTCATAATTTAAACGTTTTTAAAAGGTACAACGTAACAATCTAAAGGTAAAGTTCCTTATTGGATTCTCTCATAGTCCATCTACATACGTATGATTTGGTAGCAACCAAAACCGTCATTTGAAATTCAATTTTAAAAATTCTGAATAATAAATTCATAAGCTAATGTCTCCCACCCTCATTAGGAACATTATGCAGCTTTGCTATAAAAAATCAATGACATCACCAGAAAATCCATTTAAAATCTTTTGGTTTTATTAAGAGAAAGTGTACGATGATGTCTGTATTTTGCTTTTCTTATCCTTATTTAATAATGTGAACTAATTTTCAATTTTTTTTTCTTCTTGAATTGAAATTTAAAATCTTTCATATGAAAGGGGAACTTGAATTTTGTTTGATTATTTTCCTGCCACACGGTAACCATTTGTACAATGGAAACCACTGAACTGTAAAAAATTTCTTATGGAAAACTACACAAAAAACAGCAACAACAATGACAACAACAATAGCAACTGCATTAGTTAGTTGCATACGACATTAACTAGACGCCAGTGATACTGCAGTACTTGCGTTGGCTCGTGTTGTTGGGAGTATAAGTTTTCTTAGAAAAAAAAAATTAGAAGAGAAAATAGGGAATATGGATAGAAAGATAGATGGATGGATGGGGTAGTTGAATGAAAAATGAAATGAAATCACTGAAGTAATACAAGCGTTATATGCCATTGAGTTGGCAAAGGAAAGATGGTACGAGTCATTCATACATATTTTCTCTTCTTTTTCCAAGGGGATAAATGGATATGAATACGTTGTAATACGTTAACATTACACTTGTTTTGTTGCTACTTGTGATTCCATTTAAAAAAATATCATCTGCCAACAATATACAGCTAATGGTGGTGGCCGCGATTCTTTCGCTTTTATTTTCAACGCACAATACAACCTTGAACGGCAAATGAACTTTAAATTTAAATTCAAATCACTTTCGATTGTTCACAATTTATTCGTTATTCTTCATTTCTTGCTAACACACAATTCATGTCACAATTCATTTATTCAGTTATTCGTCGTAATATCACTTATTAAATGTGAGTGTTTTGTACGTGTCCTTATAGTGTCACGTACTCATCACTCATAATTGGAGAAATTTTTTTTTCGCATTTTTAACCATAAAAATTGTCCAATAAATGTATGAAAGAAGTTTTATTGGAATTTTTCAAACGAAAATTTAAATAAAAAAATAAATTTTATTTTCAAGTAAGAATATTGCAATTTTATTTCCATTGTACTCTTGTTATTATTGGTTTACGTTGAGGAGAGTCTATAATGTTAAGCCATGTTTAAAAATAAATCACAATTCATTTATCTTAAAAAGCGTAGAAAACAACGTAGAAACAAACGGATGTGGACGAAGAGAGGAAAAATAGATTAAAGACTCTATTGACATAAAGTATTTACGTCAGCATAGATTTATACACTATGAATTGCACGATTATGGCAAAGAGTTTTTTAACTTAAAATGATTGATTGCTTCTGTTGTATTTAAATTTAATGTTTTACGCACTTGAAGTGAGGTAATGAAGTCATCACATCACACATCTGGTAGGTAGTGTGTTGGCTTATTAGAAGCAAGGTTAGGTTAGGTTAGGTTAGAGGACATGTACTTACCAACTGTGACAAGTACAGTACCCGGAGGTCAAATTGACCCATTGTACAAGGTCCTAGCTTCTCACACCATTCATGTTGTGTGCGTTAATTTTATACGTGAGTGGCGGGACCTACAATTTAACGTCGATTCCGAACGAAAGATTTTTGAGAAACTTTTTCATTTCAAATTTTATTTACTCTCAGAGTTTTTGACAGAAATCTGCTGAAAGGAACTCGCCGAAGAAATATTTTTTTTTCATATTTCGTTTTGATGCCTGACCTGGGATATGAACACGGGCTTTACGTCTAATAAGCTAACACACTAACTACTAGACTACGACGACTTCCATTAGAAGCAAACCCGTGATTCAAATCCAGCTTAGACTTTTCAAATAAAAAAATATTAAAAAAAATGTCTCTTCGGAGATTTCCTCTCACTCTGGCTTCCGACAAAACTTTGGGAGTAGAAAAATATGCCATAAAACACTGTAGGTCCCGCCACTCATGTATAAAATTGACACTTAACATGAATGGTGTAAGAAGCCAGGCCGTAATCATGACTTAAATGTTGTAGTGGATGATATGCTCTTTTAAACGGAAAGTCAACCATTCAAGAGATATAATTCAATTGCCTTTAAAATGGAAATACGTTATGGAACAAAGCTGTACCCATATCATGTAGGTTAGGTTAGGTTAGAGGACGTGTACTTGTCAATTGTTCCAAGTACAGTACCTGGAGGTCAAATTGACCCATTGTACAACGTTCTAGCTTCTCACACCACTCATGTTGTGTGCGTTAATTTTATAGGTGAGTGGCGGGACCTAGAATTTAACGTCGACTCCGAACGACAGATTTTTGAGAAACTTTTTTATGGCAAATTTTATTTACTCTCGGAGTTTTTGACAGAAATCTGCTGAAAGGAAGTCGCCGAAGAAATATTTTTTTTTCATATTTCGTTTTGATGCCTGACCTGGGATACGAACCCGGGCTTTACGTCTAATAAGCCAACACACTAACTACTAGACTACGGCGATTTCCATTAGAAGCAAACCCGTGGTTTAAATCCGGCTTAGACTTTTCAAATAAAAAAATATTAAAAGGCTGGCTTCCGACAAAACTCTGAGAGTAGAAAAATGTGCCATAAAACACTGTAGGTCCCACCAATCATGGATAAAATTGACACATAACATAAATATTGTAAGAAGCCAGACCGTAATCATGACTTAAGTGTTATATTGGATTGTATGGTCTTTTTTTTAAAGTGGCAACATGTTATGGAACAAAACTGTATTTATATCATGTAAATCAGTTTCAATTTTATTTTATCTAAAAGCACATAAAACGCAGCATTTGCGGCGCTGCAATTACAAAATTCAGGCAAGCTTTAATTATTCTAAAGGCGGCAGCATCAAAACGTAAGTAAAACAAATAAAAAATAAACACTTCATTTATTCTCTCTCAATGGTGCTACTAAAATATGTACCGCGTTTTTAAAACCTCTGTTCCATGCATGTTAGTGTAGTGACAGCACTAACCCTCTCATCTTCAGCACAAATCATCTCACTGAAAGCACTAATTCTTTCATTGCCGCGAGCAAAAACAGAAATTAGCCTAAGGGCGCACCAGCAGCATTTAAATAATCATTTTCATACATCCATGTATTCTATTTTTGACATATTGCTAGGCCGCAACTGATGAGTCGAATGTGTTTATACAATAAGAATAAGAGATTTCTATGTGAGAAAATTGTAACATCATTTAGGTCGCATATTAAAATTTACGAAACCTATTTCAAGTCTTAGAACCTCAATTATATCAGCGGAATGCATAGTAACTTTCAGTTTTTTTTACCAAATCATTTACAATTTGTTTGTTCAAACTATCATGAAATTAAACGCAACAGCTGGCATCGTTTTTGTAATTGAATATGCTTTTAAAGAATGAATTTCTAAATAAATTAAATTTTGTTGTCGGCAATGCATTGTAAACACAAACAAAACCTTTGTTTTCCAAGAATTTTCTGGCAACTTGTTTATGTTGAAAATTATAAGAAAATTTATTCATTTTCTTTGGTATACAAAAGAAAAACCGAAAGGTTTTTCTCAGAACTGAGCTTCTGTATTTGATGATAATAAGAAAAAAAGGATAAAACAAAACTTCAAATGGAAACATAACTTTAAAAGTGGAAACTCTAAGATTTACTTAGAAAATGCATACATTTTCATTTGCTGTTCTATAGCGATGTTATAATTTTGTTAACAAAATATTAAAAATATTTTAATTTTACATACTGAAATCTGAATGTGTGCATGCAAATATTTAATATTAAATTATATTTTAATACAGTGGGACCTCGATTTTCCGTGATGGTCGGGACCGGAAGCATTCTGTATAATCGATTTTCCCGGTTAATTGAGTACCAATTTTGGCTAGTTTTTTAATAGATATTTTTATTAATTAATAAATGAATATGCACATATTTATATAAAAACTAAATAATTCAAGGATTTTATATACATACATGTTTCAAAAATATAAAAAAAATAATTTTGTCAGAATACAGTGAACAGTAGATAAGGATTTCATGTACTAAAGAGGGAATTCCCCTTTTTCGCTTGTTTGTCCAAAATAATAGAAACAAATTTTTGCTTATAATCACGGATAACAGAGGTAATCACGGTTAAACGATGCAGAAAAATTTAAGTCTATCCAAAATAAAATTAAGTCGATGCAAAAAATTTTCTTTTTCCATCCCGGATAATTGATGTTGCCGAATAATCGAATCACGGATAATCAAGGTCCTACTGTATCTTTTTTTCTGGAAAATTCTTCTTTAATATCCTTTTTGTGTTTTTAAAGATGAAAAGATTTCTTTGAATATCCTTATCTCGTGCTCAATTGAATGTTCAATGCATAAGTTGTTGCATGTGTTGTTATTAGAAAAAATTTTAAAAATCTTAAAACTAAAATGCTGCATAAGAATGCTAATAAAATCTCAGAAATTTAATTAAAAAACTAAAAAATATACGAGGGTTGTTTGTTCGCAATTTGCTTTCCATTGTACTTTCTGTCTCACTTAAGATAAATGCGCCAAAATATGCGCTCTTGTATAACATCGAGAACAAATGGCTACGCTTAATAAAAATAAAAAAAAACACATTAAATAAATTTCCAAGAATCCCTTCTGTAGCCTTGATGTGGTTTTTTACACAGCCTCACTAGACAATTGAATTTTATAGGCATTTCTGCCTTTAGTTCTGGTATATCGTTAAACTAAGTTATTGTCTCAAATAAATTATGAAAATGTTTTCTTTTTACATTAAATTATGCATACTTGGTTTAAGGGACGAATAAATTTCTATAATTTTACGTAATTTTTCAGATTTCTACTCTTTTCATTTTGTATTACAGTACCAACGAGTATGAGTAATATTATCTCGAACAGATATACATATAACGTATACGCTCTAGTGGCTTTATTGCATTGATTTTGTTTTGTTTCTTGCAACAAAATCGATTTGTAAAATCCAAAAGAATATTTATAACGGGTGATTAGTATAAATTTTAATTGATGTAAGTATGCATTAGTGTGTGTGTGTATATGTGCATGCTTTTTAGTTGACATACACATTTATAAAATCATCAATCACTGTATTTTTAATATTTTAGACACTTACAATTACTGGCGATTTGTATTGGATTTAGATTTCAATATAAAAAAAAGAAATCTGTAAGCCAGTCAAGTCACCGTAAGTAATAGACTACACAACAATAGCCTTTTAATGTCTATTGCGCTATGCAGTATTTTGTTCTCGAAAAGTTAAGTTAATCAATTATTTTGTTTGTGTTAACCAACATAGCCAATCGGAATGCACAGCAGGATAAAGGCAATTGGGGAAGCCTAACACAAATTCGAGCGAATATTTTTAATGAATAATTTAACGAATATATTTGAATATACCAGCAAAGTGTAGAGCCCATATATTAAAGCTAAAAGCAGATCGAATTTACAATACAATCAACCATTCAATCGAGGAGAGAGTTAAAACACGAGTCGAACAAAGTCTATGTAACGAATCAAATGAAAACTCTGAACAAGCTGAGGAAGAAATGGAGAAACACTGCTAAAGAGGATGGACAATACGACTGATACCAAAGATTTATGTATGGTACAGCAGAAGAGAGGAAGAAGTTGATTACTATGCAACGCAAATGCTGACCAGCTATTTCTGACGAAAATTTTGGCAGCGTAGTACACATAATTTTTCAATGCAGACGATGGGAACAACTATCATTAACGAAATGCTTTGTAACAAAGAAAACTGGAAAAAAGTGGCGAAATTCGCAAAGTATGTTCTGGACCGAGAAATACAATGACTCGACTGAACACAAGCCACTGCGGATTGTAAAAAAATACCTTGAGTATCTTTCCGAAGTAATACTTACGCGTTCCCAAATAGAAAAATTCTCAGGAAGAGGTTGTTATTTAAATTTTGAGGGAAATGTTAAAACCACAATTTCTTTTACTTTGAAAGCATGCATCGTTGAATTGGATTTTTAAACTATTTTACACTCTCATTGAAAGCATCTATGGAACTTGCATATTCAATGCTAGAAATAGTTGATTTGGCATTTAAAATAAAATAGATTTGCAATCTATAAACGTCGGTCTGTATTGGTTTTCATTAATACTAGAATTTTATGCTTATAAATCTGGGTCAACGTTAAGAAAAATAAGATTGTTTACTTGTAATTTGGATTCTGTTTCTATCTCTTCAGTAAACATAACGTATTTGGGTTACAATTCTAAAAGATAAACCATCCATGGTTAATGCTTGTCAGTCATTAAAATTTTTACGACTGCGATGTGATTTTCGAATTTACAGTGTTAAAATTAAATGTCATTCGAATTAAATATGCACCGTTTTGTTCGATAATTTGTTGTCACTTTGAAAGTAATTGGTTTTGCGTCTCTCAAAGAAACCTTCGCCAACAAAATTATTTATCATCGACAGTTACTGGCTGGTAATCACTTGATACAAAGTCCAAACTGTAAGATGCAAGCATAAAATCTTCTTTTCGACTACAATGGCTACAATGGTTCAGGGACACCTAATGGTAAATGTACCTTTTTGTTTCGCTCGATATCGCTCATGTGTAGTAGGCTAGCCCAATGTAACTGTATTTATGTGGACGTGAGGCTATGGCAATATAACCTCAACGCAATATGAAAAAATATTACTTCGGCGGCTTCCTCTCAGCAGACTTCTGTCACACATTCTGAGAGTAAAATAAAATTGCCGTGAAAAGTTTTTCAAAAATCTGTTGTTTGGAGTTTACTTTTAACTGTAGATCTCGCCAATCATGTATAAAATTAACGCACACAAGTAAGTGGTGTGAGAAACTAGGTCATAAACCTAACTGAAAGGTTATAAAGAGCAATTATGATATCCGGCCAATGCAGGATATTTGTATAGGCTGGTCCAACCTAGAAAAATCAATACCAAATAATGACAGTGATTTGTGAATTTGTTTTATTATCGTATTGTCAATTGGTTTGGATAAATAATTGTTTTTAATTTGAAGTCAAATAAATTTTCTTTCATTTGAAATGTTTTTCAATGCCACAGGACTTTATTCTTCACGGTATACAGAAATGAATATCTTTTGGATTTTTTGCATTTCTAATTAGTTTTTAAACACTCCCTTTTTAAGTAAAATCGTTCATAAATTGTGAGATAAGTAATGTTTTACAAGTTCTTTTAAAACTTTTGCCAAAAGTTTTTTTTAACAAAAAAAAAAAAACAATTCTTGCCACAATTGTGTCAACAGTTCTACGCATTTTTCTCTAATACTTGATCTTCTTATTATTTTTGTATTTATTTTCCTATTAAAAATGAAAAGAAAAAAACCAATTTTAATGAGACTCAAGAAGCAAAAACTTTTCAAATGGCATCACAGTTGTTTGAGACGACACAGTCAGCCTAACGATGTGCTGTTGTTCGAAAGGTACTTACGAATGAGTGTCAACCTTAATAGGCAAATAAAGTACTGCCACAAAGTACTATGTACTATTGGTACTTAATTTCAAAACAAAATCTATACTTTTTAACTGTGCAAGTGTGGTCTATTGGTGTTGGTGTTGTTGTTGCTGTTGTTTTTATCTTTATCATGTTGTTTTTCTACAATTTAATTTAATGACTGTGAAAAAAAGAAAGGAACGCAATTCTTTAATAAAGAAAAAAAAAAATATAAAAACAAAAATGAAAATGAAAAATATGTCACTTGGCAACATTAAGACAATTTAAGAGATTTTCTTTTCTCTCGCTCTCTCTCTTCTCTCTGCTCTTTAACATTATATTGCCTCTGTGTATGCAGTGGACGTACTTGATTTGACTAATAGTATCTCTCTAGTTCATCTGGATAAGAAAGAAAAAAAAAAAAATAAAAACTGTAAACTGAATCCTACAGTTATAAATGTGCACTTATACAAACATAATACACTGTAGGTACATTTGCTTGCTTGTTTTTACTTGGATTGTAATAAAAAAAAATACTCTGGTTGGCGCTGTTAAATAGAAAGAAGGTATTTTTTATTTTTTATTTGTTTTACAATCAAAATAAAAGAAATACACAAACACACATACATATATACATAAATAAAAACTTATAAATGTACATACATATATGTATTACAAAAACACCAACAACAATTGAGAAAAAGTAGGCAAAATTTACTTATTTCAACGTAGACATATAGTCTCCGGCACAAATCCAAATGAGATGGGATGAGAAAATTGTAGTATTTTGTGGCCACATAGAATGGGTATGAGAAAACAAAAAAAAAAAAAAAAATACAAATGAACTACATTAAATACATGCACACCTTATGCCTTTACACATGTATATTTAGTACATGTGTACATAGTATGTACCTGTACAAAACACATAAATCAGCTCACACGTATTTTGTATGTGAAAGAAAATTAATTTCGTTCTTTTTTTTCGGCGTTTTATAAATGAAAGAAACTCATAAATTTTTATACTTTGCAAATGAAAGGAAATAAATGGGAATAAAAAAATCTCATAAAAACACTAGAAGTTGCGTTAAAAAACGCATAAAACATAAATCTAGTTATAAATTATGCCTAGAACTGGAAAATAATTGACTTTAAAAATATTCGAATACGGTCCATTTGACAAGGTAAATTTCGCATTGGTGTCTACAAATTTGTAATAATGCCAGAAGGTGACGTTAAAGTTTCTAGAGTACTTGAGTACAGAAACTAAGAGTCTTTAATTGAATAGACTTTTTTCTTGCAAGTACCTTCGAGCAGTGGGAACAAACCCCGAAGTCTGTTGAGACCGGAAGAAATAATTTTTTAGACATTTCGGTCTATGCTTCTTTTGGAGGCGAATTTCTATTTTTTCAGTCTTTCATTTATCATTTAAAAGAAATTTCAATGTCCCAGTTTGCAAAATTCAGACGTTTTAAGCTTTTCTTATGCAAATGATGGTGAGATTCAATCACATACTATTCACGCTGTGTTCACTGATCCATTATATTTGAAGGGTATAGGAACGTTACCTTACATACATACATAATTGGTCAGTACAACTCTTCAATCAGCATTATGGGCCTAGTATCTCACACCACTTATGTCGTGTGTGTTAATTTTATAAATGAGCGCCTGGACCTACAGTTCAAAGTCGATTTCGAACGACAGATTATTGGGAAACTTTTCGTGGCAATTTCATTTACTCTCAGAGTTTTTGCTAGAAATCTACTGCGAGCAAGTCGCCGTAGAAATATTTTTTGCATATTTTCGTTTTGATGTCTGACCTGAGGATTGAACCCGGGACTTACGTTTAATAAGCCAACACACTACCTACTAGACTACGACGACTTTAACGTCACCTTATGTTTCTGTAATACTCTGACCCGGTTAAAGTTACAACTTTCATGAAAATCTATGTATCCCGATATCGAAACTAACATTGTTTATAAATTTTACGGCAAATGAGAGCAAAATGATGCAGGTCTTAATGGAAGTCGACGTAGAGGATGATCTTATCTGCGCTGGAAGGACTAAATTAAGGAAGCTGTGTCATAGATTGAAACAAAGAAAGAAACAAAGGCTCCTGGATGGATGATTCAATATAGGGTTAAATCCTATAAACGGGTTGCTAATGGCCAATTAGGTTAGGTTAGGTTAGAGGACGTGTACTTGTCAACTGTGACAAGTACAGTACCCGGAGGTCGAATTGACCCATTGTACAGTGTCCTAACTTTTTACAACACTCGTATTGTGTGCGTTAATTTTATACAAGAGTGGCGGGACCTACAGTTTAAAGTCGACTCCGAACGACAGATTTTTGAGAAGCTTTTCATGGCAATTTTTACTCTCAGAGTTTTTGCCAGAAATCTGCTGAGAGGAAGTCGCCGAAGAAATATTTTCATATTTTCGTTTTGATATCTGACCTGGGATTTGAACTCGGGCCTTTCGTCTAATAAGCCAAACACACTACCTATAGACTACGGCGACTTCCAATTAAGTAAGTAAACTTTTGCAGATTTGTCCCTAAGGAATCTAGAGTAATCTAGGAATCTAGAATGGACAAGGTACATTCGTGAAACCTAAAGTCAAATTTGCTTTGATGTTAAATCTTGAAACCCAATTGTTAATTTAACCTTTTTTTTAAGCTCGGCTGAGGTTTTTTATAAACTTGTTGATTATCAAGAAGGGGAAAGGAGATGTGTAATATGAACATTAGATTGAAATCTGTCGATATTGTAAGATACTGGATATAAAATTGCAAGCTATGTGGACCAAATATGGATAGTGTTGTCAAATAACGAATTCTTTTTACAATTCATTCTTCATTGAAACATATTCACATGCTTTCGAGTACAAAGTATGATTTAAAGAGTCAACAAAATACAAAGTTTTTAAATAAATAACCTTTGTTTTATAATTTGTCATAAAAATTGGAACTTCTAAGCAACTCGTGCAAAAGGTCATGCCACTAAAGCAAAATCACTTTATGTAGGTAGGCGGTCAAAAATGTTTATTTGACTTTTTTTTATAAATAGAAAACAAAAAAAAAAAAAAAATGGTTTTAAATATCAAAAATAAAAAATCTTTTTTGTTAAATAAAAAGTAAGTTTGCCTTTATAAATATTCAATGAAGCCTTTTAAAAATATGAATACAGGTATAAATTTTTTATTCGGACGAATGAATGAATGACACAGGAAAAAAGTTTTTCTACCTTTTCATTCTTAAATAATAAAAAAAGGAAATATTTTGTTTTCTAAAAAAGTTTTACAAAAAAAATTTTTTTTTAAATTCTTGAAAACTTATCCTGCGCTTGTGTTTTTGTAACAAATTGACCCGAAATAATGCCTAAATATGTAAAGAATTTTTTTCTTTGTTTGTTTGAATGTGAATGTCAAATTATGGTATACAAAGGAATTATGATGAGGATGATGATGAATATGCAAATAAATATGTAAATAGATTATGCAAGAATTTCCCCAAATTCTTAGGCTTATTTTTAAGAATGTTTTGCTAGAAATAATATTTTTCTTTTAAGACCATACTCCCAAATGGAAATGAGGGCTGAAATAATAATCGTGTTTGAGGCAAATTTGCTTAGTTTGGCAGATTTATTTTGTAATATTTGCTTTGGTAATATAAATTTGATTTAACACTGGCAAATCTAAATTAAATATTAATCAGAATTGTATTTAGATTAAGAACAAAAATAAATTGAGCAAATGAAAGCTTTTACATTTCTTCCATATACCCTTCATACGCTTTTATTTGCTATTGTGGGGGTTTTGAGTTCGATTTCCACCAAACCCTCTGGCCTGTTATACTTTGTAACAATTTGTAGATTATTTAAAAAAAATTATCTTAAAGCTGGTCATCAAAAAAAGGAACTCCTTCATTTTCTCCTACAAATTAATATCCAGAATTCTGATATAATTCGCTGCATCACAGGAGATGTGTGCCCTAAATGTTTATTTCAATTAAAAAATAATGTAAGATATCCTATTAGTTGGCGTATTCACAAGAATTTTACATGAGTGGGCAAGCAATCAATTGCTGAAATTACTTTTAAGGATAGAGTAAATGTAGATTTCTGGCAAAAACTCTGAGAGTAAATTATAATTGCCATGAAAAGTTTCTCAAAAAAAAAATCTGTCGTTCGGAGTCGACTTTAAACTGTAGGTCCCGCCACTTATGTATAAAATTAACACACACAACATAAGTGGTGTGAGAAACTAGGTCAATAATCCTGACTGAAGGGTTGTAATGACCAATTATGTATGTATGTATGTAAGTGTAGAAATGTTGTAGTAGTGCGACCATACGATCTATAGTACCCTCAATTATTTTAGGCTACCCCTAAAATGTCAAACAAGCTTCAGAATACTGTTCTGTGCCAGCAAGAACACTACAGGATACACCTACACTGTACTGGCGTTCTGATGATTCATTGTCTTGATCATATTATTACGAAAATGGAAATGGTGTTTTGCTTTTACATCGTTTAACATTAAAATTAAAAAACAAAAGCTATAAAAACAAAAACAATGAACTTGTTTACATGATAAACAAGTAAACAAAAATATACCAACAAACACCAGCATAAGAAAGGAGATAAACAAGTAAACAAAAATGCAACAACAAACACTGCAAAAATAAATATAAACAATAATACACAAACAACAATAATGAAACAACGATGTTTACATTTATAGAGATCTCGAGAAGGAGAAGCCACTAAAATTCGACTTCAAGATCACTCATCACGCTGTTCAGTCAGTCTTGTGTGAAGACGCAGTGTGTTTGATGAGAGTAATCGTAGTTTGAAGATCTCCGTTACAAAGATCAGTCAAACAATTGTCTAATAATTGTTATTGTTTATGCAAAAGAGTACAAAGAGGAATAACAAACAGAGAAATTGTTGTTGTTTACATCAAGTTGTGAACAGTGGCACACAGAATTGTGCGAATAATAAAGAATTTTAATTGCAACTAAACACAAATTTATTTTTATTCGCAATTTACGAGCTCATATTTAAAACATTTTTACCTATTCTAAACAATTGATGTTTAAGTCTACATTGTCAAAATAGGTCAAATAGGTCGGTTCATTACCTCAGATTACATACATAATTGGTCATTACAACCCTTCAGTCAGGATTATTGACCTAGTTTCTCACACCACTTATGTTGTGTGTGTTAATTTTTATACATAAGTGGTGGGACCTACAGTTTAAAGTCGACTCCGAACGACAGATTTTTTTTTGAGAAACTTTTCATGGCAATTTTATTTATTCTCAGAGTTCTGCTGAGAGGAAATCGCCGAAGAAATACTTTTTGTATTTTGTTTTGATGTCTGGCCTGGGGCTCGAACCCTGGCTTTACGTCTAATAAGCCAACACACTACCTACTAGACTACGGCGACCTCAGATTGCTTAAAGAATTTAAGCAATTGTGTCTAGTATATTACTTTGGCTTCATGCAGCTATATAAGTGCT
This sequence comes from Sarcophaga caerulescens, assembly GCA_927399465.1. Taxonomy (NCBI): domain Eukaryota; kingdom Metazoa; phylum Arthropoda; class Insecta; order Diptera; family Sarcophagidae; genus Sarcophaga; species Sarcophaga caerulescens. The sequence goes on along the minus strand of OV656866.1, from coordinate 7,892,689 downwards.
ACGAATTCAATCCAGGAAGGTGGTAATCGATTAATTTATATGTCATTCATTTTTATTTTCTTCAGATTCAAAGAATATATCAAAATTAAGAAGGCAAAGTTCAATAATATGTTCTTTTTTTAGGCATGAGAACTGTGTTTACAGTACAGTACATTACAGTGGTTCTTAACCTATAATTTAGCGACTTAATAAATCTTAAAATAAATTCATTATGTACACCTTATTTATTTAAAAGTACCATGTTATAAAGGGCCAACAATTAAAGTCATGTTCTATGAAACGCAACCTAAATTTATTGTTTTTTTTTTATAGCCGATTATAAATAATTTTCGTGTCATTTATTACCTTCTGACTGATTTTGTCAATTAATCGTTACAGTATTGAATAAAATTGAAGGTTATACTCGTACAGTAATAGAGTTTATATGTATGTGTAGGTGTAAATATGTTGATGTGTTGGTATGTTCTGCTATATCAAGATGACCTACGTAAAACACAAAAACATAAATAATAATATTTCACCTTGTTATGAATGTTTCATATACTTTTTTAATAATTTTTGTATTGCGATTTAAAAAAATATGAATGACGCTGAAAAGTAGGCAACATTAATTTTCATGTTTTTAGCTATTTACTGTGGGTAAAACATGCACCCCAACGTATATATACACACATACACACACGCTAGTAGAAATGGAAACAAAATGCTAGTGTGTTGGTTTGTACGCCTACAATTGTGTAATTTCGCCATGTTTTTGAGAACAATTTTATTTGTATTTTGTTCTTCTCTTTTGAACTGACTTTTATTAAAGTCATCTGCATGTCATGTAGCAGTGGTAGTGGTAGTAGCAATACATGTAAAATAGTGCTAAACAGCAGCATTTAAAAGTCCATGAAATTTATTTTGACACTTAAAATGTCATTTAATTTTCGTTACGAGTATTATGTTTTATTCTTTATCCATCCATCTCTCTCTCTCTCTCTCTAGTTTTCTCTTTTTATTATCTTTCTATTTCAACTCTTTTATTTCCGTTTTGTTGTTGTTTTTTTCTACTTTTTAGTGAACATAATAATTTGGCTTCTGCGCATTTATTCATCATTTCCACTTTTTTTTTATTAATTTTTCTGTGTGTATGAGTATGCCAAGATAAAAAGAGGAACAGCAACGAAACAACGACAACGACAACAAATGTTTTGAATATTTTATTTGCTTCTTTTGAAAAAATAATAAAAAAAAGAGAAAAATTTTAACAAAATTGGTTAAAAAAAGTTTCCAAATGAAATGTTAACCTAATTTCCTAGGCAAGACAACAAGGGTTGCTGATCATAACTGTGGCTCTGTAGTCTGCTACAAGTTTTCAGCCGTTTTATCTTATTTTATTCGTTGGTTTTTTTTTCTTTTAATGCGACATTACAAACTATTGTTAGTCAATATTTTTTTGTTTTTTGTTTCTTGTGAATATTTTCTTGTCATATTTTTATTGTTATTATTTTATTTTTTGTTATCATGACCATTATCTTATCAGTCTGTGTTATTTTGTTGTCATTTCTTGTGTATTTCATAAATATTTTTTCTTCCTATTGATTGAATTTATTAATACAACGCATATGAGACAGAAAGAAGGATGAAAGAGAAGAGGAGGTAATTTTGTTTTGAATAAAAATAAATTTAGTCACAGAAAAAACGTCACAAATGCCGTAGTTTTTTTCCAATAATAACTACAACTTGTTTTGCATTCAATTATTAGACAGTAGCTATGGCACAATGGTTATAAGGAGGGTCCAATAAAAAAAATTAAAAAAAATATAGGAAATGAATGAGTTTTAAAGGCGTTTATTCACGCCTATAAATTATAATATTTTTGCTGTACATTTTTGGCATGATGAAATCAATTGCAAAATACTTAGTATGGAATACTTTCATGTTTTTATTTTACCCTCTCGGACATAGCGAAAATGCTAGGAAAGTTACAATTGATTTTCTGCTCCTCAATGTGGTGGTAAATTTCCGGTTTAAGAAAGCGGTCAAACATGTGTCAATAATTTTAAGTTTAAATTACTCTGCGATTTAAACCAGCAGCGTTCCAAGCATCATAAGTCATGCTGCTGGGTTTAATAAAATGTTCACACACATAATTGGTCATTACAACCCTTCAGTCAGGATTTCGACCTAGCTTCTCACACCACTTATGTTGTGTGCGTTAATTTTATACATGAGTGGCGTGACCTACAGTTTAAAGTCGATTTCGAACGACAAATTTTTGAGAAGCTCTTCATGCAAATTTTATTTACTCTCAGAGTTATTGCCAGAAATCTGCTGAGAGGCAGTCGCCGAAGAAATATTTTTTTTGTCATACTTCGTTTTGATGCCTGACCTAGGATACGAACACGGGCTTTACGTCTAATAAGCCAACACACTACCTACTAGTAGACTATGGCGGCTACTATAATAATAAAATATTAACTGCTGCAAAAACATAATGTTACGTTTTTACCTTTTAAAAACGTCTAAAACATGAGCTCGTAGATTACAAATAAAATAAAAATAAATTTGTGTTTAGTTTTAGTTAAAATTTTCTATTATTGGCACAATTCTGTGTGCCACTGTTCACAACTTTATGTAAACAACAACAATTGCTTTGTTTGTTATTCCTCTGTTTACACTTTTTGCATAAACAATAACAATTACTAGACGATTACTCTCTTCAAACACACCGCATCTTCACACAAGACTGAGTGTACTTTTACCAACTCCGTTGCCTGCTTTGCCTTGCCATTTATGTGGCAACGTAAACAGTATGATGAATGTTCTTGAAGGCGAATGTTGGTAAACATTATTGTTTGTGTATTTTATTTACAATTGTTCTTGTAGTGTTTGTTGGTATATTTTTGTTTATAATTTTAATGTTAAACGATGTAAAAGCAAAACACCAGTACCTAGATTTTTCCAGTTTCGTAACAATAATTTTATTTGAATTAGTAACCATGACAAGGTGTTGGTTGCTGTATGTATGTATATGTATATTAAAGGTTCTAATATCAGACTTTCGTCCAGGCTTTGTGATCACAGCAATGTTTTTTAGGGCACTGTACAATCGAACCTACTAATATAGCTCTAGTTTGAGTGTTCTGGTATCCAATTTGCTACTCCAACGATCGAAAATTAAATTTTGCCACAAACATTGGTATTCTTGCTGATGACCTCATAAAGATTTTTTTTGCAAGAATGCAGATAAAAAACTAAATTGATGAAAATGGAAAAATTAAAATTTAAGAGTATTTTGTACAAAAAAAAATTTCATATCCAATTCACAAGCAATTGGAAACAAATTTATGAATTGTGATCGAATAACAGCCAGACGGCAAGTACGAATGCCTGTGTCCTCAAATGAAAAGTTACTTATGTCTTTAACACAAGAGAATCCATTAATTTCTCTCACTGCTTTCGAAACAAAGAAAATGCCGGGGGCTGTTTATTTGTATTAAAAGGCTTAAACAGCTTAGCTACTGCATTAGTGGGTGGTTTTTTTCGTTTTATTTATGGCTTTTGTTTACTTGAACTCAAAATAAATTAACAGACATTATACGTAGTATACGTAGATTTAATCGATAGAATGGTGTGAGTCTTTGTTTTTCGCTTTCTTTTATAACAAATTCAAACGCTAAAGTATGTCTAACTACTAACTACAATTTACTAAGGAAGTTTTCTTTTATAGAAAACAACTCTTCAAAGTCAAGTTGTATAATAAATAGTAGGTAGGCACACTGTGAATTTAGTATAATTCAAGGCACTAAATTTATGAGGCATGGAGTTTAAAAAGAAGATACCAAAATAAAGCCAACAAAGTATTGAATTTTTAAATATTGATTTTAAATATCGCTTGGCAGACAGCAAGGATTTGGCAAAGATATTATTTTCATTAGAAATGTTGTTCACGTTTAGTGAACAATCACCTTGAAATACTACCATCTGTCGTCATCAGCTCTGATGATACAAACATACACCGAAAGTACTGTATCGCGGGAATTTTTTAAAATAATATTATCAACCAAGAATTTAACGATCTTTGAAACCAAATATGGATCAATTTTCTTTAAAATCTGGACTAATTTGTGGAGTAATGAGAGAGTGTATTAAGAGATTTTCTGGACAAAACATACCACCCCACTAGCATTACACCACTTCAAACATAGCCATATTCAGGCAGTCTTTACGAAAATTTAATATCAGAACTCTCAATATGTACTTCATATCCTGCTCTATTCAGCATTATAAAGCCATCGGTATATACTTCAAGGATCCCACCAGGAGCCTACGAATCACCAGACTAAAAGCCCCTGGTTAAAATCATAAAATTAAATGTTCTATCGAAAAGCCTATAAGAAACCATATAGTCGACTTGGACCTGTGTATGTCTTCCCAGAACTAAAACAAATTCATAGTTAAGGTTAGGTTAGGATTAAACTGCAGTAAACCTTATTACTGTCATCTCAGCCCTCTGCTCCTATAGGATATCAGGATAAATGTTCAAATTTTAGAAACAGATTAGCACAGTAATTAAACCATATACATTCACAAAGGAGTGAGGTTCTCTTTCAATCATAATAAATCGCTTCTTATTACTTTAAGGAATTGAAAAAGAGTAACATGGTTCATATTCATATTCATATATCTGTCGAATAATTGTCTAGTAATTGTTATTGTTTATGCAAAGGGTATAAACAGAGGAATAACAAACAAAGCAATTGTTGTATACATAACGTTGAGAACAGTGGCGCACAGAATTGTGCGAATAATAAAATATTTTAATTAAAACTAAACACAAATTTATTTTTATTTTATTTGTAATCATAGCTGCCAGATTTGACGATTTATCGTCATTTTGACGATTTTGTGCCCCGAACATATCATATTGACGATTTGTATTTGCTTTGCGATTGTCACTATTGCAAAGTTAGGTTAGTAATAACAAGGAGTAAAGTACACCTGTGATATTTTTCTGTATTTTATGTCTTTTTCATCCCTTAAAAGTCAAAAAATCATAACCCCTGCACGAAGGGCGTTCCACATACGAAAAGTCCGACTAAAAAACGAATTATGTCTGTAATGCAGTGTGTGATCCACTGGCCAATCGACCACATACGGATGCAGTAGTAGCCATAGAACGATGCTCCAATGAATCAATGGAGTTCGATACCCTACCGATATTATCGTGCAAAATCGCCGTCTCCTGTACGCGGTTGAGAAGTCTCAAAATATACGTTGAGTCACCGGCCTATACATGAGACTTGTATTCCATTCTCTTTCGGATATACATAAGTGGTGTAAATAGTAAGATCAGATTTAGTGAAGTATTTCTTGAAACGTCTTAAGACTTCACATTGAATTTTCGTGCTCAGAATCTCAAGAGCTTCTGAGTCCCTAATATTTACATCACCCTAGATTTAGATTATGTAATGTTATCACTGCGCTTATGCGCTTAAACAACACTGGGATACATTGTTTAAACCTTAAACAATTTTTTCCTGAAAATGATGTAAAACTCCTCGATTTTTGAAAAAGATCAGAAATGAAAATGAGGGATGGTAGCTTTTAATTTCCAGTCTTGACTAAATTTATAAAAAAATATTAGTATTATCACATTCTTCAGTTAATATAGAGAGATTATTAAGCCAAGTTAATTTAAATTTAGGACTTGTGAAATTTTTTGTGATATATATACTATATATATATATACATATATGAACTAGAATGTGTACATTGACTTAATTTTATATGTTTCACTACAACTTTTTTTAAACATTTTATTTTTTTTTTCTGACGATTTTTTTGACGATTTCCATGAACGTCTTTGACGATTTTTCATCAAATATTTGATGATTTAATCCTTCACTTATCTGGCAGCTATGTTTGTAATCTACGAGCTCATATTTAAAACGTTTTTAAAAGGTAAAAACGTAACAATATTTACTTTGATTTAATTTTGTTTTTTTTTTTTTTTTTTGGAGATAAACTCTTATAAATTTAAATATCTTTACTTTAATAACAATTTCAATTCAATTTGGAATTTGGAATAAAAAAATAAAATAAAACTCAATAGAACGTAACAATAGAAGAAAATTTGATTAAAAAATTATTTACATTTAATCGCCTAAAATTACATCTTCTTTGTTGTTGTGTTCAACGAAAAAGGAAATTAAATCGACACCCATATTGGAAATGTAATAAAATTTTCTTTTTTAGCAAATAAGCCAAGAAAAACTAATTTTCCACTTGATATGCTAGCTCGTATTCATGGCAGTATTTGCAAAACAAGCCAACAAGACATATCGATTTACAATAGTTTCTTATTCCCTAAAGACGAATTTTTATTTCATTTTTTTAAAATGCATTTCAAACAAACTTAAGGGTTGTTGTGCGTTGACTGACTAACTGACTGACGTACTAATTACAGTTGAGGTCAAGTCTCTGGCACTCTTTAAAAGCAGTTTGTTGTCTGACAAGTTTTTAAATGTTGTGTGTGTTAATTTTTATTCAATGAAATGATAATGTTTTCACAGATGTTTATTGGAATTTGTTTACGCTGGTCACCCTAATTTTAAGTAATAGATTTAAAGGACCAAAATGTTCCGGGGGATGCAGGGTAAATTAACAAAATAGAATTGATGACCACGAAGTAGCCAATAAATAATAACTGAGTTGAATTATACAATATTTAGTTTAATTTAAAATAAAGAAAGAATCCTACACAGGATTTAAATATCCGAAGGCATTCTATGTCCATGATAAAATATCCCCCATTCCTCATCCTTTTATTGTGCTTCTTTTATTTATAATTTCCTTCACATAAATCCATTCTATCCCAAATGCGATAATGAAATGAAATAAATTTACGTTTAAATTTAATCGAAAATACGTTGTACAATGTACATATCGTTACATTACATATTTATTTATTTGTAATATTGTTTATCCCCATTGTAATTGTATTTCAACTGCTATTGTACAGCTAATAATAACCAATTAGTTTAATAGCCTATCAAACGTATTTCAAGTACGTTGTTAACCTTTTCAAAAGCTTGTCGAAAATGTCATGAATTTCTTAAGCATTTTCAAGAATTGATTAAAATAATAGCAGCTTATTTATGGGCAAATTATTTGAAATTAATTTAAAATCATGAATTCTTCTTCTAAGATGTACACAGTGCCAGAGGTTAGAATTCTCTTTCCACTTCCTTGGTACATTATAGTGAATAGATGTCTTACTTGGTTTGACACTTAAGCAACACAGACATTGATAATTCGTACGACTTTTCTATTACAATATTTTGCATATGTATTCACTGACATTATTCGAACACACTAAACTTTTCCCAAAAAGCTGTGTATGGCTGGTGCAATGAATTTGACCTGCCTAGAATAAATAAGGGGTGATTTTTTAAGAGCTATAGGAAAATTTTTCAAAAAAAACACACAAAATTCAGAAAAATGAATGAAATCTTTATTTGAATCGATAGCACGGTCCATATAATTTAATGTTTGAAGATTATTTCATGCAAATGTTGACCGCGACTGCGCCTCAAATGGTCCATCCGCTTAGTCCAATATTGGCATACTCTTTCCAACATTTCGGCCCAGTATCTCACGAATAAATGCTTCAATGTTGTCTTCCAATGCGTCAATTGAAGCGGGCTTGTCTGTATAGACATAAGCTTTAACATAGCCCCACAAAAAATAGTCTAAAGGCGTTAAATCGCACGATCTAGGCGGCCAATTGACCGGTCCCGAACGTAAAATAAAATGTTCACCGAACTTGCCTCTCAATAAGACCATTGTTACGCGTGCTGTGTGGCATGTGGCACCGTCTTGTTGAAACCACATGTCATGCAAGTCAAGCTCTTGCATTTTGGGCAAAAAAAAGTTGGATATCATCTCACGGTAGCGCTCACCATTCACAGTTACATTACGATTCGCAGCATCTTTGAAGAAGTACAGTCCAATGATGCCAAATTCAATGATTTGCAAGCGTTGTTCGTTTATAAGACGATTCATGGTTAAATTATAGACCGAACTGAAGATGTTTGACAGTGAAACAAAACGCGAAACGTGCGTGAGCTGTTTAAACCAGTGTTGCCAAAAAGATATAAGCTAAAAAATCACCCTTTAGAATCAGACTTACCCTGATATCTAGGATTACATATCTATGCTACCTACTGCTGTTGTAGAGTATTTGACGCAAGATGGGAAAATCGGTATAGTGTAGTTCACTGGATCTATTCGACGAGAGGTGTTCTGTAGAACTACCTTACTAAAACTGTTTCACTAAGTGAGAAAATCCGATGCAATGCGTTACGCACTAGCCCAATAAAGGAGCTTAATTGCTGCAGCTGACCTTGATAAGGAAGTACACACTAGAATTCCAAGCAAGGAGAGTTGGTTCACGGACAAAATTATCTTCGGGGATTCTGTTGTATTCTAATTGGACATCTGTTGTATTCTTGAGGACAAGATAGCCTGTGGAATTTTCTTTGAAAAGGTTGGTCTTAAGATAATAACAATGAAGCGACAATCATATCGGCTGCCATCAGATTGCGCTCACTTGATTCTTCCTTCCCCGATAGCCTAACAAAGCTATCACTGCTTGACATAAAACCAAACACTGGATGTATTAAACTTTTAGGCTTGTTTTCAGCTTGATTTTAATGGACTCATGCTTTAATGCAAGGTCTTGATACTATTTGTCGAGACAGGCGAATCAAGACTTGGCAGTCAGCTCCAGATAATTGATGCCTGCGGTATAACAACGGTCCACTATGTGCTGGAGTATGCTTTTGTTTAAATATTCGATTTAATATCCTATCCCATATTGATCTAAATCGACATTTTCTTTAAACGTTTAACTAGCTGAACTATAACTTTAAAAAAATTAATAACTGCTCTCGTAAATATGGACGACAAGAATGGTTTTTATTTAACAAAACTTAGTGCATTGATATATAGTAATCCTTTGATTTACGTCGCCTCGATTAACGTTGTTTCGATTTACGTCGTCAAATTTTTTGTCCCCTCTAACTTCAATTTGCGTCGTCATTCGTCGCCTTTTTTTGGAACCAAGTGCGACGTAAATCGAGGTATTACTGTAAATTCATATAACTTTTTTAAGTTCCTTGTTAAAAACATACTACTTTGTAGTATGAGCAATATGAAATTCGATTTACGTCGTTTCGATTTACGTCGCCTTTTTTTGGAACCAACTGCGACGTAAATCGAGGGATTACTGTAAGCTACATGTATTCCATTCGTTTTTATGTTATCGTATTACATAAGCTCTCTTGATGGCCTTCTTAAATCTTTGAATTTATTTCTAAAAATTTATTGTGATTTTTTTATGAATATTTGAAATTTGTTATTCTACTTATAATAGGTCACAAACGATTGAATATATGGAATAGATTTTGTTCCGGTTTTGTTTTTGGCTAAAATAAAGTAAAAAAATAAAATATGACCTGAGTATTCCAATGGCAATCAGCCAAAACTTAGGAATTTATGTCGAATTTCAAAAGGAGGGGAGATTAATTATTATTTTTATTATTATAATTATTATTTTTTTGTGTAATAATTCAACAAAAATTCTAAAAGATATTTTAATAAATAATAAATAAATAGAACACATACAGATACACTTTACACTGTCATTATTTAGTCCTTTATCATTCATTATACTGTGTGCGTAGAGGATGACCTAAAATGTTTTTGTTTTTAAGCCTAAAAAAGTATTTGAAATTCAGAGTGTAACTGATAGAAATGTCAAGACAATGAAAAAATCTGCTGTTCCTAATTAAGTTTTAGCTGAAAACTAATAAAATTCATACAATTTTAATTGTAATTGAAATCTGTTTCAAACGCATAAATATTTAATATTTAATAATGAAAGCATTTTTAAAGTTCATTCTGCGTATTCCTGTTTCTGCTTTTATTTAACAAACGACCACTCACTTTCTACTTTCTACTCCCACTCCCACTCCCACTTAATTATAAACTTTTGCTCACCCTGTGTTACTACTGTGAGATGAATTAAAAGAATTACGTTTTCCATAAAAGAAGTTATTCTAACGATTTTACTTTAGGTTGATAGAAATAAAAGCAAAAATTTCAAAAACTTTAAGACAATTTCGCACTTTTTAATATAAATTTGCGATATTCCGATAACAATAGTAAAAATTATAGAAAAATTCGAAAAATATGTAAAATTTTCTAATCTGATCGCATTTAAGCACCCAGCAGCTAAGTATTACACATAAGCTCTATTGTACCAAATGAACAAAACTGCATGAAAAAAAAAAACAAAAAAAAAAAAATTAAATATTGGGGGTCGAAATTCCTTTTGCGGTTAATCGAAATTATTTGTCATTTACTATAACCCTGGCGATATGTGATAGAATCTCTGTGAGTAAAAATGGGGATCAGGTATTTTTTGCAGAGTATTCAGTGCAATAGCCAAGGTATAATAAACTTTTACCCCAATTTGAAGGGAGTTATTAAAAATTCCAATGGAATTTATGACAATAAATATTGCCGAATAATTTTATAATAGCTATCGGCAATTAGGGACTAAACTTGCATAAAAAAGTAAAAACAGTTGTCACAATGAACCTGAGTTTTCTTTTAGGTGAGGTTAACAAAAAAAAGTTTTGGAAATAAATTTCGTCTTCATTTGATCCCACTAAGACTGATTACGACTCCTAGGAAATATTACTTACTAACTAACTTAATTGGTCATTATTACCCTTTAGCTTGTCACACCACCCAGGCTTAAAGTCGACGCTGAACAGCAGATATTGAGAAATTTTTCATGACAATTATTGTATATTCCCAGAGTTTTTGCCAGAAAATTGCTGAGAGAAGGTAGGCAATGAAATATTTTTTATATTTCGTTTTTATAGATGTCTGAGCTGGGATTTGAACTACGCTCTATCGCTTAATAAGCTAACACACTACCTGCTACACCACGACTAAAGAAAAATTATGGAATCTTACTTCTTAAATTAGTGATAATATCGTGGAGATATGTGAGTAAAAAATGTGTCGTACCCAAATGCAAATCAAACCAAAACTTGTGGAATTTTAGGGGATTAAAGACTACGGAGCCTTAACTAATTTCAAATTTATCTTGTCCAGCTTATCCCATTTACTAAAAACTATACAAATTTGTTTAGGTCAAGTTTTGTTTCAATGGAAGCCGTTTTTTTTTTTTGAATTTTTGATGCTTCAACAACTCTTTCTTTATTTTGACTTTTTCAATTACGATAAAAAATTTTGAGAAATTTTATGGTATTATCTTGCATAGATTACGACATTTAAATGACTGACAGACAGACGAAGTCATATCATTTGATATTCGGCTATGCAACGAATTTTAAGGAATTTGCCCCACAAATTTGCCGAAAAATCATGTTTCACAATATTTACGAGGCGACAACGTTAATATTGAGCAAAGAAAAATGAATAAGAATAAGAAAAATAAGTAAAGAGAAATCCTGATGATGTTGTTTTTTGTTGATAATACAAAAAAGAACTAGAAACACTAACAACAACAACAATAAGAATTCTGGAAGGAAAGAAGAAAAAAACGTCATGAAATCGATACAATTGGCAAAACCACCATATAAATGGGGAACAAATGACAGAAAAAAAAACCAACAACAACAACAATAACAATAAGAATATTTATGTTGTTGTTGTTTTCTTCTTCTTCTTTTTACTTTCTTAGTATGTGTAGTGTATTAGAGGTTTTTTCTTTTACTCTTCTTATAATTTTCTTTAATATTATTTTCTTCAAGTGCTTTTGTAATACATTTAAGTGCCATGTTGTTGTTGTTGTTGTTTTTCCAACCATTGTAAATTACATTGAATGGCTTTGTAAATGTGTGTTGGTGTTCAAAAAAAAAAAAAAAAAACAAGAGGAAGTAGTGGTTAAAATATCACAGTTTCTTTTTGGTTTGTAATTGTAAATTCTCTATTTGTTACACACACACATAAATAAAACAAAAACAACAAAAACACGAAGAAAACTAAGCAAAAAAAAAAAATAGTAAGAATAGGAAAGAGTGCATGTATGTATGTGTGGCTTTAGTAAAAACAAAGAGAGCATTTGAGTAAGTAACACAGATTTAAAGAGAGCAAGGGAATTGAGAGCGAAAGAGAGAGAGAGAGATAAAGCCTGTAAGTACTGTTGTAGTTTTTGTTATGTTTATAGAGAGTGAGAGTAAAAGCTTTATGTTTCAAGTGTTTATGTTGAGATTTCATTTCGTGTTTTCGTATTTCTTTTGCTGCCAGAGTATGGAAAAAAAAAATTAATATTTTTTCTACTTGTGTGTGGAGAGAAAGAGAGAGAGAGAGCGAGAGATATTGGTAATTTTCTTGATACGACACACACGATGATAATGATGATGATGGTCATGATGATGACTCTTCCTTTCAAAGTCTTAAAGTTTTGGTTGGGATTTGTAATAAATTTCGGGCTTGGATAACCAAAAAAAAATGTTGAAAAGTATTGTTTTTTTTTCTTTTTCAATTTAATTTAAATTAATAAAACATATAATAAATATTAATAATTAATTAATAATGTATTGTAGTTGTATTCATTCGCTTTTTTTTATTAAAATTCTTTTTATTTTTTTTTTTTGTAAATATTAACATGAGTTGAATTTGATTGTATTGTTATATCATTGGCCAATTTAATATCAAAAAATTTTTTTTATTGGAAAAAATCAATATTTTTAATATTTATTTAAAATAGTTACGTTTCGTTTATTATTCGTTTATTTCTTTTCAGTTTGTGCGCTGTAATTATCACTTGCTGATGTTTTCCGAATTTCAAATTTCAAATTTTGTTGCTAATTTTTCTAATTCCTCCAAAGCTATTATTTCATAATATTTAATGAAATGAAATCCTTAAGAATTCCTTTACTTGGCTTGGCCCCGTTTTGTAACTTGGTTTTTTTTTTTTTTTTGCTGCTATTCGTTTAGCATGTATCCCCCGAATATAGAAAATGTAGCCTTTTTAATGCTGATACACAATTTTTTTTTACTACAAAATTCTCACACTTCTTTTACTTTTTTTCTTTCTTTTAAACGTAAATCAACGTAATTAATTTTTTTTGTATTAAATTCTTTGAATATATTTTGATTTATAGGATTCTTTTTTTGCTTTCTGTTACACTTTTTAGAATTTCACATTTAATAAAATTTTTTTCATTCAAATCACCTTTTCTTTCTAGATAAGTGCAGCAAAAAATATCTTAATTTAGTATTTATTTTAAACGTTCACGGTCGATGTTCATAAGCGTTTGTTGGTAATACAGCCAATGATAGTCCTACTGAAAAAAAGCTTCAGCATATTCCTTTCTTTTTTTTTTTTTCTTTTTTGCAAATGCTAAGTAATGCGCAGGTTTCCTATTTTTTTGGAAAATATAATGAAATCGATTTATTTCATGAATGCAAAAGAAGCTTTATATGCAGGGTTGCATTTGCATTACAAACGAAAGTAATATTGTTTCAAACTAAGAAAATATACGATTTAATTTAAAATAAATTCAATAAAATTGTATATTATTTTTCGAATTATTTCCCATATATCCTGTTGTAATAAGGATTTATTAAAATTAAATTTTACAGCCTTGGTAACCCTATCTCCTATGCTTTTTATGACATTCCTTGACATTTTGTTTGCTCTTTTACTTTCTTTTTTTTTTAGTAAAAACAGTGTTCGACAATGCTAAGTTATGGTAGTAGTAGTAGTACCCACATGTGTGTTAAGCTTTTTGTTGTTGTATTTTATCATCAAGGCTTATTATACAGTTATTCACTTATGAATTAATACTAAAACCCAAATTTTTCTCTCTTTAACACTGTTGTTATTAAACTTTTTCTCTCTTCCTTCTTTAAAAGCATTGATGATTTGACTGAAAGCATGTTTAAAGAAAACAATATTAGACAGAGTAAGAGTATTAGAGTGTCAAAATAACAGTTATTGAGATTACAGTAGAATAGCTTAAGAAAAATTATTTTTCCTTTGAAAGCTATTTTTTTCTGTTGAAAGCTTTAAAGTTTATTAAGCATACTTTTGAAGCTTAGAAAAAGCAATTTAGCATGCCTTACAAATGGTTTGCATGATTTTGTCAAAAGATGGCATTTTAGATTTAAAAATTGTTTGTAAAAGTCTTTTGTCAGCCAAAGAAAATTTTCTTTTGTGCTTACGATTGCAAGCCAAAGAATATATTTTTAATTTTAATAAAGTTTCTTGTCAAATTCAATTTATTTTAATGTTTTTAAATTTGCGGATGTTGAAAGGTTGCACGGCTGGTTCGAATATCATGTTTCTAATCATGTTTCTAAGTTGGCCACAGCATGAATATTTTAATTAACCACCTTAAAGTTCGAAACACTAGTTGATGTAGTTTACGAGATGTAGTTGACTCCGAACGACAGATGTTTGAAAAACTTTTCGTAACAATTTTAATTTCACTCTCATAATTTTTTCCTATTTCGTTTTTGTTCGAGATGTCTGGACTGAAGTTTTATCCGCGGCCTCACGTCTAATAAGACAACGGCGTCTTCTTCATTTACACCACAGAATTGTTAATATTGTTACGATTTTACCTTTTTAAAAGCATTTAAAATATGAGCTCGTAGATTGCAAATAAAATAAAAATAAATTTGTGTTTAGTTTTAATTAAAATTCTTTATTAATCGCACAATTCTGTGTGCCACTGTTCAAAACTTGATGTAAACAACAACAATTGCTTTTCTTTGTTATTTCTCTGTTTATACTCTTTGCATAAACAATAACAATCATACATAACATAAATAATTGGTCATTACAACCCTTCAGTCAGGATTATTGACCTAGTTTCTCACGCCACTTATGTTGTGTGTGTTAATTTTATACATAAGTGGCGGGACCTACAGTTTAAAGTCGACTCCGAAAGACAGATCTTTTTGAGAAACTTTTCATGGCAATTTTATTTACTCTCCGAGTTCTTGCCAGAAATCTGCTGAGAGGAAATCGGCGAAGAAATAGTTTTTCATATTTTCGTTTTGATGTCTGACCTGGGGCTCGAACCCTGGCTTTAGGTCTAATAAGCCAACACACTACCTACTAGACTACGGCGACTTCCACCACAGAATTGTTAATATTGTTACGATTTTACCTTTTTAAAAACATTTAAAATATGAGCTCGTCGATTGCAAATAAAATAAAAATAAATTTGTGTTTAGTTTTAATTAAAATTCTTTATTAAACGCACAATTCTGTGTGCCACTGTTCACAACTTTATGTAAACAATAACAATTGCCTTTCTTTGTTATTCCTCTGTTTACAACCTTTGCATAAACAATAACAATTATGTACTAGACAATTGTTCGACAGATCTTTGTAACGGAGATCTTCAAACCACGATTACTCTCTTCAAACACATCGTGTTTTCACATAAGACTAACTGAACTTTACTAACACACTCACATACTTTGTTTTGTAGTGTTTGTTGTTGTAGTTTTGTTTATTTGTTTACCATTTTAATGTTAGGTGTGGTACAAGAAATCTAGGTTCTTCATTTTCCTAACAATATAATCGGAGTTTGAGTGGTTCCCAAAAACAACAAGTGATTGTAGGTTGTCGCCTACCAGCGCATATATGTAGTTAAAGAATCTAAAGAGTCGCGATGACAAAAATAGTTGCTATATTCCATGATTCATAGCCATACAATATTGTAGACATCATACAGGAAGTGAAAACACCGGTTTCCGTACTCACTATGATCATCATTGAATCACTATACGTAAATCACAAGCACAAATACCTGATAGCTTTTATATTGTTACGTTTTTACCTTTTAAAAACGTTAAAAATATGAGTTCGTGGATTGCAAATAAAATAAAAATAAATCTGTGTTTATTTTTTTTAAGTCAATTCTTTATTATCTGCACAGCTTTTGTGCCACTGTTCGAACTTATTCCACGTATACAATGATAACTTTCACAATATGTGCTTGTTCGTGATATTTCTCTGCTTATAACCTTTTTTAAAAGCAACAACAACACTTGTTAGTTATTCTTCTTTGCTCACAACCTTTTTTGTAAGCACCACACTAACAACTGTGTTCTCAAACGCAACTTGTCTGAACACAAGTCTGACTGAATTACAACTCGATCTCGTATCTTCACACACCACTGGTTGAATTCTCACTCAATTCAACGCAACGTCGTCACACGACTAACTGAACTCGAACTCCGAGAATAACGTGTCTTCATACACGGCTGACTGAATTCTAACTGAATCATCATTGCTCGCTTCATCTTGCCTTTTATATCACTGGATCAACAGTGTGATGAATGCCCTTGAAGGATGATGACGACCTTCGGGAAAATCCAAAAATGTAAACAACTTGTTTCGATCTTATAAACAAGCCTGTTGTTTTTCTGTTTCTATATGTTTACTCATTCGTTGATCACGTGAACAACTGCATTGTTTTGTTTTTGGAGCTTTTGTTTATCATTTTGTGTGTGATCAAGTTCATTGTGTTGTTTTTGGAGCTTTTGCTTATTATTTTAACAACACCATTTCCATTTTCGTAACAATATGTTTTACCTTGTACACGAGTACTGGTGCTGTTAGAACGGGTAGAATGCTTTCAAGATAGCAAACGTACACACATCACATGATAGATTCTGGCCCATCTCTTGAAAAGAAGGTTTCTATTCCTTTCATTTTTCTTAATTGCTTTATCACACACGTATTTTACAAATATAAACTCAACATATCTACTTTTCATCGCATAATAATATCATCAACAGCTTTCGAAAACGTTTCCAAAAGTGAAAAAAGCCAAAACAACAAAAACAAAAAGAAAACAACCAAAAAAAAAGAATGAATAATAAAATCAAATTCGTCACAAGAATAACCAAAAAGAAATCAAAGCCTACGGTAATTTTGAATTTATGTCACACTTATACATACACACTCTTCTCATTTGCAACAAAAAAAAAAAAAAAAAAAAAAAAACAAAATACTTTAGTACGTGACTAAAACACAGATTGTGTGAAGATGACTTTTTTTTGTGTTTTATTTTTTTTCGTCTGTTGTTGTTGTTGTTTTCGTTTTTCTCTCTATTATTACCCTTCATTTCACAGGGTTTGATTTGCTCTGCCTCTTTCAGTTTTACTCGCCCCGCTTTTGCCTTTGTCAAGGCAAAGCCAAGAAAATTGTCTTTTTTACTGACCCCTTTTTTTCTCGTCTTCGACCATCATAATGAACACATACTCACACGTACACGTACTCGGTGCATAAGTGAACTCATACTCTTTTACTCGTTTTAAGAAATCTCAAACGTACTTTTACACACACAACTACATCACATATATATACTTGTATACACATTCTGCACATGGTCCCAGCATGTGTTGGATTTGGGTTTCTCTAATACATTAATTCAGGATGGTTTAGTCACCAGCAGAAAAAATAAAAATGAAGAAATGAGAGAGAAAATTTACAATCCCTTAACGGCTTTAAGGTGTTTGTGCATGAGTGTGTGTATAAGTTATGTAAGACAGAGAGAGAGAGAGAGAGAGAGGGAGTGGGAGTAGGACAGTAAGACAGTTATTCTTGTGTGCATAACTTTGCACCGGAAATATCATTTGGTTTATATTCTGTTGCCTATTTAAGGACATGATACAGTGGAGTCAATTGCAGGCAGTGTGTACATATAAGAAGTGTGCCATATTCAGTAGGACATAAGAATTAATTGCTGAACACCATTGAAATTTTAAATGTAAATTTACAACAGCTGGAATACATAAACTGGAATCAAATCTATTCATATGACGATGTAAATGATCAAATACGTTTTTTACAAGAGAATGTTGAATTTTTATATGAGGCAAATGTACCCATAAGAACTAGACGTGTAGACGGCAGCGAATCAAACTCCTTGGTTTACCACTCATATTAAGAGACTGATAAAGGAGCGTAATACTGCGTACGCTAGATGGACGAAATTTAAAACTTCAGAACTTCAAGCACTATTTCAAAATTGCCGTAAAGCTGTTGTGAAAAGTATAGAACATGCAAAAAAATTGTACTACCAGAGAAGATTTTCGTCAGCTATTGATAGCAGTTGTAAATGGAAAGAAATTCGTAAAATTGGGATTGCAAAAGATAACATTTCTTCATGTGATGTTGATGTCAATAGCTTAAACCATATGTTTAGAAATGCAAACATACCATCATCGACCAGTAACATATATGATGATCTTTGTAGCGTCTCCATTGAAGATTCGTTTACATTTCGGTGCGTTAGCCAATTGGAAGTTCTGAGCAGTTTTCGTTCTATAAAATCTAAAGCTATCGGTATAGATGGTTTAAATCCCAGGTTTTTTGAAATATTGCTGTATAAACTTTTGCCTTATGTTACTCATGTGTTTAACACAGTACTAACTAAATCAGCATTTCCTGATGAATGGAAAATATCAAAAAATTCACCAATACCTAAACAGAACAATGAATTTTGGCCAATTTCTATTCTTCCCTTCTTATCTAAAGTTATTGAGAATATTATGAGTGAGCAGATCAATGAATATGTTAGGAATCATAATATTTTATGTGCTGTTCAATTGGGATTTACTAAAGGAAGGAGCTGTAGGACAGCCTTGACAGATGTAGTGGAGAATCTAAGGGCTGATCTTGATAATAATATGATTTGCATTTTAGTTTCACTTGATCATAGTAAAGCTTTCGATACAGTTGATCACTCCATATTATTAAAGAAACTGGAAAAACTTTTCTGCTTCTCAGAAACAGCTTGTAGATTATTACGCTCATATCTCACAGGTGGATCTCAGATTGTATTTTATAATGGAACATATTCTGAAAGCCTTGATGTTAATAGAGGTGTTCCACAGGGCTCAGTGCTTGGACCCCTATTATTCTGCTTATATATTGTTACGCAAGAACAAACGAAACGACCTAATATCGTTTAACAATAAAAACAATAAGCAAAAGCCACAAAAAAAAAACAAAGTCCATGAGCATGAAAGAGATAGAAAACGCAAGCACAACGAACAAGAGGCAATGTGTACACAATACACAAATACACATTAACAAATACATCGAACATCTTCTAAATAAACCAGCAACAATAAACAATGTAGTCGCAAAAGAATTCTCGAGAAAGCGAGAACGCGAACCTTCTGCTTCGAGAACCATCATCAGACTAAAGACGTTTGCATATAAAAGGGCACGACAAGGCAAGCAGTGAGTCAGTTGTAATTGAGTCAGTCTTGAGGGAAGTTGCGTGTGAACTAAATAGTCGTGTTTGAAGATATCGGTTGCGAGCAATAGTTGTGTGTGAATAACAGCAACTAATTATTGTTGTATCGGTTAAGTGTGAACAGTGGCATATAAGAAAGTGTGGACAATAAAGAGAGTTTAATTAAAATAAGACACATATTTGTTTTTACTTGGTTTGCAATTAACGAACTCATATTTAAACGTTTTTAAAAAGGTAAAAACGTAACAATATTAATGATTTACCCGATACTTTGGAACATTGTAGAATACATATGTATGCAGATGATGTCCAAATATACAACAGCGGAATGGAAAATGGAATTAACGCATGTGTCAACAATATAAACTCTGATTTGCAGAAAATAGATATCTGGGCCAAAAACAATGGACTTTGCATCAATCCCACAAAATCGAAGTATATTTTAATAGATAGAAGTAACAGAAAGATTGCTGACGATATCAAAATTAAAATAAATAGTAATGTAATAGAATTTGTGAGCTGTTCAAAAAACTTGGGAGTAATTTTTAATAATAAACTGAACTGGTCCAATCACATTACTTCTGCAGTAGGTAAAATTTACGGTATGTTGAGAAATCTTTGGGCTGTAAAATGTTCAACACCTTTTAAAATACGAATGCTGCTTGCTAAAACTTACTTGATACCAGTCCTTTTATATGGATGTGAAATTTATGCGAACTGTGATGCAAATGATCTGCGGAAATTGAAAGTTGCTTATAATAATATTGCAAGATATATCTTCAATCGAGGAATACGTGATTTCATATCTGTGTTCTCATACCAGATTTGCAGTATGTGTTTTGAAAATCTTTTGAAGTTTAAAAGTTTGCTATTTTTACACAAAATAATTTATACTGCACAACCGACTTACCTGTATGGTACAATAAATTTCGGCAGATCGGCTAGAGGACTAGTATTGATTCAACGAAAATATAAAACTGCCTTTTCTGAACGTCAGTTCTTTATTTATTGCACTCGACTTTGGAACCAATTACCGAAAAGAATTCAATTAATTAGCAACGCAAACCGATTTAAAATTGAACTTTTGAAATATTTCCGTTAATGACCAGTTGAAGTATTGTGTAAAATCAAATTAATGCTTTAAATTATTTGTAATCTTTTTCAATTTTTTAATTTTTTTCTTTTCTTTTATTAGTTTAATTTGTATTTATATTTAATTATTACATTATGCTAAAATTTAATGTTTGTATGTAATCATTGTTGTGCTAAATTTTAAAATAAATAAATAAAATAAATAAATAAATAAATAAAAAAATAAGCATGACGTTCTAGTCTCAATTTAGATATCATTTTTACACACCTTTTTGTTTTCGAATATAATTCAAGAATTTCAAAAATTAATGAATTTTTACCCACTGTGCATGGCCTATTTTATTTTTTTTTTGCGTTTCTACCCCAAATATGTCGTTCTTATTATGTTACTAGGCTAACTTGTCCCTTTTTTTTATTATTTTCTACACACGTACATATGTACATACAATTCCAGTTGATACTTTCCTTGTCTTTTTTGTGTTTTTTTTTTGTTTTTTTTTTGTTTTTTTTTGTATTGCTGCGGTCGATTTTTGTTAAATTCAATTATCGATGACATTATTGTAGTGCTTGGACTAGTCAGCAGGCCATGATAAGTAGTTGACAGTTTTATTTTTGGCTCGACAACAGCAATAGCAACAACAACAACATGTGGTCTATAATTTCTAGAATTTTATGCTGTTTGAAAAGGGAATTGTTTGGAATTTTTTAGGGATTCATGGTATTTAACATACAAACTAGATTTGTAACCATTTTCTTTCCGTTTCTTCATTCTTCCATTTTTATTTTTCTTGGGATTGGCTTTATCGAATTAAGTTAATAAATGTAAAACGTTTATTGAATACTTGTTTATAAGTCATCTCAGCAGAATTCGAAATTTCATTTTCAAATCATTGTGGTCTTGCCAAGTTAGTATATCCTTTTCAAAGTAGGATTTGCATTGAGTTTAAAGAGAGATGATTTGGTAAGGTATACAGCATATTTGCTTTAAGATAATTTCATTTTAAGACAACGCTTGTAACAACTTAATAAATTGATTGTCTTTTTAAATTTGAAATGTTCTTTTTAGCCTAGTCTTATTTCATCAATTATTGAAATTTTTTGAAAAAATACTGGAATCCTCCATTGAGACTAAATTATAAAAACCAAATAGTATTGAGGGATTAGTAAAATTTTTCTTTTGCCATTGGCTTAATAAATAAACCCGTGGTATTAGAAATACAAAAAAAAATTTAATGTTTAATTGAAAATTATTTTCGTATGTTTAAAACACGACTATGGGTTAATAATTGCAAAATACAATGCTTTTTACTCTTTTCAATCAGAATCTCAGCGATAATATGACAAAAGTTGATGGTTAAGTGCTCCATTATCAGATATCTGCGAAAACACAGCCTTTGTTTTAGCCCCTCCAACAAATTCTAACGAGGTCAAACCGCATGATGTAGCTGGCCATTTTGACATCGCAAACAAACGTGAAATTACTTTTTCTGACATCTTCTAGATAAAGCTTAAGATCAGTTATGTTATGTAGCTTGTGCTTGTTGTCATTACATGCCATCCATTTCATACATACATATATAATTGGTCATTACAACCCTTCAATCAGGATTGCGACCTAGCTTCTCATACCACTTATGTTGTGTGTGTTAATTGTATACATGAGTGGTAATAAGACAACACGCTATCTACTAGACTACGACGACTTTTATAACGTTTGATTTGGAAACGATTCTTAATTTTTTAATAACTTCGTTAATATTACGCACCAAATCGATACTTTTTCCGGATGCAACGGCTTTTCCATAATCTTTTTTGGGTTCTTCGAACCCTTTAAAGCACAATATTTTGATTGCAAATGTAACCAATGTGTATGTAAAAGCAATTCTGTTAGTCTAGCACGCAATTAGTATATCTACGGCCATGTGAATGATCTTTAATTGCTGTTGGGGTTGGACTTTATATTGATGGTCATGCAGATACACCATAGAGAACCCTAAGATTGGCTTAATTGCTGTGAATGCCGTGGATTCCGAACGTATGCCACGCGTTCATTGACAGAAATTTTCGCCAGTATGCACATTGCGATGCTGCACATCTGTAATGCTTCCAGTCTCTTCAAAATTCTTCAAAATCTTGTCAATTTCTTCTACAGTAGATCGGTTATGACGGTTATAATGACTCCGTAATGGTTGAAGAGTAGCCATGAAGTCAATTTTAATTATTTTTCTTGATACGGCCGTTATTGGAAATTGAACACAGTTTTGTAAGGTGAACACTTTCTTTGGGTTTCTTACCAAAAAAGTACAAAACAAAAAATAAAAAACCAAGGCGCTGGATGAGTGTACGAATGTAGGACAAAGAAGAGCAAGATTGTACTAATAACTATAACTTGCTTTAGTTTTTGAATTCTAAGAAGAAGAAAAAGAAATGATTTTGATTTTATACTTTAAAATTCTTTACAACTTAAATCTGAATTCAAAATGAAATTCAACCTTCACAACAAGTAAATTGTATACGGGCGATAGTCTTCTGCATTTATTTATTTAATAACATCACGTCTTTTAAATATTTCACTGGCTTAAGCCGAAATGATTCCTTTAAACTGTTTCTTATTGCATACTTTAAGGGTCGCCGATACTTTTTCTCATTATTTTTCAGTTGCAAAACGAAAGATATCAACCAAACCACAGGCCTTTTTATTGCTGCTCATACTCTATGAGTATTTTTGATAATAACGCATGTATTGGTATGACAAAAAAACAATATGAGTGTAACGGATATCTGTGTATGAGTATGCTAATGTTTATGACAACATCAATAACTGTTTATTCCCAGTGCCCCTATTAATGTCTCTCGATACGTTTATTACGTGTGCATGTAGATGTAAGCAAGTATTTGTGCGTGCTATGGATTTCCTCTATAAATAAAGTGTTTTTATTTTTGTTTGTGCCTGTGTATGTATATGTATGCTTGTGTTACAATCTAATTTGTATTCAATTACTTGTGTTTTGCTTAAGATTTTGTTGGTAGGTTTTCTTCTTCTTCTACTTTATCTCAGCCTGAGTGTTAGTTGTCTGGCTGACTGAGTGGATTGCTGGTTGTTTGGCTCTCTCTGTCTCACTCTCTCTCGTATTAAATCCCAACAAAATTACTGATTGTTTATATACAATATTGAAGAGATCTAAAATTGTATTTTATTTCGTATTTTTTTTTTATTTCCATTCTTTCTTTGAATTGTTCTGCATTTGTTATTGTTATTGTGTATAGTAATTGTTACAGAAAAACAAAAACCCCAGAAAAAAAAATCGAATATAAATGTAAACCAGAGAGAAGTGAATACAAAAAAAAAAAAAACAGAAAAATTGAATAAATAAACCCAACACTTCGCTTCTCTGTTTAGTCTCTGTTGTGAATTGTGTAATTGACGAATTTATTGTTTGTATTTGATTGAATTTTCAATTTTGTCTTCATGTAAACGAACATTTGTAAATGTATTTGTGTGTGTGTTTTGTTGTTGTTGTTTTACAAATTCCAGTTTGGCATTTGTGTCAGTGTAACACTTAAAGATTTTAAGTATGGATATGTATGCAATAAATTGAAGCACTTGTTGTTGTTGTTGTTTTTGCTGAGATTTACTTTCTTTGCCTGCAATAATCCACAGTGGAATTGAAAATGGAAAAAAAAAAAAACTGTCGTAAACAGATGAAAAGGGAAAGTTTTTTTTTTAAATTAGAAAATCAATAGAAATAATGATTTGAAATAATTACAGACAATATGAAAGTAAATACGCCCTATAATAACAATATTGCGTCTATTTGGGACGAAGGCAAAATAAAAAATTACTGCCCGGCATTTAGGCGCTCATTGTGATATCACAATCAATTCTACCAGGGGATCAAACATTCCCTAGAGGAGGAAACTAAAAGAGTCGGTCAATGATGTCAGAAAATGGGACATCAAAAACATCCATCTCTGTATGGTAAAGGCAGGGTAGTGATGCATCAAGTAAAAGACAGTCTACTCCTCTTTCTCCTTAGAGCCACAGATCCTGCAGTAGTCATTAGCCAGAATGTCAAGACATTCAACATGCCTACCAAAAAAAAAAAAAAAAAAAATTCGACGCCTCCATTCTATAACGTTCTAATGTTCTTAATGCATTGTTTTTAATGTTCTTGATTTTTAAATTCTACGTTCTCTTAAATACTGTCAAAGTTTGGTTAAGATGCGCCAATCCGTTCCGAAGTTATAGGGAAAAATCTACTTAGAATACACATATAGTCGTATGTAGCGTGAAAACTTTGAGAGCTCATAACTCAAAACACACTTTTTCGACTTAGAATGTTATAGAACGGAGGCGTCGAATTGACCGTAAGAATCGCCATTGTGCGTTGGATGGGCATTCGATTTACGGACAGAAGTGCGTGGGTCCTCTTCTTGTCCATACGTGTCCAGCAGAGTCTAGCATTGTGTTACGAAGATGGAAAATTTTTTAAAATTATAAACAAAAGCTACAAAAACAAGTAAACAAAAATATACCAACAAAACACCAGCATAAAAAATGCTAAACAGGTAAACAAAAATGCAACAACAAACACTACAAGAATAAATGTAAACAAAATTCACAAACAACAATAACGAGATGGCGAAGCTACGAACATTCGCCTTTAAGAACATTCATCAGACTGTTTACGTTGCCACATAAAAGGTTAGACAAAGCAATCAACGGAGTCAGTAAAAGTTCAGTCAGTCTTGTGTGAAGATGCGGTGTGTTCGAAGAAAGTAATCGTGGTTTGAAGATCTCCGTTACAAAGATCTGTCGAGCAATTGTCTAATAATTGTTATTGTTTATGCAAAAGTGTACAAAGAGTAATAACAAACAGAGCAATTGGTGTTGTTTACATCAAGTTGTGAACATTGGCACACAGAATTCTGCGAATAATAAAAAATTTTAATTAAAACCAAACACAAATTTATTTTTATTTTATTTGCAATCTACGAGCTCATATTTTAAACATTTTTAGAAGGTAAAAAAGTAACAATAGGTTAATTGTATAAAAATTCTTGTCAGTACCTTAAGTTAGTAATCGCTGTCATGATGAACATGATCTAAGTAAATAACTTTTCCAGTCCTGTTCCATTCTGACCCACCGTACAACAACCTACTTGATTTTCTTTTATTTTTTCCTTCAGATAGTTTTGTGACATTATTATTGTTGTATAAACACACTTACATACATACATACATATTCACGTACATAAATATATGCATCTATGTACATCTACATGTATGTCTTACTATAAATGTATTGGTTTATGTGTCTCATACTTTTTTATGGTTTATTGCTACTGCTGTTGCTGTTGTTATTTCTGTTATTATTGTTGTTGTCGATTTTATGTTGTATGTGATTGTAATGGAGGCATTACGTTATACAGATTCAAAACTGTTTATCATAGACAGTTAGAAATAAAGCGACAGATAGAAATATAAATATACTGAAACACATACATACACTCACACACATGCTGAGATTCAGTTGCTTGGCAAGTAATATTTTCACTTGAATAAATTGTTGCAAGAATTGATTTTCTTTCTTTATTTATTGTCGTTGTTGTTGTTCTTGTTGTTGATTTTATTGAATTATTTGCAGATCAATTGTTAATACACGTACAATATTCAAAGATTCGTATCATTTTTATTTGTTTCTTAACTTAACTTTACTTAAATACGAGATTTACATTCTGTGTGACCTTTCTGGTAAAGAGTTGGTTGACATTTATTTGATCAAATTATAATGACCAATTATATACTAAAATAAATACTCTTCTTCTTCTTCTGTTAGAGTTTAATAAAATCAATATTTTTTAATTTGTTATACAGCAGAATTCGATATTAGAGTTGACATATTTAGCAATAGGAAAGCGGCCATTTAATCCCAGAAGGCCAGGTGTCTCTGAAGCAGATAGCAAGTCATTCGATGGTTATCCTTATATGAGTCATGGGGACATAGAAGATAACAAAAAGGTCGACGCACTTGCTAAGGCATGCACTATTAAAAATTCAATTGAATTCCTACATGAGATTAGCGCTCTTCTGCTTCATTCCTTGGCAAAGGTAAGGTGGGTGAACCCACTTGTAGAGACATCAGACAGATCTGGCCTGGTATGGACATTTGTGGAACAGAAATTGCATTAAATCTATCAAGATTGCGTCTAGGGAACTTCATAGCAGTTATACAAGGACACTGGCCGCTGGGTGTTCACGCCAGGAGCCTGGGAATACCTTCTGCAACGACGAAGAAGAAGAGAAGACCACAGAACATATTCTCTGGCATTGTCCGCCGGTTGGGAACCTAAGAAGAATAACGCTTAGACGCCCACAAATTTAGGAACAGAAATTGCATTAAACCTGTCAAGATTACGTCTAGAGAACCTCATAACAGTTATACGAGTTCACGCCAAGAGCCTGGGAATACCTTATAATGACTTCTGCAACGACGAAGAAGAAGAGAAGACCACAGAACATATTCTCTGGCATTGCCTAGCGGTTGGGAACCTAAGAAGAATAACTCTTAGACGACCACAAATTTGGGAACAGAAATTGCATTAAACCCGTCAAGATTACGTCTAGAGAACCTCATAACAGTTATACGAGTTCACGCCAAGAGCCTGGGAATACCTTATAATAACTTCTGCAACGACGAAGAAGAAGAGAAGACCACAGAACATGATAACTCTTAGACTCTCACAAATTTGGGAACAGAAATTGCATTAAACCTGTCAAGATTACGTCTAGAGAACCTCATAACAGTTATACGAGTTCACGCCAAGAGCCTGGGAATACCTTATAATAACTTCTGCAACGACGAAGACGAAGAGGAGACCACAGAACATACTCTCGGGCATTGTCCGGCGCTTGGGAACCTAAGAAGAATAATTCTTAAATAGCCACAAATTAGTAATCCGTCTAGCCAAAGGTGATTTAAGACAAATCCCCACCTTAATAAGACTCTCGGGATGATTGAAAGATTCCAACTGGAAGCTAACCTAACCTGACCTATACTGCACTCTTTATTATTGCACGTAGACCATTGGAACCAGCATCGATAGGCTCGCCAGTAGGTAAATTACAAGCAGTAGGCCTTAATTGCCTATAAAAACTATCATTTGCCATTGAAAATCATTTCAAGACTACTTTAAAGGAATTAAGATGTGAGGAAATCATTTTCCTTTTTCGTAAGCATGTCTTTGGCAAATAAATGATTAACTGGCTTAGAAAACGTTCAATTGAACAAGCAGGCCATTATCTTTCAATCGATCTAAACACGTTCTTAAATCTTTTCCCATACATTTCGTTTTTATTTTTCTTTCTCTTTCTCTATCGTTCTACTCAAATATGTATCAACATTTCAGTCATACAAACTCTTAAATCCACTTGACAAATACCAAACGTGCCAATAATGATGATGCTTCAAATATTTTGACAGACATCATACGTTTCGAAGTTTTTACGTTTTTACTACTCTGTTTGAGACTTCTACACCCTCTACCTCCATCATATCTATGTATGTGTCTATACATACACATAAATATTGTGTGTGTGTGTGTGCATACGTTTGAGAAAATCGAAAAAGTTAAAGAGAGAGAGAGAGAGAGGAAGAACATCAAAATCACAAAAAATTTTGAAAATCTTTAAAACTTTACAAACACAACTATTGTATGAATGCCACACACACACACTCACACATGCTCTCTACACATTTTGATGTCTACCGCACTATACTACTACTACTACAGTGGAAAGCAAAGAGAAAAAAAGGGAGAAAAAATGTCGGCCATCAAAAAAGAAAGTATTGAAGAGCATGTGTTGGTTTTTATTGTAGTTGTGTTGTGTTATGTTGTCTTTTGAATAAATATTGAAACTTAACACGCGTTATAGTTTTTTCGCAGTTTTTTGTTTTGTTTTTTGTTTCACTTCTTTCAGTCATAAATTTCATGAATGATTGATGACTTAAATTCAATGACGCTGGTCTTTGGTTTTGCGTTTCGTTATGACTGACAATCATAAAACACTCCTGACAATCGCCACTAAATCCGCAGATTCATGCAACTACCAAATATACAGACACACCGACAGGTGAAATTAAAAGTTGAGAAAATATTAACAATTCCGTACTTAAATTGTTCGCGACTTGTGTGAAGAATTGTTATTTCTGATGCGAAGGTAGTGCGGTCAGATTTAAACTGTTAATATGATCAAAATAGATCATAAAGAAATGATAGTGTTACGAAAATGGAAAAGTCTAGATACTGGTGTTTTGCTTTTACATCATTTAACATTAAAATTATAAGCAAAAGCTACAAAAACAAAAACAAGTAAACAAAAATATACCAACAAAACACCAGCATAAAAAATGGTAAACTAGTAAACAAAAATGTAACAACAAACACTACAAGAATAAATGTAAACAAAATGCGTAAACAACAATAATGAAACAACGATGTTTACATTTATAGAGATCTCGAGAAAGCAAAGCCACGAATATTCGACTTCAAGAACAGTCATCAGACTGTTGACTCTGCCATATAAAAGGCAAGCTAAAGCAGGCGAGTGAGTTAGTGAAGTTTAGTCAGTTTTGGGTGAAGACGCGGTGTACTTGAAGTGAGTAATCGTGGTTTGAAGATCTCCGTTAGAAAGATCTATCGAACAATTGACTAGTTTGTTGACTAGTTTGTTATTGTTTATAAAAAAGAGTGCAAAGAGTAACAACAAACAAAGCAATTGTTGTTGTTTACATCAAGTTGTGAACAGTGGCACACAGAATTGTACGAACAATAAAGAATTTTAATTAAAACTAAACACAAATTTATTTTTATTTTATTTGCAATCAACGAGATCATATTTTGAACGTTTTTAAAAGGAAAAAACGTAATAATAGTATTGGAATCCGATCGAACTAATCAAGCATTATTCGGAAAAACATTGCTTTGCCTACACGAGGGATGCATTACAATGGAAAACCAATTCAAATAATCTAGTTCAATTAAAATTTTCTTTGTCACAAATCTTCCGTAATTGATCACAGAAAACCGATCCTTACCTTGTCTGCATTAATGTTGTTTTTATTTTTAGTTTGTCAAGCTTCACGTGTGAATTGTGTTTAAAAAATATAGGAAGTTTAGATGTTTTCCTGGTACTTTAGTGTATTCATGTAGTAAATTAGAGATCCGAGGTCAAACCTCACCTCAGACAGCTTGAAAAAAGTGGAAATAAACAAAAACACAATTCCATTCGACGTTCCTAGTATACCTACCACTTTCAGGGGAGCGTGAAAAAGTATTTGAGAGTTATATTCAATGAAAGGGAAGATAAAGAGAGGAGATAAAGAGAGGCGAAGACTTTCATTATTTTCATATAGGTTTGAGGCAATCAAAAGTTTTGTTAGGAATTTACATTAAGAGGAGAGACGGAGTATTATAGGCTCAAACAACACTTGATCAGAATGTGGGATCTTTTCCAACCCAACTTGTAGTTTCTGTGATAATGAGAATGAAATATCTGAACACGTTCTTTGAACGCAAGAGTAATTAATGCATTTTAGACAGAAATACCTGATGAGAAGTGTCCTTGTTGGCACAAAATAGGTCTTGAGATTTGCCAGGGCAATAGTCTTGGAGGACACATTACAGCAGTAATACGTTATAAGGTTTAAAGAGAGTTTCAACATCTTTTGTTAAAATTTTTTATTATTTTTAACTTTGTTTTTAAATTTCTCAGTGATGCCTCGCAAAGTGAGTTGTCACTATTGAAATATGATGTCATTCGAGTGTTCTTTCTAAACATTTTTCTTCTTTTTGTTCCGTTTTTATTTTTTTTTTGTCAGATTCATTGGCATTGTTGGTAAGCAAGCAACGGTGAATATAATTTTCCATGTTTCTTGGTTTTTGTTGTTGTTTTACGACAACATTTTTGTAATTGTGATCGAACTGTTGTTGTTGTTGTTGCACTGAATTCATTTCATTTCATTTGTTTCACTCAAAAGTTCATGACGTTTCGCGGACTGCCAATGAGTGGACTGTTATTGATTTTTTTTCGTCTTTTTTTTTGCAAATTCAATAACTGACTATAGAACAGTGCAACAGCAATAGTACTTTGTGGCATAAATGATGTTTGTTATGCAGCTCTATTGTGCAATGCTGTGCTTGTTGTTGATGTTATTGATGAAAATTTCTGTCGTTGATGATTGATGTTGTTATTCGTGCTTATGTAGGTGTGATAGCAAGCGAGTGTGTGCGTTTAAGTACACACAAGTCTGGTGTGGGAAAAATGAGTATTTGAATGCGGTTTAAAAGTCTTGGTGCATTGGTGTTGCACTTTCGCGAACAAATCAACCAACCAACCGAACAACCAACAAAATGTTTGTTTAGCAGATACAGCTGACTACAGGAACTTGTGGCCTTTCGCTGCCACTGATTCATTTGCTGTGTGTGTGACTTTAGCCACTCACTGACATTTTAACATGCCAGCCACGCATACAAACTAAACCATAAAACTTACAACACACACACAGACAGACAGCCAAACAGACAGACAGATTACAAAATTGTAACTTCACTTCTCGGTGAAGTTTTTGTGCGTTTTTGTTGGCGTTATTGCAATATCAGCATCATTTGGTTATTATTCTATAAGATTTATGACTCTTTTTCTTGATTTGTTTTATACTCACACACAGCCATACGTTTTACCAAAATTTTTCTTTCCTTTTTTTCTTTCATTCTTTTTATTTCATTTGCCATTGAAAAAAGAAAAAGAAAAAAAAAATGAACAGAAATAAAACGAAGAAAAATCGTTTAAACAAATATTGACTTTTTATACATTTCACTACCTGATGTATAGCCTGTATGGATGTACATATGTATGGATGTATGTATGTCTGCGTCTGTGAGTGTTGTGAATATTTGTGGGTACTTTAAATCATTTGTATGCGAGTGTGTGTGTTTGTGTGTATTTGACAGAATATTTGCCAGACACGTATAAAACGCAGTTGAACACTTCAATATTACCCACCATTAGTTGAGTGTTTGCAAATAGATTTCAAACACTGCATGCACGTGTATGTATATATGCCGGTGTTTTTATGTTCGTTTATATGATTTCAATTCCCAATTTTTTCGTTTTATTCTTTCTGTGTTGGCAAATGGAAATAAATTTTATATTTTTTATGTGTCTACCAACTTGATGGTATCATCACTAAAGGTATTAAATCGTTATGACCTTAAATGTAGTCGTAAATGATTTTTAAACGTGTGTGCTATGATGTCTGTAGCAGAGATCAGCAAAGTGTATTCAAAAAGATGAGTAGAATCGAATCATACTCATAATTTCTAATACTTATACGCATTCATACTTATTTTAATATCATGGAACCTGTACTCAAAAAAGTCGCCGTAATCTAGTAGGTAGTGTGTTGGCTTATTAGACGCAAAGCCCGGGTTCGTATCCCAGGTCAGGCATCAAAACGAAATATGAAAAAAATATTTCTTCGGTGACTTTCTCTCAGAAGATTTCTACGAGCTCATATTTTATGTTATTAAAAACAAAATTTATAATTATATTAAAAAAATATGATTGATTAATTACGTATGTGCGTTATGTTCATTCAAAAATTTAATTATTGCAGTCTTGAAATGCATAGCATTGCTTAGTAATTGTATGTTGTTTGGGAATTCATTCCAGAGACGAATTGCATTGATGTAAAAGTGTCTCTCAGATATCTGCCTGCGGTATCTAACGCTATTAATTCTCAAGCCTCTATTAGAAAAAGCCTCAAGCCTCTTGAAAAAACTAATCTATCAAACAAATAATGGGGTTTCCTAATATAGATGATTTTATGTAGGTACACCAGAGTACGGCATTTCAATCAATTCTCAAAAGATGTGTTATAGATTCGATATGAGAACTCAGATATCCTACTGTACCTTCTACGACCAAAAACATATCGAGCAATACTGTTATAAGTGACCTTGAGCCTGTTCCTACTTACTGAGTCGCAACTAGAAAACAGTTCACATCCGTACAGCAGAGTGGTGATGAGATATGTTTTCGCGAGCAGCATACGAATATCAAATGGACTAAAATATTGCGTTAGCCAAAGACTTCGCAACATGGCAACCGTTTTACCACAGAGAGAATTCACATGGTTGGACGAGTTAAGGCTGTTATTAAAGATAACTCCTAGGTTCTTAACACTATGTACAGTCTCAATAGAAGTATTATTAATCTGTAATGGCGTAAGCTGTGCCGTATAGTTTACCTTCCCTACTATTAAAGCTTTTGATTTCCTCGGATTGAGGCAAAACCATTAATCGACGCCCATTAAAACACATTATGCAAATCACAATTTATTTTCCCTATACAATTTGTAATATCAGATGGCAAGCAACTAATGTACAACTGAACATCATCTGCGTACATTTGTACCTTGCAAAACTTCAACTTAGTTGGCAGATCATTAGAATAAATCGAATATAAAAGTGGACCAAGGATCGAGCCCTGTGGTACACCTCTAGATATTAAAAAATTGTCCAATTTAGTACCATCATGATACACAAATTGACTTCTATCTCGTAGATACGACGAGATTAGCTTGACAGCAGTATTCGAAAAATGGCACATGTGTTCCAACTTTCTGGCAAAAAATCTGAGAGTTAATAAAATTGCCATGAAGAGCTTCTCTTCTGTTGTTCGGAGTCGACTTTAAACTGTAGGTCCCGCCACTCATGTATAAAATTAACACGCACAACATAAGTGGTGTGAGATGCTAGGTCGGTCGTATTCCTGACTGAAAGGTTGTAATGACCAATTATGTATGTATGTGTAGTAAGTATGAATGAGTCAGAGCACATAGTTAAATTTCAATATTGTTGATTCACTTATATTCAAAAGCGAAAAAACGATTCATTGCTGATCTCTGATGTGGACATAGAATATGTGTCACTCTAATACGCGATAAAAGACTAGTTATCCGAAGAGGATACGACAATCTAAAAATCTGATCAATTGAATGCCAAACTGAATTTGATTCCTTGTGAGTACTGCTTTGATAGACACCATCTGACCATCAAACTTACAGATTTTCAATACAATTTAAGCTTTGTGGTAAATTCATTCAAATGCTTTCTCGTTATGTTTGTTTATTTTGTCTTGCAAAGAAAAAATGAAACGAACAGAAAGCTAAGGCAAAGAAATAAAAAATCTCGCTACTTTGTCTCGTTAGAAGCGGATTAGTTTTGTGGTTTTTTTCCATTCTACTTCTCTTATTCTGGTTTAATCCGGTGTTGCGTGTGGATTTTTCTCTGTTTGTCGTTTTTTTTTTTTAGAGGTTTTTCTACTTTTTTTTTTACCAGGTAAGCTCTTGCAACAAGACAAGCAGATATCAAATATTAAAGAAAAAACAAAAAAATACTTTGAAAATATGAAAATCAAGAATGAAAAAAAAAATTACGTTTTCTTCGATTGTAAAAGTTATAAAATTTAGAAAAATTATATAAAGAAAGTATTACACTTAAAAAGAAGAAGAAAAAAAGAATTGAATTGATTTAAAATATTTATTCAAATATTTTTTTTTATATTTTTTCTTGTTTTTGTTAGAAATTTTTTTGCAACATTTGTTGCGGATTTCAGAATATATTACAGATTAAACAAATTTTTTTGCTGTTTTTGTTACAAAACAAAAAATTATTGAAACCTTTTTGTTTCAATACAATTTCAGAGCTGAATAGTATCTATGTATGCATGTATGTATGTATGTAAGTCTCCTAAAAGCTGGCATTTATATAACTTGGGTTTGATTGTAAATCCTTTTTCATTAGAATTGGTTTTTAGCATGATTTTTTTTGTTTTGTTTTTTTTTTAAATTTTGTTGAAAGTAAATATTTTTGATACGAGTATTGGTTACTTAGAGGATTAAGTAGTTGTTGTTATTGTTTTTTTTTAACCAAAAATAAAACCAAATTGCGGAGGGAAGGAATATATTGCAAAAGTTAGGATTATGGTCTTTGCAATAATCACCAAACGAGAGCTTATCAGCCACAAATACACGTTATGACGTGAATTTCTCTTTTTGGATTTAATTTTTCTAGAAATTTTTGGTTAAAATTTATCGCATTGAACAAAGACAGAAAAGGTTTTTTGTATTGTTTTTTTTATACACTAAAGCTTTATCTTATTCTTTTTTGGATAAGAATTGATCATTTGAAGTATTTTATGGAAGCGAAAAAGACCTCCTTGTTGTTACACACATACTTACATACATAATTGGTCATTACAACCCTTCAGTCAAGATTATGGACCTAGTTTCTCACACCACCTATGTTGTGTGTATTAATTTTTTCTATAAGTTGCAGGACTTACAGTTTAAAGTCGACTCCGAATGACAGATTTTTTTGATAAACTTTTCATGTCAATTTTTTTCTTCTCTCAGAATTTTTGCCAGAAGACTGC
The DNA here is from genome assembly GCA_927399465.1 of Sarcophaga caerulescens. Lineage (NCBI taxonomy): Eukaryota > Metazoa > Arthropoda > Insecta > Diptera > Sarcophagidae > Sarcophaga > Sarcophaga caerulescens. The sequence continues at coordinate 7,857,772 of OV656866.1, read as the reverse complement.
TAAGACAAATTTGCCAAAGAGAAAATTTCTTTCATATTTCCGTTTTAATGTCTGACCTGGGGTTTGAACCGTGGCCTTACATCTAATAGGCAAACACACTACCTACTAAACTACGGCGACTTGCTTGCAGTTACAGATAATTTTTAAATTTGGTTTGGAATTATATTGTTACGAAAATGAAAAAATCAAGATATTGGTGTTTTGCTTTTACATCGCTTAACATTAAAATTATAAACAAAAGCTACAAAAACAAAATAATGCAGAAAACAAATCTGTTTACAAATTATCGTACTGCTTAATATAACAACAAACACCAGCATAAAAAAATGATAAACAAGTAAACAAAAATACAACAACAAACACTAAAATAATAATAGTAAACCACGATGTTTACATTTATAGAAATCTCGAAAAGGCGTAGCCGCGAACATTCGTCTTCAAAAACATTCATCAGACTGTTTACGTTGTCGTATAAAAGGCAAAGCAAAGCAGTCAACGGAGTTAGTAAAAGTTCAGTCAGTCCTGTGTAAAGACGCTTTGAGTTTGAAGCGAGTAATCTCCGTTACAAAGATCTGTCGAACAATTGTATGGTAATTGTCATTGTTTATGCAAAGGGTGTTAACAGAGGAATAACAAACAAAGCAAATGTTGTTATTTACATCAATTATGTGAACAGTGGCACTCAGAATTGTGCGAATAATTAAGAATTTTAATTAAAACTAAACACAAACTTATTTTTATTTATTTGCAATCTACGAGCTCATGTTTTAAACGTTTTTTTATGAGCACGCATTTTAAACCGTTTTAAATGGTAAAAACGTAACAATATATTTTTTGGCAAAGCTTAAAATGACAACCTTGTTTGATCACTTGCACTTTAATTTTGTATAAATTTTATAATTTTAAGTTAATTGTAGTTACAAAACTTATGGAATCTTATCATTTTGTTCACTTGTCTTGTGCACAATTATTTATCACAACATCTCCATATGAGGGTGGTGGCGTTTCTGGTCTGGGGGCAGTAGGTGAATAATTGTATTCCTCCGGACTTGGACTGTGGGGAGTTTCACTAGAACTTTGGCGTTCCATAAAATGTTGACTTAAACGATTATTGAATAAATTACTACGACTTAGACGTCGTATCAAAGTGGCAGTATTTTGATTGATGGAACGATAATACTGCTGCCTAGCGGGCCGACCAAAAAGACGAGAAAGAAAATTCTCTGCGACAGGACCTTCATATCGTACAATAGGACGTGCTGCTGTAGCTGTGCGACGTCTGGGCTGTCTTCTGACATTCGGGTGCAATTAAGCAGTGGTTCGTGCCAAAGGCTGGGCTTGAGTTTCTGAGTTATCAACAGAGACGTATGAAAAATAAACACCAAAAATTAAAAATTCATCAAATCAACACTAAGTCAACAATAAAACAGCAAATACTGAAGATCCTACTAACAAAAGTTATTGATTGTTGAGTTAAGTTAAGTTAAGTTTGAAAAAAAACAAAAATAATCATGTCATGTGATCCTATAACTAAGACTACAGATTAAGCCATTTGTGTTGAGCCAAAGCCACCATAATGAAACCAATTAAATTTTGACTTAAATTTTCTAATTATCATTTACAACAACATAAACAACAACAACAACAACAGTTCAATTGTTGTTGATGTTGTAAATAATACCATGAAATAAATTTTACTCAAGATAATCAGCCATTTTAGGCATTCGCTTTGTTGCTGTTATTGTTTAATCTTACAAAATTTGGTTTCATGTTGACGATATAAAATTATCAAATAAATGCCAAGACATTATCAAATTGTTGTTGTTGCCATTAGAACATGGTGTTTTGGATAAAAGTGAATTGGTCTGGCGTTGCTACACTTAAACTGGATATATGGTCTTCTATGTGAGAGTGTGTTGTTATTGTCACTGTTGCTAACGAACGTATGAATCTTAACAACGATTGACATGATTTGCAAAATTTCTTATAATTCCATTCATTTACTGATGATGCCAGATAGCATCATAACCATTGCCATCACCATCGACCATTCATTCAACCATTCATTCATTCATTCAACCATTCATTCGTTCGTTTGTTCTAAAGTATTGTGCAATGGAAACGTTTATAAACGTTTAGTGAGTATAGCCATGGCCAGCAATTATGAGAATTTAGCCAAATGTTGACACCAAAGACATCAAAATAAATCTTCAAGCAATTGTCCTAAACGTTGCCAAGCTGACTACTATTGCTAGCCGCAACAACAAATATGCTCCAATAATTAGTACAATTAACAACAATGTCGTAATGTCGTTATAGACTACGATGTTGGCTTTTAAAAAGATTTCCTACTATGTGTACGAGTATGTACACAATATCTCTTAACTAACACTCATGTATTTAGTTACTGTTCCTCGAAAGCCATGAGCAACAGCTACACATATTAGTGTTATTGGCACATACAAACACAAACTAATAGTGAAGTGAGTGTGGCAGAATGTTTAGTTGAAATAGAAAATTGAAAGATTTAAAGAAGACATGTTGCATGTCTATACGCTGGCTGTCTTTTAAGGCTCGTGCAACAATAATTACATTTCTAATGTATGTAGACATTCACACACTTCCATACACATGCACATATACTCGTTGACATACTCTGACACAAGTAATTTTACTCTCAATTGAGCACATAAAGTTTACACTCATATTGATGCAATAAAAAACAGTGGGCTGCAAAAGAGTTGAATTGCTTATCTTTAATGTAATTGGGTCCAGTGGCCAAATATGGATATGCTTCAGGGAAAAGTCAAACGTATTTAGTTCTGTATTGTAGTTAAAAAGTATACGTACTGTTACGTTTTTACCTTTTAAAAACGTTAGAAATATGAGTTCGTGGATTGCAAATAAAATAAAAATAAATCTGTGTTTAATTTTAAGTCAATTCTTTATTATCTGCACAACTTTTGTGCCACTGTTCGAACTTATTCCACGTATACAATGATAACTTTCACAATATGTGCTTGTTCGTGATATTTCTCTGCTTACAACCTTTTTTGTAAGCAACAACAACACTTCTTAATTATTCTTCTTTGCTCACAACCTCTTTTGTAAGCACAACACTAACAACTGTTTTCTTCACGCAACTTGTCTGCACACAAGTCTGACTGAATTATAACTCGATCTCGTATCTTCACACACCACTGGTTGAATTCTCACTCAATTCAACGCGACGTCGTCACACGACTAACTTAACTCGAACTCCGAGAATAACGTGTCTTCATACACGGCTGACTGAATTCTAACTGAATCCCCGTTGCTCGCTTTATCTTGCCTTTTATATCACTGGATCAACAGTGTGATGAATGCCCTTGAAGGATGATGATGACCTTCGGGAACAATCCGAAAATGTAAACAACTTGTTTCCATTTTTGTTGTTCGTGTATCTTGTTTACTTTCGTCCAGGCAGAGTTGTTGTTGTTTTGTTTGTTTGTCTTTCTGCTATATTTTTTATACACGGACGTTGTTGCTATATTTTTGTTTATTCATCGATCTTGTAAACAAGCCTGTTATTTTTGTTGGTATATGTTTACTCATTCGTTGATCACGTGAACAACTGCATTGTTTTGTTTTTGGAGCTTTTGTTTATCATTTTATGTGTGATCAAGTCCATTGTGTTGTTTTTGGAGCTTTTGCTTATTATTTTAACAACACCATTTCCATTTTCGTAACAGTACTTTAGTTGGTAATGTGTTGGCCTCTTAGACGCAAGGCCATGATTCAAACGCCAGGTTAGACATCAAAACGAAAATATGAAAAAATATTTCTTCTTCCACTTCCTCCTGCCAGCAGTCTTCTGGAAAAAACTCAGTGAATAAAATAAAATTGCCATGAAAAGTTCCTCAAAAATCTATCGTTCGGAGTCGACTTTAGACTGTAAGTGCCAACATAAGTGGTGTGAGAAGATAGGTCGTAATCCTAGCTGAAGGGTTGTAATGACGAATTAGGTATGTATTTAGTTCTGTAGCAGGAAACAGAGATCAGCAATGAGTCGCTTTTTTGATACTCATAAGCCCTCATGAAATTTTGATTATAAGTAAGTCAACAAAATTGAAATTTAACTGCGTACTCTGATTCATTCATACTCACTAAAACGTTGATTTATAAGTACAGGTTGCAATGAGTATGCATACAACGTTGACATCCAACGCATACCATTCGATATATGTTTGATTCATAGGCCTACTCGTTTAGATTCACTTTACAACTTTAGAAAAATACTTAAAATACTTATAAATGATTCGAGTGACTCGAATCATTCATCAAAATTTACAGTCTTAGTTGTTGTTACATTTACAAAAAAAAAAAAAAAAAAAACAGACACATAAGCAAAAAAGAGAGAGCAGCAAGCATAGCAAACACACAACCTTCTAATAAGTATTTTAATGTTCGTACGCGATTCATAATTATTTCATGCTTCGTGTATATGTTGAGTTATGCAGAGTCGAAATCAATAACACATCATACGTGTTGTTAAGTATGAATATGATGAGTATTTCAAACTGTGAGTAGGAGTAGAGGTTTCATGATATTAAACTAAGTATGAATGAGTATAATCATCATCATCATCTTTTTGAATAATCATTGTTGATCTCCGCTTCCATTTCGATGTCATTTCTGCTAAGTATTATCTGGCGTATGAGTGATATTTGAAACGAACAAATAAGAAAAAATATATAACTCATACGCCCTGTTGAATCGAAAGATTCAGGATTGAATTTTCCTGTATTAAAACTTTGTTTAATCAAAAATATGCTCATATTTTGTAGCGTTTATTTGATGCCCTGGCCAAAGAATACAAAAAAGAATGGATGAAAGAATATCGTAAATATTATAAAAAATATATCATATGTTCACGTCCGCTGTTGCATTTTGTGTTCTCATTGCTGATCTCTGGTTGGAAATTCTATTGCCTCTGAACGAGAAAAAGAATTAATTTTCTTAGATTTCCAAATGCCAATGACTAGGGACTGGAGCTATTCTTTGGTTTCATATTCTTTTCATTTCTCGCCTCCGGGCATGTGCAGTCAGAGACCAGTGTCAAAGTATAACTGCTAAGGGATTCCTAAGATGGCCAGGTTTAACGAAAATTTTATTCTGCATGTATCCATATCGGCTTAGATCTGTCGGCAAGTGGATTTAATATCCCATCTTTCTCTCCCAATTGTGTGAAGTTTGTGTGCGATCATTTTGATACCGCCTAGTAGAGGAATGCCAATCTCATGTGCGAAATTAAACGAATTTTCCGCTGTATCAGTTTTCGCAAGTGCGTCGGTTTGTTGTTACCTTCAATGTTTTCGTGTAGAGGAATTCATATGAGAGATTTTGAGTTCATATCCCAAAAATCCACGGTTTTTGACTGCTTAACCTTTAGCCTGAAAACGTGTTCTAACATATTAATCTTCAATCTTTTTTTTTTCTTTTCAGAATTTATAATCATTTATTTTGTATTTAGTTCCACAGTGCAATAAGAGAAAGTGTTCACGGTTGAGTGTGTGCATTGTATGTGTATGTGTGTGTTTGTAACAGTTATTTGATAAGCCATGAGTATATAATTAGTTGAATGTAGTTGGGTTAGTTTGTGTAGAGAGGGACTCTAGATTAGTAGTTACAAACGAACCATTCAGCAAGAGAGAATTACAAGCTTCTACTCTCGTTCTCTCTTAACCCTAATATTGTTAGTGCAGTGATTTAACAGGCTATATTGCTGTAATGCATTACAATGATATTTTCGTAAAATATTTACCTGCCTGTGTGTGTATTCGTTTGGTGCCAACAGAAACACAAAAATGTGTTCGTGTAGACACAATGACGTCTATAACACCTAAACTGGTTGAAATTGTATTTCTACGATGGCATGCATTAGAGAGAATGCCTGTGTGTGTGTGCGCTGTGCTGTGTGTATTTGTGTTCGCATCTCTAATGCATAAAAGGCTATTTCCGGCATTCATGTGACAAACGTTATTACACTGCCAGACTTAGTTGCTGCATATACAGATGCATACACAGACGCTTCTGTACACATGCAGACTCCCAAAAGGTTACCTCGGTTTTGATGGAATATGACATTTCTGGCCAATGTAATTTGAACGTGTCTAGCAGTGTAAGTATCAGTTTTTTTTTGTGATTTTTGTGTGTCTGTGTATGCCTATGTGTATCGTTATTAGAACGTTATTAAATAAGTCTCTTTTACAGGGTCTTGGTTGTTATTTGTTCTTTTTGCCTTGCCACACAGTCCAAATAACACGAGGGAATTTGGGATCAATTTATGCTTCAGGTGGAAGAAAAAAAAAGTATTATTTTATGATACTTATTGTGAATCATTATTCACGTATTCTTCATTACAACAGCGGGATAATTAGTCTGATGCATTCAGACAAAATTACAAATAAAATGTGGGTGTTATTATACTGTGGAGGTAGAAATATTGTAACAACTAACCTAAAATTAAATTATTTCAATTGAATGTATCCTAATAGGCTATCCTATTAGCTATTTGGATTATTAAAATTAAGACTAGGGTGGTCAATAATACTAGACATTACATCATACCGAGGAGTTGAGGAATACATGCATATAAATGCAGGAGATCAAACACAAAAAGTCCGAATATTTTTGTTGTTTATAGACTATTACGTTTTTACCTTTTAAAAACGTTTAAAATATAAGCTCGTAGATTGCAAATAAAATAAATTTAAATTTGGTGTTTCGTTTTAATTAAAATTCATTATTATTCGAACAATTCTGTGTGCCACTGTTCACAACTTGATGTAAACAACAACAATTGCTTTGTTTGTTATTCCTCTGTTTATACTCTTTGCATAAACAATAACAATTACTAGACAATTGTTCGACAGATCTTTGTAAGAGAGATTTTTAAACCACGATTATTCTCTTCAAACGCACTCGTCTTCACACAAGACTGACTGAACTTTTACTGACTAACTCGCCTGCTTTGCCTTGCCTATTAGATGGCAGGGTAAATAGTCTAATGAATGTTCTTTTGAAGGCGAATGTTCGTGGCTTCGCTTTCTCGAAATCTCTATAAATGTAAACAATAATAATTGTAAACATTATTGTTTACATTTATTATTGTAGCGTTATATTTATTCATATAGTGTTGTTTTTGGATGTTTGTTTATTTGTTTACCATTTTTTATGCTGGTGTTTGTTGTTTTATTAAGCAGTACGATAATTTGTAAACAGGTTTGTTTACTGCATTGTTTTGTTTTTGTAGCTTTTGTTTATAATTTTTATGTTGGTCGATGTAAAAGCAAAACACCAGCATCTAGATTTTTCATTTTCGTAACAATACGAACATTGTACGGTCTTGTACAAGAGTTGGATGAAATGTGTTCTACACTAGATTAAATCTGATATGGTTCCTTGCTGAGTCCTAAAGTCCCTTAGGCTAAAAGTATTCATTGCCTTTCGAAATTTAAATTCCTAATGACATATGCTGTCATGTCTTAAATGAAAAGAAGCCCTTAGCGATCTCACTAATGTGACAGAAACAATTGCTCTGAATTCTTTAGGCCGTTATCTATTTATAGACGGAATCTTTCAAGGGGAATTATTTGTAAGAGATGAAAAACTTAAAATTTTGTGATTTTTCTTCTGTGTGTGAGTCTAGTTTAAACGGATTTGCAGTCGAGCACTCTAACCACTACACCACACTACCAAAGTCTTTAATAAAAACCCTTTCCATTCGTTGCTTAATAAAGAAACCCTTTTATTCTCTCATTCTCATTAATTGAAGACAAATTTTACTAGAAATTCTCTTTCAAACAATTTTAATTTCAATTACATGGTCTGTGTACGTTTGTGGTTCAATAAGATTTCAATTTGGCTAACCAAGTATCCTTAATTTCCTCTCGAAGGACATGTTTGCAACATTGTCAGCATCCATCGTTCAGATACGTGCTATCATATGAGTGTTTCTGTGTGTGTATCCTGAGTGAGTCTGATTGTCTGTATGGAGTGTTTGTGCGTGAGTTCAACAAAACGTATGAGTACTTGTGCAATTTCTAAATCTATTAAAATGTCAAATTGACAAAAGCAATTTTAACGTGCATTGGACTGCAAAGCTTTGTGCGGAGCACATGTGTACATACACAAAAGCTTACAGGATATGTAAGTACATATATAAAAGTGAACAGACGATTTGTTGCATTTTATAAGCAGTTTTAAGAGTTAAACACGCACATAAGTAAGGGCACATAAGCATTTACTTGCACCATTTCTCCTTTTGCAATAAAAAAAATAAAAAAAAAAAACAATGAAAAACACGATTGCATTTCCTTCCTGTCTACACACACAATTTAAACACTTACACACACGCATGCATTTGCCAACTCTCTCTTTGACAATTAAAGTTGAGTGAGAGTATTGTGTGTGTGTGTTTTTGTGCTATAAATTGCCTTCAGGGCATGTTGCAAAAGAATGCGTGTCTTAACCGTTATTGTGTCTTTAAATTCATGCAAAGATTTGTATTTTATTTTTATTTTTTTAGGTTAACTTTTTCTCTCTCTTTCTCTTTCTCTCTTTCGTTCCCTTATAGGACTAAAAATGAACATTTACTGGCTCAACAATAGCCAATAAATCTGTTGCATTTTAGTGAACGTATGTTGGTGAACTTTTCTTTTTTCATTTTCGTTTGCGTTTTTTTTTCGATAATTTTGTCAAAAATATTGTAACCATGCAACGTAACGAAGAGAAACATATGAACGAAAATATTATAAATGTTGTGTGTGTAAATGTGGCAACGTTTTGTTGTAGATTTTACCCGCTGTCGAGTTCAGGACACAATGAAATTTTTAGTTCAGTGATGAAAGCAAAAACCCTACGTTACAGATATTGTAGTTTAAGCAACAGGCAAACACGAATTGAAAATGAAGACTTTGGTAAATGTGAAAGAAGGACATGAAAAGAACGTTTAAGACTTCAAATGAAGAGCATTTTCCATGGTCCTCTTTATAGTACACCATCCACTGTGTTGCCCTCAATCTATATAGGGTATCTATCGATCTAATGACTTTTTCAAAACTAAAGTATGCTGCTCGGTATCCACAAGAACAATTTCCTACACAGCATCTTAACAAGCGTACTTTGTCAGTTCTCTGTCAAAAGACTGGTTACTTACCTTAGGTTATTTCTGTTTAGTCTGACGCATGTCACAAATCTCTTCTTATTGTGATTTCCCAACGAATTTTTGAACTGCCTTAAACTCTATTAGTTTCAGAAGAGTCGTATCTTCCCTTTCTTAGGGTATATTTTCCCTAATATGTGCCCCTAATCATCAGAAAGCTTTTGGTCGCCATTAGCGCCGTGAAAGTTTTCCTCCTGGCAAGCTCATCTGCTTGTTCATTGCCACAAATTATCACAAGATCTGATATATCCTATTTTACCTTCCTAGCTGGTTCAGTTTTCCTAGATATTCCCACACTATCTTCAATTTAAACTTATAAGAGCCGAGAGCTCAGGTCGCAGCCCTGGCTAGCCGATATTATTGCTTTGTTTAGTCCTCTGTACCTCCTATTCAAGTTGAATTGAGCACATATTTCGATGACATAGACTACTGCTTAGTAGTTATACGCGTATTGCCACATGAACTGAGAATATTTGGCTTTGGGACCACAGACATTTGCTATTGCATACGACAAAATAATTCTTCTTTTAATAGAGTATTTAGCTTCTAGATTCCTTCATTCATTTTTGTTATTAAGTCTCGTTGCAAAGCATTTCCTAAAGGGAGAGGAAACTGCCAGTTACTAGATTTATTACGCAATCCCATAATGAATTTCATGTTAGACTTGCCTCCCATTATCTACTGAAGTGCATCAGCGACCTGCAATCTTAAAACCTCTTTGAATGTTGTCTCAAAGGCTCTCTTCAAATTTTCCATTAGTCATCAAGACAATATCATCTGCATATTGTTAGGAAAATGAAAAAAAAAAATCAAGATATTGGTGTTTTGCTCTTACATCGCTTAACATTAAAATTATAAACAAAAGCTACAAAAAAATAAAACAATGCAGTAAACAAACTTGTTTACAAATTATCGTACTGCTTAATATAACAACAAACACCAGCAGAAAAAAATGGTAAACAAGTAAACAAAAATACAACAACAAACACTACAATAATAAACGTAAACGAACTACACAAATAACACTACAATAATAAACGTAAACACTGATGTTTACATTCATGGATATTTTGAGAAGGCGACGCCACGAACAATCGCCATGAACATTCATCACACTGTTTACTCTGCCATGTAAAAGGCAAGTCAAAGCCGGCGACAGTGTTAGTGAAGTTCAGTCAGGCTGGTGTGAAGACGCGGTGTTTTTGAAGAGAGTAATCGTTATTTGAAGATCTACGTTACAAAGATCTGTCGAATAATTGTCTAGTAATTGTTATTGTTTATGCAAAGGGAGTAAACAGAGGAATAACAAACAAAGCAATTGTTGTTGTTTACATAAAGTTGTGAACAGTGGCACACAGAATTGTGCGAATACTAAAAGATTTTATATTGAAACTAAACACAAATTTATTTTTATTTAATTTGCAATCTACGAGCTCATATTTTAAACCTAAAAACGTAACAATATCCTTGGCAGTCGATGTCCCTCTCAAATAGTTTTGGCAAAACTTCATCCAAAACCAAGCTGAACTTTAGGGAAAAAAGGACATTCTCTTGTTGTATCGACCCTTATTATCGCTTTCTCAGCATTTATTTCCGTAGATCGTGTCCGTAAAAGCTCTGTTATGTATCTGCTTATCATATCTGATAAGTGTTGATTGGCGTATGAGTGATATTTGAAACGAACAAATAAGTAAAAAAATATAACTCATACGCTCTGTTGAATCGAACGATTCACGATTGAATTTTTCTGTATCAAAACTTTGTTTAACCAAGTATGTGCCCAACTTTTGTAGCGTTCATTCGATAGCCTGGCCAAAGGATACAAAAAAAAAATGGATGAAAGAATATCGTAAATATTATAAAAAATATATCATATGTTCACGTCCGCTGTTGCATTTTGTTCATTTTGTGTTCCTACTCTCTCTCATATTTTTATTTTTATTTTTTTTATGAAAAAATTTCCACTCAGTGAGTCATGTTTATAAACGCATGTTGCATAAAAAATAAATTCCGAATTGAACTCATGGTATACTTCTGTATGTGTGCAGGCACATGTGCACCTTAGAAGCATAACCATTGGCAACAAGATCATACGTTAACACAGAGATTCACTTTGTTTTTTCAATTCCACTTTTTTCATTTTTATTTTTGCCATCTTTTGTGTGTGTGGAAATGCCATAAAATTGTTATAAAATGTATAAAAAAATAGTTTTTCATAGTCATTGCATTTTGGTGGGGAAGTGTGTGCGTATGGCAAGTATTTTTTACGTTCTAGAAGAGGGTGGGGGTATAAGTGACACGGGTGGTTTGGTTGTTGTGTCATACTGTGGTCAAACAACTAACCAGTTTGGCTGCCGAAAATTCCTGGCATCCAGTGGCATTGCATTGCACAGCTTTATGTCGCGTTGCTGTAACAGTTACAAGTCACTCATGCATGCATGTTACAGCGTTGAGGTGTTGTTGTTCATTTGTAACTGTTGTTGTTATTATATTCCCTCGAGTATATGTGTGTCTATGTGTGTGTATGTGTATTGTTATTTGTTTTGAGTGTATAAAGTTTACTGGGTTATGGATTATAAATCAGTGAAGAAAAAAAAGTTTCTGCTACTGTTGATCGGTGGCATCATTTGTTGCTATTGCTACTGCTGTTACTGTTGCCATTGTTGTTTTTGGTTAACGTTTATTCAGTCATTTCTTTACTGATGATGTTGCTCGTATGTATTTGTTTGTTTACATGTTTGTCTGTTTGTTTGCTTGGTTGTTGGTTATTGTCTGTTGACTGTTTCTGAGTGCTGTTATTTATTTTTCTATGGGGATTGTTTTTTTTATTTTGTTTTCAGTTTCAGTTCACAATCTGTTTTGGTTCTGATCCTTTAAGTGAAACAAAAGGTTGCCAATGTTAAATAATTTAATTTCTTTTTTTCATTTCATTTCTTTTCCTTTCTTTTCTTTTTTGAGTTATTCATTAAAAAGGAAAACAGAGCAATGCTAGTATAGTATATGAACGAGTGTGTGTGCGTGTGTGTTTGGTTGTATGGATGTCATTAAAAAGAAAACCCCTCTTAGGGATTGTTAATTGCAGGGACTAATTATAAATCATGTTTTGGGTTGTTGTGTTCTAAAGAAGCAAAACGAAAAACAGGAATGTTTTATTGTCCGTCCTCTGTTGGTGTTTAAAGTTTCTTTATGATAATTTTACTGTGGAAAATGGAAAAGTTTTTCAAAATTAAATGACTAAAAATGTACTTTATTTGAGGTTTAATTTACAATTTTTATTATTGCTAATGATAATGCTGTAGAAAAATATATGAACTAAGAGAGGTAGTTATGTAGGTAGTTTGGAGTGGTAGCTTCGACACCAAAAGCACACATTTAAAGGGCGACTACCCCACGCTGGAAAACCAGTCCGAAAGTTTGATAAACAAAGCTATATCCTTGACATCATTGGATGATAGCTCCGTCAAGCTGACAAGGATTAGAGAGCCAAATAACCTATATCTCCACCTCGCAAGAGATGGGCATTGACAAAGAAAGTGGATAAAAGTCTCCTCTTCCTCAGCTGATCTGCACCCACGGCAGAAGTCGTTAGATGGGAGCGGCATTCTTTCCGCTTGTCTTCCCATTACATAATGACCTGTAAGAATGGCCACTGTGATCGAGATGACGTTACGAGAAAGTCCAAGTAACTGGTTGGGGCGCCTTCTATCCACCGAGGGCCAAGTGAACCTAGCGGTGGAGCAGGATTCCTCATTGACCCAGGATAGGTTAGCGTCTCGAAAGAATTTCCGCGCGACGGCCAGCTTAACCGAGATAAGTGGCATCTCCAAGTCGATTGAAGAGGATTCCGAAAGTAGTGCATCAGCCCTGGCGAGCTCGTCGGCTCCCCAGTTTCCTGTATTGTATGCTAGGAGCATAAATTTTATGTCAGATTACGTTATATTAAAAGGGAAGCTTGCTATGCCAAACCTTGAAGAACGTACGTACGTACAGTGGTTTAGAAGATGATGAAGATGTTATAGATTTATCCTTGTGATGTGAAATAAGGCATGTCCCCCTAATGAGGCATGAGTTTTAGGAATATTCACTAGCAGTGCGGTATCCTCCTATTATAAACTCTACTTTAAAAATTTATTACTTATTTAATTGGCCATAACAACCCGGATGCGGAAATCATCGCCAACTCGCACTGGACCGAAGATCTTACGTAGGACTTTTCTCTCGAATACTCTCAAGGCTGCTGCATCAGTTCTTAATAGGGTCCATGCTTCTGCGCCATAAAGAAGCACAGGTAGGATGAGCTTTGTCTTACGAGAGAAGTCTCTGCTACTCAATTGCCTATTGAGACCATAGTAGCACCTGTTGGCAAGAGTAATCCTGCGCTTGATCTCCAGACTGGAATCATTTTCGGCGGTAAAGGCGGAGCCAAGATAAATGAAGTCCTTGACTGTATCAAAAGTATACTTATCGGCCGTAATTTGAGACTCAATACGCTGCACGGCTCTACTTGTCGATAACATATACTTTGTTTTGCCCTCATTTACTGCCAGACCCATCTTCTTAGACTCGCGTTCAATAGCACTAAAGGCAGCAGTGACATCTCGCTTGGTACGCCCTATGATGTCGATGTCGTCAGCGTACGCAAGCAACTGGACATTTTTTTGAAAAATAGTGCCATTGCGATGCACTCCCGCCTTTTGCAGAACACTCTCCATGATGAAGTTGAAGAGGTCGCATGATAAGGCATCGCCTTGTCTGAAACCTCGCACGGTATAAAAAGGTTCGGAGAGGTCCATTCCTACCTTGACGGAGCTGCAGGAATTGCTCAATGTCATTCTGCATAGTCTTATCAGCTTCGCAGGTATACCGAGCTCAGACATTGCGACAAAAACACGATCCCTTATGGGGCTATCGAAAGCAGCCTTATAATCGACAAAAAGATGGTGTGTGTCGACTTGATTTTCGTGGGTCTTCTCCAGGATTTGACGTAGTGTGAAGATCTGGTCGATGGTGGACTTGCCAGGTCTGAAGCCGCACTGATAAGGTCCAATCAGTGTTTTGACGAGTGGCTTCAGTCGTTCACACAATACGCCTGTAAGAACCTTATATGCGATAGGGAGAAGGCTTATACCCCTGTACTTGGCGCATATCGCAGGGTCTCCCTTTTTCAGGACAGGATAGAGGACACTGAAGTTCCAATCGTTGGGCATACTTTCCTCTAGCCATATTTTGTAGATGAGCTGGTGCATGCGCCATGATTAGAAGAATACAAAGGTCGGTTTGTACGTCTATTTGCTCTCAACAATCTTTTGGAAAAAACTGCAATGAAAAGTCTCTCAAAAATCTATCGTTCTGAGGCGACTTTAAACTGTAAACTCATGACGCCACCTATGGATAAAAATTAGCAGACACAACATGCTTGGTGTAAGAAACTAGTTCGTAATCCAGACTAAAGGGTTGTAATGACTTGTTAAGTTGAGCAAGAAAAACATACGACAATTATAACACTGTAACTGAGAATCAATACGAAATTTTCTCACACGTAATTTGCAATATTTAACAGCGAATTTCAAGTGTGTGTAAACCGTTGATCATGTAAATAAAAATGTAAAAAAATGAATGAAAGAATTAGAATTAGAAATGAATTGGAATGAAATGAAATACTAGGCATTGAATGAGATTGTATCCTTTAAGAACTTAAAGGATACTAAATTTTCTCTAAGATATTTCTGAGTAAATCAAGATAAACTACTATTACACACCATCTATTTATAAAGGGTGATTTTTTAAGAGCTATAGGAAAATTAACAAAAAAAAAAACACATAAAATTCAGAAAAATGCATGAAGTCTTTATTTGAATCGATAGTACGGTCCATATAATTTAATATTTGAAGATTATTTCATGCAAATGTTGACCGCGACTGCGCCTCAAATGGTCCATCCGCTTAGTCCAATTTTGGCATACTCTTTCCAACATTTCGGCCGGTATCTCACGAATAAATGCTTCAATGTTGTTTTACAATGCGCCAATTGAAGAGGGCTTGTCTGTATAGATATGAGCTTTAACATAGCCCCACAAAAAATAGTCTAAAGGCGTTAAATCGCACGATCTAGGCGGCCAAATGACCGGTCCCGAACGTGAAATAAAATGTTCACCGAACTCGCCTCTCAATAAGTCCATTGTTGCGCGTGCTGTGTGGCATGTGGAACCGTCTTGTTGAAACTACATGTCATGCAAGTCAAGCTCTTGCATTTTGGGCAAAAAAAATAGACGCTTCAGTGGGTCGATTAAACTGACCATAAAATGGAAGAAGCACGCGATGAACTTTCTTAACAGAGCACGCATTTTGATAATAAAATTCAATGATTTGCAAGCGTTGTTCGTTTGTAAGACGATTCATGGTTAAATTATAGACCAAACTGAAGATGTTTGACAGTGAAACAAAACACGAAACGTGCGTGTGAGCTGTTTAACCCATTGTTGCCAAAAAGATAATAGCTAAAAAATCACCCGATTTATGTAAACTTAATTGTAGCTCTTTTTTTTTTTGTTATAATACAATGTAATTAATAAATTTCCTTTTAATTATCCATAAACAAATATTCTCATAATCAAAAGAAAAATTCATTTCCGTGATAGAAATACAAATAAAATGAAAATGTTCACACAAACACACAAGCACACACAGAGAGAGAGAGAGAGAGAGAGAGACGTATAATTTTGCAATTATGAAAAGTCAAAACAGTCCGTCCCTACTAGCTTATAATTTATGTTTTATTAAATAAAATTCTTCTTATAATTGCATCAATTATTTACAACACAAAAAATTCCTAATAATGATACGGACAAGGATGATGATAATTCAGTTGTGTGTGTGTGTGTTGTATGTGTTGTATGTGTTGTTTATCAATACAAATTAACTGTTTTTATCACGTAATTAATTTGTCCATTTGTGTTTGGCTTTCTTCTCCGTTTTTTTTCTTGCTTCATTTCTCTTCTGCTATTAATTTCCTATTAAGGCCTACCATCTACTCAATGGAGAAAGTGGAGAAACAGGGGCAGAGATCTAATTTTATTTGATAATGAAAAAAAAGGTAGAAAAGTTTTAGGAGAGAGAGAGAGAGAGAGAGAGAAAAAACAAAATAAACAAAAATTAAAAGAAAATTATATCGACTGGTTGGACCTTCAGTGCTTATCATCATTATTATCGTCATTGCCACCATCATCATCACCATCATCATCGTTCGTTATTATTTGTGCAACAAATTTAATTACTTTCCTGGCACGTAATGCAATTAATTGAATTACAAATATTATTGCAATGCCATAACAAATCATCATTGAATTGCAGCAATTGCTTGATTATTGATTTATTTTTTTTGTTTTTGTTTTTGTTTTCATTCAGTTTCAGTTTCCTTTTCCGGTTTCTCATACTCTTTCTCTCTAACCTATGTATGAGTAAACACGTATGTGTGTAAGTGTGTTTGTGTTTGTAAATGATGATGATTTTATACACATTTTTGTCACTTTAATTTACTGAAACAAAATGATTGGGTTTCGTTTACTACGTGACCTCTGTAAAGAGCTCTGCATAGAATAGAATCGCAGCAACAACAAAAATAAAAAAAAAACGCTGGAGAATCTGAAAATAAATTGCCAACATTCACATGCTCATTTATAATGGCCTTGTTTATAATGTTTTTTTTTTTATTTCTAAACTATGGCTGATAAGGATAACGTTGTTGCTGTTGATGATGACTACGACTACGACAACGACAAGGATAACGACAATGATGTTGATGATGACATCGATGATGAGTGCTGGGTTACTTACACCCAGACATTGTTAATGATTGCTTTGAGTAGGATTGTATATATCTAAATGTGTGTGTATGTGTGTGTGTGGCTTTGGCTAGAGTATGAAATACAAATCAATTTAACCATAAGTCATGTGAAAAATGTCTGTTGACATTTAGTCGAATGGCTTTTGTTTAGTTTTTCCATTTTAGTTGCCAGCATTACATTTGTTGTCACATTTAGCATTCACTGAATCCTGACAGAGGCCAATAGGAAATGATTTTAATTGTTTAATTGTACAATAAAATGGATTGAATTGATTTAGTCGAAAAGAATACTCATCATCTTTAGAGTTGACCATTTCAACTTCGAACAATTCCTCTTACATATTAACCCGCAAAGATTTTTAATCTAAATGATTCCGTACAGATCTTCATGGATGGTTTAAAACTTAATGGTGTTATGCATGGAAGCATCTTTTCAGAGTCGATATCTATAACTCACTTGATGGAGCTTTTGTAAAGGTTTAGTACACGCCCAGTATTTTATTTAGTGAGAAGGAAGCGTCTGATCTATTGATAATGGACTTTGGAAGAGTAAACGGCTTCATAAGAAGTTCTAAATCGTATCAGAACAGGACAAAAGAACATATGGAATATTAATCTGTCCCATACTCACGTCGCCAATCTATCCTGGCTCAATGAGGAGCCCTGCTCCACCGATAGGCTCACTTGGCCCTCGTTGGATAGAAGGCGCACCAGCCAGTTGCTTGGATTTGGTCGTAACCAGTGGTGTTGTCGAGCAGGAACGCTCCGGAACGTCGTTCCGGTACTTCCTTTTTGGACAGGAACGCGTTCCGGAACTAAAGATATTTTCTGATAACGAGAATTGGAAATGATTTTCGTTTCCTTCGCCGATCCTGGCGAAGGGCGAAAATTGGGGGAAATCTCCCTCCCCCCGTCGTCAAATTTGGGACATGAGACCGCACAGAGCGGCCGCCTACCCAGGATCGGCCCTGTCTATATAATTATATATACGCGTTCCGGTAAAAAAAAATTAGCACAACACCACTGGTCGTAACGTCATCTCGATCACAGTGGCCATGCTTACAGGTCATTGTGTTATGGGAAGACACGCGGAAAGAATCCAGCTCCCATCTCACGTCGCCAACCTATTCTGGGTCAATGAGGAATCCTGCTCCACCGCTAGGTTCACTTGGCCCTCGATGGATAGAAGGCGCAGCAACCAGTTACTTGGACTTTCTCGTAACGTCATCTCGATCACAGTGACCATGCTTACAGAATGCCGCTTCCATCTAACGACTTCTGCCGTGGGTGCAGATCAGCTGAGGAAGAGGAGAGTTTTACCCATTTTCTTTGTCAATACCCATCTCTTTGGCTCTCCAATCCTTGTCAGCTCGACGGAGCTATCATCCATTGATGTTAAGGATATAGCTTCGTTTATCAAACTTTCGGTCTGGTTTTCCAATGTGGGGTAGTCGTGCTTTAAATGAGCAGCCCTTGCGCTAACCAAATTCTTCTGCCTCCGTGGTTTGCAGGAATTTGGTCAGTACAGGGACTGTGTTCACCTGTGGCGTCACAACGGGCCGCTATGCGTGCTCAAGTGAGCTTTTAGTATCAAAGCTACCACTCCAACCTAATCCATACTTATGCGTGTCTATCCACAGGGCAATTTTATATATCGGGTTTTGTTTTGTTCATTATTCTTTAAAGATTTCCAATTAGTCTGTTCAAGAATAAAGTGTGCATGAAAGTATTTCAACACTCAGTTTATTTATCCCCTTAAACTTTACACACATCACCATTGATTCCTTTTATCCTTTTAAACATTTGGCACTTGCACTGTCTATCCTTTTGCCATATTAGCACTACAGATAAACACACATTCACACACACACACACATATATATATAGATATGCGTTTAAATTTGTGACAAAATATTGTGTTTAGCCGGGAGTCATGGCTAAAACTCATAATGAAAAATCTTCTGGGAGTTGCTACTGACAAACCATACAATCCTCATATTTAAGCTTTCCTAGTGGCATCTGGAGCATCGTATCTTGAGAGATTTTTGATTTTGTTAGTCAGTTTAACTTCCTTTCGCTTGATTTCTATCATTTTTATGATTTTTTTTTTTTTGGGTTTTTATCTATGAAATCTTTTTAGTTTTAGCAACAACTTGTGTTTGGGATTATGATTTTTGTTCACAATTTATTTCATAAGTTTTTGATAAAAATGGAAGCATAAAGGATAAGGACAACAAAAAAAAAAAAAAAAAAAAAAATAAAGAATGTGAATGATTTAAAAAAAAAAGGGAAGAAAACGGATATAAATTCCTGTGTAACATGTGTTGATAAAATATCTCACATTTATTTTATTATTATGCTACAATGGACATAAATTTTGTTTCATTCGTTTCATTGGAGGAGAAGTTATTTGTCTTAAACTTTAAGGTAAACTCACGTAGTTGGCAAATAGTCAGGTTCAAATGCTCAAATGTTCAAATATTAGTCTATGGACACGTTTGTTCGGGTGTATAAATAATCTTTGTTTTTTGTTTTTGGATTTTTCTTTCTGCTAAAGTGCACATTATTATTGAGATTGAAAATTATTGTAGAAATCGTTTTTAAATTATTTCAAGTGAAATTATTCGAAAATCAATTGTTTTCAAGAAACGTTTCAAGGAAATCAAACATTTTTATTTGGAATAGAATTATTTATCGCCGTATTCCAGTAGGTAGAGTGTTGGCTTATTAGACGTGAGGCCACGATCCAAACCCCTGGTCAGACATACATACATAATTGGTCATTACAACCCTTCAGTCAGGATTATTGACCTAGTTTCTCACACCACTTATGTTGTGTGTGTTCATTTTATACATGAGTGGCGTTACATGAGTACAGTTTAAAGTCGACTCCGAACGACAGATGTTTTGAGAAACTTTTCATGGCAATTTTATTTACTCTCAGAGTTTTTGCCAGAAATCTGCTGAGAGGTAATCGCCGAAGAAATACTTTTTGTATTTTGTTTTGATGTCTGGCCTGGGGCTCGAACCCTGGCTTTACGTCTAATAAGCCAACACACTACCTACTAGACTACGGCGACTTCAAGACATCAAAACGAAATATGAAAAAAATATTTCTTTGGTGACTTCCGCTCAGCAGATTTCTGGCAAAACCTCTGAGAGTAATTGAAATTGCCATGAAAAGTTTCTGAATAAAATCTGTCGTTCGGAGTCGCCTTTAAACTGTAGATCCCACCACTCATAGATGAAATGAAGACGGACAATATTGTTACGAAAATGAAAAAATACTGGTGTTTTGCTTTTACAACGCTTAACATTAAAGTTATAAACAAAAGCTACAAAAACAAAACAATGCAGTAAACAAACCTGTTTACAAATTATCGTACTGCTTAATGTAACAACAAACACCACCATACAAAAAAAAAAAAAATAGTAAACAAGTAAACAAAAATATACAAACAACACTACAAGAATAAAGGTAAACAAAGATGTTTACATTTATAAAGATTTCGAGAAGGCGAAGTCATGAACATTCGCCTTCAAAAACATTTATCAGACTGTTTACTCTGCCATATAAAAGGCAAGGCAAAGCAGGCGACTCAGTTAGTGAAGTTCAGCCAGTTTTGTGTGTTTGAAGAGAGTAATGGTGGTTTGAAGATCTCCGTTACAAAGATCTGTCGTATAATTGCCTAGTAATTGTTATTGTTTGTGCAAAGGGTATAAACAGAGAAATAACAAAGAAAAGCAATTGTTGTTGTTTACATCAAGTTGTGAACAGTGGCGCACAGAATTGTGAGAATAATAATGAATTTTAATTAAAACTGTACATAAATTTATTTTTATTTCATTTGCAATCTACGAGCTCATATTTTAAACGTTTTTAAAAGCTAAAAACCAAACAATATAGATGATCGACTGCGAAGAGGGTTTGCCGAATGAAATATTTTTAACATTTCTGGTTTACAAAATTTCAGAGCTGAGATTTGAATTTTCAGGATCTCATCTAGTGAGCCAAGTTACTACTCACTAGAATACAGTGTCTACAAAAATTTCAAATATTCTATTTAGAGATAATTTCCAATCATTTTTTCAGTTTGAAAGCCAGCTAAACTTCTATTAAAATGTATATTGCGCAATCTAAAGGGAGAATAAGGAAGGCGAATAATGACAGATCGAGTGAGAACTGGACTCACTAAGTAGAGACAATTTGTGATGGTCCAATACGCTTCAGTAGGACTTACAATTCGTGTTGAAGTTGTCTGTCGCCAAAAAAAAAGGTTAAAGGAGCCCAAAAAAGTTCTGGGCCTCTACAGAGGTTTCTGTGAATGGATTTTTTTTTTTTTGGATGGTCTGAGAATGCTATTCTTTACGCACTAACCCTGGGGCTCCGTCCGGCCTGTGGGACCCATCACCAAGTAGGTCCCTTAGCCCTGGAGTATCGGGCTCACCTTACGGCACTACCGACTAAACTCATATCCATCCTTAGTGGCGTGGTGAACCATCCCGGCACCGCCTTGAGAAGCATTACTTCGGGATGGCGCCACTACATCAGGTCCCTTGGAGGGACTCTTCTTTTGGCTCTACGGAGCAGGAGCCTGGAACTCTGTGAATGGATTGCCAGAGCAAAACTTAATAATAATCAAGCGAAGCGCAGCTTCACCTTCTGCCAAGCATTACTAACAAAATTTTATTAATTTTTTTCTTTTAATTCTCTGCTATATTTATAAGGATTTTTGAAAGAAGTGCTTTCAATATTTTATAAGAAAGATGATCGTAAGTTATTGTTTCGATGTCTTAAATTTGCTGGTAACAATTTCACGTTTGAAAATTTAAGCTACATTTTGTTCACATGAATAGACAGAAGAGAAGACAATCTACATTGTTTTCACACCATTGCCTATGTAAGCCTTTAATTAAACCTTCAAATACAAAACGGAAAATCATTGTAAATTTCCAACTATTTGTTCAAAAAAGAAGAAAAAAAAAAAAACTCTGCCATTTAATAATAACGAATCACGAAATACAGGGTATACACCCCTTCCCCCCCCAAAAAAAAAAAAAAAAAAAAAAAATAGATACACAGATAACGATACAGACACTTAATCTCGCACAAAAGCATGCCAGGGATATTTACAAATGATGATTTGACTAAAAATAGGCAATACTGGGAAAGCTTTTCAATGAGAGAGAGAGGGAGAAACAGCAACATTTCTACAACACTAACATACGTACACTTTAAATAACAATCATGACTATTGGTATCACGTTTTTATGGGAAAACAAAAACTAAAACAAAAAATACACCAAAAAAATAATGTTTCTTTCGCCTGAAAGTAGGCAAACATTTTTTTGTGTGTTTGTGTGACTAGAAAACCTGCAAGTATGCTAATGATTGTTTTTTTTTAGTTTCTCGGGTTTTCTTCCTGAAAATCTCTCTCTCTCTTTCTCTCTGAGAGGCATACAACGTTAGTTTGTGTATGTGTGGGTATTATGATGAGTTGGCAATTTCTTTTTTCAGTGTGTGTGTGTGTGTGTGTGTGTGTAAAAAAGAATTGGTTTTTTGCATTCAACTCTTCTCCGAATAATAAGTATTTTATCCTGCCGAGCAATAAGCAGAAATAAAGAAAACGTTTGTGGAATCGAACAAAAAAAAAAAATGAAACGAAAATGAAGTTGCCAAAGAATGAAAGCAGAGTGAGCAGAATGAGAAAAATTAAAAATTACAGAGAAAAGTCGAATGAAAAAATGAACTCTGTACGTATGGGCTACTATTACAGCTAAAGAAACGTATTTTGTTGGCTAAATTGTACTGACACAATAGGCTTAAAGATTTTCTTCTAAATATTGTATGCAGTTCCCTTACACATACACACACACACACACATACTTATACTGCCTATAGTCATTACACAGCAAAGAGTATAAAGAAGCATAAGAATCCTGTTCTGTTTCAAAAAAAGCAGAAGAAGAAAGTAGGAGAAAAAAACTTGTATTTATCCTTATGGTTGAATTTCTTTTTTTTTGGATTTCTTTTATACACTTTTTCTTTCATACTCTATTAAAAATTCATAAACGTTTCTGGTTGTTGTTTTTCTTTTCTTTTCCTTTCTTTTTTTTCCTTCGATTTGCTACTTCTTTTGTTCTGTTGCTGTTGCTGTTGCCTTTAACGGCCTTTGTAAGTGAGGGAAACGTTTATTTTACAGTTCGGTTTACAATATGGTAAAAGCAATTTCCTGACTCATTGCACACGCAATATTGGAAGAAAGTACACATACATACACACATACATACATATATAGAGACACATCCTTAAAAAATCATACAAAAACATTTTAAATTTACATATAAACGAAGCGTGGGAACACGAAGCCTATAAGTAAATACACACTGGGCCGGAAAGAGGAACGATTGTCAGATTAAAAGAAAAGGTGGAACGCTGGCCGCAGAAGAGTAACAAATTCACACCAAGACTTAAAATCTTGTGTTGTCAAATATTACAACGCTTCTTCACCTCTTTCCCTAAACTACGTACATAATTGGTCATTACAACCCTTCAGTCAGGATTACGACCTAGCTTCCCACACCACTTATGTTGTGTGCGTTAATTTTATACATGAGTGGCGGGACCTACAGTTTAAAGTCGACTCCGAACGACAGTTTTTTGAGAAGCTTTTCATGGCAATTTTATTTGCTCTCAGAGTTTTTGCCAGAAATCTGCTGAGAGGAAGTCGCCGAAGAAATATTTTCATATTTTCGTTTTAATGTCTGACCTGGGATTCGAAATCGGGCCTTCAGTCTAATAAGCCAACACACTACCTACTAGACTACGGCGACTTTCCTTAAACTGCTGTTTCTAATATTTGCACAATAAGATCGCACATTGAGATTGAAAGTCGGCGTTATCTAGTAGGTAGTGTCTTGGCTAGGGTTGGCAATCCCGCTCTATATTTTCAATCCCGGGATTTCGGGATTTCATTTACCTAGTCCCGGGATCCCGGGATTTATCCCGGGATTTTAAAATATTTGTTCTTGAAAGATATTAACATATTATTTCAATAAAATTAATAACATGACACATCCAAAAATAGGTTTATAAGAAAGAATTTATTAAATTATAAGAAAATTAATTTTATTTTTAATTTTACACATTTTTAAATTAATTATAAAGAGTTATGTAATTGTTTTTATAGATATATACTCTTTTCTTGTTCAAGTGCGATATGTTATTATTTTTTATTATTTTTAAAATACGTTTTGAGGAAGCACAGAGCATCCAAAGTTTCATCGCTCAAACGACTTTTTATTTTAGTTGCGAAAAATCCAGCTGCAGAAAAAGCACGTTCAGACTATACACTGGCTGGCTTAATAGTCATTAAAAAATCGTATGCTCTTTGCAAAAAGTCACCACGTGTTCCTCCATTTTCAAACAAGAGCATTTCTCTCTGAATTTTTACAGACAATCTCACATCGAATTGCTATCTTCGGTAAATGTGCTTTTTTTATAGCTTCATTGAGCTCGTCTGAAATATTTAAAGGTTCTTCAAGAGAACAAGAAAGAGATTCAGATGGAAGCTCAGAAGAATCTGAAACAATTTTGAAAGGTGCCTTATCTGAAGTTACACCTTCTGATTCAGAAGCTATTAGAAGTGATGTATGTAGCTGGACTTGAAGCATTTAGTCTTTCGAGTAACGCAACTATTAATTTGCGACATTTTATGGAAGAAGGAACCGTTACGAACTCTGTTTCGGATACGGACTGAACATTTGTTCTACCATTGTGCAGATACTGAAGTATCCCACTGATATCTGTTCTCCTTTGTTGCATGCGAAGGATGAGGTCTGAATGTAGTTTTTGACTTATAACATTGTTAGCATCTTTAAGTTTTTTTTAAACATAAAAGTTATGGCAACATCGGCTGTGAACAGATTAGCATCCCGACGGCAAAGGGCGTCAACTGTTGCTTTAACTGGGACAAGAGCACTAATGATTGCGGATACCATATTAATCTCATCTTTGGATAAAGCAAAATATTCACCTTCAGGTGGACCTATGTCTATTAATGCCTTTTGTACACAATTTCTTAATAAATAAAGACGTTCCAGCATTAACAAAAGGCTGCTCGACTTAGTTTTACAGTCTTTTATTAGAGTTAGTTGCTTTCCAAATTCAGCCGTAACATAGTTTTGCAAGACATCGTTTTTTGTTGGCGAAGTTTTGTTTCTAATTTCAGAGCGGTTAATACATTGAAACAACAGATTAAAATTCCTGGAAATTCGAATTAGAAAGTGTTCTAATATACAATTTTTTTCATTGCGGCTTAAAAAGTCAAATCCCGGGATTAAGTGCTCAATCCCGGGATTTCGGAATTGTTAAAAACTCCGGGATCCCGGGATTTCGGGACCCCGGGATCCCGGGATTCCCAACACTAGTCTTGGCTTATTAGACGTTCAAACCCCAAGTCAGACATAAAAACGAAAATATGAAGAAAATATTTCTTCGGCGATTTTTTCTCTCAACACATTTCTGGCAAAAACTCTGAGAATTAAATAAAATTGCCATGGAAAAGTTTCTCAAAAAATCTGTCTTTCGGAGTCCACTTTAAACTGTAGGTCCCGTCACTCATGTATGAAATTAACACTCAACATAAATGGTGTGAGAAGCTAGGTCGTAATTATAACTTAAGGATTGTAATGACCAATTATGTATGTGTGATCGGACGAAAAGAAAAGCAAGTACGTTTCGCAAATATTATGCCTTTACCAGAAATCAGCAATGAGTATTCAAAAAGATGAGTAAAATCAAATCATACTCATAATTTCTGATACTTCTACGCATTCATACTTATTTTAATATCATGGAACCTCTATTCATATTAAAAGCTTGAAGTACTTATCATATTCATACTTAATAAGACGTATGATGTCTGTATGATTCTACTCTCCTTAACTCAACGAAGCATAAAATACGTATGAATCGCATACGAACATTAAAATACTAACTTGAAGGTTGCGTGTTTGCCCTGCTTGCTGGTCTGTCTTTTTTGCTTACGTGTCTTTTTTCTTTTTTTTGTAAATGCAACAACAACTAAGACTGTAAATTTCGATGAATGATTTGTGGTCGCCGTGGTCTAGTAGGTAGTGTGCTGGCTTATTAGACGTAAATGCCAGGGTTCGAGTCCCAGGCCAGACATCAAAAAATAAAAAAAAAAAACAAAAAGTAATTTTTCGGCGATTTCTTCTCAGTTTCTCAAAAAATCTGTCGTTCGGAGTCGACTTTAAACTGTAGGTCCCGCCACTTATGTATAAAATTAACACACACAACATAAGTGGTGTGAGAAACTGCGGGCTTCTTGGGGACGATTGCCTGTAGACTGTCTAATGGTGAAGGTATAGCACTGGCCATTTTATAGTCGCCTAGCAGCAACTCGTTTCCTTGCCTTCGCATCTTCCCCCTTTCCACCTAAAAAACCTGCACAATGCACTGCATGAGTAGGGGCCATCCCCTGAGTGCTGGTTTCATAAAAAAAAAAAAAAAAAAAAAGACACTCGAATCATTAATAATTATTATAAGCATTTTTCTAACGTTCTAAAGTGAATCTAAATGAGTAGGCTTAAGAATCAAACATATTTCGAATGGTATGAGTTTGATGTCCATGTTGTACGCATACTCATTGCAACAACGTTAAAACCAACGTTGTAGTGAGTATGAATGAATCAGAGTGTGTAGTTAAATTTCATTATTGTTGACTCACTTATATTCAAAATTTCATGAGTTCTTATGAGTAGCGAAAGAACGATTCATTGCTGATCTCTGGTCTTCATCGACCCATAGTGCCTCTATAAACCCGCTGTGCTATAAATGAATATTTGTAAGTGAATATGCTGGTACTGTAGTACGTTACGCACAATGAAATGAAAAATTATTACTGATGCTGCCTTCCACTGTTTCGTTCTATTTTTGTTCACTTCTTTTTTCCCTTTTAAACCATAACATTGACTGTTATACGGGCGGTGAGAGGGTCGGAGTAAGTGAAAATGAATAAAAAAATGGTAAGAAACGAAAGAAATAATCTCAGTTATTGCTTTTCCATCGAATTCTAAGCGTAAATGTTTATGCTGGCAATGCCTGCCTGCCTTGACTGCCTGCCAGCCCGCCTGCTGTGCTACATATCAGTTGGTAAGAGATGAGATGCTATTAAGGGGTTAAGAGTGAATAATGATTCTATTCTACACTAATCCGCACGCACATGCATAAGTTGAGTGTTTTTTGGTTTTTTCTTCCTTTGTTGTTGTTTTGTTTGTTTGCAAATGCTTATTGGTTTGTTGTTGTTATTCTTTGTTTTTATTGTTAAATACTTTGCATGACCACTAGGCGTATGTGCATAACAGTAAATGAAGCATACTTTTAGGCTTATGGTTTATGTTGTGGCTTTAAAACTGATGAAAAACAAAACAGAATCGTTATAGAGTAAACGGATTTTTTTTTATTGTTGCTTTATTTTAACTGTAAAAGAGAAGAAGAGAAAATGCTTCTGAAAGTACTCAAGTTGTTATTAAACTAATTAATATTTAATCGATAACTGCATTGATAAGAACACGTATTAGCCTAGTTTTATTAATTAAATGCAGCGTGCAGCAAAGTTTGTTTTTTGTAAAGTTGTAGAGGCTACAGCATGTGTGCCAAGAAAAACTTTTTTAAAATATTTACTAATAGTAAGGGGAAATTATTAAATCATATTTAAGCCAATCACTTTAAGATATTTTAAGTTTGACTATAAGATTGATTGTGTGCATTGAATTTAGCAGATTGTTTGATGATTACCACTTTCATTTTGGACTGAATTTGATGATTTGGACGCCAACGATAAGTGATTTCATTGAACGACGCTAAGTACCATACAACTCATGCCGCGAGCGTTTTAATAATGTAAACTGGCCACCGAAAGCGAGCAGTTTAACCCATTAGACTTTTTCTTGTGGGGTTCTTTTTATGTTGCAGGTGTATGTGAATAAGCCACAAACCACAGAGGTCCTCAAAGCCACTATAACCTATGCCATCGTTCAAATTCTGGCATGATTTATGCGCCAGAGTTCTAGAAAATTTAACATTTCGGATGTGTTCTCTTCAGGGAGCCGTGGCGATGTTATATTCCGCCCATAATGGCATCATCATTGCCGTAGTCTAGGAGATAGTGTATTGGCTTTTTAGACTAGAATCCGTTGCTCAATCTCTAGCTTAGACACCTCGAAGGAAACTGAAATATGAAGGAAAATATTTCTTCGACGGCTTCCTCTCAACTGATTTCTGACAAAAGCTCTGAGATAAAAAGGAGTCTTCTTTAAACTGTTGGTCCTTATGGTACTTATGAGTAAAATTAACACATTTAACATGGGATGTGTGAGAAGCTAGGTCGTAGTTCTGACTGAAGGGTAGCAATGACCAATTGAGTAACATAGTAATGGCATTAGTAGGGCTTCCAAGGAAATAAATTTTAAGATTGGGAGCGCCTCGTGAAAGTTTCGATATAACAGTGTAGGAGTTTCATTCATAATACTTGTAAAAATACATGCCAAACTGTTTCTGAATAATTATTAAAATCCCCCCCCCAAAAAAAACAGTACCCTCTTAACACTCTTTAAAAAGGTTAATAGAGTACTGCTGGTGAATAAGTGTAATTGAATAAAATCTCTTGACAGCTTTTCTACTTTTTCAATTACAAGTGAATTGAATTTGCTTTGATGTAGCCGGAAGAATATCTTCACATTTAAAATCATTAACATTTATTTGTGGTCTCTTAATAATCATAACACCAGCATAAGAATCACCTTTTGCAATTACCTTCACTGACCACCTTTGCAGCAACCAACCATTCATTCATTGCCTTCAGAGTGTAGTGGGGCTTTAAATGGAAGAAATATTTTTAAAAACCGACGATAAAGATCATGATGCGATAATATTCCATGCCATGGCATTCCATTTCAACTGTACAGTTACAGTTTTTACAGTTACAGAATACAGCACAAGTATTCAAAAATTTAAAGCGTCCAAATGTACGTACAACATTTAAGTTTGTATGTTCGTTCAGTTGTCCTGTCCATTTGAAAGCACTCATTCATTCATTCATTCAGTCATTCATTCAGTTATTCTAGAGGAAGTCCATATTTTTTTTTTGCATGAGCGTCGTCTGTTAGTCTGTATCCTGTTCTTCTATTTGTCTGTCTGTCTGTCTGTCTGTTCAACTGAATATTTTCATTAATATAAACGTCCCCAAAGGCAAATTTGTTGAATGTCATTATTTTATGATGTTGGTGATGTCGTTTGCTTGTAGCTGTCATTGCCAATACTTCTACTTGTTGGTTGTTGGCAACCATAGCAGCAATAGCAACAGCAACAGCAGCTCCAGCAGCAGCAGCACTAACAGCCATAGCATATGTTTGTTTGGTCCATTGGTACGGCATAAACAAAAAAACGTTCTTTAAAGGCAACAACGTCTGGTCTCTTATTGACACTGGCTAAGGCTTTTGGGTAAATATACTTGCAACACCTTTTTACCTTGTCTTTTATGCTTTTGTTTTTTTCCTACTTGTTAATGTTGTTGTTGCTGTTGTTGTTGTATTTCTAAATGTAATTTTGTTGTTACTTACACTCTTCTTCTGTAAATATGTATGCATGGGTGTATGGAACCTTGTCTCAATGGTATCATTATAAACATACAAATGGCATCCTTCCTATTACACATGTATTTGTGTTGTGTTGTTGTTTTTACATCATTTTTTTTTTTCTTTTGGTGGAAATTGAATATTCAAACCATTTACAGGTGTTTGCTGTGTCCTTTTAAAAACTCAAACTCAACACAAACAAGCAAACAAATTTCCCACACACATATACACACACACGCACACAAAAAAAGACAGTGTTCGGCAAGAAAATGTAGAAAACAAAAAAGAGTGTCAACGAGAGAGAGAGAGAGAGCGAACTGTAAAACAAATAAACATAAATTTGCGTCTGGGGAGCGATGACTACCAATGATGACGACGCTAACGATGAGTACGATGACGATTACGTTAGACAAACAACGATTACAATGTATTCGTTTTTGTTGTGTTGTTGTTGTTGTTCGAATTTCTTCTTAATATGGTTTCTGGTAACTAAGAAACAATCAAAAAGCCATTACAGCTGTACACATACAAGCGGTGGCAGCCCGAAAGGTTAAATCGTTATTTCGGCAAATTGAAAGGGGTTTAAATGCTTATTTGTAACGCTTAAAAAGGGACATTTAGTATTAATGTGTTGGTATTAGTATGAGTGTGTATGTGTGTATGTGTGTATGTGTGTTCTTGTGCTTCTTATAAATCTTTATGTGAAAACAATTATTATTTACTTTTCTCCTGTACACGTGTCATATGCTTAGTTGCGAGTGTCTAACGTTAACACACTTCAACAACAACCATATTGCCAGTGCGGGTTTTTGAATGAGAGAACCCGGCCAATAACAACGAAGGTTAAAATGTTAAATTGATTGAATTAATTTACTTTTAATAAGAAACAAGTACTACGTATGTATTGTTACAAGAATTAATTTATTTACCATTTCTCTAGAGTATAACAAGAAAAAGGATTGACTTTAGAAATAAGAAAGAGGAGAAATTTAAAGGAATTAGGAAACGTAATGAAATGTTGTGTTGTTGACGAGGGCCTAATTAGGTTTGATTCTATTAATTTGGCGTGACATACGTTGTCTTATGAAAACGTGCCTTGTCATGGAAACATTTGTTTGAATTGTCCAGCACTTGGGAAACTAGGAAGAAGTTTTCCTTGGGCACCACGAGCTGATTAAGATAAAATTTTCTGGAAAATTTGTTTCTGAGTTCTTTATTGTGGCAATTGATTTCATCCTTCATTTGAAGATCTTTGTAGTTACAACAATATTTCAATATTTTTAAATCATTTTTCTCATAATTTTTCTTACTTTAACTTGAGGCAAGAATAACAAATGTATTGTTACGTTTTTACCTTCTAAAAACATTTAAAATATGAGCTCGTAGATTGCAAATAAAATAAAAATAAATTTCTGTTTAGTTTTAATTATAATTCTTTATTATTCGCACAATTCTGTGTGCCACTGTTCACAACTTGGTGTAACAATAGCAATTACTTTGTTTGCTATTCCTCTATTTACACCCTTTGCATAAATTATAACAATTACTAGACAATTGTTCGACAGATATTTGTAAGGGAGATCTTCAAACCACTATTATTCTCTTTGTTTGCTATTCCTCTGTTTACACCCTTTGCATAAATTATAACAATTACTAGACAATTGTTCAACAGATCGTTGTAACGGAGATCTTCAAACCACGATTATTATCTTCAAACGCACCGCGTATTCACACAAGACTGACTGAACTTTTACTAACCCAGTTGCCTGCTTTACCTTGCCTTTTATATGGCAACGTCAACAGTCTAATGAATGTTCTTGGAGGCGAATGTTTGTAGCTTAGCCTTCTAGAGATTTCTATAAATGTAAACATCGTTGTTAACATTTAATATTGTAGTGTTGTTTGTGTTTTTTTTTTTATTTTTGTTTACTTGTTTATAATTTTTTTTATGCTGGTGTTTGTTGTTATATTAAGCAGTACGATAATTTGTAAACAGGTTTGTTTACTGCATTGTTGTGCATTGTCTTCTCGAGATCTTTATAAATGTAAACATCGTTGTTTACGTTCATTATTGTTGTTTGTGTATTTTGTTTAAATTTATTCTTGTAGTGTTTGTTGTTGTATTTTTGTTTACTGGTATTATGCAGTGAGATAATTTGTAAACAAGTTCATTGTTTTTGTTTTTGTAGCTTTTGTTTATAATTTTAATGTTAAACGATGTAAAAGCAAAACACCAGTATCTAGATTTTTCCATTTTCGTAACAATATTGTTATTTGACAGTATCACTGAAGAAACCTATGGAGATTGCAGCAATTGCAACAAAGTTCCTAAAATTTTCTTTTACTCTAGGAATCCAAAGGATTCCAACAACCAATCAAGGAGAAAACAGAACAGGAATATTGAAAATTGAAAAAATATTTGTAAATTTCTCCGTTTCTTCTCTGTTCGTAAACTTCATTTCTTAATTGTGCAACAGGATTAAGTCTGTTAATCGTTTTACTGCAGAAATGTTACGGGGAATAATTTTCATTTTCATTCTCTCCTTTTTTCTTTTGTGTTTTCTTTTTTCCTCTTTTTTTTTGTAGTTTCTGTGATGAGACCTTCTTCTTTTTTGATAGTTCTAGTCGTTTGACACCATAACTGCATGCTATTGCTGGTGGGTGCTATTGCTGGCTGTTGTTGTTTTCCTTCCTTCATCTCATGGTTGCCATAACGCAACCGTTTACAATATCCTGTTGTTTTTAGCATGTTTTTTTCTCTGCTATGCTTTGCTCTGCTTTCTTTCTTTCTCGCTCTCTTCAATACACATTTTAATTGCATTTGTAATTCATTTCTATGCAATTATGAAGAAAAAAAAATATTTCTTTCCCAGCAATAGATGGCGACAATAATGCAAAAGGAGCGGGTAAACGAAAGTTTTTGTTTTTTTTTTTTAGAGGAAATTGAAATACAAAGACAAAAAAAAGTACAAAAAAGCACAAAAAGGAAAACGAAATAGAGTGAAATATATGCATATAAACTGGGAAATACTAGTTCTACTACTCTAGTCATTTTATAGTTAAAATATGCTGGAAATAAAAAAAACGAGAAGAAAAAAATATTAATTTTCTAACCCGAAAGGTATTTTCTGGAATTATTTTTTGCCTTCTGCCACGTTTGAGTCCGTTTTTCCTTTGAAATTGTGTTGTAAAAGAAAGGAAGAGGGGCAAAGGAAATGAAATTTGTTTTGTTTTTCACCATTTCCATCAGCTACATAAAGTTTATAAAGCAATTAGTATCAGCTCGTTATTAAAGCGACAATAACAACAACAACAACGCAACAATAACAAGAATATTAAAAAGAAAAAAAAAAAAACAAGAAACAGAAAACAAAAAGGTTCCCAGAAAAGTACCATGGATTTTAATTGCGTAATAAGCAGAATTGAATTGATAAGAGGAAATAAAATAAAATAAAACTAAAGATTCATTTGCGAATGAATTCATATTCTTTTATAAATTAGAAGAAAAATAGAAATAATGCCAGAAGTATTTGTAGAAATAAAGCTGCTTCTATAACAGAGATATTGAAAGAGAAAGAAATCGCTAAGAAACACAAAAAAAAAAACCAAAGCAAATTAAAAAATACAACAGGATATTCTATTCTTAAGATTATAATACCCCTGGCAGTAGTTAATGCAATTAATCCGTTCAGAACATTGTAAAGTTACGAACACTTTATTTGTGTCTGCTTTAGCAAAGAGTTCTTGGCCGTTTTTTGTGACAATTTTTACGCACTGCGGTGAGAGTTAATAAAGATGAGAATTTATTTATTTATTTTTATTTTTATTTATTTATTTATTTAATTATATTGAATCTTGTTACGAAAATGAAGAATCCAGATACTGGTGTTTTGCTTTTACATCATTTAACAATAAAATTATAAACAAAAGCTACAAAAACAAAACAATACAGTAAACAAACCTGTTTACAAATTATCGCACTGCTTAATATAACAACAAACACCAACATAAAAAAATAGTAAACAAATAAATAAAAATACACTAGAGCCCCGACATGCGTCGTTAATGGTGCCCGGAGAATTGCGACGCAAATCGAAACGACGCAAATCGAATCAACTTTTTCTATACAAATGCATCGAAATTTAATTTAATGGGACCAAGAATTCAAACGAAAGCAAAATGAATGAATAATGAAAACATTTTTCATTATTTTATTTAGTTCAACAAATGTTTTTTAATTATTACTAAGAAATTACAAAACAATAAACAGAAGTTGCAAGAATTTTAAAATACAAAAAAAAAATTCTAAATATGTACCACAATACAAATACTAAAATGGTAGTACTCGATGCTGCAAGAAAAAAATTAAACGTATGTAGCGCCACAAATCGAAATTTAATCGACGCAAGTTGCGATTCAAACGACGCAAATCGAATCGACTCCAATCGGGGACGAAACGACGGAAATTTAATCAACGCGAATTGAAATTGCAACAACGCAAGCTGAGTTTTGTCAATTTTTAAAAAGCGACGCAAATCAAAACGACGCAAATCGGGTCGACGCAAGTCGGGGCTTTAGTGTACACAAACAACACTACAAGAATAAATGTAAACAAAATACATCAACAACACCACAAGAATAAACGTAAGCAATGATGTTTATATTTATAGAGATTTCGATAAGGCTAACTCATGAACAATCGCCTTCAAGAACATTCATACTTTGTTTTTATAAATGGCAAGGCAAAGCAGGCAAGTGAGTTAGTGAAGTTCAGTCAGTTTTGTGTGAAGACGTGGTGCGTTTGAAGAGAGTAAACGTGGTTTGAAGATCTCCGTTACAAAGATCTGTCGAATAATTGTCTAGTAATTGTTATTGTTTATGCAAAGGGTATAAACAGAGGAATAACAAAAAAAGGCAATTGTTGTTGTTTACATCAAGTTGTGAACAGTGGCACACAGAATTGTGCGAATAATAAAGAATTTTAATTAAAACTAA
Organism: Sarcophaga caerulescens; assembly: GCA_927399465.1. NCBI lineage: Eukaryota > Metazoa > Arthropoda > Insecta > Diptera > Sarcophagidae > Sarcophaga > Sarcophaga caerulescens. The sequence continues at coordinate 7,823,069 of OV656866.1, read as the reverse complement.
ACACAAATTTATTTTTATTTTATTTACAATCTACGAGCTTATATTTAATATTATTAAAGCAAAACACTAGTATCTAGATTTTTCCATTTTCGTAATAATATATATGTACTATGTAAATAGAACCTCGTCTAAAAGTTATGAACGGCATAAAATCCAAAGGTAAATGCCTTTTTAAAAACAAAATTATAAATAACTAATAAGATATAGTTATTTAAGGCTCATAATGTTTCATTAAAAAGTTTTTTATACTACTTCTGATTTGAATTTTAAATCATTTATTAAATCTGCATTGCGCCATGCAATCTACTTTTTTTTCGAATATTAATTTCAAAAACTTAAAATAACTTCTCCAAATCCATAAAAGTTTCTCTCGTAAAAATCCATCCCAAGGCAAACATTGAAAACAGTAAAGTTTTTTTTTTTGGAAAAAACTATCAAAATTTCTTATTGGCAAAAAAAAAGGAAAGAAAGAGTTTACGCATTGCCAATAAATGCAATGGAAAAACAAAACAATAGAAAAACATAAAAGAGACAATAAAATGGAAGCATACTAAAAAACAGAAACAAAGAAAAAAAAATTAAAAAAAAAAAAATTATTTCGGAAGAAAGAAAATAAAAATAAAATTAAGCCAAGCTCTTGCAGGAGATCGTTTTCACTCTTGAAATTCTTATTAAAAATCTAAGACTTTGATTGAAATATGTAGTCTGGATCAGAGATCAGCAATGAATCGTTTTTTTGCTACTCATAAGCACTCATAAAATTTTTAATATAAGTGAAATTCAACAATATTGAAATTTAACTATGTACTCTGAGTCATTCATTCATACTCACTACAACGTTGATTTATAAGTACAGGTTGCAATAAGTATGCGTACAACGTTGACATCAAACTCATACCATTCGATATATGTTTGATTCATAAGACTATTGATTTAGATTCACTTTAGAACTTTAGAAATATACTTATAATGCATTTATAAATAATTCCAAGGACTCAAATCATTCATTAAAATTTACAGTCTTAGTTGTTGTTGCATTTACAAAAAAAAAGAAAAAAGAACACATAATCAAAAAAGACAGGGCAGCAAGCAGATCGAACACACAACCTTTTAGTGAGTATTCTAGTGTTCGTACGCGATTCATAATTATTTTGTGCTTCGTGTATATGTTGATTGAGTTATGTAGAGTCGAAATCAACAACATCATATGTGTTGTTAAGTATGAATATGATGAGTATTTCAAACTTTGAATAAGAGTAGAGATTCCATGATATTAAAAGAAGTATGAATGCGTATAAGTATCAGAAATTATGAGTATCATTCGATTCAACTCTCTGATATACCTGCTAACATTCAGCCTGTATTAGCGGAAACTACGAGCATTTTTTTATTTAAATGTTTCCAAAAAAAAATTTCAACTTCCTGCCAATCGTTAGTTTAGGATATTATCCTGCTAAACAAAATGGTATTCGCATAGGAATAAATATAATATAGAAAAAAGAAAAGAAAGTGACAAACTTTACTTCTGTTGCTACTACTGAAACTTACATTACAGGCTAAAAAATTTTCGTCTCTTTTTGTTTTGCAATGAAAAACTTTTTGCATAATCTTTTGTTATCCTAAAATAGCTAAAAAAAACGCAACAACAATCCAAATATCTAGTAGATGAAATGTAAATTGCAACAGATACAAAACTTCTAGATAAAAAAGGATATAAAAAAAATATACAACTAAAGTGATATTATTCTTAACAAAAAAAAAAAGTTTTGCTACTTTTTCTTCAATTTTCGTTTTTTTTTGGTACATAAAACCACAAACTTCACAAAGTCAAATCGAGTAAGTTTTTGGCCAGTCAATATGGCAGCCAAACATTTTTACACAAAACCAAAAAAAAATTTTGATTATGTACTCCTCGTCTCTACTGTTACCTCACTTACTTACTGAATTGTTCATTACAACCCTTTAGTCAGGATTACGATCTAGTTTCTCACACCACCCATGTTGTGTGTGTTGATTTTATACATGAATGGTGGGACCTACATTTTAAAGTTAACTCCGTACGACTGATTTTTGAGAAACTTTTCATGGCAATTTTATTTACTCTCAGAGTTTTTGCCAGAAATCTGCTGAGAGGAAGTCGTTGAAGAAATGTTTTTTTTATATTTTCGTTTTGATGTCTGACCTGGAGTTTAAACCGTGGCCTTACGTCTAATAAGCCAACACACTACCTACTAGAATACTGTGACCATATTCATGTCGGAACTAAATGCATTTAACTTTGTGCAACCATTCGTTTTATATTTTTAATCTTGAAAACTTTATTTTATAACGGGTTATCCATTTCGTGGTTTCAAAAGTAAACGTAAATAAAACACATGTAAAATATTATTTTCATGATATTTCTTTTTTATTGTAAAGTTTGAACGTTGACATTATGTGTGAAACACTACATCATTTAAATGACCTCCACGCAAAGTGTTGCAAGCATTGATTCTTTTGAGGTAATTTTCGACCACTTTTTGACACATTTTGGGCGGTATCTCAACCATAACTTGACGAATGTTGGTTTTTAAGTGCTCAAGAGTTGAAGGTTTATCTGCATAAACACGGTCTTTCGCGTAGCCCCACAAAAAAAACGTCTAATGATGTCAAATCGCATGATCTTGGTGGCCAGTTGATATCGCCACGACGAGAAATTACGCGGCCAGGAAATGTCTCTTGCAATAAAGCCATATTCGCTCGAGTTGTGTGGCATGTGGCACCGTCTTGTTGATACCACATATTCTCAAAGTCGTATTCTTCAATAGCAGGCAAAAAAAAGTCGGTTATCATATGACCATAACGCTCCGAATTAACGGTGACAGTCGTTCCATCGTCGTTTTCGAAGAAGTAAGGTCCAATCACACCTTCGGATCAAAGAGCGCACCAAACAGTGACTTTTTCTGGATGTAATGGCCTCTCTTCAATTACTTGAGGATTCTCAGAACCGCAAATACGACAATTTTGTTTATTAACATACCCACCGAATGTGAAATGTGCTTCATCGCTAAAGAAAATTTTGTTCAATACGTGGCTATGGCAGAATCACCATTTTTGTAGTAGGTTTTGATAATTTTTATGCGTTGTGTGATAGTTAAGCGTTCCATTTTCGTCAATTTCAGACTTTCAATTGAAAAGAAAAAAATTGGTTTCACAACTTAGTTTGACAGATGTCGAATTCCAGTCCCATACTTTTGAAACCACGAAATGGATAGCCCTTTATTTTATATCAATACAAGGTCTTTAGAGTTTAAACTGAAATTCTTTCCTTTTTCTTGTCTTGTCTTGTCTACGGTACTTTTGGATGTTTCTCTCTACGTTTCCCTTTCCTTTCGACTCTTTATTTTTGCTTCTTTTTTGCATTTTTACTTTGACACTTTTGAAAAGCAAAACATGAAAAAGAATTTCCGTTGTATGTTGGCTGTTGGTTGTTGGTGGATTACTTGTTGTTTTGTTTTGTTTTTTTTTCTCTTGACACCCTACAGCTCTTCTGGAAGTTGTACTCTTAGTTAGATGAGTTGATGAGTTATTCAAGTTGCCTCGTTCATAAAATAAATTTTTATTTAACATATCTTATCTGTTTATTTATTTATTTGATTTCTTTTTTTAGTTTAATTATTATCGTAAAGCGTATCACAAACTTAAACTTGAGAGAATGTTTCATTAAAATCACTAGACATCGTGGTAGACTATGAAGCGCCAGTCGAAAGGAAAGAAAAAATAGGTATGTTCAGATATAGAATTCAATAGAGTGTTAAGTAGAAGATCTTAAAAGTATTGTTTTAGTCAATAAATATAAATTATTTTACACATTTATTCTTACAAGAATGGAGTCGCTTCCAATATTTAAAACGTTTTGGATCTCTTAACAACATTTTCAAATTTTTTTCCGCAGCAGAAAACTTCCGAACATATTCAAAATTTCTGATATATATTACAATACATTTATGAACATACAGTGAAATAAGTTTTCTAAGATTTTTTAGTCAACAGATGTCATTAATTTTGTGTATGTCAGCAGCATCTGTAAAACAAAGTGGATGTGTTAATAAATTCTTAAAAACGATTAGAAATTTTAAGTTTTTTGCGATTTAAAGACTTTTATACGATATTTAAGCAGGTAATCCCCTTCCAGGATCCACAGAAATATTTTTCAAATAGCCCTCTCACCTTTTATTCATTGTTTTTCTTGTGTTATGCTTGTAAACTTACATATTATTTTTTAGTTATTTTGGTGTCATCCGCTTAAGGCTGTTTGTGAAAATTGTTTTGATCGATTCTAGAAACTTTTTTGTCCTGGATTATGTTGTTACGCTGGGGATACCAAGTAAAGTAAAATAGAGTTTCAGAAAAAATATTTTCTTCTCGTTTTAATTCTTCTTTTTTCCCAAACTATCGACTTGAAATTTGCGATCAAAGATAAAATAACCGAAAATAAAAGAAATATTCTGCACGAGTTTAACACAACAAATCATAGAAATCCGGTAGAACTAAATGTGTTCACAGGAGACATAAAAGATAAACTAGAGTGCACCTAGAGAGTATCAAAAAAAGGCACTGATGTCAATAAAACAGCCTCTAGTGAAAGCATAAAAGACAGTTTATATGTGTTTTGGTGATAAAAAATATTTTGTCGTGCGTCATATTTAACTGCATTGTAATCAGTTGTAGTATTCAACTTTCACTTTCACAGTCAATGAAGTTAGGGGCGAAAAAAATTAATATTTTATTGAGGCTAATGACGCAATTTTGAAGTCGCCGTGGTTTTGTAGGTAGTGTGTTGGCTTATTAGACTGAAGGTCCGAGTTCGAATCCCAGGTCAGACATCAAAACGAAAATATTTCTTCGGCGACTTCCTCTCAGCAGATTTCTGGCAAAAACTCTGAGAGTAAATAAAATTGCCATGAAAAGCTTCTCAATAAAATTTGTCGTTCGGAGTCGACTTTAAACTATAGGTCCCGCCACTCATGTATAAAAATTAACACACACAACATGAGTAGTGTGAGAAGCTAGGACTGAAGGGTGGGGCCTTCTTGGGGACGATTGCTGTAGACTGTCTAATGGTGAAGGTATAGCACTGGATATTTTATAGTCACCTAGCAGCAAATCGTTTCCTTGCCATTCGCATCTTGAGATGTCCACAAGCACTACTCCCTCTCTTCCACCTTCGTATAACCCATTTTTCTAAAAACCTGCACAATGTACTGCATGAGTAGGGGCCATCCCCTGAGTGCTGGTTTCACAAAAAAAAAAAAAAAATATTAGAGAACATATTGTTGATCATGGTGATGGTGGAATAGATCAAGGTTTTCTGTATCTTAAAGAAATTGAAGATTTTCGGCATTGAAAGCATTGTCTTGAGAATGTGACTGTAGCAGAGCCAACCACAAATTAGTCATTCGGACTTGAAGTGTGAAATGTTTTTCAAAAATTTTAAAAAAGAAATCGAAATATCAAGTCAAGGTAAGATTTCACGTTAAATATTGTGGATAATTTTTAAAGAATTTTTTGAAATCAATTTTTGATTTCAGCGGGCATTGAAGAGAAAAGCTGAAGTATAAGTTTTTAAATAAGTTGAATTGGAATGTGTACGGTGCCAAGCAACCAATTGCTTGAAGATTAATTTCTTACAAAAGTAACTATTCTACATGAAATCTGAATATTTTATTAACTTTGCTTACTACTTATCATTGGCAATTGAAACTTGAAGTAATTTTCATATTCATATTTTTGATTGTCTTCCAAGTAGATATGTGGCGTCCGTCCTCGTTCGTGGATTATACCTTATGGCAATCCTTGTAATATCATCTTGTGATCTGAAAGTGTGCCCAATCCATTGCCATTTTTTGATTAGATTGCGTTCACAGTTTCAATTGAGAATTCTTCATAGACATTGATTTATAAATATAAATTGTCTCGATGAGTGTAGGTTCTTCAATTTTGTCTCTTCCACGAGAATGACATGGTAATCAAATCATAATCGTTAATGATGCCATTTAATTCCTAGACGCCACTTAGCAATTCTTTTGCTGGCCTCAATTAGGCCAGATTAAATGCTAAGTTCGCCAATTGAAAATTGATTAAATTTTTTTTGGTATATTTCTTGATCCCCAATAATACTAGAAATCCACCCAGAGTGTAAGAAAACAAAATTCATTTTAAACATTACATTTATACATTTTATTCAATTTTAAAATATCCTTTTCGCTTAACTCAAGACGTTGGCCAATTTGTACATTTTCTTTCAAAGGAACAATGGTATTCAATCCATTTTTAGAAAATGCTTTTTCACCATAATGCAATACACTGCCATAATCATATTCCACACCAAAATCCGTAATAACAGTTGAAGCGAATTTATTAAAGTTTGACTCTTTGCCATCTTCAATATTTTCTCTGACAATTTTAACATAATCATCACGATCCGTGGCACTGTGTTGATGATAGAAACCCAATGCATGTAGTATTTCATGCATTACAGTGCCTATTCTAAAGCAGCCTTTATTTACCTCATTGAGTTCTAAATTGAGGATTTGCATAGTGCCGATATAACCTACACTGGAGTGACAACCAGTGGTTGCTCCAGTGAATTTCACATATCCTGGGGTGTTATCAGCGACGGGCATGAAACGTATACAACTGACAGATTCAATATTTTTCATACCCTGGAGTATATGTAGAACATGGTCTACACCTACGTACATGCATAAATAATGGAAATTATTAGAAAAATTTCATTCAAATATCACAGTGGGTATTGAAACTCACCGAAAATAGCGTCCAATTTGTATCGCATAATCTTATTTGGCCATCTTTTGGCGGTATTGATTAAACCATTGCGTGTCAAACCGATATCCATATCACCCTCGAAAAATCCAGCAGTCAACTCAGGATCCTCCTCCACATATGCACTATCCGTAGGCATTGCATTGCAATGAGCCAAACATATTATGGCCAACAGAAGAATGTTTTTAAACAGTTTCATATTCGTGTATTTGCTTGAATGAATACTTGAGAACGTATAATGATTTCATTAAAATTTGTCTTCAATTTATAAGAAAAATTTCTGCTTAATTAGACGGTAAATCTCATCGCAATTTAGAAATGCAAGTCCTTGACCCCACATAACATTTTAAAAATCTTTTAATTACTTTATTAGCTAAAAAACCTAAAGCTTAGGGTATAAATTAAAATGCATTCGAGATAAGTTGCTGAAAATTTTATTCGGGCATTAGAAAAAGTGCAGCTATTGAGGCAAAAGCATTTAAGTTAACACAGTGCAGCGCATGGCTGTTGTGATTGTTAAATTTGAATGGAGAAAGCATTCACTTCATTCGAATATTTTTAAGTATTCAGTCAATCGAATACCTTAATTCTTAATTAAATTTATGAAAATTAAGCTGCATAACGTGAAAGCAAATCAAATAAAAAATAAAAAAACAATTCATTCTCATCAGTTGCTATATTTTATTGTCTTCAGAAAATAGTTTTTTTTATCTGGTTAGTACCAGTATTTTAAAAGATTTGAGAAAATCCCCTGCGAACTAAGGCGAAACAACAAAAGATTAAAAATACAAGTCAAGTGATTTGTTATCTAAGCAAAGTTCAAAAACGTTTACTCGTTTTGCTATGCAAATATTTGTTAGTTCTTTATGCAAACGTCATCAAAAGAAAAAATACGATAAACAAAATTTTTCATAATTTCATTCACGTTTTATTGAAGCGACAAACACAAAAATGATTTTTTACCAAATTTTTGGGTGTATAACTGAAACATTTTGAAAAATTTGAGCCAAAGTATTGGCTTTCATTATCCAAGACTATTACCAGCAGTACGAGGTTTTAACTAGTTTAGCAGTTATGAGCGGGCACTGTCACGAAAGAATATTCCATCTCCTTCATATTCTGGACGATTTTCAACGCTTCAAATCAACTGTATTCGATACAAAACCCTTGTGGTCACTTGGTTCTATATAAGAGACCTTTTAGGTCCTCAATGAGTGAATGATAATACCCAATATGGTATTCAAAAACGTTAAATCATTTCGCTATCGCACTGATGTTTTTGGAGACATCCAGTTTAAATTCATTTCAAGGTAAGTAGAGTGCTACGACTTATCAGGCATAGGATAATTATTTGCTTAATAGATCTCAAAAAGTTCATTTTAATGGTAATATCTCAGATCCACTTAATATTAGTAGAGGTGTTCCCCAGGGGTCAATACTTGGGCCTCTGCTGTTTTGTATGTACTCGTATATAAATGATCTACCGGATGTCTTGCTTCACTGTAATGTTCATATGTATGCTGATGATGTGCAGCTTTATACTAGTACTCCTAGGGAGGATATTGATTCTTGTTTGGATTACATCAATAGTGATTTGGTTAAGATTGACAACTGGGCCTCGGCCAATGGACTTTGCATCAATCCCTCCAAGTCTAAATGTATTATACTTTCGAGGACCGATAGATCATTTGTCATACCTGAATTGTGCATCAGGGGAAATAAGATTGACTTTGTCAAATCTGCGAAGAATCTGGGTATTGTCTTTAATGGCAGTTAATCGTGGTCTAATCATATAGGTGTCGTTGTTGATAGAATTTATAGTATGCTTAGGAACTTGTGGACTGTTATTGATTCGACTCCTTTTGTCATTCGTATGCAACTTGCTACAACGTACTTAATTCCGGTACTTTTGTATGGGTGTGAAATCTTCGCTAACTGTGATTGTGATGATAACCGTAGACTTAACTTGGCATTTAATAACATAGCTTTCGTAAAGGGAGTCGTGATCACATTTCTCATTTGGCTTGCCGGATTCTTAATGTAAAATTTGATAATCTCTTGAAAATTAAATGCCTTATTTTACTTCATAAGATAATTTACACGGAACGGCCGGAATATTTATTTTGTCGAATTAAATTTTCTAGATCCTACCGGGGTAGGAACATTATTCAGCAACGATTTAGGACTCTCTTGTCTCAGAGACAGTTTTTTATACACACCACTAGTCTTTGGAATTCCCTACCTACCTACTACATCCAGAATCTTGGCAATGCAAATGCGTTTAAAAAGGAGTTATTTAAATTATTTTCATAAGTAAAATTTTTTGATGATTTGTGATTCGTTTTATAGGTTTATATCGGTTATATTTTTATTCCTAGTTTTTTAGATTGATTTTTATAAATACGTAGTAACATTTTTTTAATATTTTTTCAACTTTCTTATTTACTTCTACAGTATTATTAGTTTTTTTAAATTTCTTTATATTATATTTTTTTTCTATATATTTTATATTTTAACATGATATTAATTATATTAATTTTGTATTTTTTATTTAATATGTTTTGTTATTCTTATAAGATTCATATCTTGTTGTGCTACCAACAACAACTGCTAACCTGGAACATTACAACTCATCTGCGGCATTTGGTGTTTCTAATAGTATCTCTGGACTCAATTTTGAATTTAGAAACGTTACACAGGCAGACGTTTTAAAAAGTATTCTTAGTATTAAATCTAATTCTACGGGCAATGATGAAATTCATCCCAAATTTTTAAAATTGATTCTGCCGTATGTGATTTCAAACATAACACATCTATTGAATACAATAATTACTACCTCTACTTTTCCTGGGATAAGATTATACCAGTGCCTAAACAAGATAAAAACTTTCGTCCTATCGCAATATTACCATACCTGTCCAAAGTTCTGGAGAAATTAATTTATCTACAGATGCATGAATACTTATACAACAACAATATACTATCCGAGAGGCAATCAGGTTTCAGACCGAATCATAGTTGCATTTCTACATTTATCGATGTTTCCGAAGAGTTACGATCAAAAGCGGATAACAATATGATATCTTTATTAGTTTTACTTGATCACTCAAAGGCGTTTGACACTGTTGAGCATGCCATCCTACTTCAAAAACTTAAAAACATGTGCCATTTTTCTGATACCGCTGTTAAGTTAATATCGTCGTACCTACGCGATAGGACTCAATTTGTGTACCATTGTGGTAACAAATCGAATGGTTTTTCAATGTCTAGAGGTGTGCCACAGGGCTTCATACTTGGTCCACTACTATATACCGTTTACTCGAACGATTTACCGTCAAGACTGAAATTTTGTAATGTTCAGATGTATGCAGATGATGTACAGCTATACATTAGCTGCTTACCGTCTCAAATAGATGATTGTGCTACCAAACTGAACCAAGACTTAAACAATGTATTTAAATGGGCGTCGACGAATGGTCTCTGTATCAATCCAAGGGAATCGAAAGCGTTGGTTATAGACAAAGTTAACTCCATAACATCACTTCCACTTATTCAGATTGATAACACGACTATAGAAATTGTACAGAATGCTAAAAACCTTGGAGTAATGTTTAATAAGAATCTCAGCTGGTTAAACCATGTTAATGCAGTTTGTGGTCGAACTCATGCTATGCTGTGTAATCTTTGGCTAACGCAATACTTCACACCATTTAATATTCGCATGCTCCTTGCCAAAACATACCTCATACCTACGTTACTATATGGAAGTGAACTCTTTGCTAGCTGTGATTCGATGAGTAAAAATAAACTCAAAATCACATATAATAATATAGCAAGATATGTTTATGGCCGAACAAGATCTAGTAGAATATCTGAATTCTCGTACAAAATTTACAATATTTCTTTTGAAAATTTGTTAAAATGTCGTACACTTGTACAAAATTGTCTACACTGACCAACCCCAATATCATTATAGAAGGCTAACTTTCTCAAGATCTAATAGAGGACGCAAGATTAATGTTATTGGATATCGCAAACTACTTTCTGAAAGACACTTTTATATAAACTCAATTCATCTCTGGAATGAACTTCCAAACCATTTACAGTTATTAAGCAATGCTAAGCACTTCAGAGCTGCAATTTTTACACATTTTAATTAAGAATATTCAAGCAATGTACATATTTAACTATTAGCTATTATCAGTATTTTTTTTTTTTAATTTTCTAATTTTTTTTATTTTTTGTTTTATTATTTTTAATTTTACTCTACTTTTACTCTATTTTTAATTTTCTTTATTACATTATTTCGATACTATACTGTACCTCTTTCTTACCAGTGCTGTTAAATAAGATTGTATCTTGTTGTACTGTGTTCACATTTAAATAAATAAATAAATAAATAAATAAATATGTAAATTATAATAAATAAATAATTAAATAAAAATAAATAAGTTGTGAGTACCCGAGTACGGTCATAACATTTATGCTTAACGTATACAATATTATGTAGAGAAACAATCGATTATTGTTGTGAACTCATTATAGGAAATAGTAGTCAAAGAATATTTGGAATTTGATTTAATTTATTAGTCTTCTAAGGCAAAGAATATGTTACAGGATGGAGTAATTTTGATAAAAAAAAATCAATATTATTCTTCAAATATTGTTGAATTTTAATAAAAATTTTATTCATTTAAATTTTTGTGCACTTTCGTTTCACTGTGCTCACTAACTTCATTGTATCAGGCCAAAAAGCAGATGCAATAAAATTTCTCTGAAAAGAATAATCTTTGGATGTCTTTTGTCTCAAATGCAATTCAAATATTTTTAAATTAAACAATTTTTTATTAGAAAACAAATTTAATTCAGTCATTAAATTAATCCTACTTATAAACTAATTTGTAGGTCAGTAACATTTTCCGAACGAACAGATAACATCTGTTCTGTTCAAATTATATAAAATCGTAGTCTTAACACTAGAAACCTTATATTTTCAATTCGATTCTACTGTTGTGAACATAACCAAGAATATGAAATATTTAAAATATTTTATTGGTATATCCCTCCTGCTATTGGTATTGGCCTCCAGCCATGCTGAAATAGTAGAAGCAGAAGAAGAAAATTGGCAAGACGATCCTGAATTGACGGCTGGTTTCGTTGAAGGTGATATGGAAATAGACAACGTTGCACTGTACAATGGCATGACAGATACTACCAAGAGATGGCCCAACGGTGTAATGCGTTATAAGTTAGGCAATGTTTTTGGTAAGAAGAAGAAGATTAAAATAAGGACAAATAAAATTTATGTGCAACTAATTTCAGATCTTGATCATGTCATTCACATATTAAAAGCCATGCAAATCATTGAATCTCGCACCTGTATACGTTTCTATCCAGCCGCCGATGCAACCAAGGCTTATGTAAGCATAAATGGCTCAAATAATGGCTGTAGTGCCAGAGTAGGCTGTTCTGGTACTAAACAAAATCTCAATTTAGAAATTAGTCCCCTGGGTCAGGGTTGTTTCAGATTGGGCAGTATTATGCATGAGCTTATGCATGCTCTCGGTTTCTATCATCAGCATCGTGCCCACAATCGTGATCAGTTCATTCGTATTAATTGGGAAAATATTGCGGTTGGCAAGGAGAATGCCTTTGGCAAGTACAATGCGCAAACTTCAACGGATTTTGGTGTTGGCTATGATTACGGCAGTGTGTTGCATTATGCTCCGAAAGCTTTTTCGAAAAATGGTAGAAATACAATCGTGCCTTTAAAAACTTTGGGTGAGAATGTTGTAATGGGCCAGCGTCGGGAGTTGACTAGTAAAGATATTGCCAAAATAAATAAAATGTACAATTGTAAAGTTTAAATCGAAAATAAAAATGTTTTATTGCATAAAACAGCGCTTAAACTCACTTATAAACCACCATAAATCTGGTATTCTATTACAAGAATGTGATTTTGAAATTTAAACTTATTGGGTAATACCTTACTAGTACAAAATTCACCAGTACTAGTTCCCAACTGTAAACTTTCCTATACCGTCTTAATGCTCAAATTAACATTGAGTGTGTTTAGAAAATTACTAGTACCATTCGTTCTAGAAGCAAACTAGTACATTTTGAACCTATTGGCTGCTTTAGAACCAGTATATTACTAGTTCTTTTGTATGGAATAAGTCTTCATAATTGGTGGGTTTGCTCCCATTTTCTCCAGAGAAAATAATTACTCGAAAAATTTTAATAATTTTTTGGTTTTATTTATCAAAATACTTAGGTATAAGTACATATAAATAAAAAAAAAAATATTTAATATAACAAAATTTGTACCAGTTTTCATTCAGGTTGGTCAGACAAGAAACATTATGTTAAGAATGATTTAAAAAATAGTTATGTACAATATTTAAAGCATATAAAACCATTTTTTCAAGGCTGGCTAAACCTTTTCATAAAAAGACAAAATATTAAATATTATCGCTTAAATAGATGTAGATGACTCGTTATTGGTTTCTAAGTTTTGTTCTTTCTTCAATTTTTCCAAACGGTTGGCTTTAAACAGTCGTTTTTTCTGTGATTGAAAGTAGTATCAGGATCATCAGCAAATACAGCAATGGCATCTAAATAATGATATAAATATATAAGTTATTATGCAAACATGTTAACTATAAAGAAATTTATAAATCAATTTACCTAACAGTGCAGAATAAAAGTTTTCAAATTTTTTGAGACTCTGTTTTCCATGTGTACCATCTAGGCCAGAGCTGCATTCTGGAACTCTTGAATAGAGGAATACCATCAACGTTTACATCTAATTCCACCGTTGCATAGTTCTGTAAAATATCTTCCACCTTTTTAAGCTCATTTTCTATACCCAAGTAATGGAAACTGCCTGGTGGAACACTTCTAATAACAATTTTAGTTTTTGCTCGAAGAAGGCCTTCTACAGATAGTGAAACATCCATGCCTTCCTCTGACAAAATTGCCAGCAATTCTTCCGCACAAGTTCTAGTAGGTTTAGTTTGAATTATCCACTTTTTTAATTTTTGCCTCAATGTAATCATTTCTGGGATCCTTTAGATTTCGTGGTCTTGTGGGACTTCTTCCTCCAAGCACATTTGAGGCCTAATGTTATTTTCAATATTTTCACACTCTTTGAACTTTTCTTTATATTTTTCATTGTAGAACACTCTTTGTTTATATTTAAATATCGGTTTTTTCAGTTTTCTTTTAAAATATCTTTTGGAACTATTCATTTTAAAATTACCTTTTAATAATTTTTTAAACTTTTATTTTTTCACACACGAAAACACAAAAAACAAAGTCTACTCAAACACGCACAAAAAATTGTAACAAAATGTTTCTTTGATGCAGGATTGCCATAAATTATTTTCGATACTGAGTTTAATAAAATATTTTTGTACGAACTATCCGTGGTATGGCAACCCATTTTATTATAAAGAAATATAAATTAAAAATTAGTATTTTTATTAAAACATTTAATTTTTCATTAAAAAACGCTTGAGTCAAATGGTAAAATTGTATATGTATTATTAAAACAAAATTGTTCGAAATTTTTCTTAATCTACAAGTCGTGTAATCGAACTACTTCTAATACTAGTACTCATCAGCACTAGTATTTTTTCATAAAAAGTCTTGCCCTATTTGCACTAGTGCCTGCTGAACTAGTATTAGTACTATTAGCTTTTAGACAATTAACGCTTGATTTCCTGCAGGGAAGTTATATAGCCTCTGTGCCTGTGTAAGTATGAATGCGTATAGGTAACACAAATTATGAGTATGATTCGATTCTACTCAGCATTTTGAATACTTATTAATGATCTCTGATACCCACCATACCAATTATGGTTTAATGAGAAAATATCTCTGCTAAGTTTATCTCTTGTTTTCTTGACCACACTGCGGGCAATGAAAACTATTTAAACTATTTGAATATGATTTATTGGTAGAAGAAAATACGTCATACACGCATGTCGTCAAATAAAGTCAATGAACTTAAAGAAAATAAAACACATGGTTAAGCAAAATATGAGTTTTTTTTTTTGTGGTTTTGGTTTTCTTTAAAATTTTTCTATAAATTGGGTTTGAGTGTTGATTTTTGGCTAAATAGTTTTTAAACGCCATCAATTAAGATACGAAAATGCTGAAATATTTTTACTTTTACTCTCTAATAATATTGGTTTGGGGCAGTAGGTATACCTATGCAACACCAGTTTATGTAGATGCAGACGACAGCCTTGAGTATTTTGAGCATGAAGATCCTGAATTAACGGCTGGATTTTTTGAGGGTGATATGGATATAGATTTGACACGCAATGGCTGGAAGGCAATTTCAAAAAGATGGCCAAAAGGTGTAGTGCGCTATAAAATCGACAAGATTTTTGGTGGTTAACTTTGTAATTTAAATTTTCGTTTCTAAATTCATTTTAATTCTTTTGTGTTCTTTGTTTTTAGATGAGGATCATGTGGATTACATAGAAGAAGCCATGGAACAAATAGAAGCTGCCAGTTGTATACTTTTCGAGCCTGCCTTCTCAACCACAAAAGCTTATATACAGTTCACGGGTAAACCTAGTGGCTGTCATGCTTATGTTGGCTATCGCGGCCGTAAACAGTATGTCAATTTACAAATTTCTACCTTGGATGTAGGGTGTTTTAAAAAGGGCACTATTATACATGAAATTTTACATGCCTTGGGTTTCCATCACCAGCAAAGTGCGCCTGAGCGTGATAGTTATGTGAAGATAATAAAGAAAAATATTGCACCTGGTCAAGAGCACAATTTTCACAAGTACAGCTGGAACCGGGTTACCGATTTTGGTGTGGAGTACGATTATGACAGTGTTATGCATTACAGCTCTACAGCGTTCTCTAAAAATGGCAAGGAAACTATTGTACCACACAAAGGCAAAGATATAGAAATAGGCCAGAGAGTTGGTTTAAGCCCCAAGGATATTAAAAAGTTAAATCTCATGTATAAGTGTAGTCGGAGAAGGAAATTAAGATTGTAGCATAAGGAAATCTATTTAAGTATTGAAGATCAGTGTTTTATTGGAAATGGAAATGAGGACAGAAAACGAGGGCAAATACGTATATTATGAATGATGAGCGCTTGCTTTGTGGCCAATTTACTCGAAATATTGTAAAATAAAGACGTTTATCATCAACATTTATTAACTTTCTTTCTTTTATCATATCGTGTCATTAAGAATACATTCTCATAAAAATACAGGACACTTGTACATTAAATTCAATTTCATTATATCACGTCGACTTAAAGCTCTCCTTTGGCCAATTTCAATATCCTCACCCTGCAGAGGAATTATAGTTTTTTGGCCATTTTTCGAAAATGCTGTGGAACTGTAATGCAATATGCTGCCATAATCGTATTCAATATCAAAGTCGGTAACCGTCTTATCATCGTATTTAATGAAATTGCTTAGTTTGTTATCTTTTATGTTTTCCTCGACAATTAATACGTAATCATCACGATTTGTGGCACATTGCTGATGATGGAAGCCTAGGGAATGTAAAATTTCATGCATTATGGTGCCCAATTTAAAGCAACCCTTATCCAATCGATCCACTTGCAAGTTTAAGGTTTGCAATTTACCACGATAACCCACCTTGCTATGACAGCCAGAAGGTTCACCTATAAAATGTAAATAGGCTTTCAAATCATCGCTGGCGGGTATGAAACGTATGCAGCTGACAGATTCAATTGTTTGCATAGCACGCCGGATATATGAAACATGGTCCTTATCTGAAAAGGATGACATTGAAATGCTTGCCTTTTTTTAGGTTAAAAATACTTTGCCTACCGAAAACGTCATCAATTTTATAGGGTACCACACCATTGGGCCAACGTTTAGTTTCTGCTATTTCACCATTACGTGTCATTTCAATTTCCATATCGCCTTGAAAGTAGCCACCAATTAATTCATGATTCTCCTCAAAATCATCGCCATTTTGAGACTCCACTGGCGCTGCATAACAATTGGCCAAAAGCAAAGCCAATATGCTTATAGCAATAAGACGTTTCATGTTGTTAATTTCACCAAAAGCAATTAAAAACTAAATCGTTGTACATGCCAATTTTCAAATTTATAGTCGAAAGCGTGAGTATGTCTACAGTTTTTTTTTTTTTTTTTGATTTATAATTCCTTTATCTTAACCCACAAATCAGTTGACTAATCTCATTTAAAGTTAGAAGAACTACTTGAGAATTAGACAATACAACCTCGTACTACTTTATCGCAGAATAATGGTAAAGGCAATGAGGCTTTTACGTATTATATCCTATCTTATCGGACTATATACTATTTTTGTACTACCAGTAGAGTACATTAATGAATGAATTAATAATTGCGAGGATCAATTGAAAATTAAACACAGGGTAGGAGAGCGAAATATTTTTATGCGAAGAATTTGCTGACCAGGGTTGCAAAATGGGTTACAAAATGGGCACTAGAGTGCCTGCGAAATATTCAAATAGCCTGAGGCCTGATAACAAAAATTACAAAATAAAACCAACTTCAAAATATTGTTAAGAAAATGGAAAAATCTAGATCCTGGTGTTTCGCTTTTGCATCGTTTAACATTAAAATTATAAACAAAAGCCACAATAACAGACCTGCTTACGAATTATCGCACTGCTAAATATAACAACAAGTAAACAAGTAAACAAAAATACAACAACAAACACCAGCATAAAAAATGGTAAACAAGTAAACAAAAATACACAAACAACACTACAATAATGAATGTAAACAACGATTTTTTACATTTACAGAGATTTCGAGAAGGCGAAGTCATGAACGTTCGCCTTCAGGAACATTCATCAGACTGTTTAGCCTGCCATATATAAGGCAAGACAAAGCAGACCACGCAGTTAGTAAAAGTTCAGTCAGTCTTGTGTGAAGATGCGTTGTGTTTGTAAGAGAGTAATCGTGGTTTGAAGATCTCCGCTACAAAGATCTGTCAAACAATTGTCTAGTAATTGTTATTGTTTATGCAAAGCGTGTAAACAGAGAAATAACAAACAAAGCAATTGTAATTGTTTACATCAAGTTAGTGAACAGTGGCACACAGAATTATAAATAATAATAAAGTATTTTAATTAAAACTAAACACGAATTAATTTTTATTTTATTTGTAATCTACGAGTTTGCATTTTAAACGCTTTTCAAAAGTAAAAACGTAACAATATATTTTTTTTGGCAAAGCTTAACATGACAACTTTGTTTGATCACTTGCACTTTAATTTTATAAATAAATTTTATAATTTTAAGTTAATTGTAGTTACAAAACTTATGGAATCTTATCATTTTGTTCATTTGTCTTGTGCACAATTATTTATCACAACATCTCCATATGAGGGTGGTGGCGTTTCTGGTCTGGGGGCAGTAGGTGAATAATTGTATTCCTCCGGATTTGGACTGTTGGGAGTTTCACTAGAAGTTTGGCGTTCCATAAAATGTTGACTTAAACGATTATTGAATAAATTACTACGACTTAGACGTCGTATCAAAGTGGCAGTATTTTGATTGATGGAACGATAATACTGCTGCCTAGCAGGCCGGCCAAAAAGACGAGAAAGAAAATTCTCTGCGACAGGACCTTCATATCGTACAATAGGACGTGCTGCCGCAGTTGTGCGACGTCGGGCTTGTCTTCTGACATTCGGTGGCAATTGCGTAGTGGGTCGTGCCAAAGGCTGGGCTTGAGTTTCTGAGTTATCAACAGAGACGTCTGAAAAATAAACAAAAAAAAGAGAAGCATTTTAATTCATTGTTTGCTTTATAAAAACGAAATTTTACCTTGTCTTGCAAGTTGCGTACAATTCTTCACACAGAGGACACAAGCAAAGATTATAACCACAACTGATATGCCTACTACTACGCCCAAGAAAAATGCAAATTTAATGTCATGCATAGGACACAGTTCACGTTGTATGCGCTGTTCGTCCCTGTTAAGATTCCTTAAACAGTTCCTATACTCTTGGCATAGAACATAATTATAAGGACTACACAATGCAGATTCAGGAGCAAACCTTAGCCATTCATTATCTTTCTTTACTCTCCAAATTTTTTCCTTTGAATTAAATTCATTGCCATTATCGTCGTCTTCCTCTTTTTCTTTGTCTTCCGGGGATTCATCAATTTCTTCCGTGTCTATTTGCAAACGCCATTGTATGTTGGTGTTGAAAGTCGGGGAATCACTTTCCTGTTGTGCTGTCCCTGGCAACATAATCATTTTCTCAAATTTTTGTCCAGTCAATGGGGTCAATTCATTCGCATTTTTTAAAGAACATGAATCCAAACTGACAGTAACATGTCTTTCCTCAAGCAGCTTTAGTTTTCTTCTAACATTCTCATCACATTTTATAAAGTTGCCACTCAAATTTAATTTCTGTAGTTTTGGTAAGTTTTTGAAATCTTCGAAATTGAAATTGTTCAAAAGATTTTCACTCAAATCTAATTCCCGGAGATTTGTAACACCAGCAAATAGTTCACTGTACAGCATATTTATTTGGGAGTTTCTCAATGTTAAGTGCATTAGAAAATGATTTGTTAAAAGCTTCTTGGGGCTTAAGGACATGAATTTGTTTCCTGCCAAATTAATTTTAAGCAAACGCTTATTCCTACTAAACAGTCTCTCATCCAAGTATTCGAGTCTGTTATTAGAGAGATCCAGTGCGGTGAGGCGATGCAATCTAGCGAATGCTTCCAAATCCAAAGTATGCAAAGCATTATTGGACAAATTGAGATATTTTAGGTGGATAAAGTTCTGCAAGTATTCGAAGGAGATGAAAATGGGTTTGTAAAATTTCGTATAAAAAAAAAACTCACCTCAAAACTAGTTTTATCCACTGTAGTGATGTCATTGTAGCTTAAATCTAAGATTTGAACCTGATGGGGCACATCAATTTCGGCACTTATAAGATGTTTTGAACTAAAATTGAAAAGAAAAATAATGATTTGTTTAATTAAAGTTTTAGCTACTTATGAGAAGAAAAAAACTTCCACGCGAAGGCATATCGTCAGAAAGCGTTCATAGTAGATTAACTTTTTTTTTATTTTTTTTTTTGTTCGTAATTCATAGTTTTGAATACGTCTCTTGCTCTTTTGTTTGGTTTCTGTTCAACTTTATCGCTCAGTTTTATTTTAGTATGTTGGATTATCAGAATTGTGAAATCTCTGCTTGGTACGCAAGGACGTGCACTTGATAGTCTGGAAAAAATTGTTGAAAACCGATTACATGGAAAAATATTTATAAATTCATATCTTTAGAATAGTGGCTCCGCCTACTTTTGACGATATGTTTTCCGTTAACGATAAGAAACTGAACACGTGCGATTTAATCCAATTTTCAATTAAAAAATTTATTTCAAACAAAGTCTGTCAAGTGCATTCCAGAGATCAGTAAAGAGTATTCGATGAGTAAAATCGCATTATACTCATAATTTTTGTTACTTATACGCATTCATACTTATTTTAATATGACGCTCATACTACTCATATTCTAAGCTTGAAGTACTCATCATAATCATACTTAACAACACGTATGTTGTTTGCTCTGCTTGCTGCTCTGTCTTTTTTGCTTATGTGTTAGGTTAGGTTAGAGGACGTGTACTTGTCAACTGTGACAAGTACAGTACCCGGAGGTTGAATTGACCTATTATACAACGTCCTAGCTTCTCACACCACTCGTGTTGTGAGTGTTAATTTTATACATGAGTGGCGGGACTTACAGTTTAAAGTCAACTCCGAACGACAGATTTTTGAGAAGCTTTTCAGGGCAATTTTTACTCTCAGGGTTTTTGCCAGAAATCTGCTTAGAGGAAGTCGCCGAAGAAATATTGTTTTCATATTTTCGTTTTGATGTCTTACCTGGGATTTGAACTCGGGCCTTTCATCTAATAAGCCAACACACTGCCTACTAGACTACGGCGTCTTGTTTATGTGTCTTTTATCTTTTTTTGGAAATGCAAAATTTAACTAAGACTGTTAATTTTGATGAATGAATCGAATCACTCGTATCTTTTATAATCCTCATTATAAGTATTTTTCTAAAGTTATGAATCTAAATGAGTAGAGTTATGAATCGAATGGTATGAGTTTGATATCAACGTTGTACATTAACTCATTGCAACCTGTACTTATAAATTAACGTTGTAGTGAGTATGAAGGAATGAATCAGAGTACATAGTTAAATTTTAATATTGTTGACTCACTTATATTCAAAATTTCATGAGTCCTTATGAGTAGCGACAAAACGATTCATTGCTGAAGAGTTTGGTGAAATTCGGTTAGTACAGGGACTAAGCTGCTATGTGCGCTCGCGTGTGCTGTGATAATAAAAGCAACCACTTTGCTGTAACCTAACCATGTCTACAAAAACTTCATAACGTGCTGTTCAACCTCAATAAAGTGAATATTGTGAATATGTTTTGGAAGTTTACTTTAATACTTTAATTAGATAAAACAATCTGGAATAATTATGCTGGCATAAAAACATTGACTTCTACTCCTACATACGTCGCATAGAGGGGCATTTTGCCTGAAAACCTGGCCAAAATTAATAGAAGTGTTTTATGAGTTAATGGCTGGAATTTTTTAATAGTGTTAGTGATACTTAGGCCCAAGAATGAACCCAACTGATTTTAGTTCAAATCGGTCCGTAATTTCGCCTAGCCCCCATACAAATTCCCCTCGAAATTGCACTTATTTACACATAATTATGGTAATTATGGAACAATCATTATAAAATTTAGCATGGATCAGTTCTGTGTACTAAGAAATCATGGTGTAAAGTTTGGTGTTGGATCACATTTGACCCTAGTCCCCATATAAAGTCCCCTTTAGAAATTCACGTTTACGCTTATAATCGGCTTAAAAACATCGGTATCGTAATGAAATTCGGTATGGACATGTATTTTGTAAATCTAAATCATATTACCAAATTTTGTTATGGTCGGTCCATAATTGCCCCTAGGTCCAAAATAGGGCCCCTTAAGAAATTATGTTTAGCAATTATAATTAGCTTAAACATTTTATTACCTCGATGAAATTCGACATGAACATGTTTAATATGAATGTGAATCACTCTACCAGATTTTATTATGATCGGATCATAAGTGCCCCTAGGTACCACATACGGTCCATTAAGAAAATCAAACATACATCTCATATTGTTATAACAGTCGAATTAAGTTTTTAATGTTCTATGATAATTAATATTTATTTATAATATTTATTTTACATTATTTAATACGTAACTTAAAAATACTTGAAAAGTGAAACTAAATACAATCGTTAAAATCGTTATCATTTTCATCATCAATATCAGGAAGGAGTAATTTAATAGTATCTGATGAAAATGGTTTTCTAATCCTTCGCGATTTTTGTGTACTGCAGCTTATAAAAGGGTCACTGTTTAAAAGTAACCTGTCAACCGAGCACAACATTACACTGTTATGGCTTTATTGCCTATGACTTTATTACATACATACATAATTGGTCATTACAACCCTTCAGTCAGGATTATTGACCTAGTTTCTCACACCACTTATGTTGTGTGTGTTAATTTTATATATACTTAAGTGGCGGGACCTACAGTTTAAAGTCATTGAGAAACTTTTCATGGCAATTTTATTTACTCTCAGAGTTTGTGCCAAGAGGAGATCGCCGAAGAAATACTTTTTGTATTTTGTTTTGATGTCTGGCCTGGGGCTCGACCCTGGCTTTACGTCTAATAAGCCAACACACTATCTACTAGACTACGGCGACTTCGATGACTTTATTACACTGCGTCTAATTTTTTTTTAATTTTTTAAAAAAAAGTAAAATTTTCAAAAAATCGCAAATTTGCGCAAACTTTTTTTTTTGTTCCTGAATGTAGAGAGTTCATATTTTCTTGTGGTATTTAACATTAAACTAATAAAAACTACTTTCACCTTTAAAATCCTTATCTTTTCTTTAGGGAGGGTAAAAAAATGCGAAATTTTTATTATTTTTAAATTTTGAACGAATAATTTTAACATTAATATATGAGATATATATATATATAAAAGAATATATTAAAAATCCTAATATATATTATAAATCTTTCTGTAAGTCTGTTTTTTTGTTTGTTAGCCAATCACGCCTGAACGCCTGGACCGACTTTCTTGAAATTTGGGATATAGATCGAGCCATTGTCGGTGCAGGTTATAAGCTATAAATTTTTTCAAAATTTTGACCAAAAGGGGGAAAAAAATGGGACAAAGAGAGAAAAAATGGGCAAAAATTAGTACTTTTATGCATAAATGCTGTATTTTATCTGTTTTATAGGTATTTTTTTACGATTTAGATTGGTTAAGTTTCCCAAATAGCTATTGGAGGTGTTCCATTTCTAAAGTTGAACCAAAAGGGGTCCAAAAAGGGGGAAAGGGGCCAAAAACGGGCAAATTGAGTGTATAGAAAATCACACCTGAACGCCTGGACCGATTTTCTTGAAATTTGGGATATTGATCGAACTTTTGTCGGTGCAGGTTATAGGCAATAAATCTTTTCAAAATTTTGACCCAAAGGGGGAAAAAATGGGTCAAAGGGAAGAAAAAATGGGCAAAAATTAGTACTTTATGCATAAATGCTGTATTTTATCTGTTTTAAAGGTATTTTTTTACGATTTAGCTTGGTTAAGTTTCCCAAATAGCTATTGGAGGTGTTCCGTTTCTAAAGTTGGACCAAAAGGGGTCCAAAAAGGGGGAAAGGGGCCAAAAACGGGCAAATTGACTGCATTTATATTTATGACTTAGAGTATTCAAAAAACTGGGTTGTTTGTTAAACCGGTTTCCGAATAATTTAAAAAATTGGATTTTTTAAGAAACCGGTTTCGAAACCGGTTTTGAAAACCGATAAACTGGTTTTTTATTTATTGTTATTTTTAATGCAAAAATTACCCAATAATAATTGTTTTTAATTTTTTAAACTAATCCAAACTACATAACCCGCGCAACGCCGGGTACAATCTGCTAGTATATATATAAAAAAAGTAGCAGTTGCTCATACCTTTCAAATAAAAAAAAATCAATATAAAACCTCTAGTCGTTTAGCCACAAAAAAATATCATATAAACCTATTAAAATTTAAAAAAAAAACACCAAAAACGCATTTAATTTTCTTTACTTTCCTGACTTTGACATCGTCTCAAATCTACAAATCTCAACTTGAAGTCGTGAAAATTCACTATATATTGCAGAATTTTGTTGTCTATCGAACTGCATATTCAGTTTCTTAAATTTCTTTAAATTAATTTTTGCCTTTTTGGCCAGGTTTTCAGGCAAATTTTTTTTTGCAAAGCTCTTTACTAAGTCCTAAGACAATATCTAACAATAATTGAGGTGGAGAAAAATTGTTTTATTGCTCTCAACACTGCTGAGTATTATACAGACATTGTTATTTTATTTTACTCTGCTTTGAATATAAACTGTTGTATTCCTTATTTACAATATGTATCTTCTCTAGATATTGATTAACACAAAAGGTTCATCGTGGTCTATAGTAGGTAGTGTGTTGGCTTATTAGACGTAAGGCCACGGTTGAAAGCCCCCCAGGTCAGACATCAAAACGAAGATATGAAAAACAATATTTCTTCGGCGGCTTCCTCTTAGCAGATTTCTGGCAAAAACTCTGAGAGTAAAATAAAATTGCCATGTAGGTACTGCCACTCATGTATAAAATAAATGCACACAACATCAGTGGTATGAGAAGCTAGTTCGTAATCCTGACTGAAGGCTTGTAATGATCAATTATGTATTATGTAAATGTTCGTCGTGATCCTACAACTGTAAACGAGATAGAAAAAAAGTTTTTCTTTGGAGACTTTCACTCGGCAATATTCTGGCAAAAGCTGTGAGAGTAAATAAAATTGCCATGAAAAGTTTCTCACATTTATGACGTTAAATTATAGATCCAAACATTAGTGAATAAAATTAACACACTCAACTTGGTTGGTGTGAGAAGCTATGTTGCTAACCGGACAATTAAGTTTCCAAAAATGTCATACAATCATTTGTCTTTATCCTTCGGCTTCTTTGTCACGATAAATCCATAAACTTGTGCCTTTTTTTCGGGAAGTTAAAGGAAAGTTTAAAATCAATTTTTAAATTTCACAAATTTATTTCTGTTGACCGGTGTAAATAATGTTTTCTTTTTCTGTTTTTTTCAACATAAACATTAAATTTTTTATCTAATGACGATGACGATAAAAGTACAATAAAATTATTTCGTCACTCTTATCACTCGCTTAAATGTTTTAATTTGTTTTTAATCAGCTGTTGAATCATTTTAAAAATTGAAATTTATTCTCTTATTAAATGCATAAATACTCTTTAAGAGTTTTTTTTTTTTCTCTTAATTTACTTTCATTTCATACGTTTGGAATCACACTTGTACCTGCATTGGGCTCTATTCAACCGTTGATATGAATCACATTCACAAAATCGTGGACAAATTTTGAAAGTTTCACCATAAACTGCGTATATTAAATATAAAATTGGGAAAATATTTTGAAATGAAAATGACATTTTTTCACTTTAAGCATCGCTTTGTTTTTTGTTTTGTATTTAAATTTAATTTTACATTTAATAAATCAAAAGCAAAATCATATCGTATTTCTATTTGTATTGTTTAGTTTGATGTATAAAAGTTAACTAAAGAACACCTACAAATTGTTTGGTGAGTAATTTTGGTTTTTATCTTTTAAATGAAATATTGATAAGAGTTCTTAAAAATAAAATGCTTTCGAATTTAACAATAATACAAGACAACAGTTTAACCGTACTTTTCTTAATAATTTTTTTAACATTTTTAGTTAAAAAATTTGAATTTGTTTTCAATACTGCCTAGCCTGGCAGTCCAGTTAGTATTGTGCTGATCTACTATAAGCGTCAAAAGAAACTGCACTCCATGGCTAAAATTCTAACAGTCACCAAACTTAGCTTTTAGCACTTAAGGAGAGTGCCCGAAAAAATTTAATAATAATTCGAAATTTTTTGTAATTTTTTTTCTTGTATCATTTTTAAAAACTGGCAATGAAACAATTTTAAAATAAAAATGACGGTAATGTATATATATTTCTAATGTATATATATACAGCTATGACATTAAATTAGCACAAAACTTCATTATAAAAACAATCAGATTTTTTTATTGTATTTTAGGTATATTCATAAAAAAATTTAAACATAGAAACTTAAGATGAATATTCTTCTTTAAGAAAAAACAAAAAGTTTGGCGAAATTGCCAATTGTCTGCTGATTAAAGCCTGCAACATATAAAACGCCAGATTTTGGCTGGACAGTAAAATAGCACAAATTAAAATTTCTGGAATAAAAAGAATATATTTTAATAAATAGTAAAAATATTAATGTTCTCAGTTTATTTGATCAATATTTAGTAGAGTAGCCTATATATTCAAGCACCGCGTGGCATCTAAGGGACAAACTTCTTTGGAAAAGATTTTTGGGAATCGAGTACCAAGCGTCCCGAATTCCAATCCACAAATTGTCCAAATTTTTGTGCTTTTGTTGAGCAATAGTAAATTTCACAGCGTTTAAGGAGTTTTCTATCGAGTTTAAGTCAGAACTTTGCGCCGGCCAGTCTAAAACGGGAATGTGCTCTTTATAAAATCAATCCTTTGCCAGCTTAGATGTGTGTTTGGGACCATTATCTTGCATAAATATGAATGAAACTGGTCCATTTTTTCATTCATTTTCATAACGGGACCTACACCGTACCATGAAAATGCTCTCCACGTCATTGTGCTTTCTCGACCATGCGTTATGATCCTTTGAGTATAGCGTGGATTTAATGTCTGACATTCTGGCCGTTAAACAACCACTCTACCATCTGGTCCCAGACGATTTAGCATTGTTTCATCACTCCAAAATATTTCTTTCCAGAATGGGAGATTTGTATCCTTGTGAGTGCGACAAAACGTTAAACGCTTGAATATATTTTTCTTTTGGTAGAAGTGGCTTCTTTCGGCAAGAGCGTTCAAAGAGCTTTCCATGATTAAAACGTCATCGTATGAGACTGTCCGATAAATTTAACCTAAATTGAGAGTTAATTTCGTTCAAAATATTGCGTGACGACATAAAAGGCTCTTTCTTTGACTTCCAGACAATAGCACGGTCCACGACTTCGGTTGTTTCCTTGACACGTGGCTTTCGTTTTTTGTTTTCTGCGACATTATTATGTTCGCTTTGAAGGAAATGATCACGTTATAAATCATTTTTCGCGAGCAATTCGAAATTTTGTCATTACAGCCAGGTTTTTCCACTAGTCAACGATAATGAGCTTCTCCTCTGGCGAGCAATCTTTTCAACGTCCCATTTTTTAAAAAAATTACTATAAATGCCATAAAATTAAAAGAATATACCGTAAGAATAAAAATACTTGAACAAAGCTTGTTCCTAAAACACTTTTATGCACGTTGTGCTAATTTACTGTCCAGCTCGAATTTAGCTATATGTACGATAACGGTAATATTTTTTGTTAAACAACAGCTAGATGTCATCGTGCAACATTCCAGACCAAAACAATTGGTCTAATTAGGATACAAATGAGAAAAAATTCACAATCAAACTATATATGCATTTTGTGCTAATTTAATGTCCATAGCTGTATATATTTGTATATATGTATATGTATTTGTATTGTATATATTTTTTTAATGTACAGTTTCTTTTGACACTCACTGTACATAAGCGTTAGGATTATGGGTTCAATTAACTGTGTTCTGATCTCTAGTCTGTTATACTACATTAATATTTATAATTGAAATGTATTACGTTTCTAAATGTTTTCAACGATTTGATGAACTTTGTTTAAGTACCGTCGTGGGTAGCTAGTTCATCGCTACAGATAAGATAAGACGACTGTTTACTTGTGTTGCAATGGCTATGGATTCACGTTGCTGATTTCCTTTAGATTCTCTTTCGGTTATTGAAATATTTTAAAACTAAGAGCGGAAAAAAGGGAGATTCTTAATAGTTAAAGTTGTGTAAAAGGTGACCAGATTAATGTAATTAACTGGAGTATAGCATACTGTTACAAAAATGAAAAATCTAGATACTGGTGTTTTACTTTTACATCGCTTATTATTAAAATTATAAACAAAAGCTACAAAAAAACAAAACAATGCAAGTAAACAAACCTGTTTACAAATTATCGTACTGCTTAATATAGCAACAAACACCAGCGTTAAAAAAAAATGGTAAACAACTAAACAAAAATACACAAACAATACTACAAGAATAAATGTAAACAACGATGTTTACATTTATAGAGATTTTGAGAAGACGAAGTCATGAACATTCGCCTTCAAGAACATTCATCAGACTGTTTACTCTGCTATAAAATAAAAAATAAAAGGCAAAGCAAAGCAGGCGACGCAGTTAGTAAAAGTTCAGTCAGTCTTGTGTGAAGACGCGGTGTGTTTGAATAGAGTAATCGTGGTTTAAAGATATCCGTTACAAAGATCTGTCGAATAATTCTCTAGTAATTGTTACTCTTTATGCAAAGTGTATAAACAGAGAAATAACAAACAAAGCAATTGTTGTCGTTTACATCAAGTTGTGAACAGTGGCACACAGAATTGTGTAAACAATAAAGAATTTTAATTAAAACTAAACAAAAATTTATTTTGATTTTATTTGCAATCTACGAGCTCATATGTTAAACGTTTTTAAAAGGTAAAAAACGTAACAATACTGTAAGAGCACAAATATACTGTCACAGAATTACTATCATAAGCTGCTGAATTGCTTAGCATTGTAACACGTAAGTGATGTTCAAATAGTGAAATAACTTTTTATATATTCGTGTTCCATTGCTCTGCAACACAATTCCTGAGCCTCAACCATAAAACATTTGATAACTTCTTACTTCAAATAAGGATAACATGCTTCTAATATGATTGACAATTTTATACTTTCGAAATAATATTGATAATGTCAGATGTGAGGTGATGTAATGATTATTGTTTTTAAAAATATATTCACACATACATATGTATGTACATAATTGATCATTACAACCTTTTAGTCAGGATCACGACCTAGTTTCTCACACCACTTATGTTGTGTGCGTTAATTTTAAATTATAAATTCACTGGTAGGGCAGACGTATATTAAGTTACGCGCTCTCTGGTCCACGCAACTTTATATACCTTTGAGGATTAGAATTTTAATTGCGAAAACTTATTTGATTCCCTGCTTACTGTATGGATGCGAGCTGTTTGGTAATTGCGATTCTAGCAGCAAACGTAAGCTGAACGTTCTATTTAATAATATTGTTACGTTTTTACCTTTTAAAAACGTTAAAAATATGAGTTCGTAGATTGCAAATAAAATAAAAATAAATCTGTGTTTATTTTTTAATTAATTCTTTATTTTCTGCACAACCTTTTTTATAAGCAATAACAACACTTGTTAGTTATTCTTCTTTGCTCACAACCCTTTTTTTTGTAAGCACCACACTAACAACTGTTTTCTTCACGCAACTTGTCTGCACACAAGTCTGACTGGATTATAACTCGATCTCGTAACTTCACACACCAACGGTTGAATTCTCACTCAATTCAACGCGACGTCGTCACACGACTAACTTCACTCGAACTCCGAGAATAACGTGTCTTCATACACGGCTGACTGAATTCTAACTGAATCATCGTTGCTAGCTTTATCTTGCCTTTTATATCACTGGATCAACAGTGTGATGAATGCCCTTGAAGGATAATGACGACCTTCGGGAACAATCCAAAAATGTAAACAACTTGTTTCCATTTTTGTTGTTCGTGTATCTTATTTACTTTCGTCCAGGCAGAGTTGTTGTTGTTTTGTTTGTTTGTTTATTCATCGATCTTGTAAACAAGCCCTGTTGTTTTTGTTGCTATATGCTTACTCATTCGTTGATCACGTGAACAACTGCATTGTTTTGTTTTTGGAGCTTTTGTTTTTATGCGTGATCAAGTCCATTGTGTTGTTTTTGGAGCTTTTGCTTATTATTTTAACAACACCATTTCCATTTTCGTAACAATATTGCTAGATATATCTATAATTTGAGAAGATATGATCATATCTCTGTGGCAGCTAAGAGAATTTACGGGGTGACCTTTGACAATCTTCTGAATATTCGTGTACTTTCATTTTTGCATCGAATTGTGAACAAGCGGATACCGAGTTATTTATTTGACAGGCTACGTTTTGTCCAGTCACCCCGTAGTAGGAATATTATAGTTCCTCGGCATCGATACCTATTTTCCGAATGGCAGTTTTATTTACATGCTATTCATCTCTGGAACATTCTTCCACAACATCAGCAATGCAACACCAACGCTAATAGCTTCAGGAAATTTTTGTTTCAATATTTTTGTTGAATACTTTTTTTTTTTCTCTTTACATATACATATTTGCAAATTTGTTATTTCTTTTTTTTTTTCTTTTCCTTTTTCTATTTTGTTTTTATTCCTCTTATTGCTACTTGTAATTATTTAGTTATTCATTTATTATATTAAGTTAATTAATATTTACATATTACGTTCCTGTACTTTAAATATAAGATTTTCATCTTGTTATACAGGATTTGGGCAATGATTTCATTAATAAATAAATAAATAAATAAATAAATAAATAAATAAATAAATAATTTTTTTTTTATACATGAGTGATGGAACCTACAATTTATTCTCGGCTCCAAACAACCGATTTTTGAGAAATTTTCATTACAATTTTATTTACTCTCACAGTTTTTGCTAGAAATTTGCTGAGAGGCAGTCGCCGAAGAAATATTTTTTCATATTTCCTTAAATTGGAGGTGCCTGACTTGGGGTTTGAATCGAAGCCTCACGTCTAATGTGACTACACACTACCTAGATCACGGCGACTTCATGAAAATATATTCAAAAAGATTACTCAATTTATTTTCTTTACTTTTTGTTCATTTCGGACGGTATGTAAAATATTTTCGAATTAAATTTTTTCTTCAAAATATTTTCATTAATTTTTGTCGACTGTTGCATGAAGAGATTAATTTTCAAAATAAAAATAAAAAAATACATTTTATTACTGGAAACTTATTAACTTCCAAAGAGAAGAAATTAATGCGACTCCATTTACTTTTAGCCAGTAGTCCAATGACCAAGCAACAGCAGCAGCAGTAGTAGTAAAACAGCATCCATTAGCCAACGAAAACCTACAAACCATAGAACACAGAGAACACAGAGAGAACTTAATCTTAAAAATGTTAAACATTAAAGCCTAAAGATTAATGTTTCAATGACATGCACGTTCCAAACAAACTGGGAGAAAAAAAACTGGCAAAATAGAAACGTAGCAAAAAACCAAAATGGAAGTGCATTTCGTGATCATTGTTACCAAGTTTTCGAACATTTTTATTTTGTAGAGTTTTTAGCTTAAATAGGAAACTAAAATAACCACAAAACTAACCGAATGAAAGAGTAGCAACAACAATAACAATTCTAAATTGAAAAAACAACAAAAAAAAAACATGGCTGCAATAAACATTTTGAACATTGGACGACGACTACAGGAACGAAGGAACGAATGAACGTACAAACGCCTACTCAAATTTCAACTTGAAATGCAATGAAATTAACGGAAGCTAATGCGGTGGTATTTTCAGCGAACGAATGAGTATAAAAGAATGAATGCCAGTGTTGGAAATGGATAAATGGTTGAATGAATGGTAAATAGTTGTAGTTACCAAAAAGATATATTCGTTGTTGTTGTTATTGTTGCTGTTGTTGCTTATTCTTTACTCCACATTTTTCTTTTTTTCTATTGCATACAGAATCATTGCAAAAGCTGCTAGAGATGAAACGTTTGTTCTATTATTTGTCTCTAAAATTTCAGTTGTAAGTGGGTGTGTTGTTCTCCCTTTCTCTCTCTCTCTCTCTCTCTCTGTCTCATTCTACAGTAGTATGTATCAGAGATCAGCAACGAGTATTTAAAACGATGAGTAGATTCGAGTCATACTTATAATTTCAGCTACTTATACGCATTCATACTTATTTTAATATCATACTCATACTACTCATATTCAAAGTTAGAAATACTCATCGTATTCATACTTAACAATAGGCACGATGTTGTTGATTTCGACTGTCCATGATTCAACATATACACGAAGCACAAAATAAGTATGATTCGAGTACGAACACCACAATACTCGATAGAAGGTTGTGTGTGTGCTTTGCTTGCTGTCTTTGTCTTTTCTTTTCTCTTCTTTTGTAAATGCAACAATAACTACTACCGTAAATTTTGATGAATGATTCGAGTCACTCGAATCATTCGTAAGTATTATAAGTATTTTTCTAAATTTATGAATCTGAATGAGTAGGCGTATGAATCAAACAATGAATCGAATGTTTTGAGTTTGATGTCAACGTTGTACTCATACTCATTGCAACCTATACTTATAAATCAATGTTGTAGCGAGTACGAATGAATCAGAGTAGTTGAATTTTAATAATCTTGACTCACTCATACTCAAAATTTCATAAGTACCTATGAGTAGCGAAAATACGATTCATTGCTGATCTCTGGTATGTACATATATTTGTGTCTGCATTAATAGTAGATTTAACTGTGGTGTCTATCTATGTCTGTCTGTCCGTCTAATACGTCTGTCCATCCAACAGAGTTCATCTATTTAGATGTGGCAAGTGTTTGTGCATAATATTGCTGTTGCAGTTGCAGTTGCAATTGGAATTGCTCGCGTAACGGAAATAAAATACTTCCTTCCTCTTTGTGGTTTAAAGTATGCCAAGCGAAATCCATTGAATAAACGCAACGAATTCTTTAAAATATAAAATCAAAAACGAATTGAACGTTTATAAAATGAAATGCAAGCAAAAAATTTAAAAAAAAAAATGAAAAAAAGCGACTGCTCATCCTTCTTTTAATACTTTAAACTGACAAGATATTCAGGGACAAAATTAAAAAAAAAAAAAACAGTCGAGAAGAGCTTACTTCAAAAAGAGGAGTATTTTAATATAAAATCAAAAAAAAACCAAATATTTTCAAAGTTTTAAGGCTGTTCCGCCTTTGCTGAAAGAAATCTTTTTCCTTAGATTTGTCTCTGCCTGCTGGTAACGTTTCCTTTTTAGCATTTTTCGTTTATTTACACTGGTTTTGCCAAATATTACTTCCGCTTGGTGTTGGTGGGAAATTAAAGACCCAGAAAGATGTTTATTTTAGCAAAACTGCCACACTGGAGAAGCTCAGCTCCAACTTTAATATGAAGAAAATTTTATTTATTTGACTGCAGAATGATAAAATGAAAATGACAACATTTTCAAACACTATGGGGTAGAGAAAAACAAGAATTTTAAGAAATAAAACTGAGTTCTTTTGTGGTTTTTTAAGTTAAAAATAAAATTTCCATGGAGAACAGTTTAAATGATGGAAATGTTGAATAAAACCATTATCAAACTTTTTAATCTTTTCCTGACTGTCAATTCCTCTAATCAAAGTTGAAGAGTTTTTGTTGCATAAGTTTCTTATTTGCCAAGATGAACAATCGCCAGCAACTTTTCTGGTTTGAATGAAAGTTAGAAACTAAAGTAACCACATACTGATGGAATCGAACTCGTCAGTCGCCTTTTATAGGTTTTCTCAGAAGAGCTTTAAGTGCAGTCCTTTTCTCACTGCAGAGTCACTGTTTTCTTGATGTATTTTAAAAATCTTACTATTGCCGTCGAAATATGTGCTCAATTCAACTTGGACTGTGAGTACTAAGGACGAGACATGACAATACTATTTGGCAGTCAAACCGCCATCCTCGAAATAATAGTATGAGACTTTCGAACACCTCCTCTGTAACTGTCTAGACCTTAGTAGGTTGAGGTTGAAGACCCTTGGCAGGGGCTTTTTTGATGGTTTGAATTCTGTGTCGAGAGCCGACATCAAGGCTCACCATAGATTCACTATTAGTTTGAGCTGGTTGAGAAGTGCTAGGGCTTCAATAGTGTAGCCTCGCTCTCTTGTGTGTATTGTTAGTTTGTGTAATTGCTCTGCTTCCTTATACTCCTTTTCCTACTTACTCTCCTTTTTCCCTATCTCCCCTATTATCCTCTCTTTAGGACGTTGTACATTGGGTCAACTGGACCGCCGGATACTGCACTTGTCTCAATTGGCAAGTACACGTCCTTTAACCTAAACCTAAACCTAGTATGAGACTGCCTGGTGAGGCTGAACAAGCAAGGCATGAGTCCTTCTGATGTATGAGCCCCATGTCATGGGGGAAAATCGCTGCAATGAGCAGGTAGATGAGCTCTTACGCCACTGGTGGGGCCAACACCTTTTTGTGGAGAGTAAGAGGTTTGAGGCGATATGAATTTTTGTTGGGTAACTACGATACGTTAAGATTCAGACCTAATCTAAAGTACATAATCGGCCTTTTGACACAGCACTGTATACTCAAAATATGCTTGTTCAGAATGAGGGTCATCTTGAAACCCTATAGGTACATTCTGTGATCATAAAAATGTATGTTAAGAACAACAACTTAAAACCTATGAAGCAGTATATGGTGGACTGAAAATAAATAAACAGTAGTTGCTATAGATCTGCTCCAGTATCATAGAAAAGAAGCCGAAAGCTAAAGCAATAATTTCTGTTTAAACAGTGCAGGTTTCCAGAGGCTTAATACACGGTACAGTAGACACAAACTAAGCTATGGTGTCTAAATAAAAATGTTTTTACCTTTTAAAAACGTTTAAAATATGAGCTCATAGATTGCAAGTAAAATAAAAATAAATTTGTGTTTAGTTTTAATTAAAATTCTTTATTATTCGCACAATTCTGTGTGCTACTGTTCACAATTTTATGTAAACAATAACAATTGCTTTGTTTGTTATTCCTCTGTTTACACCCTTTGCATAAACAATAACAATTATTAAAAAATTGTTCGACAGATCTTTGTAACGGAGATCTTCAAACCATGATTACGCACCTCGTCTTCACACAAGACTGACTGAACTTTTACTAACCGGAGTAATTCTTCGATAACACCAAATCGACTCACAGATTTCCTATTACTTTCTCTCCATAATATACAGAGAATATAAGATACAAATTAATTGAATTGTTAGACAGAGTGTTACAGAATAGCTCAATTATAACCGAGCCATTGTGCATCCGATAGTTTGCTTTTAGCCAATTTTTCCTTCAGTATTTATAGTTTCATCTTTTTTGTTTTTTTTTTTTTGGCAACTGTAGTCCTCTGTCTGTTTGTCTTTTCTTCAAATTGGTTCACAGTTTCGTGGCCAAAGCACTAGAAGAGAAATTAAACTGAAAAATCCGTTTAATTGTACTTTTCAACTCACACAACTAAAGTTTTCTTATTTATTTTTTGTTTGTTTTTGTTGTTTAAATTAAATATTTGTAAGTGCTTAGCAATAATAAATCTCTGAAAAATCACTTAAAATCTCAAACCAGTCACTCTAAACCAATGGTCGTCGTATACGATGTCTGGCGTTTCATGGCATGAAACCATGAATGATTTCTGAAAAGACCAATTACATATGAAAACAATGTAAATGACTTTAGCGTTACACTAAAATAATAAAAAAAATAAAATTAAAATCAAATGAAAAACGAGTGTTAAGCCAACAACTCAAATGAAATAAAATTGAAATGAAAAGAGAAAGACACAAAGGCAGAGACAGAGGCAGCAAAAGAAAAAAGAAGAAGGCCAAGCAATAATAACAATAAAGTAACACAGTCACCAAATGACAGACCGTACCGTACGAGGCGAGGCGACCACTTAATTTAAGCTTTAATTTAATCCGCTTAAATGCTCATTATTTAAATGCCATTGGCTATCCAGAGGCGGCATACAAGAAGAAATACAAATTTTCTACTGAAGCGATGGTAGATGACAAACGAACAAATGTGTTGGAATGGTTTACGCGGGTTTCACCAGCTTCTTAATGCAGCCTAACACCAACCTCTTTCACTGGGAAAGGCCACCACCACCCTGCAAATAAATTTTTTTCCATTTTTTAATATAAAAAAGTGTTGTTAGACGTTCTAAGAACTTCAAGAGCTGGGCTCGTGAAATTATTTTCGTTGTTTATGGCGAGTAGCGGTAGTGGTAGTGGTTGTTGTCGTCGTAGTAGTAGTAGCAGTAGGGACAGTAGTAAGACAAAAGAAAAGTTATTGCCTGCAGTAGTCTTTTTAAATATACACTCACAAAAAAACCATTCGACAGTTTAAGAAGTCATACACACCGAAGCCATAGGCAAATCAGATTAAGCCCGTCTCATTATGATTTTTCTCAGTGTTTGCTTTTGTGTGTTTTTGGCCGTAATGCAAAATGTCTAAGAATGTTAATTAAAAGTCTGTTGCACTTAATTAGGCTCAAAAATTATGGTGTTGGCTGTTACACTCTGTGATTTTTTCGTTTTCGTTCTTTTTAGCCAGTCTGCTTAAGGTTGTTGCCAAGAAAAATCATTAAAAAATAGAAAGAAAAAAACGTTAAAAAAATTATAAAGAATAAAGTGGTCATATTTTATGAAAACTTTTAAACAATGACTTGCTTTTTTCGTTTTTTAAATTTGAATTTGAAAAATTTTCTGGATGACATTTTAATATGGCGTTTGGACTTCTTCAGTTACTTTGGCAGTGTTTTAATTGATTTTTATTCCAAATTAATGATAGAAAAATTAAGTTTGCAATAAGGTTACGAAGTGGAATAGTTGCAGCCGTTTTGGTGTAATACGTCATTGGATTATTCCTTCATACGAATAAAGTCACTTAAGTTTTCATGGTAATGAAAGAGAAGGCGATTTTGCTAGAAATGGACAAAAAAGGCTTTTCTGGCCCGCTTGGTAAGTGGATCTCTGATTATTCGCACATAGAGGATTACATGCGACTATCGAACTCCGGCTCTGCGATATCGTAGACAAAAGTAGTTGGAAAATACTTTCCTTCAATATGTTCTATGTAAGGCAAGCGAGAAAATGTATTCTTCTGCACTAGTTGGGAGTTACTATAGGGTCCGCCAAATAACTTTTTTTTTTGAAAATGCTTTAAAAAAAACTACTGAATATTTTCTCAAATATCTTTTTTTATTTGAAAGTACAATCCTTCCGGTTAATAATGGAAAATAATTTCATTCAAATGGCTACCTCGGCTGGCCATGCAGTAGCCTACACGATCGGTCTAATTTTTAAGCACATTATCGATTGTGTGCAGCTGTATTTCACCAATGGCTTCACGAATATTGTCCTTTAAAGCGTCAATTGTCTCTGGCTTGTCGGCGTAACACTTATCTTTGACGGTACCCCACAAATAATAGTCCAACGGTGTCAAATCGCAGTTCCGAGGTGGCCAAACGACATCAGATCTGCGGTTGATAATGCGATCTTCAAAAACAGGGCGCAAAACATCGAGTGTAGCTTCCGCTGTGTGGCACGTAGCGCCGTCCTGTTGAAACCAAATGTTGCCAATGTCCTCCTCTTCAATTTTTGTAAACAAAAAATTCGTTCAACATGGCCCGATAACGATCGCCATTGACTTCTGCAACATTACCATGATTTTCAAAGTAATGTCGCAATATATCCCAGCGTTGTTCAAGCGTATACACAACCATATTCGTTCAGCGGAAGGATAAAACTAATTATCTGTCAAATTAGACATGAGCTAAGTGTTACCATTCATGAAATAAGCACTAGTTGAAAAAAAAAACGTTAGATGGCGGACCCGATAAAAGATGGAGGATAAGCATTTGAAATATAAAATGACTTTCGAATGAATTTTTTTAATTATTTTATAAGCTGCACTAAAAAATTAAGAAAAAGCTGGCCCAAGGCTAATAGATGATCAAGTAGAAACCAGTTCTAGAGTAAAGGTCGAATTGATTAACCTGTTTATGCATGGGAAATCTAGTAAGCATGTGAAAGCTTCTTCATATTTCAAAATCATTTAAACACAGCTTTGCGATATCCTTTGCAAGTTTACTCCATGTTTTCGGATTTCATGTATGATTTTAATATCTTTCGACCAAAGCAACTGGAAGAATGGTAAGAATGTTTACAATATTCTTACGTTTTAACCTTTTAAGAACGTTTAAAATATGAGCTCGTAGATTGCAAATAAAATATAAAAAACTTTGTGTTTAGTTTTGATTAAAATTCTTTATTATTCGCACAACACTGTGTGACACTCTTCACAACTCTATGTATACAACAACAATTCATTTGTTTGTTATTCCTCTGTTTATACCCTTTGCCTAAATAATAACAATTACTGGACAATTATTCGCCGGATCTTTGTAACGGAGATCTTCAAACCACGATTACTCTCTTCAAACACACCGTGTCTTCACACAAGACTAACTGAACTTCACTAAATCAGTTGCCGGCTTTATCTTGCCTTTTATATGGCAAAGTAAACAGTCTGATGAATGTTCTTGAAGACTTCTGAAAATCTTTATGAATGTAAACATCGTTGTTTACATTTAGTCTTGTAGTGTTATTTGTGTATTTTTGTTTACTTGTTTACCATTTTTTATATATATTCAGCAGTACGTTAATTTGTAAACAGATTTGTTTACGGCATTGTTTTGTTTTTGTAGCTTTAATGTTAAGTATGTAGTTTTTTTTCATTTTCGTAACAATATACTTTGTTTACAATTATCATGAGGAGGTGTTTCAAGTCACACAGGTAAACAATAACTTGGTTTTCATATTAGCATTAAACGTTTTGAGCGTCAGTCACCTTGACTATACGTATATACGAGAATCTATGAAAAAATTAGATACATATCCTTGGCATATGGTAGTCATTGTCTACCTTCAAGACTACAGATATTAAGTTTAGAAATATTTGATTTGTTCAAATAATGTGGAATACTTATGTACGGCAATCGCTTTAATGGTTTGTAAGCGAACGCCTGTGGCAGTTAATGAAATAAAATTGTCATAAAAAACTTGAAATCAATTCCTACAAAAGGATGAAAAGAAAACTTACAAGCACACTGGCATGAACAAAATAAATAAAGTTTTTAACTCTTGAAAGAATTTTAATCTGCAGGAATAGAAATGAAATGCAACCAGCACTGAAAAAGAGCTGTAAAACAAAACAGCAGATCCATCTTAATTTCCTGTTGGAGTTCCATACATTTTTTGTTATTTTTCTTCTTCTTCTGCTTCTTCTCTTTTTGGCATTTGAAACTTAAACAAACATGTTCAACGTGGTCACAGAAACACAATTGCAACGCAACGCAACACAAGTTTACAAATAAATACACACACACACACACCCAGTTATGCATAGTTAGTTGTATGTATGTAAGTGCAACAAACAATTTACAATTGCTTGTATGACAACAACAATTTACAAGTTTATGCAAGACTCAGTGACTCAGACTCAGTAACTCTCAGTAAAACTAAGAAGTGGTGGTGTATTGTGTGTTGTTTTAGGTTGTCATTACATGAAACGCTTCAAGTGTTTGGTAACAACAGCAAAGAAAAAAAAAACATACAACAGTAGCAAAAGTAGCTACAACTGTGCTGCAACTTCTTGTTGCAATCAATGTAAAAAGTGCACGAGTACGCATACGAGTATGAGTATTTAGTCGAGAGTGTCTTCCAGTAATAGTTGCGCACTTGTCATCGTTGTTAAAATAGATGCTGCTGTGCCATCACCATCATCACTATCATCATCATCTTCAGCGTAATCATGCAACGCCATGTTGTAGTCGTTTTTTTGTCTTTTTTTTTTTTTTTTTTGAAGTGTTATTGTTTGACTTTTTGCATAAACAACAATAACAATAAAAAAAACATGGAGGGGGAGAGGGACAGAGAGAAGCTTCAACTTTAACTTCCTTTTTGGGATAAAATGAACGAACAAGGAAAATGCAAAAATACATTCGAAAAGATAATCTGCTGCTCTTATGTTTGCATACATGTAGGGGTTTACAACAGTACAAGTACGAGTGCGAGTACAAGTATGTATGTATGAGTGTATGTGAGCGATAGTGTTGCTAAGCGGAAACTAAACTTAAGCTGGATTTTGTACTCCAGCACGAACGAGTGAACAAATAAATGAATGAACGAATGAATGACTGACTGAATGAACGTATGAGTAAATGAATAAATGAAAGAATTCATGCAACAAAAACTCTATAAATATCAGTTGTTGTTGGCAAAGTTGCACATGATATTGTCTCTGTCTCTAAATCTGTCACTTGTTTTTTTCTTACGTTCTTTTTTTTTTTTTGTTCTAAGAAGACATAAAACTGAGTTGATAACTGTGTTAGCAATTTGAGAGAACTTTTTAGCATTTGAAAATGAAAACAAAAGAAATTCTAATCCTTTCCGATGAAGTTTTCGTTATGATATCCAAAGAGAGTTCATACGGAGAAAAGTAGAGATGTTCTTCTTTGCATTCAACAAAATTTTAACATTTTTAGTCGGATATGATAAAATGCAAGTGACAAATTTTTGTCCTATTTTTTACAGGAGGCTTCGTTGAACGTGATCCAGTTATAGTTCGATCTTAACAGCTTATAAATATTTTTACGAAAATGGAAATGGTATTTTGCTTCTACATCGTTTAACAATATAATCATAAACAAAAGTTACAAAAACAAAACAATGCAGTAAACAAACCTGTTTACAAATTATCGTACTGCTTAATATAACAACAAACACCAGCATAAAAAAAATGTTAAACAAGTAAACAAAAACCACAAACAACATTACAATATTAAATGTAAACAACGATGTTTACATTTATAGAAATCTCTTGAAGGCGAAGCCTGCCATATAAAAGGCAGAGAAAAGCAGGCGACTGAGTTAGTAAAAGTTCAGTCAGTATTGTTTGAAGACGCGGTGTGTTTAAAGAGAGTACACTCGGGTCTCGTTTTATGCGAATTTTTTTTATGCGAATTCGAATTTATGCGATTTTAAATGAATTTTTTTTTTTAGATTTTAAAATGTTATGATACTTTTAAAACTTTTGCATCATTTTTAAATTAAACCAAGTTTGCACCACTGATATAATCATTATGGTGTGTTTCATTTTGTCGACACTGACCCAAATTGAAGGACATGGATTTGACTCGCTAAAGCAGGATGATGTAGAAGAACTGTTAGCTGACGAAACATTAACCGATATCGACGTCACCGACAATGAGAAAAACGTTGATAGTGAAGAGAGTGATTCCGAAGAAAGTGTTGTACAATTCAAT
Organism: Sarcophaga caerulescens; assembly: GCA_927399465.1. NCBI lineage: Eukaryota > Metazoa > Arthropoda > Insecta > Diptera > Sarcophagidae > Sarcophaga > Sarcophaga caerulescens. Next base: position 7,781,958 of record OV656866.1, on the reverse strand, counting down.
TCAAAACAAATTGATGATATCCTCAACAAAGTTAATGATTTACAAAATCTTATTCTTAGTATGGACCAAGATACCGAAAGAGCACTGAAGATTCAACGCGGATTGATTGATCTGTTTTCCGGATATCATGAGTTGCATAGGCAAAAACTCAAAGTCACAAAGTTTAATTACTGACTACATATCCTGCAATAAAAGAAGCAATTAAACTTTCTAAAAATTTGGTGCTCTAGTCCCCTACATATGTATGCACTACCTGATAGGTATGTAATAATAAAAGTGACGTCGAACCAATTCCAAAACGATACAGAATGATTGATCGTGCATTCATAATTTTTTGTTTTGTTCTGTAAATAATGAATTAATATTTTATTTTTGTTTATTTATTTTAGAAGTTTTTGTTTGTATTGTTTAAGAAAATGAAATAAATATACTTTTGTTGATTTTTTTATGCGATTTTGCTTTGATTTTTCAATTAAAATTTGAATTTATGCGGTTTTACAGGATTTTGGAACGAATTATTAATTTTTATGTGAAGCTACATACATACATAATTGGTCATTACAACCCTTCAGTCAGGATTATTGACCTAGTTTCTCACACCACTTATGTTGTGTGTGTTAATTTTATACATAAGTGGCGGGACCTACAGTTTAAAGTCGACTCCGAACGACAGATTTTTTGAGAAACTTTTCATGGCAATTTTATTTACTCTCAGAGTTTTTGCCAGAAATCTGCTGAGAGGAAATCGCCAAAGAAATACTTTTTGTATTTTGTTTTGATGTCTGGCCTGGGGCTCGAACCCTGGCTTTACGTCTAATAAGCCAACACACTACCTACTAGCCTACTACTGACTACGGTGAAGCTAGAGTATCGTTTTATGCGAATTCAATTTATGCGATTTTTTTCGGAACGCATCTATCGCGTAAAACGAGACCTGAGTGTAAGTGGTAAGTGTAAGTGTAAGTTGAAGATCTCCGTTAGAAAGATGTTCGACAGATTGTCTAGTAATTGTTATTGTTTACGTAAAGGTTGTAAACAGAGGTGCTAACAAACAACGCAATTGTTGTTGTTTACATACAGTTGTGAACAGTGGCAAACAGAATTGTGCGGATAATAAAGAATTTTTAATTAAAACTAAACACAAATTTATTTTTATTTTATTTGTAATCTACGAGCTCATATTTTAAACGTTATTAAAAGATAAAAACGTAGCAATATGTTATGCAGACCTATTTGTATCAAGTAATAGAACCATTGATGGCAATTTTATTTATTCTTAGAGTTTTTGCCAGAAATCTGCTGAGAGCAACTCTGGACTAATCCAAATACAAACCAATGTTAACCAAGTCTAATACGGCATTTACCACATTACCTGGCGGTCCTTGCCAAGAATAGCTCATTTTCCTAAACCTTATCGAATGTATACAATTTCCTCCAGAATAACTAACACTTTTCCTACTAAGCACTTAGAGCTTGTCGTTCCACTGTTGTCGTACACATTTAACGCTCTTTTACATTTTCCAGAGTGTTGAAATTTTATTGTTTATTTTCTTTCTGTTGCTCTTTAATAGTTTTTTGTTTTCATTCGTTTGTTGTGTGTTGTTTTTATTTCTTTTAAATCCTGTTGCTCTGTTGTCGCTCGTTTTGTAGTTGAGTATGAGTGTCTCTTTCTTTCTAGTCCTTGTCAACTTTATTTAGTTGTTGTACATCGTAGTTGTAGTTGTTGTTGTTGTTCTTGTTATTTAAAGCGAGCGTGTAAATTGCGTTTATCTTGGTGTCCACTCTTAAGGGCATATTGTGCGTTAGAATTCTGGTGTGTTTGTTTGTTTTTTTTTTTGTATCTCTCTCGTGCAAGAGTAAGAGTAAAAGTAAGTGTGAGTGTTTTTTGTTTTTCGTATGTATTACCATAGCATTTGACTAAAGCCAAAGTCTTTCTAAGTTTTTTGTTTTGTTTTGTTTTGTTTTCACAGTCACTCTCATGCTGTTTTGCTGCTATAGTTGCATAGCCACTTATAACATTCTCACTCATGCTACGGCTCGTTGCTCAGCATGTGGCAACATTTTTATTGTATTTTGTTGTGGTTTTAAGTGTAAAGTTGACCACAAACATCATTTATGGTTGTCAGTTGGGTATGTTGCTTTTGTAACTTCCTTTCTCTCTCACTCAGACTCTGTCTTTCTCTCTCTTGCTCTGCGTTAGCGTCAACGTCGCTGTCACTGTGTTTTAAGCTGTGTAGCCAAATGAGTAAATGTGGCCAGTATATGAACTATGAAAATAGTAGGCATTTGAGTGTGTGTTATGTGTGTGCTGGTGCTGGTACTGGTGTATAAGAGTATGTGACATATGAAAAGTGATAAATTATTTTAATCATAATGTTCATGTCTTTGTTATCTAAATACTCTCATATATTTACACATTCACCAACACATATACACGCGCACATAATCATATATGCATGTATACACATACACGCACTATGTTCTTATGGTGTGTTTACAGGCATTAGTAGATGTAGTTGTCATTTTTCCCAACCATAATCCTTATGAATAACAACAATTTGGTATTTTAATATTCTAAGAGGGTTAAGGAATACAAACAACAATACAAACAATAAAATCAAAACCATTATAATATAGAGTTTAAAGATAATTTGAAAATAGGAAATTATAGCCTTAAAATAAAAATAACAACATTGACAGAGACAGAGGGAGTGAGAGACAGAGGAATGTGAACCAGCAAATCGATTTGTTATTAAATAAACATTTAAATTCTTTTATTACTCCTTCTCTAGGTAAAAACAAAACAAAACGTATAAACGTTTTCTCTTCTATCAAAATTAAACCATTTTTATTGTTGCTTAACAGCTCACGAAATTAAAAAACTTTTACTGCCTCAAATATTTTTCTCTATTAAATTTTATTTGCTTTTTTTGTGTGTGTGTTTTTGGCGATTTTGTTTTGATAACTCCTTGGCTATAAGAAAAGTTTCATTAGTTTACCCTCCCCCCCCCCCAAAAAAAAAGAAAAAACCACTGAAATATAAAAAGAAAGTGCCTGAAACTTGTGTCATTAGGATAAAACGACGGTCATTAGTGACACTACCAACGACTCATTTGCTCTCACTTGTTTAAACTTATGACTATACACACACAGACAAACACCTATACTCTCATTATGGAATACCACCAGCAATATTACTACGTTGACTATACTAGGTTTCACCTAACTGTACACACACACTTATATATATATACAGTTTATTTTTTTTTTATTAGTTTTACTCCTAAAATAGTTTCATTAGTTTTACTTCTAAAAAAATATTTTCGTTAATGCCTGTATACCGCCAACACCAAAAGCTTTAATTATTGGGATTATAAAACCAAAATAAAGAAGAAGAAGAGGCAAAACATAGAGAAACTTTTCCAAAAATATTTTAAAATTATACACGACGCCATTAGTGGTCATAAACAGAAATGAAATTTAAAAAGTTTACACAGCCCGCTTTTAAAGGAATTCAAGACATTTTTGGTTAATTTTATGGAATATTTTTGAAATTTAGCATTTTATTTATAATTTACTCGCTGTACCCTGCGCGCATTGCTACGCCACCAACTAAAATTTATGGGAATGAGTTATACTAAATGTTATTAAAATCATAAATGATGAATCCTAAAATGTCTGGTATTTGTCCGATCAACACATGCATAGTTTACGACTTAATTCATTTTTAGTAATTTTCAGTGGCTCCACCTGTCGGAAATTGGTCATACCAACTTAGAAACCTTCGTCGGCTCATGCGCAACAACTTTGCTAAAGATCATAAAATGATCAAATACACAGTTTACGATTTAATTCATTTTTAGTAATTTTCAGTGGCGCCACCTATCGGATATTGGTCATACCAACTTAGAAACCTTCCCCGGCTCATGCGCAACAACTCTGTTAAAGATCATAACATGATCAAATGCATAGTTTACGATTCTATAAGGTACATAAAAACAAACATTAATTTTTATATATCGACGCCTCCGTTCTATAACATTCTAAGTCGAAAAAGTGTGTTTTGAGTTATGAGCTCTCAAAGTTTTCACGCTACATAAGACTATATGTGTATTCTAAGTAGATTTTTCCCTATAACTTCGGAACGGATCGGCGCATCTTAACTAAATTTTGACAGTATTTAATAATAAATAAGTGAGAGAGCGTAGAATTTAAAAATTCAAGAACATTAAAAACGTTCTAAGTACACTTAGAACGTTATAGAATGGAGGCGTCGATATATAGAAGATTAAATAGAGAAATTGAAAAAGAAATTAATGCTTTAGATGGGGGCTTAAAAAAAAATTTAATACTCTCCTTTAAAATAGTGCCATAGTTATCTGTATTTGTCAAGGCTAATGACTTCAACATGTATTGCAGAGACAAAGAAGAGTAGACAACTATTTTTCACTTCTTGGGTGCATGCCCAGCATTGTATTGTATGAAAATAAAGCGCCTGTGCGTTTACTATACACTAGAGCACCGACATGCGTCGTTAATGGGGACCGGATAATTGCGACGCAAATCAAAACGACGCAAATCGAATCAACTTTTTCTATACAAATGCATCGAAATTTAATTTATTGGGACCAAGAATTCAAAGGAAAGCAAAATGAATGAATAATGAAAACATTTTTCATTATTTTATTTAGTTCAACAAATGTTTTTTAATTATTATAAAGAAATAACAAAACAATAAACAGAAGTTGCAAGATTTTTTAAATTCAAAAAAATTCTAAATATGTTCCACAATACAAATACTAAAATGGTAGTGCTCAATGCTGCAAGAAAAAAATTAAACGTATGTAGCGTCACAAATCGAAAGTTAAATGACGCAAGTTGGGATTCAAACGACGCAAATCGAATCGACGCAAGTCGGGGCTCTAGTGTACTGTACTATCGAGTATAGATATTGGAAGTGTAAATAAAGCTCCACAGGAATAGGTGAAATAAAAGACTGCACTATCACAATGAGCGCACAAGGCGCGGCCCAAGTTTGTCTATCCTTTTAGATTGACACATACTTTAGCTTAAGTATCTCCTTAGTCCGTATTCCGTATAGATATCGTGTTCGGTAGTAACGATATAGCAGTTCAAGTTGACCTCTTTCATCGCAGTTACTTACTAACTAATGGTAGGAATATTCAAAAAACGGAGGCGTCGTCTAAAAAAGTTTGATTCTGAACGTATTTGAAGAGCGTTAAATAGTTTACAGATATCAGTATAGCGCTAACAGGTCTTTGAGCACGTAATCCAAAACGTAGAGACCCTTACAAATTCATATATAACGGTAAATACTCGAATACTTACATATATACGTCGATTATAAGCTCTGTTCCATTCAAAAAATTTTCATCAACTGATGCTTGTGAAGGATTTTTAAAATCTTTAAATGGTCGATAGATTACTAAATCCCGACTCACGTGATCTTATATATACAGTAAGACCCTGCTAAACGCGGGGGATACGTTATAATAAGTTCCAGCGCTAAAAGAAACTGCGTTAAACGACGCAACTTAACACGTACATATGTATGTAAATACATTGCAACTTCGGAAAATACAGTTGGAATCTTGATTCTGGTTAGACTAATAAAAGAGCGTTGAAAAAGATACATAGTATATATACGGTGACCATTATCTACATGAGAAAAAAGCGGACAAATATATAAAATTGAAAAACAAAAAAAATACATTTATTATAATTAATATTTTATATAAAAATTTTTAAAATACAGACATAAATAGGTACAAATAATATACACAAACTTAAATTTATACATACATATGGATATACTTATGTGTAAATTTACTTCTGATATTCCTCTACAAAATGTATTTTTTTAAGTGTTGGGCCTGTTAGATAAAAATGTTTTAAATTCCGAACAGTCAATTTCAAAATTGCATTTTATGGTCAAAAGAGATTCTAAAGTTTCTAGTCCCATTTGGGATTTTTCCTTTATTAACGAATTTTCAACTGAAGACCAAGTTTCCAATTCAATTTCATATGTAATTCCAACTAATATAAGCGTTTTTACCGAATTAGTGAAAAAGTGGACAAAAGCGGACATTTTGGAAAATAAATACTTTTTAGAAGTTACGTGTGGTAAAATAGTGGACAAATAGCGGACGCAAAAAAAAATAGCGGACAGGAGGTTAAAATAGCGGACTGTCCGCTATAATAGTGGACGGATGGTCACCGTAAGTATATACCGTCGCTATATAGTGCACCGCTTTTGGTTGGTGCATGGCCGTTTCATTTGCACACATATACAACAAGTATCAATACAGTGTGCAATTTAGGGGAATCCCAGTACTACCGCGTAATACTGAAACAGCGTTAAGCATGGTCTTACTGTATTCTGACTCTGATTGATAAATTTAATTAAAAATAAATTTAAAATACCAAATAAAAACTCAAAAGTTCTTAATTAAGACAAAACATATGTGGGTTTCTCTACAATTCCCTGGCAACCAGTTGCAAAATTTAATTTCCATTGCAACTATGCTGTCTCACAGTGAGCGAAACTGCAATTTAAAATCTGTTGAATATTTTCTATTTTTCCTAAAATTTTTGCAAAAAAAACTCCGTTGTTTTACTAATAAAATATTCCGTTTTTTTTTTTGTTTAAATTTTTACTTCATGTTCATAAGTGTTGTAAAATAAGATTTGTTGTAAACACTTTTAATTGAATTTTATTAAAATTTTGCTTTCAATTGATTACAACAAAAACAGTTTTAATTACAAATTATAAAAATATTAAAGTTCTGCTCGTTTCTATAAACTAATTGAACTTAATTGAATTCAATTCTTTGTTAAAAAACAAAAGCGTTTTCATTTTTCTTTTTGTTTATATTTTTGATTTCTTCTTTGCAAGAGAAATAATCGCACACATACTGAACAATTTTATTTTATTCCTTGAATAAATAGTTTTAATTGATCATTTTCCATTTGAAATGCAATACAGCATAGCACTGACATGGAAAAATTTCATTTTCTTAGAGTGTAGACATTAGGTAAGTAAGTGAGACGTAATCATAATTTACGTTCTAGTAATTATTTAAACATTTTAAGATTTCCTGCTGTGTTGCTCGTTTCTTGAAGTACACAGCACATATGTATGTTTGTTTGCCTATATATTTACGCCTTAATACACACTACACTACACTATACTGTGTACATTATCACACACATAAGCAGCATTGGCGTCGTATATATGCAAAACTGAACAAAGTAATGACGATGACGGCCTTTACGTACAAGAAACAATAGCAACAAACAGAGCAGAAAATAGTTTATTGTTGATATCGCCTTACTGTCAATTTAATTCAATTAATTTTCCAATTATTGGCTTTTAATTTCGTTCAATCTATGCTCAAGAATAATACACAAACACATATGCACACGTAAACATTGCAAACTTGAATTTACTCAACCATATAAATAATTGTGTGTATGTGTGCATGTATAAGTAACATACAAATGTGTACAGTTGTGGTTAGGTAATTAAACAATGCTGTTGCACTTCCATATGAAATGAAACGTACATTATTGGCTACATTGGTACTCTTTGGAACAAAATGAAGAGGTGTATTGTGCTTGAGTATATGTTTGTAACACTTTTAAAGAAACAATTTTGAATTCTTGCTGCCATCACTCGTCTTGTGATCAGTTTTTAAGTAAAGCATAAGTAAAGTCGCCGTAGCCTAGTAGATAGTGTGCATAAAACGGAGCTGCTGTTACTAACAAGACGACATATTCCGACCGAGATCGAAATAAATATAGGTGACTTGGTCATCCCTACGAAGAGATCTATTAAATACCTTGGGATTAGACTGGACTCGAAACTGACCTACACAGAGCAGATAGAGTATGCAACAGCGAAAGCAGCTAGAATTACAACACAGCTGAGTAGACTGATGGCAAATATTGGAGGACCACTCCCAAGTAGGAGGAAGTTACTCATGGAGGCTGGAAATAGTATACTCCTTTATGGCTCTGAAATCTGGGCTTCTACTCTGAATACTCAAACCAGAGCTAAAAAACTGCTATCTGCGCAGAGAACAGCAGCTTTACGGGTCACATCCTCGTATCGCACGGTATCAACACAAGCCGCCTTAATAATAGCTGGAATGGTTCCCATAGACCTTCAATCAATTGAGCGCCAGATGATTTTCAACGCTAGACAGAGCACGACTCAGTTGCAGAGCTTAGAAACGATACAGCACGAAGTCGTCTTAAAATGGCAACATCGCTGGGAAAATAAACGGTACGGTAGGTGGACACACAAACTAATTCCAGAATTGCAAGTGTGGAAAAACAAAAAACGGCGAAATAGACTACTACATAACCCAGATGCTAAGAAGGTTGGTTGTCGGTTTTATCACAGGGCACTGCGAGATTAGGTCGCTGACGGGGATCTGGAACAGATCCCAGCCGGACTATTGCAGGGTATGTTGCGATGAGGAGGAGTTAGAGACTATCGAACACCTCCTCTGTAACTGCCCAGCCCTTGGTAGGTTGAGGTTGAGGACCCTTGGCAGAGCCTTCTTTGAGAGCTTGAGTTCTGTGTCGAGAGCCGACATCAAGGCTCTCCACAGATTCATTAGCAGTTTGAGCTGGTTGAGAGGTGCTAGGGCTTCATAAGTGTAGTCGCGCGCTCAACCCTTGTTTTGTGTCTGTTTCTTTCTGTGTGATTCCCATCCTCCCCTTACCCTTATGCCCTCCTTTCATCCTATTCCCTCTATTTCCTTCCCTCTCCAAGGACGTTGTACAATGGGTCAATTTCGACCTCCGGGTATTGTACTTGTCTTAACGGACAAGTACACGTCCTCTAACCTAACCTAACCTAACCCAGATGCTAACCGGTCATGGATACTTCAGAGAGTACCTGCATCGCATGGGGAAATGTCGCTCACCATTCTGCATCTACGAGGAAGAGGAAATCTTAGACGATGCCGAACAGACTTTCTTCGGCTGCAGACGCCGGGCCGAAAGACGTCAGGGTCTCGAGGCTGAAATCGGCATTATTAATGCCACAAATGTCGCGCTGAAAATGATAAACAGCAGAGAAAACTGGAACGCAGTTAAACAATTTGTGCACTATGTCCTGCGAAAGAAAAAATATGATCTAGACGCAGTAGAATAACAGAAGAGCGGAGCCTGGACGCAGGCTGACAATGATGGAACTGGCACAGGTGCCAAAAGGGGTCCACCTCGAAGTAATGCAACCGTGGTTGCGAGGTGGAATGATACCCCGGTGAGGAGACAAGGCGGGTTTTTAGTCGGTATACCCAGTGGGAGAGTCCGACATACCATGTATGGTGACGACCTTCATGAATGCATAAAGCATTTTCCCTCCTTCCAGCAAAAAAAAAAAAAAAAAAAGTAGGTAGTGTACCGGTTTATTAGACCAGAGGCCCAGAACGTCTCGAACGAAACGAAATATAAAGAGAATATTTCTTCGGCCACTTCCTCCGTTTATTTTTTTTTCATTTGAATTTAATTTTAATTAAATTTATCAATCAGAGTCAGAATAGTAAATTAGAAGTTAAAATATTAAATAAGATTTTAATTACAATGGATTTATAAGATCTCGTAAGACGCGATTAGCAATACATCGGCCACTCAAAAATTTTAAAAATCCTTCGCAAGCATCAGTTGATGAAAATTTGTTTAATGAAACAGAGTTTATAATCGGCGTACATAAGTATTGGAATATTTACTGAAATTGTGGGGATTTCTACGTTTTGAATAACGTGCTCAAAGACCTGTTGGTGCTATAATGCTTTCTGTAAACTATTTAAAGCTATTCAAATACCTTCAGAATCAAACTATTTTAGGCGACGCCTTCGATTTTGAATTTTCCTACCACTAGATAGTAAGTAGCAGAGATGAAAGAGGTCAGTTTGAACATATTTCTGCCATATTATTAAGGTGACTACCGAACAGCATATCGAAACGGAATACAGAGTAAGTGGATACTTAAATTAGAGTATGTGTCAACCTAAAAGGATAGACGCACTTGGACGGCGCTTTGTACGCACATTGTGACAGCACAGTCTTTTATTTCACCTATTCTTGTAACCCCATGGAGCTTCATTTACAGTAACAATGTCAATTCTCGAAAGTGTAGTATAGTAGACAAAGTCGTCGTAGTCTAGTAGATAGTGTGTCGTTTTATTAGACTTGAGGCCGTAGTTCAAACACCAGCCCAGACATCTCGAACAAAGCAAAATATGAAGAAAATATTTAGTCAGCTGTCTTCCAGCAAAAACTCTAAGAGTACATAACCTTGTCATGAAAAGTTTCGCAAAAAATCTATCATTCGGAGGCAACTTAAAACTGTAACTCCCACAATTCGTAGATAAAATTAACTGCATGGGTGGTATGAGAAGCTAGGTCATAATCCTGACTGAACGATTGTAATGACCAATTTAGTAAGTAAGAAGTGTAGAGCGTAAACTAAATGTTGTCAGCAAGACGCACATACTTAGTTCACTCAATCTTATCCCACCACAAGCATGTGGTGTCCATTCTAGTGTTACCATAGTTGTAAAGCGTGGTCTCTTCTCATTCAAACCAATGATCAGATGAATTAAAATGTCTAAAAACCACAGAATACTTTCAGCACATATCAAAATACGTCCATTTTTCACTGAAAATCTTTTTGAACGGATGAAAAAGTCCATATTGTTTTGATATCAGAGATTTTCTTCTACTATTACTCTATTTCGAAGTCGCCGTAGTCTAGTAGGTAGTGTGTTGGCTTATTGGACTGAAGGCCCGAGTTCGAATCCCAGGTCAGATATCAAAACGAAATTATGTAAATATTTCTTCGGCGACTTCCTCTCAGCAGATTTCTGGCAAAAACTCTGAGAGTATTAAAATTACCATGAAACGCTTCTCAAAAAACTGTCGTTCGGAGTCGACTTTAAACTGTAGGTCCCGCCACTCATGTATAAAAATTAACGCACACAACATAAGTGGTGTGAGAAGCTAGTTCGTAATAATGACTGAAGAGTTGTAATGACCAATTATGTATGTATGTATTACTCTATTTCAGAAGAACACCCTAAGAAACTATAAAGTCTTTGAGCTCCTGGCACCAATAAATTTTTAGTGAGGGATAGTCTCCCTTTCTACATCTTAACAAGAACAAATACATGTAAATTACATACATAGTAGTCGATCTGTACTACTTTTTTGTCACAAACATTTATTAAAATATGCACATTTCTAACAAGTTAATGCCTGCTGTTAAACGGTAAATACACTACTCCCATTGTACTATACACACACACACATTACAGGCTGAGAAAGAGAGAGAAAAGAGTTCAACAATTGAGATCAACTGTTACATGTCTTCTTGGCTTGCAGTTTATAATGATGTTACGCATACAAAAGCAAATACTTAATACGAGTACACTTACAATTACTAGGACTTAATAAATGTCCTTAATTTTTATTTTTATCAACATATTTATATTGTTAGTTGTGTGTGTGTGTGTGTGTGTCTGTGTATGAATATGTAACATTATATAGGACTTATTAAAAATCATTTTTTCAACACTTAATTGGTAATTTGTCATTTTCTGTTGTAGTAAACAATTGCATACATTGCATACAGTTGGGTCTTGATATGTGTGGTGGATTATTTTAAACACTCCAATTATTTTATAATTAAAACTTATTTCAGATTAAATTTCATTTCAGTATTTAAATATTAACATATGCTTTTGTATTGATTTAAACGGTATATAGTAAATAAATATTTCTATCAAGACTTACTGTAACCATGCTAATGGGTGAGTGTGTGTGTGTCTGGTCTTTGTCTGTAATATTAATTAATTTGCATTGTTTTTGTAATTACTATTGTTAGTGTGTTGTCTTTTGTTTTTGTTTTTTTTTTTGTTGTTTTTTGTACACATAAATGTACATGGCATGGGCATTACAGCGTGTAAAAGTGCGCGTTTTTTATTATTGGCATCATATTGACACACTTATTAATTATATTTTATTGTTGTATTCCATTAATCTAGATTCTTTTCGCTGACAAAGGTCCAATCACACATTCGTTGATATTGACAAATAAGCGTTAAAAATTTCGATTTTTTTTCATTGAATTTTTGGTTGTTTTTTTTGGATTTTACTTGAAAAATTCATTCTCATTTCCGATGGAAAATTTATTGTTAATCATTTAATTATGAAAGTTATGTTTAATTCGGATGAATTTGTTTTTTTTTTTTTTTTTAATTTTTTTTTTCATTAGGACACACAGGGCTTCAACAAAAATTTTTTATCACATCTTTATAAGATCTTTAACATACATTCATACATACATAATTGGTCATTACAACCCTTCAGTCAGGATTACGACCTAGCTTCTCACACCGCTTACGTTGTGTGCGTTAATTTTATACATGAGTGGCGCGACCTACAGTTTAAAGTCGACTCCGAACTACAGATTTTTGAGAAACTTTTTCATGGCACTTTCATTTACTCTCAGAGTTTTTGCCAGAAATCTGCTGAGAGAAAGACGTCGAAGAAATATTTTTTCATATTTCCGTTTTGATGTCTGACCTGCGGTTTGAACCGTGGCCTTACGTGTAATAAGCCGGCACACTACCTACTAGACTATGATGGCTTCGTCTACTTTACTACACTTTCGAAAATTGACATTGGCACTGTAAATAAAGCTCCAGGCGATTACAGTGTCTATCCTTTTGGATTGAGACATACTTTAGCTTCTAGGGTTTTTTAGTCCGCCTTAATTCATTTGCAATTATTTGCAACTCTTGATTCCTGAGCAACATAAGCGTCGAATGGAGGTTCCATTCTAAGAATATTTGTGACCTAGTCGCCTTCATTTATGGTCATAATTTGATGTAAATTTTGTCCATATTGTTACGAAAATGGAAATGGTGTTGTTAAAATAATAAGCAAAAGCTCCAAAAACAACACAATGGACTTGATCACACATAAAATGATAAACAAAAGCTCCAAAAACAAAACAATGCAGTTGTTCACGTGATCAACGAATGAGTAAACATATAGCAACAAAAACAACAGACCGATAAATAAACAAAAATATAGCAACAACGTCCGTGTATAAAAAAATATAGCAGAAAGACAAACAAACAAAACAACAACAACTCTGCCTGGACGAATGTAAACAAGATACACGAACAACAAAAATGGAAACAAGTTGTTTACATTTTTGGATTGTTCCCGAAGGTCGTGTGAAGATACGAGATCGAGTTATAATCCAGTCAGACTTGTGTGCAGACAAGTTGCGTGAAGAAAACAGTTGTTAGTGTGGTGCTTACAAAAAAAGGTTGTGAGCAAAGAAGAATAACTAACAAGCGTTGTTGCTTATAAAAAAAAGGTTATAAGCAGAGAGATATAACGAAAAGAAGCACATATTGTGAAAGTTATCGTTGTATAAGTGGAAGAAGTTCGAACAGTGGCACAAGAGTCGTGCCGATAATAAAGAATTAATTAAAAAATAAACACAGATTTATTTTTATTTTATTTGCAATCTACGAACTCATATTTTTAACGTTTTTAAAAGGTAAAAACGTAACAATATTATCCTTAGGAATTTGAAGTATTGAAGTGGTCATAGTATAGTTTGTAGTGTGTTAGCTTATTACATGTGAGGCCGTGGTTCAAACCCCAGCTCAGACATTTAAAAAATACGAAAAATGAAGAACATTTCTACGGCAATTTCTACTGCAATTTCTACGGCAATTTCTTCTCACCACTCTCAGCAGTCTTTTGGCAAAACTCTTAAAAATCTGTCATTCGGAGAAACTAGGCTGTAATCCTTGCTAAAGGGTAAAAGGTAAGCATTTGATTAAAAGAAAAAAGAAAAGGTAAAGTTTTTAAGAATCTTTGTAGTTACAAGTTTTTTTTTTTGTTTGTTTTGTTTATGCGAGGTTTGAGGTCGTCGTAGTCTAGTAGGTAGTGTGTTGGCTTATTAGATCTGAGGCCACGCTTCAAACCACAGGTCAGACATCAAAACGAAGATATGAAAAAAAATATTCGCTTTGGCGACTTTCTCTCAGCAGATTTCTGGCAAAAATTCTGAGAGTAAATCAAATTTTCATGAAAAGCTACTGAAAAATCTGTCATTCGGAGTTGATTTTAAACTGTAGGTCTCGCCACTCATGATACAATTGAGAAGCTAGGTCGTAATCCTGACTGAATGGTTGTAATGACCAGCTCTGTTGAGCTTTAGTGATGCTCTACACCGTTCTGAATATATTTTTCAATATCTCCAATTGCCACAACTTATTGATTATTTTGATTTCTTTTCATTAAAAATCTTCTTGGTTTTGCTCCATCTCTATCGATTTTATTTTACAAAACATGTTAAGCTCTCTTCAATATTTTTTTCTTTTTTAAACAATTCTTATATGAAAAACTTATGTTTGCGTTCAATTAAAAGCACTCACATGTAATGATTTATAATATTTTATTGAAAATGAGAAAAGCAAAAATTAATATCTCTCACTCTCTCTCTCTCTCTCTCTCTCGATTTCAATTAAATTCAATTTAAACAAAAATCTTCAATAATCTCCAGTTAACTGGATATTTAATTTTTGTTATTACAATGATGAGAATGAAAACTTTTTTATAACATTTCCTTCAAAAAAAGAGAAAAACTAAACGCGAACTGAAATGATGAGGTGATAAACGATTTTCATAAGTGCTACATACCAACACCTGTGAAATATATATCTTTTATCGCTTTTTTATGGGCACAAATAACAATTACTTTGAAGCATTTGCCGTCATTTTAAAATTAATTTTCAAGTGGCACTTGAACTAACTCTCTTCAGTTTTTTTAGTAGTTGTAAGGTAAAGTAAGGCCCTTATTAAACAGAGTTTTAATTTTAAGTTTTTTTATTAAGTAGGGTGACCACTGTTTCACAGAAATAAGAAGAAGAATGTGTGTGTTAGAGGGGGAAAAAGGGAAAGAGAGAACTAGTACTTTACAACTTGAAGTAATTTCAATTGGATTTCGAAAAATAACGGAAAACACTTGCAGGAAGTAGACATTTTTTCCATCCTCTCTCTCTCTCTTTTTCTCTGAGGTTGTGTGTGTTTCATGCTCTTTTTTCCCATTTCAATGCAATAAGTTTAAATATTAACAGCATTTCAATGCATAAGTAACCAGTAAGTTATAAACTAAGAGGAAGGGGGCAAAAACGTACAGGAAGAGTAGCAATAATGCTGTCTAGGGGCGTTTGATAGCCGAAAGTCATTGCAATCGTGGTAGTCATAGCCAAAGCCACAAATCTTTAATGAAGTGCAAATGGCAAAATGTGACAGTCACAGTTTAATTATCAATGAACGCCAAATGTCGATGATATTGACTTTTTATTCAGTCAGTATAAATGAAAATTAAAATGAAAAAAAAAGGAAGAAAAAGAAGAAGTAAAAGAAGGAAGCATAACGACAAGAGATTCATATAAAAAAACTTGCCAGAAATGAAGATAAAAAAACAACAACAAAATGTACGAATATTTATAGAACTCTACACAAATGAAATAGAAAAAGTTTTTTAAAGAAACAAAAAAAAAAGGGAAAAAAATATAAAATCTACGACCCCTTAAGGAGACAAATATAATATAAGTGCCAAAGCGCACTTTTCTATACAAAAAGCCAATATTGCGGAATTTAATTTCTAAGTTCGTTATATTCGGTTTTTATAAGCTGCATTACAATACGTTGGAGGATATCATGGTTTGTAGGCGACATATGCAACAGAGATCAGCAATGAGTATTCAAAACGATGAGTAGAATTGAATCATACTCATAATTTCTAATACTTCATACGCATTCATACTTATTTTAATATCATGGAATCTCTACTCATATTCAGAGTTTGAAGTACTCATCATATTCATACTTAACAACACGTATGATGTTGTTGGTGATCGACTCTCCATAACTCAACATATACACGAAGCACAAAATAAGTATGAATCGCGTACGAACACTAAAATATTTACTAGAAGGTTATGTGTTTGCTCTGCTTGCTGTTCTGTCTTTTTTGCTTATGTGTTGTCTTTTTTTTTTTTTTGTAAATGCAACAACAGCTAAGGCAGTAAATTTTGATGAATGATTCGAGTCACTCGAATGTGTAGGCTTTAGAATCAAACATATTTCGAATGGTATGAGTTTGATGTTAACGTTGTACACATACTCATTGCAACCTGTACTTATAAAAAAACGTTGTAGTGTGTACGAATGAATGAATCAGAGAGTGTAGTTAAATTTCAATATTGTTGACTCACTTATATTCAAAATCTTATGAGTGCTTATGAGTAGCGAGAAAATGATTCATTGCTGATCTCTGACATGAAATTACTTGAATAAGAATATACTTTTTAAAATCAACCTGCAACTCGAGCTCTACGGCTCTTGCTGAACATATTTACCAAAGTTTGATTTACTATTACATACAATCCTTTAGTCAGGATTACAACCTTGCTTCTCACACCACTCAAAGTTAAGTGTGTTAATTTTATCCATGAGTGGTGGGACTAATAGTTTAAAGTCAACGTTGAACTTTTCATGGCAATTTTTATTTACTCCCAGAGTTTTTGCCAGTAGACTGCTGAGAGAAAGTCGCCAGAGAAATATTTTTTTCGAGATGTCTGACCTGACACTGATGTACTAGATTACCGAGACTTATTTTTTATTTCTACAGCGTTTGTATGACGTCTACAATTCGTTAATGTGTATGTAATTTCAAGGCATTCATATTTAATGTTGAGTATTTTGTACTCATTTCATATCGTTTCCGAATATTTCAGCATTAAGGCTACAGAGAAAGATTTCCATCGTAAAGACAAGTAAAAGAATAGACAGACAGACAGACAGACAGAGAGACAGTTGTATAGACGACACTCAGTCTAATCCTTAAATGTACATCAGCTTAAATATCTACAGAATGCTTCCTGAAACTTATAATGGGGGGTGTGCATCTGCAACTACATCTGTAGTTGTAGTTGTATTCGTATTTGTGGAGAATCTGTGAGTGTGAGTGTGCCTGTGTGAGTATTTAATGCGAAAAGTTTTTTGAATAATGCATTTTGGGTGAAAATTTATAAAAAAACACACACACACAGAAATTTACACAAATACTCAAAACTAAAAACTATAAAAAACAAAAACAAAAAACAGAAATATTCTATAAAAACTCTTTTTCTAAAAAAGAGAGAGAAAAAACAAAAAACAACAGAAGAAAAAGCTTGAATTCATTCATTTATTTTATGGTTAAGCGTTGAGAAGACAATCGCATATTCAAATATGAGTGTGAATAGAGAAAATGAATGAACAAAAAAGAAAAAAAAAAACAGAAGGAAAAAGGAAAGATGAGAGGGAAACTATCATTTGATTTATAGGGAAAATTTCATAGAAAATTATCTACGTCTGTCTTTTAGTCAGTCTGTCTGCCAGTAGTTTTTATTATAAAAAATGTTTTCATGCACTTAGCCACAGATAAACTTGGTGGACACACACACAGCCAGACAGACAGACAGACAATTTCATAATCAGAAATCATCCAATTGTGGTTTTGAATTCTTTTTTTTTTATTTCCCTAAAAAAAAAAAGAAATACATTTTTTTTCCTTTTCTGAACTAAGAATAGGGCGTTTTCCCCCTAACAGTGTATGGAAATAAAATTTAAATTTGAGGAAAATTAATGAATCAAACGTACAAGATGTACGTACTTATTATGGTAGACATGAAATAAAAGGAAATTATTTATTAAACATGACTGTATGGCATCAATTCGTGTGAATTGTGCAGAATGTCAAAGGACATGATTTATACTTTTGAATTTTTGAATAGGACTTTAGAAATGTCTGAAAAGTCCTTAAAATATTGCAAGTGAAAAAAGTTTTTTCCATTCCATACACCACAAAGGTGAAAATGTGAAAAACATGTTGCTTGATTTTGTTGTTTTGAAAAAACGATTTCCATACTTCTTTATTCAATATAGGTATGAAAGCAGTGGTGTTGTCGAGCCGGAACGCTCCGGAACGTTGTTCCGGTACTTCCTTTTTGGACAGGAACGCGTTCCGGAACTCAAGATGATTTCTGATAACGAGAATTGGCTGATGGAAAATCACCCCCGTCTTTAAATTTGGGACATGAGACCGCACAGAGCGGCCGCCTACCCAGGATCGGCCCTGTCTATATAATTATATATACGCGTTCCGGTAAAAAAAAACTAGCACAACACCACTGGATGAAAGGGATGAAACTATTTCCGACACACCTATCGCTAGCACTTGGTTCTAACCTAACGAACTTCACTACGTCTTATAGCTATCGCAGATCTCTAAATCAGATAGCGAAACGATGTGATGGGTACTGGGACATAACGATATTTCAGATACCTGTAGTTGCACTAAAAGTCTACTTAAACTATATGCTTAGTTTAGATTTTAGAGTCGTTATTGGTTATTGGATCATAGACACTCGTATGAGAAGCATTGCGTTAGAAATGTGGCAAATGAAGTAGATGTAGAGATGGGAACTGTTCTTCACCTATTGGGTACAATAGTGCAATATGTTGGGTTCAAGGAACCTTGGATAGACGATTAAATGATATTTCAGTAAAAGATATTAGGAGTCTATGTCAGTTCATCTGGATCCGAGGCTAGAGGAAATCTACAGCGTCACAATTGGCCGAATGTGGGTACTCATCAGCTCTATCTATGTATCTACCTATACCAGCGAAGTTTGTCCTACAGGTGCTTAATGTCGTATATGACATTCAGCATAAAAAAAATAAACATACATAATCCTTCAGTCAGGATTACGACCTAGCTTCTCACACCTCTTATGTTGAGTGTGTTAATTTTTTTTACATGAGTTTAAAGTCGACTCTGAACGATAGATTTTTTGTGGAACTTTTCATGGCAATTTTATTTACTCTTAGAGTTTTTGCCACAAGGCTGCGGAGAGGAAGTCGCCGAAGAAATTTTTTTTTTTCATATTTTCGTTTTGATGTCTGACCAAGGGTTTGAACCGAGATTTTACGTCTAATAAGCCAACACGCTAACTACTAGACTACGGCGACTACAACACTGTGACGGTCATGTCATATAGGAACTGATTGAATATATGATTGTGAGCAAATCATAACAGTACAGTGGTTAAGGAAAAATAAAAAGTAGTCGGCAAAATAAAAAATTAATTATTATTAACCATGACACGCGATTGATAATAAAAAATAACAATAAAAATAATTGCTCTAACGCAGGAACAAACTGGATTACAACTATGAGAAATGCCATGTGGCCAAGACGAATGCAAGTCGCTTGAATATCCCGACTGCAAGGTCCAGTAATGACTCTGTCAACTATGCTAGCGGGTATTTGACGTATCAAGTTGACGTAGGTTGTAGGTAGGTTTTAAGGAATTTCCTCCATATCATGTGCATCTGTAGGGAAAGACATATACAGCCATGGACATTAAATTAGCACAAAAATTTGTGATAAAAACAATCTAATTTTTTATAGTATTTTAAGTATATTTACAAAAAAATTTAAACATAAAAACACAAAAGGCATATTCTTCTTTAAAGCAAAAACAAAAATTTTGGCTAAATTGCCGATCGTATGCTCATTAAGGCCTGCAACATATCAAATGCTAGATTTTAGCTGGACAGTAAAATAGCACAAAATTAAAATTTTTGGAATAAAAATAATATATTTTAATAAATAGTAAATATGTATATTATTGTTTTTCGTTTACTTGGTCAATATTTGGTAGAATAGCCTTTATTTTTAAGCACCGCGTGGCATCTACGGGACATGCTTTCAATCAAATTCTGGCAACGTTCTTTGGGAATCGTGTACCAAGCGTTCCGTGTTCCAAGCCACAAATTGTCCAAATTTTTGTACTTTTGTTGAGCAATTACACATTTCACATCGTGCCAGTTGTTTTCAATTGGGTTTAAGTCAGGACTTTGCGCCGGCCAGTCTATGCGAATGTGCTCTTTGTAAAACCAATCCTTTACCAGCTTAGACGTGTGTTTGGGATCATTATCTTGCATAAATATGAATGAAACTGGCATGTTTTCAAAAGCATATGGTTCCATTTTGTTTCTCATAATGTCCAAATACTTGTAACAGTCCATTTTTCAATTAATTTTGACGATTGGATCCACACCGTGCCATGAAAATGATCCCCACACCATGATGCTTCCTACACCATGCTTTATGGTCTTTTGAGTGTAACGTGGATTAAATGTCTGACATTTTGGCCGATGAACAAAGACTCTACCATCCGGTCCCAAACGATTTATGTTTGTTTCATCACTCCAAAGTATTTTTTTCCGGAATGAGAGGTCTTTATCCTTGTAGGAAAAAATCATAATCAAACTATAAATGGATTTTGTGCTAATTTAATGTCCATAACTGTATATATGAGTCGTTTCATTAGTCGCACTCAATCTCATTGAGCCTTCGGATTGCGTTTGACCTTTAAACGGGCACTTCTAAACTTTGACAGTTGATAACAGCCATCTTGTTAAAGTTTCATCTGTCAAATTAGTTGTCTTTTTTACTTAGTCTGTTTTGCCAAATGACCATGGATAATAACAGACAATGGCGTCTATTCGCTGAGTGAATTCTTGACAACCGATTCTAATTTTCATTTCCATTTCACGATGAATGAAATGGAGACGATATCAAACCACATAGGATTCAAGAACGTACAATGTATCCCCAAAAAGGTACTATTTGGTGTGGATTTCGGACTGTTTCTTTGAGGACAACATCATCCTGTCAACGGTAAGCACTAGATCGATGATTCCAATTGCTTCTGGGCTGAATTGAATGATCTGGTCACCCAAAATTGGTTTTAAACCATAGATACTATACGTTCCAGGAACTTTAACACATTGCGTGTTGAGTTCAACTATATCAAGAGTTTTTATCAGAATTTGTTCAATGATTGTATTGACCTTGGCAAAGATGTACCACATGAATTAGATGTTATTGTATTGGAGTTGGTTTTTCAAACAAACAGAATAATAAAATGAATGAATAAATTTAACACCTGTTCAACACATTAAATTAGAAGATTTGCTATTTAAATCAACTATCAGAGATATGTACACCTCAAGTATAATACAATCATAAATAATAGAGACTGAATGGCATTACAAATAAAGAACCCTCTTTTAAACTAAACTTGTCCCTCTTAAACATGTTTAATGTGTTAATTTTTAGGGGCAACTCTTTTACTTTTACTTTTTTTTTTTTTTTTTTTTGTAGCAATTTCCCCCTTTTCCTACTTGGTAATTTTACCTCTAAAATGTTAATCTTTTTAAAAAGATCAACAACTCTTTTCGATAAGATTATAAAGAACCTGCAATAACAATGAGTTAAAAGAACTAAAAAGCAAAGAAAGAAAAGAAAAAATAGTTTTTTAATCTTTGTTTTGCAAAAGTTTTTTGCTGCTGAACTTTTTAAAATCTTTTGGTGTTTTTCTACATTCATTCGGTATTTCCAGCTTAACATACCCAACATTCCGCAATAAATTTAAAATGCAAACCATTTTCGGAGGAAAAAAATCTTTACTAAGATGATGATGCTATTCTGCTACTCTATTATTGATTATCCGTACGCCTGAGAGAAGTTTTCATTCCCTACCTGCTTAAATACGGTAGAACGTAGAAGAAATCCCCCTCATTGCTGAAGAGGGGAAAAAAAACAAGAACAGAAAATGGAAACTTTAAAACTTAAATACAAAAGTGGCATTTATAATTAATTTTAAATGCACTTTTAATAGTTAAAGTGCGTGCGTTGCAGCCAAAAAAAAAAATTTTTTTTCTTCCTTCAAATGAAGCGCCAAAAATAAAATCCAGAATCCAAAGGGAAAACTTAAATGAACGTGTGTTAAGCAGCCCAGCCAACCTTACTTGCTCAGACTGAGCACATCGCTTTTCATTAACTTACCTTCTTCTTAAGAAAATAGTACACAACCCAACAGAACCGAACAGAACAGAACGGAAGGGAAGAGCGAGCTTTGTTTGAAGATAAAATGGAAAATTTACAACGACAATAATAACAACAACAACAACACAACGAACAACATTAAGATTAAGTTAAATTTTTGAGAAAGTATTTGTTATTGTTGTTGTTAAAGTTAAAGTTTTTGCTGCTAAAGTAACGAACGAACATTACGTCTTAAGATACGATTTTAAATATTTTATACACCAAAAAAACATTTCTCTACTTTCTCACAATGAACAATACAAACACAACAACAACAAACACATTAAATACAATACAACTATAGAAACAACAACAACTGCAGAAAGAGAGTAAGAAAAAGGAAAAGTTTCCTATGAAAAGGTTTTTATTCTCAATTCTTACCCAACCTAAGCCTAAACAAAGGATGGAATTACAGAAGAATATTAAAGTTAAGAATGAAAATAAGCAGGAGAAGGAGGAGGAAAGGAAAATGAAGAGGGATTCGTAATTTCTTAAATAAATAAAATTTAAAAACTGATACATCACTGTGATGAACAACAGCAGAGTATCATAAACTTTATTTGAATATAAATTTTTGGGAGATTTGTAAGCGATACTCATTTGATTTGTTTTAAATCTGTTCAGAGAATCAATTACATTTTGAAAACGTTTAAAATATGAGCTCGTACATTAGAAATAAAATAAAAATAAATTTGTGTTTAGTTTTAAATAAAATTCCTTATTATTCGCACAATTCAGTGTGCCACTGCTCACAACTTGATGTAAACAACAACAATTGCTTTGTTTGTTTTTCCTCTGTTAATACCCTTTGCATAAACAATAACAATTAGTAGACAATTGTTCGACAGATCTTTGTAACGGAGATCTTCAAACCACGATTACTCTCTTCAAACACATTTGTATGAGAGATAATTTGGCCAACATGACTTGGAGTGATTTAAGTGATTTGTTCACTAAAAGTCAAATAAGAAATAAGGTAATAATATACACGATACGGGATACCTAAATTACCGGACAATTACTCCATGTATAGAATAGTATGCATTATATGGGTACCTACATAAGTACATACATAATTGGCCATTACAACCCTTCAGTCAGGATTATGACCTAGCTTCTCACAACACTAATATTCTATGTGTTAATCTTATAAAGGGTCCGCCATCTAACGTTTTTTTTTTCAACTAGTGCTTATTTCGTGAATGGTAACACTTAGCTTATGTCTGATTTGACAGATAATTAGTTTTATCCTTCCGCTGAACGAATATGGTTGTGTATACGCTTGAACAACGCTGGGAAATATTGCGACATTACATTGAAAATTATGGTAATGTTGCAGAATGTGTGCGAAAAGTCATCTTTTCAGATGAAGCTCATTTTGATCTTGGCGGGTATGTAAACAAGCAAAATTGTCGCATTTGTCGCACACATACATTGAAAAGCCGACGCACCCAAAACGAGTCACTGTTTGGTGCGGATTTTGGTCCAGAGACATAATTGGGCCATTTTTCTACGAAAATGAGCAAGGAGTGGCCATTACAGTCAATGGCGATCGTTATTGGGCCATGTTGAATTTTGTTTGTTCACAAAAATTGAAGAGGAGGATATTGGCAACATTTGGTTTCAACAGGACGGCGCTACGTGCCACACAGCCGAAGCTACACTCGATGTTTTGCGCCCTGTTTTTGAAGATCGCATTATCAGCCGCAGAGCTGAGGTCGTTTGGCCACCTCGGAGCTGGGATTTGACACCGTTGGACTATTATTTGTGGAGTGCCGTCAAAGATAAGTGTTACGCCGACAAGCCAGAGACAATTGACGCTTTAAAGGACAATATTCGTGAAACCATTGGTGAAATACAGCTGCACACAATCGATAATGTGCTTAAAAATTGGACCGATCGTGTAGGCTACTGCATGACCAGCCGAGGCAGCCATTTGAATGAAATTATTTTCCATTATTAACCGGAAGGATTGTACTTTCAAATAATAAAAGAAATTTGAGGAAATATTCAGTAGTTTTTTTTAAAACATTTTCAAAAAAAAAAAAAAGTTATTTGGCGGACCCATTACATGAGTCATAAGTATTCGAATATTTACTGAAATTGTGGGGATTTCTACGTTATGGATAACGTGCCCAAAGACATGTTAGCGCATACTGCTTTCTGTAAACTATTTAAAGCTATTCAAATACGTTCAGAATCAAACTATTTTAGGCGACGCCTTTGATTTTGAATTTTCCTACCACTAGATAGTAAGTAGCAGGGATGACAGAGGTCAACTTGAACATATTTCTGTCATATCCTTAAGGTTACTACCGAACAGCATATCTAAACGGAATACAGAGTAAGTGGATACTTAAACTAAAGTATGTATCAATCCAAAAGGGTTGGACACACTTGGACGGCGCCTTGTGAGCGCATTGTGATAGCACACTCTTTTATTTCACCTATTTACAGTACTAATGTCAATCCTCGAAAATGTAGTATGGCAGACTAAGTCGCCGTAGTCTAGTAGGTAGTGTGTTGGCTTATTAGACTGAAGGCCCGAGTTAGAATCCCAGGTCAGACATCAAAACGAAAATATGAAAATATTTCTTCAGCGACTTCCTCTCAGCAGATTTCTGGCAAAAACTCTGAGAGTAAATAAAATTGCCATGAAGAGCTTCTCAAAAAACTGTCGTTCGGAGTCGACTTTAAACTGTAGGTCCCGCCACTCATGTATAAAATTAACGCACACAACATAAGTGGTGTGAGAAGCTAGGTCGTAATCCTGACTGAAGGGTTGTAATGACCAAATATGTACATATGTATTACATGAGTCACCGAAGAAATATTTTTTTTTTATATTTACGTTTTCATGTCTGACCTGAGTTTGAACCGAGGCTTTACATCTAATAAGCCCACACACTACCTACTAGACTACGGATACCTAGTCATCAGTTATATATTCCTAATCTAGTACGGAATATATTGGCTTATTATACGTGATGCTGTGGTTTGAACGTTAGTCCAGACATCTCGAACAAAACGAAACCTCAAAAATATTTCTTTGGCCACTTCGTCTCAGCGTTTTTCTGGCAAAAATTCTGAAAGCTGTTGTTCGGAGTTGCTTTTGAATTGTAGGTCTCGCCACTTATGTATAAATTTAACTCACACCACATCAGTGGTGTGAGAAACTACGTCATAATCCTGACTGAAGCGTTGTAATGATCAATTAAAAAAGAAGTATCATCCCCCAACCTATACGAATCTGGAGCTTGTTTTGTAGTAGATTTGATGTTGAATCAAAACAACGTTCTATAGTTAAACAAACTCTGCAGTTTGCATTTAAAGTGAAATAAGCTTTCCTTGTTTTCAATTTAAAAAAAGGAAAAGTTGTTTTTCTTTTTTGTTTGAAATTAAATTAACTCCTGTAGCCGTATAAGAAATAAATACTTTTTGATTTAATTTTTCTTTAAAGGAAGCGTTTAAAATTTAATGCAAAAAAGCAAAAACAAAAAAAATCATAATGATGACCTAAATGTAAAGTTTTTTCTCTCGTGTTTTTTTTTTCTTTTCCATGAGGATGAAAATATCCTTGTCGTAATTTTTTTATGCTTTTTCTATTCCACAAAAAGCAAAAATGCTGAGTTTTAACATAGAAACCTAAATTAACGGTAAAAGGAAACGGAAGTTATTCTTGCAACTCAGAAAAGAAGAATAGAAAGTACAACTCTGGTGAAAATTATGCTCTTGAAGGATGCTTCTTCGTTTTTTTTTTTGCATTTGCAAGGATAATAAAACAATAACGAGACAACTTTTTCTGTTCTGTTATTTAGTTTTTATTGTGTTGTTGTTGTTATTTTCTAAATTATGTAATTATGTATTAAAATTTACCGTTACAGGTAAATAAAACTAACAATGGCTACAAGCAACATGAGAAAAAAGAAGAAATGAAAGCGAAAACAAGAGAACAAAAAGACAAAAATTACGCAAAAACTCATTTACATTTAAGCCAACATTTTTTATAAAGGAATACACAAAAATATAGACTTGAAAATAAGGAAATTGAGGACAAAAAAAAAAAAACGAATTATAAATAAAGAAAATAAATAATTTGAAATGAAACAGGAATAAAACCAGAATAAATAAGAGAAAGTATTTTATTTTACATTTTAATAAATTTATAAAAAGAGATTAAATTCAACATTATCTTAACACCAACACATTTAATATTTTCACCTCTTAATAGCTTAGCATCTTATTAAACCGAAATAAGACAGAAATTAATGAATACCATTAGCTTAGGGCAAATCTGTGTGTCTATTTACTGAATATCAGAATGTCGAAATATGTTCAAACATTAACAGGACAACGATACATCACATTCAGTTTATTGATATCGTTTTTACTCATACCACGACGCTGACCCATAACACCGGCAGCCTCTTCCTGCTTCAGGGGAACAATGGTCATTTCACCGTCAGCCGAGAAGGCATAAGCGGAGTAATGCAAAACACTGCCATAATCATACTCCTCATCAAAGTCATCAACATACGTTTGATTGTATTTGTTGAAATTATGCTCTTTGCCATCTAGTATATGCTCTGTGGCAATACGGACATAGTCATCACGATTGGCGGCACTTTGCATGTGATAGAAGCCCAATGTATGCAAGAATTCATGTACAATGGTGCCCAAACGGAAGCAACCTTCGTCGAGAGGATACAATTGCAAGTTATATGTTTGAGGACCCTCATTAAGATAGCCAACACTGGAGTAGCAACCACCATTGAGGCCAGTAATGTTTACAAAAGTGACTGTCTTGTCAGTGGCCTCTTTGAAACGTATACAGGAAACACTCTCCAATATTTGCATGCCACGTAAAATGTGATTTTTATGGGGTGCATCTGAAATAAAAATTAAAGATTGTCTTAAATAGTAAACAAAAATACTTTATAGTTAAAAAACTGTCTGTTACGCACCAAATTCTGTATGGAAATTGTAGTGGACAATATTGTCTGGCCATCGGCTAACTTCATCACGCAAACCATTGCGTGTTTTCGTATTCAATACCATATCACCCTCCACATAACCAGCCGTTAATTCAGGATCGGTTTCTTTGTATTCCTTAGGTGTGGGCAAAGCCACGGTCATAGCCAAAAGGGCTGCAAATATTACAACAGCCAATAACTTCATAACTGTTGCAAACTAAAGACGACAAAAGACTAAAAGTATTCATTTCAAGTATTGGTTTTTGATTTCTTTCAAGAGAAATGCTTATCTGCTTCATTTATAGCCCCTAGCAATTTATGATAGTCAATTAAATTTTTGTCTTTCCTTGCTATTCTGATTAATTTATCTTATCAGCCTTTTTGGCTCTCTGCAAATTTCTCTTTGTTAGACCCATGTTAAGTGCAAGATTAACGCAGAAATTAGAAAATTTTAAAATTTTTGGTAAACAGCAGCAAAATGTTCCAACACAAGTAGCAAATATTGGCAATTACGCTTGTCATTAATTGTAGTAAATTGCTTCGATAACATTTAGTAATAATCGTGAGCCTTATCTGTATTAGAATCTAGAAATTATGAATGAAAGAATATGAAAAAATACAGTCAATGGCAATCGTTTGACCGCACTAAACTGATTTATTGTTGTCACTGTAACTGTGACTTTTATTTTATTTTTTAATGCATTTTTTCATGCGTAGTAAACGAAATAACAAATATTCACTGAATTTTAAACTTGCTGTTGTGCGTAGTAAGACAATCGTTTGACCGCAGTGGCCAAAAAGTTAATTATGTTGGCGCCAATCATTATTCAAGCATGTGTTCTTTTTAAATCGAAAATTTTATATAAAAAAGATAACAAATTGGTGAATAATTCGCATAAACTGTTTGAAAATGAGGTCAGGAATATGATTATATAACATTGTAAAGGATTGAGGGAATGCTGGAATGATAATGCTTTCTGGAAGAGTTAGAAAAATTGTTTAAAACTTGGCAAAAGCTATGTATATAGTGAATGCCTCAACGACAGGAAATTACAAAAGAAAAAAGCGACAGAAGAACAAATTTTACATGACCTCACTAACAGTCGGTTAGCATGTAGAGAAATCAAAAAAGCGGCACGATCTTCCAGTTATTACGAGATATATCGCCGTTGTATTTATTGCTACTCCAATAACTAAATAAAAAATACACTTTATTTCTGCCTCCTTTAATCAAGACAACAATTTTAACATTCGATGTCTATATTCTCTTTCGTATATTCTTTCGAGCTCGCATTCTAACTGTGTGGCTTGTTACGGATTTAAATACAGGTATCCCTCCTACAACACGGTCGATAGGTTCCTATAATATGACGTGTTATGTGAAACCGTGCTATAGGAGACTAGAAGCTGGTACAAAAACAGGGGTTAAGTCCAAAAAAAAATATTTTAATGCCACAGAAGAAACTTTATTTCTATTGAAAATAACAAAATAAATAAAAATCCAAATAAATATATAAAAAAAACAAATATAAATCGACGTAAATACATAAAAAACAAACAAAAATCGGCATAAATATATATGAATGTATATTATGAATTTAGTTTAGTAATTTTCTTCATCATCGCTGTTCAATTCAATTAAATGGGAACGTTTTTTCGGTTCTTCACTTTCTGAACTTGCATTTATATTTTGTTCACCTGCTGATATCTTTAAAAAATCCATAATCTTGCTTTGTTTCCTTGTCCGTCCAAGGTTGTTGTAAATTTCTTGATATGGTGACAGGCAATTTTGTAATTCCCTTTTGAATTTTCGGCTTCTTTAAGCGCAAGGGTCTGCATCCAAGAACAATAATTCCAATTTTTTGGCCAAGTCCAATCCTTCCTGTAATTTTTTTAGTGTCGAATTATTAACTTAATTATCTTCATCAGAGTTAGAATTGATTTCATTCACTTGGGGTTCGGATGCGATTTCTACCAAATCTGCTTCCCCAAATTCTTGTTCCACTAATAAGTTTTGCACATCTTCAATAGCCATATCCACAAACCCTACTCCTCCGATCGACCTAGCAAGTTCTAATAGTACTACTGCTGGTCAGTCTTTAATTGAAAATTGCTTCCAAGCTTCCTTTACATCAATAGATTTTGAATCAGTTGTGTCTAAAATCCATTGTAATGATCTTCTTATGTAATAAGTCTTAAAGATATAAATACATATTATAATTTTCTCACAAAAAAAAAAATAGTGTTGTAGAAGTACCGTATTATAAGAGGTTTTCGGAAATTTTTTAATCGTGTTAGAGTGAAATCGTGTTGTGGGATACCGTGTTGTAGGAGGGATACCTGTACAACCAAATCTTCTGGACCGAATGTTATTCCAAGTCAGCATTTTTTCATCGTGCTAGTTTAATGCCAATCTCTAATAATGATGAGCCTAATAAACCTAAAAACTACGAAAATTAATCATTGGCCTGTGGAACTTCTGGAATCAAACAATCTGATCAGCGTCAAGCAATACGATTTTCATAAGGCGCGTCGTACTGGTGGCTTGTTGGCATTACTTTTCAAAAGGTGGAACCAGTCCATCTAATTATGTAGTGACAGCAAGATTGTAGCTGTAAACCAGTGGTGTTGTCGAGCCGGAACGCTCCGGAACGTCGTTCCGGTACATCCTTTTTGGACAGGAACGCGTTCCGGAACTAAAGATGATTTCTGATAACGAGAATTGGCTGACGTTTTGAAAAAGAAAAAAAAAACGCCGCCGCCAGGATTATCATGGAAAATCACCCCCGTTATTAAATTTGGGACATGAGACCGCACAGAGCGGCCGCCTACCTGTCTATATAATTATATATACGGTAAAAAAAAAATTAGCACAACACCACTCCTGTAAACATTATCAATCTTTCTGAGAGAGAGTGGTACGGTGTACTTATTGATTTTAATGTCGGCAGCCGCTTTTCATATACAAAATTTGTCATTACAATCCTTCAGTCAGGATTACGACCTAGCTTCTCACATCGTACATGAGTGGCGGGACCTATAGTTTGAAGTCGACTCCGAATGATAGATTTTTGATAAACTTTTCATGGCAATTTCAATTATTCTCAGAGTTTTTGCCAGAAATCTGCTGAGAGGTAGCCGCCG
Source organism: Sarcophaga caerulescens (assembly GCA_927399465.1). Lineage (NCBI taxonomy): Eukaryota > Metazoa > Arthropoda > Insecta > Diptera > Sarcophagidae > Sarcophaga > Sarcophaga caerulescens. The sequence goes on along the minus strand of OV656866.1, from coordinate 7,751,769 downwards.
AAGAAATGTTTTTTTTCATATTTCGTTTTGATGTCTGATCTGGGGTTTGAACTGATGCCTTACGTCCAATAAGCCAACATACTAACCACTAGACAGTAACGTTTTTCATTGTTCTTTTTTACAACAACTTAATTTCTTTTATATGCAATACTATCTTCTAAATTATACATATGCATTCTTTAATGATAAACTTTAGCATCCTAACCAAAGTCAATAACTCTTTGGAAATTGCAATGAAAAATTAGTCTCTTACTCATAATCAGCCACCAAATGGAATCGCAAAAATGGAGTTGATTATGAGTCTCTCAAGTCTATTAACACACAGATGGTACTAGTACATACGATTAAGAGAAATAATGTTTACATTTCGACTTTTAGTTTTAAAAAAATAATTTTTACTTCTTTATTTCACACGAACATTTATTTTCGATCAAATAAAATACAGAAAATCTAGAATTTCAGACATTTACCGGGCAGCGATACATCACATTCAGTTTATTGATATCGCTTTTACTCATGCCACGACGTTGGCCCATAATGCCAGAAGCTTCTTCTTCTTTCAAGGGAATGATTGTCATTTCACCGTTATTTGAAAAAGCATAAGCGGAGTAATGCAAGACACTGCCGTAATCGTATACCTCATCAAAATCATCAACGAAGGTGGAGTCGTATTTATTAAAATTGCCTTCAGTGCCCTTCTGAATATTTTCAAAGGCAATGCGAACGTAATCATCACGATTGGCAGCACTTTGCATGTGATAGAAGCCCAAGGTATGCAAGAATTCATGCACAATGGTGCCCAAACGGAAGCAACCTTCATCGAGTGGATACAATTGCAAGTTATATGTTTGAGGACCACGATTAAGATAACCCACACTAGAGTAGCAACCACCATTGAGGCCAGTAATGTTTACAAAAGTGACAGTCTCGTCAGTGGCTTCCTTGAAACGTATGCAGGAAACACTCTCCAAGATTTGCATGCCACGTAAAATGTGATTTTTATGGGGTACATCTAAAAAGAATAACAAGAAAAACATTCATCAATGATATTTTATTACAACAGATTAGAGAGCTTCATACCGAAATCTGTGTGGAACTTGTAGTGAACAATATTGTCTGGCCATCTGCGAACTTCATCACGCATTCCATTGCGTGTTTTGGTATCCAAAACCATGTCACCTTCCACATAACCAGCTGTTAGTTCAGGATCAGTTTCTTTGTATTCCTTAGGTGCGGGCAAAGCCATAGATAAGCCCAAAAGGGCTGACAAGGCTAAAACTCCGAGTAATTTCATGACTGTTGTGAACTCAAGACAATTTCAAACTAAAAGTTTTAAGTTCATATTGATTTGGAGGGAGCTATTAAAATTAGAAATTTTTTGATAATATTTTATAAATTTTATGATCTTTTCTACAAATTTATGATGTTCGATCGACAGTGGGATTTTCATGCCAATTTATTGATTTAATCTTATCGCCACACGTTCTACCTAAATTACGAATTTTTTATGCGTTAAACAAATTCTAAGGCTTTTGATAATCTCTTTTGGAACAACTTTTATTAAGTAATTGTTAGCCAATTACGATTTTATTAAACCATGGAGAGTAGTAGCGATAAGACAGTTCTTTACCGGCTGCGATGAAATTTTGAAGTGTGGCCGATTGAGCACAAATTACTAGGGTTTAACCTGAGTTTAATGTTTGCGCCTTCAAATTAACGTGGAATAAAAATGCACATTCGTTTGTTATCGTTCAATTGAGTGCATAAAATTATTGATCAATTAATGAATTGAGACCACTTAGATGTCACCCTCTTTGCTTTTACTCCATCTACTGTCTAATGATTTAAAATAGAAAAACAAAATCTGCCTCAAACGTTGAACTTTTTGAAATTAACGTGTGGGAGCGCAGTTGGTGATTGATGTTATGAATTATCGCCTTAGCAAGTGATAGAACCTAAGAACGTCTATGTAACGCATAATGCCCTAGTTTTTGGAGTTTTTTTTTCATGACATTATTGAGCTCGCGTATTATTAAAGGGTTGTTACGAACGAAGTCGCCATAGTCTAGTAGGTAGTGTGTTGGCTTATTAGACGTAAAGCCAGGGTTCGAGCCCCAGGCCAGACATCAAAACAAAAATACAAAAAGTATTTCTTCGTCGATTTCCTCTCAGCAGATTTCTGGCAAAAACTCTGAGAGTAAATAAAATTGCCATGAAAAGTTTCTCAAAAAATCTGTCGTTCGGAGTCGACTTTAAACTGTAGGTCCCGCCACTTATGTATAAAATTAACACACACAACATAAGTGGTGTGAGAAACTAGGTCAATAATCCTGACTGAAGGGTTGTAATGACCAATTATGTATGTATGTTACGAACATTAATAAAAATAAATATTCTGGAGCGAATCGTATTCCAGTATTATTTCAAAGCACGCTCCTCTATTAGCTAACCTATTTAGCACATGATACTATGTCGGTATTCTTTCATCGCGCTAATGTATCGTCAACCTCTAATATCAGTGTGTGCCTAATAAAGCTGAAAGTTAGTGTAATTGACCATCAACTGGTGAAACTTTTGCAATCATAAAATTTGAACAGCAGCAGACAATATGATTACCATAAGGCCCGTCCTACTAGTGGCTTGAATAAGTTACTCTTCGAAAGATGAAATGATGTGGTGATCAAATCTGAAGCTTCTGTGAGAGAGAGAGAGAGTGTGGTAGGGTGCAGTTTTATTGAAACTTCTTGATTTTAATGTCAGTAGAAGCTAAGCACTGTTCTAATTTAAAAGAGAGATAGTGTGGTACGGTATAGTTTTATTGAAACTTCTTGATTTTAATGTCAGTAGTCGCTAAGCACTGTTATAATTTAAAAACTCACTCTTTTTTATACTCAATACTATCTACTAACTTATACATATTGTTACGAAAATGAAGAATCTGGATACTGGTATGTTGCATTTACATCGCTTAACATTAAAATTATAAACAAAAATACAACAACAAATACCAGCATAAAAAATGGTAAACAAGTAAACAAAAATACAGCAACAAACACTACAAGAATAAATGTAAATAAAATGCACAAACAACAATAACGAAACAACAATGTTTGCATTTATAGAGATTTCGAACATTATACTGTTGTGAACTCAAGATAATTTCAAACTAAAAGTTCTGAGTTCTTATTGGTTTAGAGGGAGGTATTAAAATTAGAAATTATTTGATAATATTTTATGATCTTTTTTTTTTAGAAATTTATGATGTGGGATTTTCGTGCCAATTTATTAATTTATAATGAATTACTGTTGCATTAAACGAATCCAAAGCTTTTGATAATCTCTTTTGGAACAAATTTTATTAAGTAATCGTTAGCCATGTCAGTTGGTTAATAGCTGTAGTAAACAGTTGCGTTTATATTGGCTGGAGTTCGGTGTCTGTTGTAAACAAATTTTAAAATGTGGTACTATGTCCTCTGATAGTGCCATGATCACCATGATGCCAAGGATAAATTTGCAAAATGTCTTTGCAACCAATACCAATGTATTCTTGGTATAATGAATTTAAAATTGTATTCTCTTTCACCAATTACATGGTTATTGGGCGGAGAGCTACCGCCTATACTACAGTAAGAAGTATTTTCTTTTTCTCCTCAGATCTTAAAGCCTTTATTGTGCTCTTCCTTACTTGCTTTAGAAGATTTCTCCACAGTGAAGGTGAAACTGTTGGATACATTGTGTTCAAATTCCGGGAGAATATATTGTTACGAAAATGAAAAAACTCTATATACTAGTGCTTTGCTTTTATATCGCTTAACATTAAAATTTTAAACAAAAGCTACAAAAACAAAACAATGCAGTAAACAAACCTGTTTACAAATTATCGTACTGCTTAAAAGAACAACAGCGATGTTTACATTTATAGAGATTTCGAAAAGGCAAAGTCTCGAACATTCGCCTTCAAGAACACTCATCAGACTGTTTACTCTTCTATATAAAAGGCAAGGCAAATCAGACAATTGAGTGAGTAAAAGTTCAGTCAGTCTTGTGTGAAGAGATTAATTGTGGTTTGAAGATCTCCGTTACAAAGATCTGTTGAATAATTGTCTATTAATTGTTATTGTTTAAGCAAAGGCTGTAAAAAGAGAAATAACAAAGAAGAGCAATTGTTGTTGTTTACATCAGGTTGTGAACAGTTGCACATAGAATTGTGCGAGTAATATAGAATTTTAATTAAAACTAAACACAAATTCATTTTTTATCTTATTTGCAATCTAGAGCTCATATTTTAAACGTTTTTAAGAGGTAAAAACGTAACAAACGGGCAAAAAAACATTTTTTTTTTAAAGTAACAATAAACTACGTAAGACAAGAACGAAAATACATTTTTATATAATAATTTACAAATTAATATACCAGCATTAAGCATTAAGCTACGTTTAATATTACAAACACTACAATTAAAATCAATAAAATCATAATATAAATTAAAATCATTACATAATCTACGAAAAGGAAAATTAGCTCCATAGTTCGTTCTATAAAAATCTAAAGAAAGAGGACGATAGTGCCGTGAAAATCTTGCTGGAATACTGAAATTCAGGTTAGAAAGCAAAAACTCAGAGTCGATATCACCTTTAACCAGATTAAAAACAAAACAAACCCCTAAAACAGCCCTACTACGTTCCAAAGTTGAAAGTTTCACCAAATCTAATCTAGACTCATATAATGGAAACCCATTGGCATAATCCCATCCTAGGCCACGTAAACAGAATAATAAAAACTGCTTCTGCACAGACTTTATTGAATCACTATGACAACGATAGTATGGATTCCAAATAATAGACGCATACTCCAAAATAGGTCTAACAAGTGAAATGTACAGTAGTCTTGTTATATAAGGATCAGTGAATTCCCTAGCCCATCTCTTCATAAAACCAAGAACAGCCCGAGCCTTGCCAATCATCACACTAATATGATTAATAAAGACAGTTTCACATCCAATAATACTCCCAAATCAAGAAATGTAGTCACAGTTTCCAAAGGACAAGAATTAATCACATAAGTGGACGAAATTACGCCTCCGCGAAAGAAATCCATGCATTTACATTTTCTCAAATTAAGATCCATTAAATTAATTCTGCACCAAGTTACAAACAAATCAATATTTCGCTGAAGAACAGCATGACCATGATCATCATCAAAAGTATAAAATAATTTAACGTCGTCAGCATACATCAGAATGTTACAATCAGAAATAGCACAAGGAAGATCATTAAGAAACAGTAAAAACAGTAAAGGACCCAAATGGCTACCCTGCGGAACACAACATGATCGAAAATTGTTTGCTTAGAGTGCAATGCTATTATAGACAACCTTAAAGCTTTTGCTGTATATTGCATATTAGTTTCTTTTATTTGTGCTTTAAAACTTGGTTCTGTAATTCCTTTGTTAATTACTTCCAAACACAAAAGTGGGCAACGTCATCGTGATGCGTATTCTCATACCGCTCTACGTCGTCATCATTATTGCCGTCATCATTTATAACTTTTTTTGCCTTGAGGTGAAAAACATTAATACTTTATTTGTAAATATTATGAATGAATTGTGTTTTTCTGTTTTTGTTTTTGTTGCAAAAACTATTATTACCCCCTCCCCTCTCGTACTCATAATGCGATTTTCTATTGTTTTGAAGCCTTAAGATATGCTCACTCTATTTTCAGTCGTTCATTCATTATCGTTTTTTGAATACGATATTCATTAGCAACAACAATTTTCTTTCGCCTTTGTATTAGTGTATATAAAGGTGTTTTCATACATACATTCAGTGTGTGTGTGTTAATAATAGTAATGCTTTAGAAACAAAGAAAAAGACAGAGGGCGATAATAATCAAAGCAGGTAAAGTAATTAATAATCCAAACCAAATCTAATGACATGTGTATGTTGAATGTGTGTGCGTGTGTTTAGCTCTCCTTAAATTCAGTTTTATGAGTGTCTTACAGAGAGTTTTATTATCTTTACAGGGTTTTTGTTTGCATAACCATTTATTAACGTAATGTGTTCTATCGAAACTATTGTGCTGGCATTGAACCATAAATTATTGAAAATAATTCTGAAATATGGAGCCAGTCACCCAGCCAGCCAGCCAGCCAGCCACCTAACCAGCCTAACCGTTCATATAAAATTTTTACACAATAAATTATATTTTATTCTACAAATAAATAGTACCAACCCAAGACATTTTGAAAGGTAACAAATTATATTTTTTTTTGTCTTGATATCATGAGTGTGTGGATACGGAGTTTCTTTTTAAGATAACACCACATGATATGATAGAATATAACACAGGAAGTTGTAATAATTAAAACAAAGCAAAAGAAAGGAAATTACGATGATAAAGGCAAAAATTCTTTAATGATGAGATAATAGTGAATGAAGGAAATTCTAATGGCATTAGTAGCCATTAGTTTATTTCTTTATACAATGGCTTATTGTGTTTGTAAATTATTTCAATATTCAATGTCTGTTTCTCATTAGTTAAATAGAAGAATCTGGAATTAAATTCAATTCTACAAATATTTTCAAATAAGATCTGCACGTTAGGATTTATACAGTTTTCAGTTTCAAAAGAAAAGTTAAAAGAATACTACTTACGTAAAGCAATGATTTCAATGAAGTTTTACCCGTAATATTGTTTGTTACGTGGACAAAAAGTAAATTGAATGAAAATATGCCAAACAAACTTACTTACTTAATTGGCCATTAACAACCCGATTAACGCCAAACAAACTACAACAACAAAATACACACATCATACGGTAAATGGAATTATACAAAGAAATACGTATACCACAGTCTACCATGGCAGTCATACTCGAAGTATCTAATTTGAATTTTAAAATCAAATAATTAAATAAATATCAAAGAATTTATAAAGAATCGAATACTCGACCCGAATATGTTTATGTTTTTTTTTTTTTTTTATTAATTATTAGTAGTATTTTTAATACTTTTACATTACATTTGTTATATAATATTTAAATCAATCATTAATTTAAAGCTCTAATTTAATTAACATTGTTATATCTAATAAAATTCACAATTTTCTTTCTAAAAATATCAATATTTTCTTCATTTTTTATACTAGATGGCAGCATGTTATACTCTCTAAGTCCTTTGTAAAATAGTGAACGTTGCGTTGCATTACTATCTGATCGTTGTAATCTGAATTCATTGTTATTCCGTAGATTATATGGTTGAGATTCGCCAACATATTGTAATTGCTCAACTAGATAGTCAGGTGCATTGCCCATTATCCATTTTCTTGACGATTGTCAGTGTCGTTAACTCTATTCTTTGCCGAATGTTCATCCATTTTAAGGTGTCCAACATATATTGTATTGAAGTAAAACGGTTGCATTTTAAAATAGTTCGCATAGCCTTGTTCTGTAATTTTTGTAACTTATTTACTTGCTCATCTGTGCAGCACGTATATAATATAGTTGATCCATACTCAAAATGAGGTTTAACAATCGTATTGTATACGTTTATCGCTGTCATTATTGAGAGTTTATTTCTAATACGTTTAAAAAATCCTATTTTCTTTCCAATTTTTTTACATATACGAGTATGTTCTAAATGTTCTTTGAAATTTAAATCTTTATCTATTATTAAAAAACCCAGATATTTTATTTTATTTACTTTTTCGATTATCACATCATTTATCTTAAAAGGTATATTATTGTTCATATTGATTTGCATTATCTTTGTTTTACTTTCGTTTAATTTTAATTTGTTCATTTTCAGCCACTTGTTAATCCTGTTCATGTCCATTTGCAAATTTTCATAGCACATTTCATCTGTTGGTGCTTCTGAAAAAATCATAGTATCATCAGCGTAAAGTACTATTTCACACTTTTCCAAAACTTTCTCCAAATCATTGATATACATATATGATGAACAAAAGTGCCCCCAGAATTGATCCCTGAGGTACACCAAAACCTTTTTCTACTTCCATTGATTTTACGTTATTAATTTTTGTAATTTGTCTTCTATTGTTTAGATATGATTGGAACCATTTCAATTCGTTATCTTGTATACCGTAGTTGTATAGTTTTTTTAATAAAATTTCACGATCGATTGTTTCAAATGCCCTTTTGAAATCTAGAAAAATAGATAAAATTTTATTGTTTTTCTCCATATATTTCCATCTATTTATAACGTAACTTAAAGCAGTCTCGCATGAATGTTTCTTTCGGAATCCAGATTGATATTTTGAAAAAATTTTATGTTTTTCTATATATTCTTCCAATTGGTTTTTGACAGTTTTCTCGAGGATTTTTTCACACGTTTTTAGACCATTGATAGGCCGAAAGTCTTCGCATTTCATTGTATTTTTCACTTTTTCAATAGGTGTAATTATTGATTCCTTCCAGTTATTAGGAAATGCTCCAGATTCCAAAGACTTGTTTACTATATTCATTATTCTATCGCCTACTATGTCCCAGTTATCCAATATTATGTTGTTATTTATTCTATTGTAATCCGATTTTTTATTTAATTCGCTTATTTAATTCAGTTTCCCCAGGAATTACAGCATGTCCATAGTTCAAAATGGTTGTAGAGTTAACTGCTATTAGTTCAGCTTTCTGCTTTACTAAAAGCTCAGAGTGAATCCCATTGTGTATAGCAAATAATGCCTAGAAATAGGTCTAGTCTAATATGTAATGTGTTGGCTTATTACACCGTAAGGCCATGGTTCAAACCCTATGTCAATCATCTCGAACAAAATGAACAAATATTTCTTCGGCGGCTTGCTCTCAGAAGATTTCCGGCAAAAACTCTGAAAATGAATAAAATTGCAATGAAAAGTTTTTCAGAAAAAATCTTTCGTTCGAAATCGACTTTAAACTCTAAGTCCCGCTACTCATGCATAAAATTAACGCACACAACATGGGTAGTGTGAGAAGCTAGTTGGTACACCTGACTAAAGGGTTGCGATAGCCAATTATGTACGAGTATGTATGTATGTAAATAATGCCTCAGTTGGGATGAATAGAGTGCACCTGTGATTAGGTAAGTTGGTTGCCTATGCACCCTGTCTATCAGTCTACAGCAGGGGTTACCAAAAAATTTTTGGTTATGTATTAGTGAGTAAGAGAGAGAAAATAAGTGAGAGAATTTAATTATTTACAGCCATAGAAAAGTGTTAGTAATATACGCTATTTTGTTCGGCTTAATAATTTTAGATAAATAAAAATAAAAAATCCATTTTTGACATATTAACATACAAAATGTCTTTAAAGAACATATTCCCTACATTCTTTAAATGTTTTATAACATACATATAAGGCATTGAATATTAGCATCTTTTAACATAAAATATTTTTTGAGTGTCATTCCGAAATAAAATGCTAATACATCCGCCGCACATGTGTTCTTGTCGCAGTCTGATCGACAACTAAATCATAAAGCACAAGAATGCGTGTGAGTTCTCTCTGCACAATTGTGCTATGAAATGGTAAACACTGGTCTATAGTGACACTGGTATTTGCATACCGTTTAGCAAATGGTAGCGCTTTAAATTAAGGTATGCCATAGAGCATAATTTCGTTTTTGGTTCTTCTTCTTAAGTTTTAAATAAATATTCATACGTATCATATTGTAGGCGATCTAAAATTTTATAAAAAAATGAAGAACCATTTGTCATACCGTATAGGTGTTATGTCATCATAATCAATCGATTGTGTTGTTAATTTATGAACTTTGCTCGTGTTGTTAAATGTACTCGCACTGTTGTCATAAATATTTTTCAAAAAAATCTAATTTGACAAGAATAATGGCTTTAATTATTATTGACGAAATAAAAAAAAAATCGGCGAATCACTTTTATGACTTACTCACGACAATTGATTTCGGGTGTTTAGATAACGCATACGGTGTTACTCCAGGTTACTTAAGTTGTGAAAATATCGTAAAAAAATTCCGAAAAATAATTAATTCATACAGTAAATAAAGACTAAGTTTTATGTTTCCTCGTATAAAAATTATTCTTTTATTATTCGAAAACTTTGAGCAGGTGTTGGATAATAAAAAATGAGATTTTAGAGAAACTACAAGTAAATGCGTTATTATAAGACAATTATGGCCTTAAGATTGAATTTCTAAATGAAGAAATGTTATGCGAGAATGAAGAATGCTTAAATTCTTTCAAACGTTAGAAAACAAATGGAAATATTTTTGAATTTTACATGAAAAACAAAACCCCTATTCCAATTATGATTGGAAGCTTTTTTCTATCAATGATAGTTTGATCATAAAAAATATCTTCTACCATTTTTATATGAATGCAGATAACGTGGGTTTATTATTTCACTTTTTGTAGGACATATATCAGAGATCAGCAACGAGTATTCAAAACGATGAGTAAATTCGAGTCATACTTATAATTTCAGCTACTTATACGCATTCATACTTATTTTAATATAATACTCATACTACTCATATTAAAAGTTAGAAATACTCATCGTACTCATAATTAACAATACGCACGATGTTGTTGATTTCGACTCTCCATTATTCAACATATACACGAAGCACAAAATAAGTATGATTCGAGTACGAACACCACAATACTCGCTAGAAGGTTGTGTGTGTGCTTTGCTTGCTGACTTTGTCTTTTCTTTTCTCTTCTTTTGTAAATGCAACAATAACTACTACTGTAAATTTTGATGAATGATTCGAATGACTCGAATCATTCGTAAGTATTATAAGTATTTTTCTAAATTTATGAATCTGAATGAGTAGGCATATGAATCAAACAATGAATCGAATGTTGTGAGTTTGATGTCAACGTTGTACTCATACTCATTGCAACCTAGACTTATAAATCAATATTGTAGCGAGTACGAATGAATCAGAGTAGTTGAATTTTAATGCTCTTGACTCACTCATATTCAAAATTTCATAAGTACCTATGAGTAGCGAAAATACGATTCATTGCTGATCTCTGACATATATACATGTATTTATATTATATAATTGGCCATTACAACCATAGCTGCCAGATTTGACGATTTATCGTCATTTTGAAGATTTTGTGCTTCAAAAATATCATATTGACGATATCACAATTTATGCCCTTATTTTGACGATTTTTAGCAAATAAAATTTTACATCATATTCTTTACTTTAGCACATTAAAAGCATCCTTAAGCTCCGTATTTACTTTGCAATTGTTACTATTGGCAATTTATGTTAGTAATAACGAGGAGTGAAGTATTATATTTTTAAGTTATTTTCGAATACCTGTGATGATTTTTCTGTATTTTATGCCTTTTTAATCCCTTAAAAGCCAAAAAATTTCAACTACTAAATAACATCGTAGTTGAGCATAAATTATCATATGCCGTTGCAGACAATTTTAAAAATTCGATTATAGCCTCTAATATTGTCATCGGAAGCACAAGGGCAAGTGCCATTATTTTTTTTTTTAACGACCAACACTCAGGGGATGGATGGCATTGTGTTTGGAACTAGGAAAATATATTATGGGAAGGAGGAAAGAGGTAGCAGTGTTTATGGACACTAGGTTTGAATATTTTTATACCATAAGTAACAGGAAAGATCTCTGCAGGAAGGGAGTTCCATAGTCCGTATAACAAACGAACTTTGTCTGTAATGCAGTGTGCGATACACTGGCCAATCGACCACATACGGCTGTGCTGGCCGAGAAAGGCGAGTGTTACGTAGGAATACATGATTTTCATAAAGAAGTCCCCTTACTTCGCTCGAGCAATATCCGTTGTAGTAGCGATAGAATAGTGAAACACAAGCCACATTGCAACGATGCTCCAATGAATCAATTGAGTTGAATACACTATCGTGATTAACGAGCTACTACGGGCACTCCTGTAAACGGTCGAGAAGCCTCAAAATAGACGTTAAGAGCCAACCCATACATGATAGTTCTATTCCATTCTCGATCGGTTATAAACGGTGTAAATGGTAAGTAGTAGTGAAGTATTTATTGCACCGTCTAAAGAAACCAAGACACTGGAAAAGATGTCAGTTCTAGCGATTATCACACTGAATTTTCAAATCCATAACATCAAGATCTTATGACTCTCTAATATTTACACAACCCACAGATTTAACATTGGCTTTATATGTTTTTGTTTTTAAAACCTTTCAATTTATTTATTTATTTTTTTTCTACGATTTTAATGAACGTCTTTGACGATTTTGACAATTTTTTCTCCAATATTTGACGATTTGATGCTTCATTCATCTGGCAGCTATGATTACAATCCTTCAGTCAGGATTACGACCTAGTTCCTCACACCACTTATGTTGTGTGCATTAATTTTATACATGAGTGGCAGGGAGCCTACAGTTTAAAGTCGATTCCGAACGACAGATTTTTGAGAAACTGTTTCATGGCATGGTTTTATTCTCAGAGTTTTTGCCAGAAAAATGCTGAGAGGAAGTCAACAAAGAAATATGTATGAAACGTGGCCTTACCTCTAATAAGCCAACATACTACCTATTAGACTACAGCGGCATTACTATATATAGGACATAAGTGCTCTAAAACGCTGCAGAAATTTATGAAATTTTCTTAAGTTTGTCATTAAAAAATGACTGGTCTAGACATTTCGATGAATTTGTTTTTTATTTTCATAATCACTTGAAGACATTTAATATGGATCTAAAAAATACAGTGTCATGTTTTTAAATTACCACACACTTATAAAAGTGGACGTCAAGCAGTGCCTGTTTTACATTAAAAACGCAATTTTTCTTAAAACATAACCTAATAACAGAAGCACAAATAAGTTTCAAATCGGGAAAGCGGAATTTGAAATTTATAATTGAGTGCATACCACGAAGATGTTGACTAAAGAAGGCTGAACAGTCATTGGGCCAAGCAAGTACAGTATGAAGCCTTAGGCACTATTCGAACTAAATAGTACACCGTCTCTAGTTGCTGTTTTACTATTTACTGTTATTCTATGGTTGCAAAACATGGAACGTCGCTAATAAAGATTTGTAAGCATTACACGCAACTGTGCCCAGAGATCTGCAACGAGTATTCAAAAAGATGAGTAGAATCGTATCATACTCATAATTTCTGATACTTATACGCATTCATACATATTTTAATAGCATGGAACGATCCTCTACTCATATCCAAAGTTTGAAGTACTCCTTATATTCATACTTAACAACACGTATGATGTTGTTGATTTCGGCTCCATACTCCATAACTCAACATATACACGAAGCACAAAATAAGTATGAATCAGAGATCAGCAATGAATCGTTTTTCCGCTACTCATAAGCACTCATGCAATTTTGAGTATGAGTGAATCAACAGTATTGAAATTCAACTACTCTGATTCATTCGTACTCGCTACAGCATTGATTTATAAGCATAGGTTACAATGAGTATGAGTACAACGTTGACATCAAACTCACAACCTTCGAAACGTGTTTGATTCATACGCCTACTCATTCTGATTCATAAATTTGGAAAAATACTTATAAGTGATTCGAGTGGCTCGAATCATTCATCAAAATTTACAGCCTTTGTTATTGTTGCATATACAAACAAAGAAGAAAGGAAAGACAAAGACAACAAGCAAAGCATACACATAATCTTCTTGTGAGTATAGTAGTGTTCGTACGCGAATCATACTTATTTTGTGCTTCGTGTAAATGTTAAGTAGAGACGAGTCGAAGTCAATAACATCATGCGTATTGTTAAGTATGAATACGACGAGTACTTCCAACTTTGAGTATGAGTAGAATGAGTATGATATTAAAATAAGTATGAATGCTTATAAATATCAGAAATAATAAGTATGACTCGAATCTACTCATCGTTTTGAATACTCGTTGCTGATCTCTGGTATGAATCGCGTACGAACACTAAAATAGTTACTAGAAGGTTGTGCGCTTGCTCTGCTTGCTGATCTGTCTTTGTTGCTTATGTGTCTGTTTTCTTTTTTTGTAAATGCCTGATAACTAAGACTGTAAACTATGATGAATGATTCGAGTCACTCGAATAATTTATAAGTACATATTATAAATATTTTTCTAAAGTTCTAAAGTCAATCTAAATGAGTAGGCTTATGAATCAAACATATTGCGAATGGTATACACCTCGAATTAATATTACTTCAGATTACGGAAACAACCGATTTGACAAATTACGGTGTCTGAGTCTGATGTCAACGTTGTACGCATACTCATTGCAAACTGTACTTATAAACCCTGAATGAATCAGTGTACATAGTTAAATTTCAATATTGTTTACTCACTTATATTCAAGATTTCATGAGTGCTTATGAGTAGCGAAAAAACAATTCATTGCTGATCTCTGATTTGAATGGCGTACTCTCGTACTATTTCATGTTCATAATATTTCGCTAAATTCATATAATTTTTAAATGAATTTTTATTATTAATTATATCAGATGTACGATAAATTTTTCTCGTGACTGTTTTTTGCATTGTAAACTTTTATGAGATGAAATAAAGATTTTATGTTTAAGGTTTTTTTTGTTGTCTTAAGGCATTGAAACTAAAACAACATTTTTATTGCACTGTCCAGTCGAATATTTTTCTTTTCATAGTTTTATTGTTTTGTTGTTGTTGCTTTTGTTTTAGATTAAACACTCGACTCACTTGATTGCTTTTCAAATATTCTCTGAGATATTCACCACACACACATTTAGCCCGGTTGCCCTGTTTAACTTGTCAATAATTCATACTCATCGTACGTATCTTATCATTTGTGTTTTAGCGCCTGTAATATTTACTTCATTCATTGTGTTAAACCGGAAAATTTAATTTCTTTTGAAATTTCTTTTTTATTTAAATCTTGCACGCATACAAATTTGTTTTTTAGTCTTTAAGAAGTCGGCAATAAATCAACATGTTACGCTTAACTACACTCCTAACACTGTACGGATTACTAGCCTTGCTGCATACAACTGCCGTCAGTGGCATACCAATTGTAAGACAAGATTTGGATCCCGAATTAACGGCAGGCCAATTTGAAGGCGACATGATCCTCACAGAGGATCAATTGCGTGAGATTAGAGGTTTGGAGGGATCAAAAATACAGGCTCGTAATGGTTTAATATCAGAAACGAAAAGATGGCCAAATAATATCGTTTTTTATAAAATTGTAGGAGATTTTGGTAAGTTTGTGAAACGAAGTGTTTGTGCCAGTGAATGAAAATGTGTATGAGAGAGAAAGAGTCTTAAAAGAATGAAATCTTAAAATGTAAGAAACAAAAGCAAGAGGTCATTAACTCATTACACGATAATCGAATATAAAGCTGAGAAAATGAATACTATTTACACAGAAATAGAAACAGAAAATTATCATCATTGCGATGATTAAATTTCTTCTGGTTTTTTCTTCTTTTACGAGCTGAATAGCCATTACAGACTTGCATAAAGACGATGATGTTTCAGTAAATTGGTGTCAATTTGGTTGGTTTTAACCGGAAGAGTTTTTTTCGGTTACTTTAGCTCAAAGCATCAGGAGTTTTACGCAATTGACTGAACAATATACTATGAATACTATCATTAACAGTTTGTTACTTACTTAGTTAATTTGTCATTACAACACTTTAGTAAGGATTGCAACCTAGTTTCATACACCACCCAAAAGTTTTAAAAAGTCTTTGTAAGCGGATTGGTAAATTTTGGACTAAAAATTATCGAAGCAAATTAATTATTCTGAAGGAGCATAAAAACTGGTTTGAATGTCTTGAAACTATTCAGCTAGAAGCAAAATCCCTTGGAAAAGAACTACCTGCACCTAGTCAAAAGCGTGGTCGTCCGCCTAAGGAATTTTTCAAGTCTTCAGAAAGAACAAAGAGGCGTAAAATATCTAAAATACTCGTATTTCAAAACAAACGAATTTTCATACTTTATTTCAAAAATTCTTAAAACAAATCTATAAGCCAATTAACCCTTCAGAGATCAAATGGCTACTTTGGCTACAGTTGTTAAAATTTTTTCCTAAATGCTTTAAGCCCTTAGGACACGCTATGGGCTGACCAATTTTGAAGACCCTAGCTTTTTTGGTTTTGGACATATTGATTTTTGACCGCTTGTTCATATAAGGGGAACCACTGTGCAGTGGGGGACCTACACTTAAAGTCGACTCCGACTATAAATTTGCGAAAAATCGAATTAAAATGTGGCGAAATTTAGTTAGTTTGGTGTTAGTTTTATACATGAGGGGCGGGATCTACAGTTTAAAGTCAACTCCGAATGACAGATTTTTTGTGGAACTTTTCATGACAATTTTTATGTCCTCTCAGAAGTTTTGCCAGAAGACCGCTGAGAGGAAGTCACCGAAAAAATATTTTTTACGGTGGTTGCTACAGTTTTGTTCCAGTAAATTTTAAACTGTTAATACCACTTATTTCATGTATTTTGTCTCATAATTGTTGTTTGTTTTAACAACTTGACATATAATGACACGCTTAAATTTCCTTTTTCTAGATGCCATTCATCGCCAGGCCATACTGGATGGCATTGCAACGCTGGAAGCTCGCACATGTATTCGCTTTAAAGAAGCCGATGACTCACAGGCATACTATGTGGCCATAACAGCTGATGCAGGTGGTTGCTATACAGCTGTCGGTTATCAGGCCAAAGTACAACAAATGAATTTACAAGTCTTTCCTTTAAACGAAGGATGCTTTCGCATTGGCACCATTTTACATGAATTTATGCATGCCTTGGGCTTTTATCATCAGCAAAGTGATCCGAATCGTGATGATTACATAGAAGTGTTGTACGACAATATTATACCCGGCAAGGAATTCAATTTTGAAAAGTACAAAAGTACGTTTGTTACCGATTTTGATGTGGGTTATGATTACCAAAGTTGTATGCATTATCGTGCTAGTGCGTTTTCATTGAATGGCAAGCCAACAATACGAACTTTAGATCCAAATGTAGAGATTGGCCAGCGAGAGGAATTGAGTAAAAAAGATATTGACAAGATAAATGTCATGTACAAATGTCCCATACTGATATAAATTATGGTTATCGTATATCGTATAACGATTATTAGTTACTAATTATAGTTCACGAAATCGATGACACATTGTTTTTGTTAATGTGACGCCAGCCAGCTTTTATCACTGATGGATGGATGATGATGATTAGTTTCCTAAGTATTTACGTGTAATTGAAATGTGATATTTTAAGTTCGTTTTTTATTTCATTTTATTTTATTTAATAATTCAAGTTTGTTAAATAAACTAATTATTGCTTGTAGTTTAAATTATATTTTGCTAGTGTTTTATACAATGTTATCTTTGGCCGTTTTATTATTTGATAAGGTTTTGTTTTCTATTTTTTTTTTTGCTATTTTTATGGCTTGGAAAATCACCTATGCATGGTTGTCTATTTGTTATCAGACAATGTTGTTGTTATTGGTTTTAATTCATATTATTTTTTTGGTTGTTAAAGTTTATTAATCTTATAAATATTTTATATTTAAACGCATTCAATTAATAAAAAATAAATAAAAATTATAATACAAGGCCTTAAATCATATTGTCGGCATGACGTTTTACGTCACATTCTCTTTATCATGTAATGCAGTTGCGTACTTTCTGGATTTATAATCACCTTCAGAATGATTAGACAATTGCCACTTAAAAGATGGGGGAATAACATACATATTTATCGTATATAATTGCAATGAATAATTGAAAGACAAACGCAAAGAATTGCTTGTTCTATTGGTTGAATTATTGCGATATTCCTATGCGAAAAATTATTTATTAATATTGGCAATGGTCATTTTATAAAATTGTTATAAAAAATCATGTTCTTTTAATTTCTATTTAATCTATAAAGTGACACATATGCGTGATTAGAGTTTTTTTTTTTTCAAAAAGTAAAATTTTTATTGAATCAGGTAGCGTGAATATTAATAGGAATATGAAAAATCTAGATACTGATGTTTTACTTTTACATCGCTTAACATTAAAATTATAAAGCAAAGCTACAAAAGCAAAACAATGCAGTAAACAAATCTGTTTATAAATTATCGTACTATAACAACAAACACTAGTATAAAAAAATGGTAAACAAATAAACAAAAATCCACAAACAACATTCGACTGCGTTAGTGAAGTTAAGTCAGTCTTGTGTGAAGACGCGGTGAGTTTGAAGAGAGTAATTGTTGTTTGCAGATATCCGTTACAAAGATCTGTCGAATAATTGTCTAGTAATTGTTATTGTTTATATGTTAGGGTATAAGCAAAGAAATAACCAACAAAGCAATTGTTGTTGTTTACATAAAGTTGTGAACACTGACACACAGAACTCAAAATTATTTTTATTTTATTTGCAATCTAATAGCACATCTTTTACAAGTTTTTAAAAAGTAAAAACGTAACAGTATTTATATTGTCGTGAAGAGGTACCAAATTATTGCGATGTATTCTACGCCCCTCAGAGTGCTCTGTGTCAACAAGGACAATTTTGCTGTGCTCTTTTGTGCACATGGTATGTGCACATGGTATGTGCACATGGTATGTTTTAATGCCTAAAAGGTTCCAAGGCTACGGTTGGATGATTCATTCGTATCATAACTGAATTTGCACGTAGAATTCGAGATAGTCCGCATTCAGAACAAGTGTACTTTGAATAGTGCTCTGTCAAAAGACCGGTTAATAACCTCAGGTAAAACCTAAATAGTCTGCTTGCTGCATAGCTCGGCTTTAATCTAACCTTGTTTTAATTTCTCGTTTGCCTCAAACCCGTTTGATATCAAAAGTGTTATTGGCTGTCTTTATCTTCCTTTTTTTTTTTTTTTTGTAAAACCAGCACTCAGGGGATGGCCCCTACTCATGCAGTGCATTGTGCAGGTTTAGGAAAATAGGTTATAGGAAGGTGGAAAGAGGGAGTAGTGTTTGTGGACATTTGATTTAAACTTGCCAATATCGTAACTGACGGGAAAAACTTCCACTGGAAGATCATTCCACAAGCGAGCAGTGTGGGCAATAAATGAATTTTCCCTGTAATGCATTGTGCGGTTCACTGGACAATCAACCACAATAGGATGTGCTCTGCGAGAGGTACGAGTACCACGTAAAAATATGTGATTATCGGGAACCAAGCCCCTTATCTCTCGAGAACACCTCCCATTATAGTACCGATAGAACAATGAAACACACGCCACATTGCGACGATGCTCCAACGAATCAATAGTGTTGGATACCCTACTGTCATTAATAACCACCTTCAGCCTCTCCTGTACGCGGTCGAGAAGCTTCAAATTAGACTTTGAAGCATCGGCCCATACATGAGAGTTGTACTCCATCCGAGGTCGGATAAAGGTCCTGTAAATAGTAAGAAGGCCGGATGGAGTGAAGTATTTTCTGCACCGTTTTAAAAAACCAAGGCACTTGAATGCTTCGTTCGACACTCGAAAAATGTGATCGTTCCAACGAGCATCACAACTAATTCTCTAATAGTCCAGAACATCAAGAGCATCCGCCTCCTCAATATTTACATTACCCATAGATACAGATGTTGAGTTTCCCTTTTCAATATATTTGCACCCCTTTTAACAGAAATGTTCTGGTCCCCTCAGTGGCGTGGAAGTTGCTATCCCTGTACGCTTCTCTATCTGCTAATTGCAGGGCATTTAAGTTGTTTTCAGAATTGTGTTGCCTGCCCAAACGATAACCCCATAGATGACTATTATTTTGACCAACAGAGTATACATCAGAGATCAGCAATGAGTATTCAAAAAGAATCGTATACGAACATTAAAATACTTATTAGAAGGTTGTATATTTGCTCTGCTTGCTGCTCTGTCTTTTTTGCTTATATATCTTTTTTCTTTTTTTTGTAAATGCAACAACAACTAAGAGTGTAAATTTCGAGTCACTCGAATCATTAATAAGTATTGTAAATATTTTTCTAAAGTTCTAAAGTGAATCTAAATGGGTAGACTTAAGAATCAAACATATTTCGAGTGGTATGAGTTTGATGTCAACGTTGTACGCATACTCATTGCAACATGTACTTATAAATCAACGTTGTAGGGAATACGAATGAATCAGAGTACATAGTTAAATTTCAATATTTGTTCACTCACTTATATTCAAAATTTCATGAGTGCTTATGAGTAGCGAAAAAACGATTCATTGCTGATCTCGGTCAATACTTCTATTGCTCAAACAAACGTTTTAATTTGTTTTTGATGTCTGAAGAGGGAATTTCAATAACTTAAACTTTGAACTTGCTGGATTTAAAATTCTCTCGTCTTAAAGGCCTTTAAAACAAATTTTTTTTTTTTAATAATTTTTTAATAATTTTTTTTTAAATTTTGATTTATAAAAATATATCATTTTTTTTTTGTAATAAAATGTGTGATATTGTGTGTATAGTCTGGTCTACTGTAATGCAAATCTATGATTTAATTTTAATGTCATCGTAATTTATTGGTTGTAGCTTCCATACAGTGCCATAACTCCTCTACTCACAGTATAGTACTGTCTTCTGCAGAATCTATAAATAAAATTCAATTTTGGAATTGGAAACATTTTCTCTACTATCGTACATGCATACATACATACTCTTTGGCAAGTAAAACAATAACCATTTACATCTCAATATTTCACACACACACACACAGAATATATTTTCGTATCGTTCGTACTCTTGTACTCTTTGTATTCATTCGGTGACTTTTTTTCTAGTTTTTAGGCGAAATATGAATTTTTATTCATTTCGAGTCCAAAATTACATTTTGTTGCCTTAAAATAGGCCCAGGCATTGCTGTTTAAATGAAGCAAAAAAAAAAATAGGAAAGGGAGTGGAAGGAGCCTTGAACCATAATATGCGTTCCGTTTGCAAGCCTTACTGTTCGAAATCCTTTTTAAAAAAATTTTTTTCTCTTGAATCGAAAGAAAAAATTTCGATAAAATGGCAAAAATTTTGACTCGGTCGTATGAGAAGCATACGCTCATAAATTAAACTTTTTACTCCCCGTTCCAACCATTATACTAACGAAATGAAACGAAAATTCAAAATGGTTTCTGTTGTTCTCATCTTTTCTACACTCTAACGCTGTTGTTATCCATTTTGTTTTTGTAGTTGTTGGCTGTCGATGTTATTGTTGTTGTTTTATAAGCAAATTAAAATTGTGATTCATACAGTTACAGTTAGTTTGTTGTTGGTAGTTTAGGAACTGTTGAAGCCCATTATTGATATTGCTTTTACAGTTGGCTGTAGCCAGCAGGGGTGCTTTGCGATTCCCGAAGTTGCGCTTCGAAAGACATTTGAATGGTGAAATGGTGTTGTCCAAAAACAAAAAACAAAAATCATAGACAGGGTTATTATCATTTGTGTTGTTTATAGACGCCACCATAAGATTTCTTTCAATAGATTATCTGAATGGAACACATGGCATATGACACCATTTCCATTCACATGTAACGTCGGGTATTAAGTGATATTTTTAAAACACTTACAGGAAGTAAATCATTTTTGAAGACGCTAGAAATGTTTTTTTTTTTTAATAACAAACGTATTTGTGAGTAATACGATCGCTTGTGATTTAAAGGAGGATGAGGCAAACTTGCACTGCGTTACGATAGTAAACCGATTGCAATGTTGAGCAGCATTTGTATTCTCTAAGATATCTGGTTTTTCCAAATTTAATTTGCATCTAATGTGCTCCCCAAAATTCTTTTTTAATAATACTTTCGACATCTGAAAACTTTGTGGTTTCGGCAAACATCACAGTAAAGTTTCTGGAACAGTAAGAGCTTTAAGGCACTCACTGCAATGACAGCGTACAGATTGTTACGTTTTTACCTTTTCGATTGTAAATAAAATTAAAATAAATCTGTGTTTGGTTTTAATTAAAATTCTTTATTATTCGGAAAATTCTGTGTGCTACTGTTCAAAACTTGATGTAAACAACAACAATTGCTTTGTTTGTTATTCCTCTGTTTATACTCTTTGCATAAACAATAACAATTACTAGACAATTATTCGACAGATCTTTGTAACGGAGATCTTCAAACCACGATTACTCTCTTCAAACGCACCGCGTTTTCACACAAGACTGACTGAACTTCACTAACTCAGTCGCCTGCTTTGCCTTGCCTTTTATAAGGCAGAGTAAACAGTCTGATGAATGTTTTTAAAGGCGAATGTACATGACTTCGCCTTTTCGAAATTTTTATAAATGTAAACATCGTTGTTTACATTTATTATGGTAGTGTTATTTGTGTATTTTGTTTACATTTATTCTTGTGGTGTTTGTTGTTGTATTTTTGTTTACTTGTTTACCATTTTTTTATGGTGGTGTTTATTGTTATATTAAGCAGTACGATAATATGTAAACAGGTTTGTTTACTTGCATTGTTTTGTTTTTGTAACGTTTGTTTATCATTTTAATGTTAAACGATGTAGAAGCAAAGCACCAGCATCTAGATTTTCCCATTTTCGTAACAATATTGTAGTTCAGAATGTAGTTTTAAATTTCCTTCCATGTATAGTCTACTTGAAGTTAACTTGAAGCGTTAGTTATTCTTCTAATTCTATCTAACTATCCTGATGCTTCCATTTCAGAACAGAGCTCTCAACATAATCAGAATCTCAACATAATCAGAAAGAATCACTTTAGATTTTGAATATTTAGTAGAGGAACGGATCAGGTTGTTCTGTCTCTAGACGTCTATGGCCTGCTGTGGACAGTAAGAGAACAGATTGGCTGCTGGGCTTGGTTAAAGCCAGCGTAAGGTTGGTTGTCGGTTTTATCACAGGGTACTGCGAGATTAGGTCGCTGACGGGGATCTGGAACAGATCCCAGCCGGACTATTGCAGGGTATGTTGCGATGAGGAGGAGTTAGAGACTATCGAACACCTCCTCTGTAACTGCCCAGCCCTAGGTAGGTTGAGGTTGAGGACCCTTGGCAGAGCCTTCTTTGAGAGCTTGAGTTCTGTGTCGAGAGCCGACATCAAGGCTCTCCACAGATTCATTAGCAGTTTGAGCTGGTTGAGAGGTGCTAGGGCTTCATAAGTGTAGTCGCGCGCTCAACCCTTGTTTGTGTCTGTTTCTTTCTGTGTGATTCCCATCCTCCCCTTACCCTTATGCCCTCCTTTCATCCTATTCCCTCTATTTCCTTCCCTCTCCAAGGACGTTGTACAATGGGTCAATTTCGACCTCCGGGTATTGTACTTGTCTTAACGGACAAGTACACGTCCTCTAACCTAACCTAACCTAACCTAGTAGAGCGTCTACAGAATTCTTCAAGTCTGTATGTAGTCAAGTTTCCTTTATTATTGGCTATTACAGGCTTTTCGTCTTCCTATGCTAAGGCTGTGTGGTGGTAGATGGTAGGCATAGCTTTTATGGTTTTATGGGCGAATATTTTTCTGCATTAAAGTGGAAATTTCTATTTTTTACGCTTCATGCTTTCTTTCTACACTTCCAAAAGTGTGTAATAGTGTGAGAATTATAGTGTAATTGTGTGTATGTGTATATACGACATTGTTATACTTGAAGTGTTAGTCATTGTTAGTGTTGCTGCTATTGTTCCAAGGCTACGCTGTAGTATGTTGTACGCTGGCTGGCTGTTTGCTAACGGCAGTCCGCTATTGAATTCTTATTTTTAGAGACAGTTAAACAGCTTAAGCTGTAGGCAATCATAATTTAAAAATTATTATTATGAATACGTTTCATATATTGTTGTTCTTGTTACTATTGTCGTTCATATTTCTTCTTATTCTGCTAACCAAAGCAATATTTTATTGCATTATATTCCTATTGTCTCTTTGTATGTAAGTATGTGTATGCGTGTATACAAGTGTAAGTACACACTCGCATACACACACATAAGGTTTGACTATTGAAGACAATTTCATTCATTCACAAAATTCGTTTATTCTCACACACTTATTCATTCGTTTATGTGTTCATTTGTTCATCCATTTATTTCCATATTCAGACACTCATTTCTATGATGTTTTTTCTTGCTGCTGCTGTTGTTGTTTTTGTATCATATATATAATTCGTTTATTTTTCTTTTCTCTCTCCTTCTCCTTCGTTTTATTGTAATTGTTGGTTGTGTGTATGGCGTAAATGTTTCATATGCTGAGATTGGATGTGACATGTGCTCCCCAAAGTAATGTTGAGCATCTTTTAGTCGGTTTTGTTGCTGTTGTGTTAGATGGCATCCATTTATTCGTCTTCTCTCCCTTCGTTTCAACACACATTGTTCCAGCATTTTATGGTTGGATTTGTTAGAATTTCTTGTATCGGCCAAAAATGCCTCAAGTTTAGGGCACAAAAATAAAGACAACATATGCATGTGTGGCCTTTCTGACACTTCCTTTAGTCAAGAGAGAGAGAGACATTTCAATTGAATTCTTTACATAAAACCAATTGAAATCATAATGAGATTTTCAAGAAAGAAAACTCATAAGCAACAAGACAGACAAAAAAAAAGAAAGACGAAAAGTTGCAAAAATTTTTAGAAATTAAAGGTGTTTTGTTTTGTTGTTAATAAATCAATTTCATGTCAATATTTGAACACAATTTTAATCAGCTTTCATTTGAGAAGCATAGTGTCTCGAAAAGATGAAGCACTTTTTGTGTGGTTTTGTAAGCTTAAGATCCCACCATTTTGGAGATGTCACAATAGCAGACATAACTCGTCTCAGAGGAGTGGACTCGAAGAAGTTAAGTTTGTTTTCACACGAGACAGATTATTAAGTCAGCACACTATCTGCTAGACTACGGCGCCTTAAATATTAATTACAACACAATATTGTTACGAAAATGAAAAAAATCTAGATACTGGTGTTTTCCTTTTACATCGTTTAACATTAAAATTATAAGCAAAAGCTACAAAAGCAAAACAATGCAGAAAACAAACCTGTTTACAAATTATCGCACTACGTAATATAACAACAAACACCAGCATAAAAAACAAATATACAACAACAAACACTACAAGAATAAATGTAAACAAAATACACAAACAACACTACAGTAATAAATGTGAACAACGATTTTTACATTTATAGAAATCTCGAGATTCGTTTTCAAGAACATTCATCAGACTGTTTACTTTGCCATATAAGGGGTGATTTTTTAAGAGCTATAGGAAACTTTTTCAAAAAAAAACACATAAAATTCAGAAAAATGCATGAAATCTTTATTTGAATCGATAGTACGGTCCATATAATTTAATGTTTGAAGATTATTTCATGCAAATGTCGACCGCGACTGCGCCTCAAATGGTCCATCCGCTTAGTCCAATTTTGGCATACTCTTTCCAACATTTCGGCCGGTATCTCACGAATAAATACTTCAATGTTGTCTTCCAATGCGTCAATTGAAGCGGGCTTGTCTGTATAGACATGAGCTTTAACATAGCCCCACAAAAAATAGTCTCAAGGCGTTAAATCGCACGATCTAGGCGGCCAATTGACCGGTCCCGAACGTGAAATAAAATGTTCACCGAACTCGCCTCTCAATAAGTCCATTGTTACGCATGCTGTGTGGCATGTGGCACAGTCTTGTTGAAACCACATATCATGTAAGTTAAGCTCTTGCATTTTGGGCAAAAAAAAGTTGGATATCATCTCACGGTAGCGCTCACCATTCGCAGTTACGTTACGATTCGCAGCATCTTTGAAGAAGTACGGTCCAATGATGCCAAATTCAATGATTTGCATGCGTTGTTCGTTTGTAAGACGATTCATGGTTAAATTATAGACCAAACTGAAGATGTTTGACAGTGAAACAAAACACGAAACGTGCGTGTGAGCTGTTTAAACCAGTGTTGCCAAAAAGATAATAGCTAAAAAATCACCCTTTAAAAGTCAAAGCAAAGCAGGCGACGCAGACAGTAAAAGTTCAGTCAGTCTTGTGTGAAGACGTTGTGCGTTTAAAGAGAGTAATCGTGGTTTGAAGATCTCCGTTACAAAGATCTGTCAAATAATTGTCTAGTAATTGTTATTGTTTATGCAAAGAGTGTAAACAGACGAATAACAAACAAATTGGTCATGGTTTGTCTACGAAAATTATGATGAAAAGAAGAAAACATGATTGATATTTAAAATCTGGGCTATTATTACCTTTTGATTCTGTGACCAAACTTCAGATTTTTATTTTCCAATGTCATTCATCGCTGTGGTCCTAGCGAGCTAGAGAAATAGCACATCTTTTAAGGTGAACTTTATGCCGTTTTAAATAAAAAACTCTAAGCTCTGTAGAAGTTTAACTAGAAACGAAATTGTGATTCAGGATAAACAATATTCTTCAAAATCTTGATTTGTTTGCATTTATTTTACACACCTTTAGGAGAAAAGAGAATAACTTCAATACAATTCTTTGATAAAAAATTAACAAAGTATGCTTACAGTGTGCTTATGCTTCAGAATTTATTTCATTTCATGCAATACGCTTCGTAAGCTATTAAATAAAGACAAAAAATAATGATTTATTCAATTCCGTAACAGCGCTGAATAAGATTCAATTTTTTTTTATTTTTTTTTTTTGAAAATTTATTGTTTAACGAAGTCTTGCTGCTTTCCTTACACGTTTATGTCAAAGAAATAAAATAAATCTTGAAATTTGTTAAACTTTAATACACGCACGTACATACATATTGTATGTATATGGAGCGTTATATAGAGTGCTAACTGTTTCTTTAAAATATTTTATAATTTAAAGACATGCTGTGCCCCACTATGTGACGAATTTAATGTATTTGTCGGACTTTTATTAACATTTGAAGAGTGTTTTATGGAGATATTTAATTTAAGCCTTATCGAGTCAGTACGCTTCATACATTCATAAATAAAAACACTTGGTCGTTATGAGAAAAGTAACTACCACAGCATTTGCGAAAAGTCTGCTGAGAGAACGACACTTAAGGGGAAATTATTTTTCATATCTTAGCTCTTGTAAGCCTACCCTCTAGCTTTCAATCTTCTTAACGTCATTAATTTACTTCAGTCAGGATTACGATCTAGCTTCTCACACCATTTATGTTGTGTGTGTTAATTTTATACATGAATGGTGGGACATAGACCTCGTCGTAGTCTAGTAGGTAGTGTGTTGGCTTATTAGACTGAAGGCCCTAGTTCGAATCCCAGGTCAGACATCAAAACGAAATTATGAAAATATTTCTTCGGCGACTTCCTCTCAGCAGATTTCTGGCAAAAACTCTGAGAGTAAATAAAATTGCCATGAAAAGCTTCTCAAAAAACTGTCATTCGGAGTCGACTTTAAAAACTGTAGGTCCCGCCACTCATGTATAAAATTAACGCACACAACATAAGTGGTGTTGTGAGAAGCTAGGTCGTAATCCTGACTGAAGGGTTGTAATGACCAATTATGTATGTATGGTGGGACCTACAGTTTAAAGTTGACTCCGAACGACAGATTTTTAAAAAACTTTTCATAGCAATTTTATTTTACTTTCACAGCTTTTACCAGAAGACTGCTGGTAGGAGAAAGTGGGCGAAGAAATAGTTTGTCATGGACTGGGGACACGGTCTCACATCTAGTAAACCTACATGCTACCTTGTAGACTACAGCGACTTCTGCTTATCCAACATGAGGTAGAGATCTTAATTATCCTGAAAGGTTGATTGCCCCTTGCAGATGAAATTAATCGACTGAAACGTTTTTTACTTGTTGTTGTTATATTACAAATTTCCATTTTTATACGTTTCCCTTTAAACGGTAAGTAGGATTTTCTTGTTTTCCCAAGAAAAACACTGAAATGCAATCAATAAAATGAAAAGGAAGTGAAAAGAAGTTAAACATGAAACACAAGCTCACAACAAGAAATAAAAATATATTTGGACAGAGAAACAAACAGACAAACAGATAGACAAACGGAATATTCTTCATACGGAATATTCTTATTGCGACAATAAAACTCCAATCAATTTCGGTTCAATTTTGTCTTTCGAAATTTTCTGCCTGCATCTGTATTGATAAATGACTTTTCTTGCGACAACAACAACGACAGCAATAAGAAGGAAAATTAAAATGAAAAAATAAGTGTTGCCTTTATTTTATTGCTCGTATTACTTCTGCTGGTCAGTTTTTAATAAGGAAGCACAAGTACAAGCAAGTGTGAGTATGAGAGAGTGTAAGATTGAGTGTGTGTTTGTGTATGTTAAAAGGATTTCGGAGTCAGTGTGTATGTACATATATATGCAATGCAATGAGGTCTTTAACAAAAATTATAGACAGACATGAATGACGCATTATATTTTAAACCTTTTGCAATTTAATTAAAAACAAATTTTCTCTCTATCGCTCTCTCTCTCTCTCTCCCTTTCCCTATCTCTCTCTGTCTTCCTCTTTCTGTTTCTATCACTTTCCTCTTGCTTCTGTCATGCATTATGACTGTATTTGCATCCGTTCGGATCATTTTACCACAATCAGCGTGGTGGATATGAATGCCTATGTGTGTGTGTGTCTGTGGAGAGTAAGAGTGAGTGTAGGAGTGTATGAGAGTGTAAATGTTGCATAAAAGTTATTCAAGTAGTTAATTTTTGTTGCATTTTTCACATTTTTTTTTCTTGTGGTAGCTGAAGTAAATGTTATTTTTGTTGCTGTTGTTGTTGTTGTTATTGTTGCATCGTATTATTTATTTCAATTCTTTTGCTTTATTTTTCTCACTTTTTTCTCTTTTTTTTTGTTGTAGGCTATTGTTGATTATGCAACCTATAGAGTATGTATATGTGTGTGTTGTTGTCGTTGTTTTTTTATCATTCATTTGTTCATTCATTCAGCCATGTATCCATATACATACATACATACATACATACATATGTATGCACGTATGTATGTATGTATGTGTGTGTTAAAGTATTGCATGCCACATTTTTCATTTCCTCTCATTTTCAACCATAAAAACAACAACATGGCCAGTTTTCCTTTTCTTTTATTTTTTTTTCGCTGTTGCTTATGCGTATGTATACATTTTAATCCTTTGCTTTTGTCCATCTCTTTCACTCTCATTGAAACATATGCAATAACACTCACACGGAGACAATTAAAAATCCATTAATTTACCAGTAAATGTAGGCGTATACACGGAAGAGAACTTGTATAGTTTTTTTAACTCTTTTTTTTGATACTTTTTTCTTGTATATTTTTTTTAATAAAAAAAAGGGAATTTGTTTCATTGTATGTGTGTGCAATATGTATGCGTGAGTGTACATTTTATGTATTTATTATGGTCGCTTTTATTTGGATTCCGCTGTTTTAAATTATTAAATTTATTTTAATGCCATCATTGCAACATTCACATGTAAATTGTCCTAAAGAGATTAATCTGACATATGAGAGGTTTTACACACACAAACTTTATGGCTTTATTTATGCCCCGAACATGCACATTGGCGCTACAAGGTATTATCAATCTGTGCTAGAGGTTGTGACTAAAATATGAAATTAAATTGAAGATTTTAGTTTTATATAAAGAGGAGGCCTATTGAGTGGAGTTGAAAATACATTCAAACAATCAATTGTCGAGATTGTTTATTTGGGGATTGTAAACTATTGTTACGAAAATGGAAAAATCTTGGTACTGGTGTTTTGCTTTTACATCGCTTAACATTAAAATTATAAATAAAAGCTACAAAAACAAAACAATGCAGTAAACAAACCTGTTTACAAATTATCGTACTGCTTAATATAACAACAAACACCAGGATAAAAAAATGGTAAACAAGTAAACAAAATTATACCAACAAACGCTACAAGAATAAATGTAAAGAACGATGTTTACATTTATAGAGATTTCGAGAAGGCCAAGCCGCGAATATTCGCCATCAAGAACATTCGTCAGACTGTTTACTTTGCCATATAAAAGCCAAGGCAAAGCAGGCGAGTAAGTTAGTGAAGTTCAGTTAGTCTTGTGTGAAGACGGGGTGTGTTTAAAGAGAGTAATCGTGGTTCGAAGATCTCCGTTACAAAGATCAATTGAACAATTGTCTAGTAATTGTTATTGTTTATATAAAGAGTGTAAACAGAGAATTAACCAAAAAAGCAATTGTTGTTGTTTACATCAAGTTGTGAACAGTGGCACTAAAGTGGCAATAAAGAATTTTTAATTAAAACTATACACAAATTTATTTTGATTTTATTTGCAATCCACGAGCTTATATTTTAAACGTTTTTAAAAGCTAAAAACGTAACAATACTTATTCGAATCTCACCTTTGTTTGGATTTATTAGCAAAGCTTCATCTTGTTCGTTCTGCCAGATTTGAGAACTTCAGTAGGGATATGCCTCTCTTAGCATAAGCAACATGTCCCTAAGCATACATGTAGACGACAAGGAATCCAAATAAAGTTCGATTCAGATTCAGCAATCTTTAGATCATTCTCTGTACTTTGTTTAAAGCTTACATACATACATAATTGATCATTACAAGCCTTGAGTCAGGATTTCGACCTAGCTTCTCACACCACTTATGTTGTGTGCGTTAATTTTATACATGAGTGTATAAAAGTCAACTCCGAACGACAGATTTTTGAGAAACTTTTCATTGCAATTTAATTTACTCTCAGCGATTTTGCCAGAAATCTGCTGAGAGGCAGTCGCCGAAGAAATATTTTTTTTTTATATTTCGTTTTGATGCCTGACCTGGGATACGAACCCGGGCTTTACGTCTAATAAGCCAACACACTACCTACTAGACTACGGCGCCTACTAAAGTTTAAAGCGTACGTTCTGCTAATTATTTCCACTAAAGGCCTTCGGAGTCCTTGTGGTCGTGTGTAGCGTTTCATTTATTTTTGCTGTGCTGACTTTAATCACAAAGAACTGTTGTTGTTTTTCCGTATTTTTTTTTTTTTTTTTTGTAAATTTTAGGTTTTTTGTGCCTTTTATTCTGGGGATATTTTTAAGGGCCATTATTTGGCGTAGCTGGTATCTTATGGTTAATGGCATCATATTCGATTTCGTTTTTTGTTTTTTTTTTGGCTTTTTATGAACTACTTATGGTTTATTTCACTCATGCATGCACTCAGTCATTCATTCATTCACTGATCCATTCGTTTTGGTTTCTGTACGCTTCCTCCCTCCATCCACCATCCATTTGTGTGTGTGTGTTTATTGCTGCTGCTGTGTTACTTAATAAAGCATTTAAAATTGTTTTCCTATAGAAATGCGGTAAAAATAATTGCAATTGAAGTGAAATCTGACTCTTGTAATGCTCGTACACACACACACACACACGGTATTAATTTCACCAAAAATGCTTGAAATTTTTCAATGAATTGGTGCCGCAGTTAATGTTGTTCGTTTTCATATATAAAATGAGATTTAAATTGTTGCAAGTGGTTGAGAAGTCAAAAAAGCAGAAAAAAACAAGAAAACAAAAGACGTGGCGGCATAAGTACCAACTCAGCTTAATTAAAAAATAACAGCGGCCCCAATACTGTGATTTTTTTTAAGAATTTCTTTACAAAAAAACCATTGCGGGTAATACTTATGAGATATGAATGGAAAACTTATTGAAAGCCTTAAATAAAGCCTGTTAATTAAGAATTAAATGCCCATTTAATATAATGCACCACAATTGATGTTATTTTCCGTTAAATTCAAGCATGCGAATGCAATTAGCCACTTAGAATTACAAAATTGCTACATTTTGAAGACAAATTTAAATTTTATTGCTGAAAAAATAGAATGTTTAGTTAGAGTTTGTTGTGTTGTATGGTGCAGTGCATCCACAAATCTGGTGTCACTGTATTGTTTGCCCATTTATGGTTACAAGCTTTAGAATATTATTAAATTGTGATCGTCATACTTTCTATTCCATGCCTTCTGGGTCAATTATATTTAAACAATCAAATGATGTCCAATCATTTGGAGAAATTATGGAAATTGTTAGCAGTTTCTACATTATGGGAATAGAAAAGAACGTATCCTTCACACTGAATTCTGTGTGGCATAATATTGACTAAAGACGCCGTAGTCTACCAGATAGTGTGTTGGCTTATTAGACATGAGGCCACGGTTCAAACCCCAGGTAAGACATCTCCACCAAAGAAGAAATACGAATACGGTGACTACCTCTCAGCAGATTTCTGGCAAAAACTCTGAAAGTAAAATAAAATTGCCACAAAAAGGTTCTCAAAGAATCTGTCGTTCGCAATCGACTTTAAACTGCAGGTCCCGCCACTCATATATAAAATTAACGCATAAGTGGTGTAAAAAACTAGGTTGTAATCCTGACTGAAGGGTTGTAGTTACCAATTATGTATTTATGTATGTATGTATGGCACTGAGTGAAGTGTTTGTTGGTGTTTGATAGCCTTTGAAGGGGAGTATAGAAGTTAATTTGGTTGCCAGTAGCAGCCGTGAAGTCCACATAAGCTGACATACTTAGGTAAATACTCGTTTGTTGTTAAACAATTTGCTTCACAGCTGAGAGAGCATAGCCAGAGGTCTGTTTAGAACACATACCTTCCGTTGAACAAGTAACAAGAAACACCTTCTCTTCGATTTTGAGAGTTGGGGTTTTGAATTTTGAAAATTCTCTAGAAGATCAGTGGCCATTTATGTACATATAAGAAATTTTACACTACACCGACAATATGCAAATGGTAGTCCAATGTGGATAGCTGGAATAATTTTGATTGGGTACGATTGTCTCGCCTTGGACTACCTGATCTAAACAATTTTGCGTATATTAAAGTCAGATCGCTTTATGTATTCATAAAATTTATACACATGTGGTCATTAAAATAGGTACGACTCAAAATTTTTCTTAAATATTTGTATTTTCCAATTTTTTCCGTCTCCGTGTTTAACTGTTTTTTTTTTTTTTGTGTAACGTGGATCAAATTCTTTTCCCTTGGTCTTCTGACATTACGCCCTGCATTATTTACAAATAAATTTATCTTGATTTCATTGCTCCAGAAAATATTATGCAATTTTTTGATACATTCTGGTCCACACCACGTCTTGTGATTTTGTGCAAACTGTTTCCCCTTCTGCAAATTTTTTTTCTAAGCAATGGAACTTTGCGAGCTTTTCTTCCTGGAAGTTTAATGTCACATAGACGACGCCGTACAGTTCTTGTCGATATTTGATTATCTATTTCAGCGACGATCGCTTAGCTAGCATCGCGATGTAACCGTCCATAATAGTGCTAGTTTTTCTCACTGCACCACGTTTTTCTACGACTTTTTGAGGCTTGAGAGCATGAAAAACGAAATTTTTAGATCGCCCAAGCGCATCAGCTATAAATTTATACGATTTTTTCTGTTCTCGAAGCTTTTGAATGAGACTTCTCTCCTCCAGGGTACAATGTTGCGCTCAACCCATCTATTGATAATATTAGTATAAAACGGAAGTCTAGTTACCTCAATATTAAATTTATTTTTAATAAAAAACCTTAAAATGTTAATTTTACTACAAAATTTGCTAAAATCGCCACGCGTTCCTATTTCAATGGCCAGAAATTTTTCTTAGTATTTTAAAAAACCTTTCTATAAAAAGTAGCGAACACATTGAAAGTTAACAGAATTTGTTATGTCAAAAGAAAACAGTAATGAGAATTAAAAAAACATAACTTTATTACAAAATTTTGCGGTTGGCAAAAAAAAGCCATGAAATTCGCGTCAGTTAAAGGTCGTCCCTATTTTAATGGCCATATGTGTATATAGTTTGAACGTGACTGCATTCTATTGCGTGTCATTGTGGTTGGACTATAGTAGAACTATGACAATATCCTTAAATTAGTCTATTGTAAGGGAAATATTATATACAGGGTGGGGCAAAAGTCGCGAAGGGATTTGAAAAATTAATAACTTTTCTAATTTAATTTTTTTTTTATTTTTCTTTTTAGGACTTGTAAAATAAATCTGGGAGATTAATTATGGAAGGTTACAACGTTATCCAGCGAACCAAAATCATAGAACTTTATTTTGAACATCATCGATCAATAATTCAAACTCAACGAGCCTATCGTCGTCATTTTAATGTGCGGAATTCACCATCCAAATCAATTAGTGACACGTTTTCAGGAACAAGGCTCAGTAAGGGATCTTCCACGAAGCGGAAGACCACATTCTGTAATTAATGAAGCAAATATTCAACGCGTTCTGGAGAGTGTTGAGGAGAATCCTGAAACATCAACTCGAAGGCGCTCTGCTGAGCTGCAAATGTCTCGGCGGTCTTTACGCAGAATATTAAAGGGAAATTTACATCTTTTCCCATACAAGCTGCAGTTAGTGCAAGAACTAAAGCCACGAGATTCCCAAGAACGATTAAGCGATTAAACCCCTTCGTGACTTTTGGCCCACCCTGTATAATTACGAATTAATATTTCTTCAGATTACGGAGACAACCGATTGACAAATTCCGGCATACGGCATAATACTTGAAGTATTCCTTACAGTATTTAAATCTTAAAACTTTACTAACAGAACCTTTTCGAATAAAATGTCCATTGTATTCAAAGTTTGTTTCATAAAACGTACTTTAATTATTATTTTTTTAACTTGAATACCCCTGATGGCCCCAAGAGATACAGCTTTATGGCTTTTAATTGTTTGCAGGTACTTTATACCACCTTCCAACACCAACAATAGACCACCAGACTTTTATTTCCGTTTTAAAAAAAATCACATTTTTATTTTGATATCATCATTATTACAGCAACAATAACAACAATTGGCAAAATAATACAAACAACATTGCAAACACAACATAGTCACATACAAGATCAACATCAACAACAAGAGAAACATCAACAAAGAGCAATAATATCCACAAACAATTAAAATGTTATTGTATTTGCCGAAATACTTCATACATGTAAATGGAGGATAATGGAAATGTGCAACAATAACAACACATATAACATACAACAGAAAGTAACTGTCAAACCAGACTAATGGTTTGATGCCCTACAATAAAATTAAAATTGTGTTTTTTTTTTTTTTTTTTTTTTTTTTTTTTTTTTTGTAGAGAATGCATGTCGGAAGAGTATAAATTTCAATACAGGCCTAGAGATAAGCAATGAATTGTTTTTTCGTTACTCATACGCACTCATCATCATCACTCAAGTGAGTCAACAATATTGAAATTTAACTTTGTACTCTGATTCATTCGTACGCACTACAACGTTGATTTATAAGTACAGGTTGCAATGGGTATGCGTACAACGTTGCCATCAAACTCATACCATTCGAAATATGTTTGATTCATAATCCTACTCATTTAGATTTACTTTAGAACTTTAGAAAAGTATTTATAACTCTTATAATTGATTCAAGTGACTCGAATCATTCATCAATATTGTTGTTGCATTTACAATAAAAAAAAACAGACACAAAAGCAAAAAAGTCAGAGCAGCAAGCACGGCAAACTCACAACCATTTAGTGAGTATTTTAGTGTTCATACGCGATACATACTTATTTTGTGATTCGCGTATATGTTGACTTATGGAGAGTAGAAATCAACAATACATCATACGTGTTGAATATGAGTAGAGGTTCCATAATATTAAAATAAGTATGAATGCGTATAAGTATCAAAATTATGAGTATGATTCGATTCTACTCATCTTTTTTAATACTCTTTGCTGATCTCTGTACAGGCCACAGCTTTCCGAAAACTATTATGGCAACTAAATTTAGGAAGTCGTTGTTAATCGATTCAATTTAAGCTTTTCTTATATGTTACAAACATCAACACGAACATAATATACTTCATAGTCACCAGTGGTGGTAAAAGTTATAAAAATAAAAATTCCTATGAAGTGTTGGACATTGAAACATACAAATACGCAGGGAAAAACAAAGAATTCCCAATGGTACACATAAAATTACGACAACATTGCTTTAAAATATCTGCTAGTATTTGTTGCATAAAAAGATTTTCATTTGGAAAAGTGCTCAGTTTCTATATGTAGTCACGACCTTATAATATTGGGGATGGTACCCGAACAGGTATACTGCAAGAGAAGGCAAATGTTAAAGAGAGAGAAAAAATTCATTCAAAGTGACTACGTTTGACGTAATCAACTATGACTTCTCTTGCAGACTGCACTTAAAGTCCAAGTCATCGTAGTCAACGGTATACATCTCCGCCTGGCAATGAATACACTGATGAGATATACACTTGCACGTAAAAGCATTTCTGTAGTCATGTAAGTTCGAGACTATCAGCATGCGAAAGTGCGTTGTTGTGTGTGTATGTCTCTGAGAGCATGCGGATATTTTTGTATGTTTGCTCGTGGCGGTATTAACCAACAACAGAATTTTAATAACTTCACAAGTAAATTCTTTAAATCCAACAATTTTGTTTTCTGTTTCGGTACTTTTTCTTTTTTTCTGTCCTTTTTTGTTATTTTTCTTTTTCTGCAATGACACTTGGTCATTGAAACCAAAACCCCAAAGTAACAGGGAAGAAAATAAAGCAAAAAACAAAAAAAAAAAAAAGGAGAAACGAAAATGGTCTGCAAAATAATGGAAGAACAGTGTAATCAGACAGCTACAGT
Organism: Sarcophaga caerulescens; assembly: GCA_927399465.1. Taxonomy (NCBI): domain Eukaryota; kingdom Metazoa; phylum Arthropoda; class Insecta; order Diptera; family Sarcophagidae; genus Sarcophaga; species Sarcophaga caerulescens. The sequence continues at coordinate 7,715,201 of OV656866.1, read as the reverse complement.
TGGCATTATAAGTTTTGTTAAAAACAAAAAAAAGAGGGTACAAGTACGTTGCAAACATATGGCCATAAAGTCTGACGTATGTAGTTGTTGTAGAGCTGTTTCAGTATAACAGAATGCGTAACCCACACGATTTGTCTGCGCTCTTGAAGCCTGCTGCATTACTAGAAACAGATCCTTATTCGCTTGTACGTTGCAGTTTCACACACCAGTCCTGTTGTGTGTGTTAATTTTAGCCATGAGTGTAGAGACAGTTTAAAGATTTGAATGACTCTTAGCAATTATAAATTGCACCTACGTACACTCGCCTGAAGATTAAGGAATACCACACAACGACTTCTACAGAAGCTGTAACGACGGGAAAGAAGGTATCATTGTCAGACGATTTGGTAACCTAAAGAGTTTATATTTATAGATGTAAAGCTACGAATTGCTACGTCTTTAAAGAAAAACTTACAGATTTTTGTTTTGAAGCAACAGATAAAGTAAAGTGCTTTACTTTCAATTAATCACCCTTATTCTGGTTGTCGTCGTCGTCGTCGTTACCAAAAATGATGTCGATAAAATCAGAGTCGACACAACACAATATCGACGGCGTATTGACTCACAGAATACCAAATGTGTGTCGACAGTCATCTATAACTGTCAATAACGACAAACAGAATACCAATTTTAAACTGTCGACGCAAGACGACGTCGACGACGACAACCAGAATAAGGGTGTATAATTTAATTCGCGGCCATATGTGAAGCAGATTTTGAAAGTGTTATCACACAGATCAAATATAATACTATTACGAAAATGTAAAAACCTAGATACTGGTGTTTTGCTGTTACATCGTCTAACATTAAAATTATAAACAAAAGCTACAAAAAGCAAAACAATGAACTTGTTTACAAGTTATCGCACTGCGTAATAGAACAACAGACACTAGCATAAAAAAATGGTAAACAAGTAAACAAAAATATACCAACAAACACCACAAGAATAAATGTGAACAAAATACACAAACAACAATAATGAAACAACGATGTTTACATTCATAGAGATCTCGAAAAGACGAAGCCACGAACATTCGCCTTCAAGAACATTCATCAGACTGTTTACTTTGCCATATAAAAAGCAAAGACAAAGCAACGGAGTCAGTAAAAGTTCAGTCAGTCTTGTGTGAAGACGCGATGCTTTTGAAGAGAGTAATCGTGTGTTTGAAGATCTCCGTTACAAAGATCTGTCGAACAATTGTCTAGTAATTGTTATTGTTTATGCAAAGGGTGTAAACAGAGGAATAACAAACAAAGCAATTGTTGTTGATTACATCAAGTTGTGAACAGTGGCCCACAGAATTGTGCGAACAATAAAGAATTTAATTAAAACTCAACATAAATTTATTTTTATTTTATTTGTAATCTATGAGTTTATATTTTCAACGTTTTTAAAAGATAAAAATGTAACAATACACATCCATCTATCCGACGTAAACACAGTAGAGTGATAAAAATTAATTTTTTTTGCCTAGTTTTAAACCGAGCTTAGCAGTTACAAAATTTTCCGTCAACTCAATATAACATGGTCAAGCATAGCGTTCCCATTTTAAATACCCCTGGACAATACAGAACTTGAAACATTCATGGTCTATGGAGAGATAAACCGTTATCGTTAAATTCTTTTTGGCCCATATTCCTTGCAAACTGCAAATAAATTAAACTTGTGTGGGTGTTGAACGAGCATAGTTTTTCTTTTTGTTTTTTTATTTACTTTAAACTTTATGCAACAGAAATTCTATTAAAACTCAACGTCCTGCTCCTTGCAACACAATACGAAATGTGAAGTGGGTAAGCTGAGTGTCTACGTTGTATGGTTTCCTTGGCGTTGTATGCATTTAAGGACATTTGCTTTTTATTGTTGTTGTTGTTGTTATTGCATTATAAGCAATAACAACAAAACAGAACTGAAGAAGAAAAAAAAATAAAAATAAATCATATTGAAATCATTAAAATTGGCAAATAAAATAAATAAAAATTGGAAAGACAGACAGAATAAAATGAAAATATTTCGTATGAAAATTTGTTTAACACTTAAGCCAATGAATATGAATCAACTCCAACTCATTGGTGGTAAAATACAAATACAATGCCAATGCAACAGCCAACACACACACACACAATCACAACTATTTGAAAATAAATAATGTGTGGAAGAGAGAGAGAGAGAAAAAAGAAAACAAAAACAAAACTTTAAAAGGAGTCAATAAATAATTTTGTTTTTTGTTTTTCTTGTTGTTTGTTTATCGTTTTTCGTTTTTCATAAATTAATTCCCATGTACTTACGTATGTTTGGCCCTACATGGGTATGCAATAAATTAAAATTTGTTAAATAGTTTATGCCACACATTCATTCTTTCATTCATTTATTTATAAATTGTATTGGATTTTTATTTGTTTTTAATTTTTTTTTTGCTTTGTTTCATTCATAAAAATAATTATTTATTGTTTATGGCTGCTGGACTGTTGCATGTGTTTTTATTGTTGTTGCACAAGGACTTATGGTCTTATGAATGGCTGTGGCTATTGCATGTGCATCAAAATGTCATTCAATGTAAATGTAGCCGTTCGACTTGACCATTCGGTCAAGCATCAATAAATCTTAAAAATAATAAACAGAAATAAACGATAAAACTTAAGAGTCATTAAAGACATCGATATGAATCGTAAAGAAATAATCAACAACAAAAGAAACAAGAAAATAATTTTAATCGTGTAAGGACAGTGTAAAAAACAATGTAAAGGGTGATTTTTTAGCTATTATCTTTTTGGAAACACTGGTTTAAACAGCTCACACACGTTTCGTGTTTTGTTTCACTGTCAAACATCTTCAGTTTGGTCTATAATTTAATCATGAATCGTCTTACAAACGAACAACGTCATGTGAGGTAAAGAAGTTTCCCGTTGCAATAGAACATCGATTATGTCAATAAAAATGCTCTCACTTTGATTCCTCTCTGGTTTCCAGGATACGGGTTACCCCAAATACGGCTGTAAGTAGTTGATACGCACGTAGCACGTACTTGAATCTAAAACTGCCAATTCGATTTCGGTGGTCCACGAAATTTATAGCGACCATAAAATTCAATTAGTTACTAATCTACAGCTACAAAATTATTGGAAATTTCAATAATTTCAGCTCATTTTTCGAAAAGGCGTAATGGGTGTAAATTTATCATCGTTGCCGAATAGTACATTATCAAAGCGAATGATTCTGTTATCACAGACTTATATAGTTGGCCGAAATATTATCATCTGTAATATCTATGATATAAAACATGGGACGAAACACTTTTTTTTTAATGTTAGTCTGTCACGTGATATAAATATGAGAAGAGCAGTAAGAAAGACTCTACAACATCTCAGGAAACATCTGCTAGTAATCTGCATGAAAATTGGTAATATTTTCTCTTCCCAGACTACTAAAGGCATACGGTTCTCTATTCTAAGTAGTCCATCTTTGACAATAAACATCCTATTGTCATGTTTGTTGCTGCCAATACTTTTATCAGTTCATAGGGCGAGCATCTCTTTTCTTCTTTTCCAGAGTCTTCAGCAGCAGGAAAATTACATACACACATACAAAATCGATGATTACAACCTTCGTTGTAAATTGGAAATTTCTGACCTAAGGTTTGAACCTTGGTCTGACGTCTAATAATCCAACACGCTCCACACTTGACTACGGCTATTTCAATCAATCTCAAGAATATATCCAGAACAGAAAATTCAACCTTTTCACTTTCACCCAACACTTAACTATCAATTCCTTCTCAAATACCATAAATAATGTATTGTTTACGATAAAACTTCACAAAATCTTTAAAAATTTAAAAAATTACATACACAACACCAAAGAATCTCTAGGAAAGTCGTATGTATCAAAAATGATACATAATACTATGTTCAGACATGCACTTTTATTAAATCAATATTCGGTTTATTGAGAACAATATTTTTATCGTTCAGACATATAATATACGAAAATTTGTTTGACAGCTGGTAAACAAAACAGCTGATTGCTTCAACAACATTGCTTTTAATTTAATGGCGAAAATTAGTGACAAAAAAATTTTTTAGAAAAAATGGAAAAAAAGGTATTGCTAAGATTAACCGAAACGCCGAGCTGTTGCGGTTAATAGGGACTATGTACTTTTGACTCCAAAGTGGCTTTTCTCAGAAGGATAAGAAAGAAAAATTTGATAATACTGGATAGCTTGCAGAAAAGAAAGCTTTTGCTTATGGCACTGTTAGAGGAAAATGAAACTCAAAATAAAATACAAACCTTTCTGCTGACCTTCCATTTTTTGTTTGTCGTTGTTTACATTTGAGTTGTCAAATATTAATAGAAAGCGTTCGGAAAAATGTAATCTGCTCACTGAACGTACTTATGACAGTGTTGTATTTAAAGTTTTTTATCAATATTATAACAATTTATGAATTTATTGGCCAATAATTAATTGAAATTTTATATGAAATATTGAGATCAATAATGCCGTTTATTGCGATTTACGCAAAAAGGCACATGTCTGAACCCAGTATAAGCCAGAATTATGAAGTTTTTGAATTTTTTAAGTCCTGTATAAAATTTTCTATTTTTATTTGCTTTAAAATAATGGCGATAACAATACTAACGAATTCAAAAAATATTAGGCATCTACCTTTTTCTGACTTAAAGTTATGGAGTCTCAAAAATTGAAATGTATCATTTTTGATACAAAGCTCGATCTACAGTTAAAGTTCTAAAGGGAAGTGTGTAGATGTAACGAAAAATTGCTTGCTAGTACCACTATTGGATGCTTAAAGTAACAACCTTAAGGATGGTGATCCTATGGCACATGCATTTAACCTGTTTCATATTAATTTACAATTCAGTAGAAACATGCTGTAGCATGTCCATTTATGTACATTTCGAATATATTATACAATGTATCTGTGTATCTGTCTCTGTGTGTGTGTGTGTCTGAATTACATCCACAATTATTTAAATACAGTCTGTAAATATTAATTTTTAATACTCTTTTAATTCTCTATTGAATCAAAGTGTTTCTCGTTTTTATTTAATATTCACAAACGACTACAACATACAGTTGAAACAACAACAACAACAACAACATCAGACAGCTTTAGTAATAATAACAATAACAAAGTGTTTTGATTGTTTGTTGCTTTGTTTACTGTAAAATCTGTCTGCCATTATAAATCTCTTCGAATATCATTTTATTCGTATTTACAGTTAAAAAAAAACAAAAAAGAATGAATAATTTTGTTACTGACACTGTCAGCGTAAAAGCGATCTGCTGCTTGCTACTCAAATATTTCAATCGGCGGCTGTAATAAATTGTTGTGTTGTTGTTTTCTGTTGTTTTATTACAATATTACCAGAGCAAAAAAAGGTGAGTGGAGAGAGGAGTAGAGATGTTACATGATATTTAAATTGATTATGTAACAATAATAATCCAATAGATTTAAATAAAAAACAACAACAACAACAACAAATGAAAACACATTAAAAAAATTTGTTTGTGAATAAGAAATCCTTTTGAATTTTTTATTTCCAACACGGCATTTTATTTAATCTCCGTGTACCAGTGTCACGGTACAAAAAAAAAAGTGAATGTACTACTATTGAGACTCTGATTTTTTTTATATACTTGTTATATAATGATTGATTGATTTGATTATTAGCATAATGCATAGAGAAAATATCAATTAGACAGCCTAATGGTCTGGAAATTGTTGCAGGCTCTCCTTTTTAAATGATTTTGGATGCATTTCTTTCGATAGGTACAAAATCTGCTGAAGCCGGGTATTCATCATAATGGTACTGTTTTTTACAAACCTGTCCAGTTGCTTGCGTACGTGAATTAAAGGCAAAACAAAGTATATGTTGCCGATGAGTTAGAATAGATACATCCATAATGGGTCATTACAACCCTTCAGTCGGGATTATGGACCTAGCTTCTCACACCACTTATGTTGTGTGTGTTAATTTTTATACATGAGTGGCGGGACCTACAGTTTAACATCGACTCCGAACGACAGATTTTTTGAGAAACTTTTCATGGCAATATTATTTTATGGTGATTTCTTTTCTGGTAAAAAATGTTGCCTACATATTTTGTAGCACTTATTGAAGGTTGCACGAACCCTCATAATGTGTTGCATTTTAAACGATTACAAAAGAACAAAAATCATTGCCCTTTACGCAATTATTTTTGTAGTTTAATACTAATTTAGCGTTTTTTTTTTACTTAGTTAAGGGTTTTAAAACTAATCATTGTATAGAAAATGAAAAAATATTTTCTTTTAATTATCCAAACAATTTCCAATTAAATTATTTTTTTATTTTCGGAAAGCTAACATTACATAAAATGTTTTAAATAAAAAAAATAATAATATTTTTACCGAGGGCTCCGGGGTCATACAAGTTAAAATTTTATTTTTATTTTTATGTAAAATTCAAATCGCTTTAGTTGGCACAATATGTTATTAATTATTTAGTAAATTTTTTCGAATTTCTATATAAAAACTAAAAATAAAATCAAAAATATAATTTTTGGAATTTTTTGGGAAATATTTTTATTACAAAAGATAATAACCAAATTCCATTTAAAAGTATTTATAAATAATCTTCTTATTGCAATTTAAAAAAATTTTAATTTTGAAGTTAACTCATCTCACCTTTTTTGCATACATATGCATATGTTTCTTTGTAGTCCTCGACTAGTAAATTTCATATCGCTAAAATAAAATAATTTTTTTTTAGCGATTTTAAAGCTCATTCTGCTTTTACAAAAATAAAACTATCAACACCTATAGTCAGCTGTTGTTTGTTTGTAACATTTTCAGCAAAATTTTAAGCTCGCGGCAAAAGTTTCGTTTTAATAATAATGGATACATGTCCTCCATATCTGACGATGAAGAGGATTCCAACAAATTTTCCAAAATAATATTTTTTGCTTCCATTTCACCACTTTTAAAACAAATAATTTTTGTTATTTTTTTCAAAACAATAAAAACAACAGCTGTTTTAAAAGTGCTGCCCTTACAACCCTTTGATTAAATTGAGGGTCAAACATGCAGCATATTTTCTGGGTTTTATGGCAAAATTTTTAGAAAAGAACACGTTACTAATTTACAAAATTGCATTTTTTTCAGAAAAGAACAGCAAAAGGGCAAAAAGGCAGAATAAAGGCAACATTTATGCCAGAAAAGAAATCGCTATTAATCTCAGAGTTTTTGCCAGAAATCTGCTGAGAGGAAGTCGTCGAAGTAATATTTTTTCATATTCCATTTATTCGAGATATTCGATATTCCATTTATTAAGCTGGGGTTTGAACCGTGGTCTTATGTCTAATAAGCCAACACAGTACCTACTAGACTACGGCGACTTCAAAGTTAGATTATACGACTATAATTTCGTCAATTATATAAATTTGTTAGTGAATTTATTAATTTTGTTACTGCCGTCTGGTAATCAAGCATAGGTACACTATTGCCAACATGTGTTATTATGTAGCAGCTATCACTGTGATGAAATTGATGCTTTACAAGTCGTTCATTCTCTCCGTGACGCGGAACTGTGCAAACTGTAAAGTACCGATGCAGTAGTCTTGACAGTATTCGAGAGTAATCTTCTACTCAAGTTCTGTTGTCTAGTGAGAGTTTGTAATGATTTCCACATCCCATGAAGTGCATGAACTCCACAATGATATGAATATTGTTCAGAAAATTAACATCCAACAACTACGCTGTCTCGGCCATGTCATTCGAAAGGAAGAGTTCGTTCAACCAAAATGGTGGTAATTAGGTGACCTTATTTGTGTTGGAAGGAATAAATTAGGGAAGCCTTGTCTAGGGTTGGTATGACGGCAAAGGCGTGCATGAATCAGAGGCGCCTTGGAGGAAGTCTTGGCGAAAGATTTGTTAACACATGTTAAGACATTTCAAGTAATGTTATATCGATTCAAATAAATTCTGTTAATCCATTAGTAAGGGAATCTTCTAATGTTTTTATTGCTTCTCTGACAATCTGAATTCATTTCCATAATTTGAATCGAATTTTTTGCCATCATAATGGCCAATAAGGCTATGGCGATCACATAATACGTTACATTACAAATACACAAATGAGTAGCCTTACGTTATTCTGTTTTAGCACTTTAATATTCAAAATATTTTGTATATTTGTAAGCATTCAATCATAAGAATATTTTATTGATGCCAAATGTTATATTTTTCAAACTCTTGACAATTTGTTAAAATAGCAGAGCAAAGAAATGGAGGAGAAAGAAAATCAAAATCAAAACAACTTATCAAGTCTCTTTGCCATTTACCATTTGGCAATTTGGCAAGTTAGGGTCTTGTTAAGCGAGGGAAAGGAAGAGAGAGATATGCTTTAAAAGAAAAAAAAACCAAAATATTCTCACATTATTGTAATAAAAAGCCAGTTGGTGGGTTTCGATAACTTAAAATTGAGGCAAGAAATGAAAACAATTCATAAGAAAAATAAGCCTATAAATTTTCGCTTAATAGATTTCTTTCTCTCTCTCTCTCCGGTTTATGTTACTCTCTTAAGCTTTTTTATAAGCATCAATATGATATGGTATGTGGATATAAGGGGTGATTTTTTAAGAGCTATAGTAAAATTTTTCAAAAAAAAAAACACATAAAATTCAGAAAAATGTATGAAATCTTTATTTGAATCGATAGTACGGTCCATATAATTTAGTGTTTGAATATTATTTCATGCAAATGTTGACCGCGACTGCGCCTCAAATGGTCCATCTGCTTAGTCCAATTTTGACATACTCTTTCCAACATTTCGGCCGGTATCTCACGAATAAATGCTTCAATGTTGTCTTCCAATGCGTCAATTGAAGCGGGCTTGTCTGTATAGACATGAGCTTTAACATAGCCCCACAATAAATAGTCTAAAGGCGTTAAATCGCACGATCTAGGCGGCCAATTGACCGGTCCCGAACTTGAAATAAAATGTTCACCGAACTCGCCTCTCACTAAGTCCATTGTTACGCGTGCTGTGTGGCATGTGGCACCGTCTTGTTGAAACCACATGTCATGCAAGTCAAGCTCTTGCATTTTGGGCAAAAAAAAGTTGGATATCATCTCACGGTAGCGCTCACCATTCACAGTTACGTTACGATTGGCAGCATCTTTGAAGAAGTACGGTCCAATGATGCCAAATTCAATGATTTGCAAGCGTTGTTCGTTTGTAAGACGATTCATGGTTAAATTATAGACCAAACTGAAGATGTTTGACAGTGAAACAAAACACGAAACGTGCGTGTGAGCTGTTTAAACCAGTGTTGCCAAAAAGATAATAGCTAAAAAATCACACTTTATTATACACGTACATACATACGTTACCATATGTATAGTTTAAGGATATGCTAAAATACACTGATATGTAGTATGTATGTATGTATGCGTGTGTGTATATGTTAGTTGTTCGTATTCTGATTTTAGGTTTTATGCGAATACAATTTGTTGTTGCTGTTCCTGTTGTGTGTGTGTATTTTTTTTATTCACAATGATTCGATTTGGTTTTCTTCTTATATTTTTTAGACTGAAAATTTTGAAAATTTTTTTGTTTCTTTTTCTCTTTTTCAGATAAAAGTTTTTCTTGTTTCGTCTCTGTTGTTATTGTTGGTTTTGTTTTTTTGCCTAAAACACATTCAAAATTTGTTACAGAAATTTGTTTAGGAAGCTGTGTGTGATTCTTCTTTTTAAGAATTTTTTTTTCAAACTTTTTCTTCTTTTTTTTCAAAATTTTTATGGTTTTGGTGTTATTTTATCTTTCCTCATATATGATGCGATTTATTTTTCTTTACATTTCGTTTTTTATTTTTAGAAACACAATGGTGTGGTATGTATTTTAAAAGTTTAAAGAAGAATGGTTCATATTGTTACAGAAATGAAAAATTTAGATCGCTTAATATTAAAATTAGAAACAAAAATCCACAAACAACACTACAATAATAAATGTAAACAACGATGTTTTCATATATAGAGATTTCGAGAGGCCAAAGTCATGAACATTCGCCTTCAAGGACATTCATCAGACTGTTTACTCTGCAAAGGCAAAGCAGGCGACTGTGTTAATGAAGCTCAGTCAGTCTTGTGTGAAGACGCGATGTGTTTGAAGAGACTAATCGTGGTTTGAAAATCTCCGTTACAAAAATCTGTCGAACAATTGTTTAGTAATTGTTATTGTTTATGCAAAGGGTATAAACAGAGGAATAACAAAAAAGGCAATTGTTGTTGTTTACATAATTTTGTGAACAGTGGCATAATAAAGAATTACAGTCTAAGCTCGCTATAACGAACGATATATTGTCAGGCGCTTTCGTTATAGTGAAAAATTCGTTTTTTTTATCAAAATTTTATTAAAAAAAAAGAAAATAACACTTAATTTATTTTATTAAAAATATATAGATATGTCCTTAAAATAACGTTTGATAATCAATAAGTGAGTAAAAGTGTTAAAAATTATTTAAGTTGGTGGAAAAAAATCAGTTATAGACGTTTGTTTACAAGTAACTTGAAGACTCATTTGAAGAGCTTCTTCCTGTATTTCTCGAAGTACTAATTGTTTTTGGATTTAAATTTGCTTACATTTGGAAAAATTGTACTTAATTGTCTGACTCCACGTCTTATACACTGTACTTCATCCCCTTGAAAAAGTCTAGAAAGGGGGATCTCGTCCTCATCATCAAACTCAAAATTTTCAAAAAATAGAATTTTTTTCCAACATTTAGATAATGCGTCCTCCTTAACATTGTTCCAGACGAGACCAATCATACAGGATGCATTATAAAGAGAAAGACTTTTTAAAAAATTTATGATGTCATCTGTTTCAGATGCCACTATTTTTGAAAGGAGGCTATTTCTGTAGTGTAATTTGAGTAAGCGAATGGCGTTTTGGTCCATTGGCTGGATAAGAGGAGTCACGTTTTTTAAATCATTCGTTATACTGAGCTTGAAAATTATAAAACATTCGTTATATAAGGTAGTCAATGTAAGAAATTTACTCAATCGTTATATCCCGAATTCGTTAAAGTGAGTATTTGTTATACCGGGCTTTGACTGTATTTTATTTGCAATTTACGAGCTCATATTTTAAATGTTTTTAAAAGGTAAAAAACGTAACACTCATTGCTCACTTCCATTGGTTTTTGTCTGTTTAATTATACTGTCGTAACTTTGTTTTAAAAACTGTCCCTTTATAGTTATCATATACGATATTTTTTTTTTTTTGATTTATTTCCCTCATAAGCCCATAGTGCAAGTCAACCATACTTTAATAGTATTTGTAAAATTTAGTTGTTGTTATTTTTATTTGAAAAAAAATTTTTTTTTTTGGTAGTTGTTGTTGTTGCTGTTTATTTTCTAACCAAAGTCTATGAAAATATGTATGCATGCCATTTCATTTCATTACATTTTATACCACTTCATTCGTTACATTTCATATCGAATACCCAGTAAGCAATTACCATCAATTTGTCTGATTTTTTCTTTTTTTATTAATTTCTACTAAATTTCAAAAATATGCTGGTATTATAAACGATTGGTTTAAATAAAATCTGAATGATTATTTGCCAAATGGGGTGCAAAGGTGTGAAATGTGCGATACGTTATTTCAAATGAATGTCAGCTGAAACTCCTATGTTAACTACTTCATAGTATTTTTGATTTTCTAAAACAATTTTTTTTTACAAAATTCGCTAAAATTTTCCAACAAAATCTCATAGTTTTTGCAAATGCAATACAAAATGTTTTCTGGGTACTCAGAGTTCTCTACACAAACACTTTAATATGCACATACACATACAAAATATTTTTCCATACACATACTGAGATTATGAGAGGATGATGGTGGTGGTGGGGGGTGAATGTTTCGTAAGCAAGTGTATGAAAAGTAATCTGCTGATTAAGTTTTTCAAAAAATTTGTTCTAAATTTGATTTTAAGCTAAAATAAGTGTTTTGTTGCTCAAGAATTTTTTGCCTCTGCTTCTTGTTTTTCATTTTCCTTTTCCTTTTAAGTTGTATATGAATTTGTGTGTGTGTGCGTGTGTAAGTGTGTAGATTTTTGAGAATAACTGTGTCAGTATGTTGTTGGCTTCTTTATAATCAAATAACACAAGATTATGGGAGTATTTGTAAATTGTTATTAAATAAGATGCGTGTATGTATGTATGTATGTGTGCATGTGTTTTAAAGCTGAGGCTTTCTTGCTCTCCCTTCTCTTAATTTTCTTTTTGTTTTTTCTTATACAGACTCTCAGTTTATTTAAAAGGAAATTATTATGGCAGACAAGATTTAAAAAGAGAAACCATTGCCTCAGCAGAGTAAAAGCAAATCCTATGAAGAAAACATATAAATTTAAGCCTTAAGTACTTAATTTAAGTGTGTATTTCCATCATTTATTTACTCACTCGCTCTCACACTCTCTCACTCATTCACTCACTCATTCATTCGTTCAGTCATTCATTCATTTGAATGACGAGCTTAACAAGAAAACCAAGTGGTAAACAAAACAATTTATTTAAATGAGATTTTTAATCAACATTATATGTAAATTGAAAATATCCTTCCATTGTCATATCATTTTACATGTGTTTGTAAGCAAATACGAATGCGAGTGAGTGAGTGTAAGTGTGCAGATTATAAATTCAAATATTTCTGGCTTAGAAGCATTTAAAAAGCAATAGGAAATCAATTTGTTTAAAAATCATTTGTTTTGTGTATTAGAAAACGTGGCTTAAATTTTGAATTTCAAGAATTTACTGAGATGGGAAGAAATATTCAATATGTCCCTGGGTTTTCAATTTAAAATTAATATTTTAGTAATGAAAACGTCTGTTGGTTTAAGTTAAGTTATTCATGTACAATACGTATTATTACGGATTACGATTATTTGTAATGCGAATGTCCCCAATAGAAACATCACCATACTCTTCGATAGCCAGGTGGCTATCGGCGCTCTGGGCTCCTATGTGATGAACTCCAGGACGGTCTACGGCTGTCAAAAAAACCTAAACGGGGTGGCGGAGATATATAATGTACACAAAATTTGGGTTATAGGACACAATGATATTCCGGGCAACTGCAGAGGCGATGAACTGGCCAGACAAACGCACGACCATCGAACTCTCTAACGAATTCTTGAATATTGGAGTGCCTTTGGGAACCTGCAAGCTTATGATTGACAACGAGATCACGGACCCCGTCAACCACAGCTTCGGATAAGAACGGCTTTGGATAAGGGCAGAAAGGCGCACAAAATCTGGCCAAGTTTAGATAGAGAGCGCACTGCAAGGCTGCTTAAACTCCAAAGAAGCATACTCAGTACGGTTATCGGAGTCGTGACGGGACATTGCATTATGGGTGTGCACGCGAGGCGCATTGGTCTGGGACACCTCGCAAATGATTTCTGTAGAAGCTGCAGGGATGTGGAGGAAGAAGAGACTGTTCTTTATCTACTGGGAACATGCCCGGCACTATGACAAAGGAGAAAGAAACATCTTGCTACCTCCTATACGTCGAAGAAGAAAGAGGCATCTTGGTGCCTACATAGATGATCTAGGTGATTTGTTGAACATTGATATCGGCGGTTTGAGTCGCTTCATTGGAAGCTCTAAATAGTTCCAGGACTAGGGGATAATTGACATGAACTGTGGTATCACAATGGGCCCCATGGGCCTAAGTGCTTCCATCCAATTCCTTGGGGAGGAGGCCATCTATACCTACCTACCTACCTACGAATTATTACAGGATATTTTAGTATCGATTTTCTTCAGCCTACAAATTTAAGACAGCAGTTCTTAATTCAATTCTGTGTTCTTCTGAGCACAACAATTCTTAATCAAAATGACAATACGATCAAATGTTAGCCACCATATTCAACAATTTTTTATTCTTTTGCGTTTTTCCGCTACAATGACAAGAAAAAATTGATCGAACTCATGTCTTCATCATAAACTGTTGTTCAGGAGTCATTCCATTCTTGGCAATAGTATTCCTAGCCAATATTTTCTATGCTAAAGTCTTTAAAAAAAATTATTGAGTCAGAAGTGCAAGTTACGAAAGTGAATGCAACACTCTACACTAAAACAAATGCCAGGCTTTTGTACTTTCACTCATGTTTATGAACAAGTACGAGAGTGTGATTGAAGTTGAAATTGAATGAATTTCCATGCAAAACTTTTCAATTTTAACACATTAATTGACATGCATGCATGCTATGACTGAATGTATGTGTTAAGGAAGTATGTTTGTTTGCATGTATGTATGTGGATATTAAAAACACAGAAATAAATGACAGAAACAAAAAAAATACAACAAAAACAAGAACAGAAGAAGAAAAAAACCAACAAAACTATTATAAATGCAACAGACATCTGTCAATGCTTTTTATGTGTTTATGAATGAAGAGTCTACGTTATGGAAATGCTTTCAAAATTAACACAACAATTCATATATAAGAGACACATACACACATACATATACACACACATACACTTATCAAAATGTGATAGTGGTAGTATGGAAATGAATTAGTAATTGTAGCAGTGGTTGCAGGCATAGTAAATACGACAATAAAACGAAAATAATTTCAAATTTTTTTTGTCTTTCGTTTTAAAGGAAAACTTGTGCTATTTATATTACTTCTACTGTTTTCTAGGGTATGTATGTATGTATGGGATATGGAAATATGTTAATATGTATGTATGTGAAATTGTATTCGTATGTGTGTATAAAAAAGTCATGACTGCACTTACTTACATTCTCGCATATGATGATATATGAAGTCTTGTTTCTGTGTCTTCAATTCATAAACGTCAATACATAATCAAATTTTGTACACATTGATTATCGCACACACATACCATACCATACATGTGTTATAATATTAATGCACAGGCTGTATAATACATAATATATTGTACATACATAATACATATGTATATGGGCAATTTTGTGTCAAGTGACCAAATTTTTAAAATCGATGTCTTTCGATTTGGAGGAAATTTGCACCAAGGTTAGTACTATTGGATAGTCAAGAAAATAGTCATCAGTCAAGAACTGCCGCATCCTATTAAGTGACCACAAAGCTCTTAAAGGAAAAGAACTAAGCTTTCTTTGAGCAAAAAAAAAAACATCCATTAAAAAAAAATATAGTGCATATGGTAAAATTTAAAACCTTTGGTTTTGAGTTAAAATATTTTTTTTTTATAGATATGCCTCTTGCTACTAAGTGCCCACAAAGATCTTAAAGGAAATGGTCTAAGTTTTCTTTTGAGGAAAAATGAAAAAAAAAACTCCGTTTCGAAAAAAAAAAATGGGGGAAAATGAAAATGGTACATGTGCCAAATATTGAAAAATCTTATTCTTGAGTTAAAAAATAATTTTTTTTGATAGATATCCCACTCGCATCCCATTAAGCGATTATAAAGGCCTTAAAGGAAATTGTATAAGCTTTCTTTTGAGCAAAAAAAAAAAAAAGGCCCAAATTGAAAAAAAATTAAAAAAAAATTAAAAATTTTTTTTTTTTTAAATTAAAAAAATTATTTTTGGAAAGATTGAAGAAATAGCTATCTAATAAATTTTGCAAAATTTTTGCTAGGACCAATAGGTGAAAAGTTACACACATTTTAAAAAAACCCTGTATGATCAAAATGTCCAACTTTGACCCCCTCTAACTCCGGCAGTTCTTGACTGATAGAGCTGAAAATTTGTGTCTGGCCTACTATCCAATAGTACTAACCTTGGTGCAAAATCGAAAGACATCGATTTTAAAAATTGGGTCACTTGACACGAAATTGCCCATATACATATGTACATTTATAAAAATGTTAAAGAGCATGTGCATGTGCTTGAATTGAATTGTTTTCAAATTGTATATGATTTATGAAGAAATTTATTTTTGCGTATGAAAAGCAAAACAAAAAAGCAAAAACATTAAAGATTTCCTTTATAAATGCATCCTACCCTCATTTAGTTATATTTTAAATCTTTTAAATCGTTTCCGTTTCTCCTAAATATTCTTTTTATTTTCTTTGCTTTCTTTCAATTTCATAAGTGAAGTTGTTCCAGCTAAAGAGGTGATTGGTTAGCTCTCTGGTAGTTCCCAGAATTAGGACGTGTACATCTATCATTCCCAAGAAACAATGGATATGTATCGGAGATCAGTAATGAGTATTCAAAAAGATGAGTAGAATCGAACCATTCTCATAGTTTCTGATCCTTCATACACATTCATAATTATTTTAATATTATGGAACCTCTACTCATATTCAAAGTTTGAAATACTCATCATATTCAAACTTAACAACACGTATGTTTGATGTTGTTGATTTCGATTCTCTATAACTCAACATATATACACGAAGCATAAAATAAGTATGATTCGCGTACGAACACTAAAATACTCACTAAAAGGTTGTGTGTTTGATCTCTTTGCTGCTCTCTCCTTTTTTGCTTATGTGTCTTTTTTTTTTTTTTTTTGTAAATGCAACAACAACTAAGACTGTAAATTTTGATGAATGATTCGAGTCACTTGAATCATTTCTAAGTATTATAAGAGCATTTTTCTAAAGTTCTAAAGTGAATCTAAATGAGTAGGCTTATGAATCAAACATATTTCGAATGGTATGAGTTTGATGTCAACAAACCTGTACTTATAGATCAACGTTGTAGAGAGTATGAATCAGAGATCAGCAATGAATTGTATTTTCGCTACTCATAGGTACTTATGAAATTTTGAGTATGAGTGAGTCAAGAGTATTAAAATTCAACTACTCTGATTCATTCGTACTCGCTACAACATTGATTTATAAGTATAGGTTGCAATGAGTATGAGTACAACGTTGACATCAAACTCACAACATTCAATTCATTGTTTGATTCATACGCCTATTCATTCAGATTCATAAATTTAGAAAAATACTTATAATACTTACGAATGATTCGAGTCACTCGAATCATTCATCAAAATTTACAGTAGTAGTTATTGTTGCATTTACAAAAAAAGAGAAAAGAAAATACAAAGACAGCAAGCAAAGCACACACACAACCTTCTAGCGAGTATTGTGGTGTTCGTACTCGAATCATACTTATTTTGTTCTTCGTGTATATGTTGAATCATGGAGAGTCGAAATCAACAACATCGTGCGTATTATTAAGTATGAGTACGATGAGTATTTCTAACTTTGAATATGAGTAGTATGAGTATGATATTAAAATAAGTATGAATGCGTATAAGTAGCTGAAATTATAAGTATGACTCGAATCTACTCATCGTTTTGAATACTCGTTGCTGATCTCTGGTATGAATGAATCAGTGTACATAGTTAAATTTCAATATTGTTGACTCACTTATATTCAAAATTTCATGAGTGCTTATGAGTGGTGAAAAAACGATTCATTGCTGATCTCTGATATGTATTGAATCTAGTATACTACTGGTGGCGCTGTCTGACATGCCTATGGTGTTTATTGCTGAGTATTGTTGCCTTCTCTGGGGAAGCAACAACGATCATGGTCCTTAATTGATGGGATTTAAAGCCCGAAATATTCATGTGGGTTCAAACACCTTTAATAACACCATCCATCAATGAAATGCAAAATAATAGCATTGGATAGTGTAGAGGTTAAGGTTCAACATAATAAATTTCTTCATTCAGTGTAACTTTGGCTCAATGTGGTTTTATACTATAGAGAGCAATGTCAATGGGAGTGGACTCAATTTTACTTCGGTTTTCCCTGTTTAAGGAACAATATTTTAAAAAACTTTCTTTTTTCTCCTCGTATTCATGAAATCTACTGTGTTCTATACTTAATCAAAAACAAAAAAGTCTTTGAAAAAGAATTCTCATGCTTTTGTAATACGACTGTTGTTGGGTTGTTGGGAGGAAGGCAGAAAGGGAGACAGAATTTAATTTTTTTTTTTGTTGCTATTTTATAAGAAAGTATGTGTAAAAAGTGAATAATAAATAGATGATGACGATGATGATGATTTCTCTTTCGTTTGAAGTGGAACGAGTTGAAAATTAATGTGAAAATTTTTTAAGTAAATGTAAAGCAATGTAAAGATGAAGACGGGGGGGAGGGGGGAAGAAAAATAATGTTGCATGAAGTTTGCATACATCATACGGGCAGCCTGCTGGTATTACCACCATAACGACTTCTTTTGCATATTGTTGAATGAATGCTTAAATGAAAGAATGATGGAATAAATGCATGTGCATGCATGCACTAACAAACGTACATAATAATAAAATTAAAAATGGAAAAAGAAGATGAATAAGAAAACCAAAGAACAAATATGAACAAACAGCGTCTTTATCATCATCAACATACTTACATACAGCACATACATACATCATCATTGTCATCATTGTCACTGTATGTACTTCTTTAACACTTCATTTTATTGTTTGCTTTTCCTTTTCTTTATTTTGTTTAAGAGAGGCCAGTAAGCAAATAATTTTACTTTTCTTACACCCTACATACATATGTAAAAGCATTTAAATGATGCTTCAAATTGATGAATTGTGGGAAGCGCATGTTCAAGACCACTCCATCCATTGTGAATTAGGAATAGTTTTTAAATTATCGCTCTTGTGCCCTATTTACTACGGGCGCCAAGGACATTTTTTTTTAAAATATAGCGAATGTTGTAGAATATTACGTCAGTATTTGGAAAGCATTGGGAATATAAAGAGCACTTACATATATAAAATTGGTCATTACAGCCTTTCAGTCAGGATTATGGACCTTGTTTCTCACACCACTTATGTTGTGTGTATTAATTTTATACATGAGTGGTGAGATCTACAGTTTAAAGTCGACTCCGAACGACAGATTTATTGAGAAACTTTTCATGGCAATTTTATTTACTTTCAGAGTTTTTGCCAGAAATCTGCTGAGAACAGATGTCTGACCTGGGGTTTGAATCGTGGCCTTACGTCTAATAAGCAAACACACTATCTACTAGACTGCGGCAACTTCAGAAAAGGAGCACCTCAGAAGATAAAACCTATCATCAGAGGTATGTATGCGCATGCAGAACTGTCAGTTCTTCACAATGGCAATATAAGTCAACCATTTCATACAAATGTTGTAGTAAAACAAAGATGCCCCACATCACCTCAACTATTCAACATCGTGCTGAATGATATTATGAGCAAAATCTCTTCAGAGCGATGCGAAATAACATGGAGACTCTCGTGCCAATTCTATAGAAAGATTATCCACAATCTTGAGGGACTTGTATTTGACTAACAGTTTTAAATGGACACACAGCCTTAGGAATGGTTTGTCTCTGGAGCACTTTTCTATTCAGTAAGATAATCTGCACTTGGTGGTGTAATATTGGCTGTTAGGACGCTACTGTTCTACTTTGAAAAAGTCCTTTCACCTACCACACTATAAGTGTGCTGTAGGAATATATAATAAATTATTCTTTAAAATAGTTCCTCAGGCACATTAAGACGTACAAAGTTAAATTTTTTTTATTTTAAATATTCTTTTGACATGAACTTATTCATCGATTCATTCATCCATTCACAGTCATCCATTCATTTAAACAGCATCAGCAGCAACATTGTCATCATCATTATCACCATCAGCATCACCGTCAGCATCAGCATCATTATAATTATTTCGTATGTATATGGTCCATGCCAATATTGACATGTTAATGCTAGATATGATGATGATGATGCTGATGATGACTCAGATGATGATAATGAGGATAATGATATTAATGTCTGCTGATTGATTGATATTGCAACGGAAATCAGGAAATGGTATTGAGAAAATTGAGTTTTTATGATGTTGTGTTGTGTTGTGTTGTTAATAGGAAGCCAACATCAGGTGAAAGTTGAAAGACACATGCATAACAGAGATCAGCAATGAATCGTTTTTTCGCCACTCATATGCACTCATGAAATTTTGAATATAAGTGAGTCAACAATATTGAAATTTAACTATGTACTCTGATTCATTCATACTCACTACAACGTTGATTTATAAGTACAGGTTGCAATGAGTATGAGTACAACGTTGACATCAACCTCATACCATTCGAAATATGTTTGATTCATAAGCCTACTCATTTAGATTCATAACTTTAAAATCAAGTAACTCGAATCATTCATCAAAATTTACAGTCTTAGTTGTTGTTGCATTTAAAAAAAAAAAAAAAAAGACACATAAGCAAAAAAGCAGAGCAAATATACAACCTTTTAGTGAGAATTTTAGTGTTTGTACGCGATTCATACTTATTTTGTGCTTCGTGTATATGTTCAGTTATAGAGAGTCGTAGTCGACAACATCATACGTGTTGTTAGGTTTGAATATGATAAGTACTTCAAACTTTGAATATGATTAGAGGTTCCATGATATTAATAAGTAACAGAAATTATTAGTATAATTCCATTCAACTCACCTTTTTGAATACTCATTGCTGATCTCTGATGGATACCTTTGCATGAAATTTATTTCTCCTTGAAGATTTTGAAAAGCAAAAAAATGAAAGTGAATGTAAATTTTTAATCAATTCCAGCAAATTTTTCTTTATTCAGTTTTTTTCTCTTTCTGTTTCTTTTCCCCCTCTTTTTAATAAATAATCAAAGTTAATTTAATTTCCTGTTTTTGTTTCCAACAAACCACAAATATTTTTCAAGGGATCAGTCAGTTTCAAGGGGGCAGATTGAATAGGAAGCGGGGGGAATGAACAAAACAGAAGAATATAATTTTTATTTAAAAGGAATGAAAATGTATTTCTTGTCCCCATTACTTTCATTTTATTTTCTTCTATGTTGTCTCACGACACACAAAACGGAAACGGATGTTGTCGAGGAGACGGATGTTGTCATACGCATGCAAAACAACAACAACAAGGGCAAAATACAATAATAAAGGTAATGTTTACGAATAATAAATTATAAATAAAATAACAAATTAAGATGTACAACAACAACTACACTAATACAAAGAAAAACAACCAACTTTAAGTAAATAAGCCAGGCAAGCAAACATGCAATACTTAATCCATATAGTGTGTCCTTTATACGACCCCTCACCCTCTCCTTCTATCACTTTTTCTGTTTGTTCACAAGTAACACTTTTTGTATATAGACTACTGCTCCTCATGCTCCTCTTCATCTATAGTAGTGAAACAGTTCATTTCTTTCATTAATTATTTTAGCAGCTCTACTGGGAAACAATGATCACTTTATAGATAATTTGTAAAGCTATACGACACAATTGAATTATCAATTCTTTTGAAACTTTATTTGACTCAAAAGGAATACCAAAAATGTTAATTTTTCCTATGAAACCGACCTATGAATTAAATCCCCGTTCGTTTCTCACATCACCCATGTTGTGGATGCTAATTTTATCCATGAGTGATGGAACCTACAGTTTACTGTAGACTCCGAACGACAGGTTTGAGAAACTTTTCCTGGCAATTTTATTTATTCTCAGAATTTTTGCCAGAAGACTGCTAAGAGAAAGTTGCCGAAAGAAATATTTTTTTCAGATTTTCTTTTGTTTGAACAACGGGCTCTCATAAAATACCACACTACGTACTTGACTACTGAATTTCAGGATATTAGGAAAGGCTGTTGCCAAACCAGGGTTAACGCTCGGCAATGTTTAGCTATGTATTTGGTAATGTAATTGGCTACCAGAGATTAGCAATGAGTATTTAAAAAGAAGAGTAGAATCGAATCATACTTATAATATTCAAAGTTTGAAGTACTCATTATATTCATACTTAACAACACGTATGATGTTGTTGATTCCGACTCTACATAAATCGATATAAACAAGAATTACAAAATAAGTACGAATCGCATTCGAACACTAAAATACTCACTAGAAGGTTGTGTGTTTGCTCTGCTTGCTGCTCTGTCTTGTTTGCTTACGAGTATGTGTCCGTTTTCTTTTATTGTAAATGCAACAACAACTAAGACTGTAAATTTTAATTAATGATTTGAGTCCTTGGAATTATTTATAAATGCATTATAAGTATTTCTTTAAAGTTCTAAAGTGAATCTAAATGAATAGGCTTATGAATCAAACATATTTCGAATGGTATGAGTTTGATGTCAACGTACGCATACTTATTGCAACCTGTACTTATAAATCAAGGTTGTAGTGAGTATGAATGAATCAGTGTACATTGTTAAATTTCAATATTGTTGACTCACTTATATTCAAAATTTCATGAGTGCATATGAGTAGCGAAAAAACGCTTCAATGCTGATCTCTGTTGGCTACTATGATTTGCTCCCCGATGTTGAAAAGTACCGGGTTATCCATTTCGTGGTTTAAAAAGTAAACGTAAATAAAACGCATATAAAATATTTTTTTTCATGATATTTCTTTTTTATTGTAAAGTTTGAACGTTGACATTATGTGTGAAACACTACATCATTTAAATGACCTCCACGTGAAGTGTTGCAAGCATTGATTCTTTTGAGGTAATTTTCGACCACTTTTTGACACATATTGGGCGGTAGGTTAGAGGACGTGTACTTGTCAACTGTGACAAGTACAGTACCCGGAGGTCGAACTGACCCATTGTACAAAATACCCCATTGTATTGGGCGGTATCTCAGCCATAACTTGAAGAATGTTGGTTTTTAAGTGCTCAAGAGTTGAAGGTTTATCTGCATAAACACGGTCTTTCGCGTAGCCCCTACAAAAAAAGTCTAATGGTGTCAAATCGCATGATCTTGGTGGCCAGTTGATATCGCCACGACGAGAAATTACGCGGCCAGGAAATGTCTCTTGCAATAAAGCCATATTCGCTCGAGTTGTGTGGCATGTGGCACCGTCTTGTTGAAACCACATATTCTCCAAGTCGTATTCTTCAATAGCAGGCAAAAAAAAAGTCGGTTATCATATGACCACAACGCTGCGAATTGACGGTGATAGTCTCTTCAATAGCAGACAAAAAAAGTCGGTTATCATATGACCATAACGCTCCGAATTGACGATGACAGTCGTTCCATCGTCGTTTTCGAAGAAGTAAGGTCCAATCACACCTTCGGACCAAAGATCGCACCAAACTGTGACTTTTTCTGGATGTAATGGCCTCTCTTCAATTACTTGAGGATTCTCAGAACCCCAAATACGACAATTTTGTTTATTAACATACCCACCGATTGTGAAATGTGCTTCATCGCTGAAGAAAATTTTGTTCGAAAAATTGCCGATACGCACGATACGTGGCTGTGGCAGAATCACCATTTTTGTAGTAGGTTTTGATAATTTTTATGCGTTGTGTGATAGTTAAGCGATCCATTTTCGTCAATGTCAGACTTTCAACTGAAAAGAAAAAAATTGGTTTCACAACTTAGTTTGACAGAGATGTCGAATTCCAGTCCCATACTTATGAAACCACGAAATGGATAGCCCTTTATAACTTGAACCAGCAATGTGAAGAAATGTGCTGCCTCCAGATCTGATTCTTCATTGGTCTAGTGCAGCAACTCTACATTTTCTGCCAATTAATGATTTCTATATGTTTTGAATGTATCCTATCGAATGTGAAGTGAGAGGAACGTGGCCATGTAAATGTATTTAAAAGATTATATGCATGCGCTTGTAATATTTAAATAAAAGCCATTAAAATGAAATTTTGAAATTCTCATCTTCATTTCATTTGTTTAAAAGTGAACATTAAATAATTGCTGCTGTTGCTGGTCGTATTGTTGTTGTAATATTATTGCCTAAACATGAAGACCTTTAATACATTTTAACCCAGAAATCAAAAAGTTGTATAATGTCTGCTGCATTGGTTTGGGGCAAAAAAAGTTTTCCTTTTCGCATGAATTAATCAATTTCGGCAATTAAAAAAGAGTCGTGTTATGGTTGCCCTTTAGAAAAAAATTGAAAATTTAATCACTTGTTTCTGTATTTTCCATTATAATTAAGCTGAGCGATGTTATTTTTATTTTTATATCCGTATCAGCATTTGCATTTGCTTATGCCTTCTAATTTTGATTTTACTTGTGTAGTAGCAATCAATTTATAATTATTTCAATTTATTTTATATTCAATTTATTTATTTATTTATGAAAATATGTTTGTCTGTTGCCAATAATTTATTAAATTTAAATGTGATTTAATGTGGCAAAGTAATTACGTTCTTCGGAACACTTAAGCTTTCAACTTATACTCTCAACTAATAATTTGCTTTCACAATACATTTATAGTCTCACACACATACACATACATACAAAGAGTACGTTGACTAAGACAAAAACCATTTTAAATCTGTATAAACAAGACTGTAAACAATGTTTTATTATAAATCCTTTGATACAATTGTTAACTAAACAACAGTCGATGATAACTAATTAGTAAAGCCAAATATCATATACAAACCACATGGCTTGTGAGTTGATATCTTCTGTAGATAGTGTTTGGACTTATAATTTTATTAAGCAAAAACTTTTCTTAATCTACAGAAGAATGCAAATTTAATCCGTACAAATAAAAGTAGCTTCTCAAGCAAGATTCAGATTTACGTTCTACAGCAGTAGCTATCGCATTATGGATAATCTACTTGCTTTGGGAAAAGCGAAAGTAACAAACGGGGATGCTTACGCGATTTGGGTAAAGTATAGGTGCAGTCTTTGGAGAACTCACAAAATCCCTTTTAAAATCGATAAAGTTCTGGGGCATAATGGTTACAAATAAAAGTGGCTTCTCAAGCAAGATTCAGATTTACGTTCTACAGCAATAGGTATCGCATTATGGATAATCTACTTGCTTTGGGAAAAGCAAAAGTAACAAACGGGGATGCTTACGCAATTTGGGTAAAGTATAGGTGCAGTCTTTGGAGAACTCACAAAATCTCTTTTAAAATCGATAAAGTTCGGCCGTTCAAGCTTCAACGGTAACAGGATCCGTATAGCAAAACTTTGATCAGAAAAATAACAATTGAATGACGAACTGTATCGATATAGTAGGTCACCAGTACGAAAGGCAATTCAAAAAAAAGGATGCAGCTAAAAGCGATAACTTTATCTGTTGAGGGTGGCATATCAAGTTTTTCAAATGGCAACTTTGGACTTAATAAGAGATTCTTTAAGGATTTGATAAAATCTTGCAGTACTTGATAGTCCTACGCGTCTTCTGTGCCTATTTCTTCAACGCTGCGGTTTAAAGTGATAAACTACAGGCATTCAAAGGTGACCGGAGTACGTTTACTTGACTATAAATTTTTAAGCTAAAGTACAGGACTTCTGCTAAAAATCAAAGGCAAACAATGCTGTTGTGGACTGGGCGATAGAACTGAATTTACAAATAAAATTTAGTCATCATAAGTGTAGCACGACCCTACTGCCGTTTATGCTAACACAATGTTCTGTATAGCGAATGATCATTAACGACACAACATGTATAAACAAATGAATATCAAATAACATACGTGATTGTGTCACTAACATAATTCTGGGGCATTGACTCTCGCTGCTTTTGACGCGTGCTCAAGCCGTCAATGCATGTTATTGTTGAGTATTCTCCGCTGGCTAGCATGGGAATTATGCTTTGCTTGCATTACTGGTGTTGGATTGAAGGCTTGGATCGTGTTGCATACACACAAATCCATATATTATTAATCGATAGAATATAGGTCACTAGAACATATGTAATAAGTTAAGAATTCTATAGAATTAAGGGAGTTGATTCGTAATTGTCGAATGAGCTACAATATTGTATAAAAGAGGAAATTATTCCCACATCAAGATCAATTGAATAAAGCATACAGAGCTCTCAACTTGAGCTCTAAAAAAATCTGCTATATTTATTCTTTTTTTAATCCACCATCCTTACATAAGAATATTGTTACGAAAATGTAAAATCTAAATACTGGTGTAGTCGCCGTAGTCTAGTAGGTAGTGTGTTGGCTTATTAGACGTAAAGCGCGGGTTCGTATCCCAGGTCAGGCATCAAAACGAAATATAAAAAAAAAAATATTTCTTCGGCGACTGCCTCTCAGCAGATTTCTGGCAAAAACTCTGAGAGAAAAATAAAATTGTCATGAAAAGCTTCTCAAAAATCTGTCGTTCGGAGTGGACTTTAAACTGTAGGTCCGGCCACCCATGTATACAAAATTAACGCACACAACATAAGTGGTGTGAGAAACTAGGTCGTAATCCTAACTGAAGAGTTGTAATGGCCAATTATGTATGTATGTAAGAATATTGTTACGAAAATGTAAAATCTAGATACTGGTGTTTTGCTTTTACATCGTTTAACGTTAAAATTATAAACAAAAGCTACAAAAACAAAACATCGTAGAGAACAAACCTGTTTACAAATTACACAGCTCTGCAAATTTGGATTTTTATTTGTGCAAACAAGATGGCTCCAGGTGTTTCCGAAGGCATTTTGCGCGCTCAACACTTTCCATTACGTCAGGTTTTCGAGAAAAAGGGAGCTAAAAATAGCGTTTTTGGCCATTTTTGAAAAAATGTAGAGCTAAACACTGGCGTACTAGAACCATCGATATTGTCAGAAATTGACAATTGATCTTTGCTCTTTAAAATGAGCCCAAAGCCAAATTGATTGTATGCACCCTTAAAGTTGGGGGTGGGTTTATGTCAAGGGGTGCAAGAGAAAAAGAAACACATTACGGAGGTCCTTAAAAATTAATCAGATTTACTTGAAAATTGTTATTCAGGGGTTTTTGGGGTCGCTGATTACAGATCTTCATTCAGATTTAAAAAATTCAAAATGGCGGATCCAATATGGCGGTCGAGGTAAATCTGATTAATATTTATAAACCTATATGGCGGTCGAGGTAAATCTGATTAATATTTATAAACCTCGACCGCCATAATGGATCCGCCTTTTTGAATTTTTTAAATCTGAATGAAGATCTGTAATCAGCGACCCCAAAAACCCCTGAGTAACAATTTTCAAGTAAATCTGATTAATTTTTAAGGATTCGTGTTCAGCTCGCAAAATGCCTTCGGAAACACCTGGAGCCATCTTATTTGCAAAACCCATGCACGGTAAAAATGGTAAACACTAGAATAATAAATGTAAACAACGATATTTACATTTATAGAGATTTCGAGATTTCGAATATTCGCCTTCAAGAACATTCATCAGACTGTTTACCATATGGCCATGTAAAAGGCAAGGCAAAGCAGGCGACTGAGTTACCGAAGTTCAGTTAGTCTTGTGTGAAGACGCGGTGCGTTTGAAGAGTGTAATTGTGGTTTGAAGATCTCGTTACAAAGATCTGTCTAGTAATTCTTATTGTTTATGCAAAGCGTGTAAACAGAGGGATAACAAACACAGCAATTGTTGTTGTTTACATCAAGTTGTGAACAGTGGCACACAGAATTGTGCGAATAATAAAGAACTTTAATTAAAGCTAAACACAAATTTATTTTTATTTTATTTGCAATATACGAGCTCATATTTTAAACGTTTTTAAGAAGTAAAAACGTAAAAATATTAATTTAATAAGTTTCATACTTTTTTATACTAATTAGCCAACACCTGCTATCATACAATATTTATATTTGTATGCACGCATATCTGCTGTGTGTGTTTGCTTGGATATTTCTTTAAAGTCCTGTTTAAATTTTCTTAATGCTTTCTCCTTCGACTTTTTCTTTCTCTGTTTCTCTATTTCTCTCTCTCTCTCTCTCTCTCTCCCCGCCTTTAACGATTATATTCTTCAGGAAAATCTTAACAATTGCCAGAGATATTTTAAATATTTATTTTGTTTTTCTACGTTTGTTGTTGTCTTTTGCTGTTGCTGCTATTGTTGTCGTTTTCTACGGAAATCAACTCATTAGTTTTCGTATTAAAATATCCTTCTTTAGTATTGTATCAGTCAGTCAGTCAGTCAGTTTATGTATAAATGTGTGAGTATTAATCGTAAGCAAGAGCAGAGAGTGGGTATAACACGAAATTCAATGCTGCTGCTTATATACTGTTGTTGTTGTTGTAGCAATTGTGTTGTGTTGTTTTAAAATTAAAAACGACTTTGAGAGATTTTTTGATGGGATTTGTTTAAAACTACAGTTCAGTTCAGTCTAGTTCAGCATCTGACGCAACTCGAGCAGTTGCAGGAAGATGTGGGAAATCAAAACTAAAGGTACGTTTGTTAAAACAGATTTACCTCAGTTAGAAGAAATTACGAGTTGGTGAATGGTTGGGGGGTGGGGGGGTGGCGTAGAACTAAGACTATAATTTTAATTCATTCAACCTTGTCTTATTTTATTTAAGAGAACGAATAAGTGAAAATTATTCAAGATGTTATTATGTTAACAAGACGACACTGTAATCTAAGGTTTGTGTGGGCATATATACATATATATGTATATGTATGTCTGTGTATGTGTGAATATAATTGTATGTGTACGTGTATTTAGATAATTGCTAGAAAATATAGAAATATAAGTGTGTGTATGTAATTTGAAAATTTTGTTGCTATTGCTAGAAAAGCGGAAATACATTAGTAGAGAGAAAACTACAACGACAGTTAGATTTGGTTTCATTTTATTGTTGTTGGTGTTGGTGTTGCTGTTGTTGTTTCATTTAATTTTTTAAGGAACTGTTTAATGGCAAAGCCTGATAGAGAGGCTAGAAGGGGTAGAGTGAAATCAAAAGTTTCCATTTGAAAACTTAACGAGCCATTGCAAAAGTGTTGATTTTAGAAAATTTTCAGTTGGTAAAATGTGTTGAAACTGTTGTATACGAGAGAGAGAGAGAGAGAGAAAGGGAGAGTAATTAAATGCAAATAATTGTGCTTTTTTTTTTCTACTTTAAAGTGTCCATACTTGTAGGCATAAACTTGAAATTTATTTTCATTTATTTCTGTTAAAATTGTTTTCTTTTAATTCTTCAACACTTTTGCTCCGATAATATTTATTATTTGTGAGATGAAATTAATTTAATTTTTTTTTTTAATTTTTTATCTTTCAAATCCATTTATAATTCATTTATAATTGTCTGCTATATATCCTGTTTATAGCAAGTGAGAATATGAAACGAAAATGAATTTGAGAGGAAGCCAACACAAAACAGTCCATGGTATGCTATGATTTGGGGACCAGGTTTTATAATAAGTTTATCATAATAAGTTACATAATCGAGTAAGACATTCATTTGTTCTGTTTGGTAATAAGGAATACCAAATAATACAGTGCGACAGTGAAAATACACCCGAGCAACTATATAGTCTAAGTTATTCACTAGGTTGAGTAGAACTCAAAAATACTTTTTTAATTTTCTCGAACCCTCCAAACTTGTTTTATTTGACAAAAACAGTTTTTTTGATCTTTTTACACAAACTTATTGACTACCCGAATATGTTTGAACCTATTTTAAAAATCCAAAGTTTTTTAGAAAAAGGAGAGATTAGCCTTTAAAACGGTATACATAAACGTTTTATCTCAACTTATATGTTATGAGTTTTGATGGGGTAAACTTGGAAAATATAATTTTTTTCTTGCTATTTCAAGTTTAGCTATACTTAATTGCAAAATTTAATTAAAAAATATAAAATAAGTGATGACATTCTGAAAGTAAATTATCTTGTGAAGAGATTGACACTTCGTTTGATCAAATCGGACAAAAATTACCGAAATTAATAATTTAAATAGTATAACAGTCGTGTTATATTTTTATATATGTGATCTTATCAAATGAACTTGCAGTTCAAAAATTTTCAATAGTTTTGATGTATTTTGATTGTTTATCGCACAATGTATCAATTTCATGTTTGCACGACTTCCAGAAGTCGGATAATATTTGTGTTTTTTGCAAATATTATTATTTCTCTTTGCGCAATCATTGGCAAACTTCTGGTGGTCGTTTAAACGTGAAATTAACACACTTTGTGATAAACAATCAAGATCCATCAAAAATTCTGAAAATTTTTGAACTAAAAGTTCATTTGATGAGATGACATATATAAAAAATATAACACGACTGTTATACTATTTATATGATAACTACGGTAATTTTTGTCCGATTTGATCAAACTAAGTGCTAATCTCTTCACAAGATAATACACTTTCAGAATGTCATCACTTATTTCATATTTTTTAAGTAAAGTTTGCTACTATGAACGGACAAACTTGAAAAATATGAAAAAATTCGCATTTTCCAAGTTTACCTCATCAAAACTCATAGCATATTAAGTCAAATAATAGATATATGTATACCATTTTAAAGGTCTATCTCTCCCCTTTCCAACAAGATTTAAATTTTGGAAATTCGGTCAGAAAATTGTGCATAAAGTCTAAAAAAACAGTTTTCGTCAAATAAAAAAAGTTTGGAGGGTTCGAAAAATATAAAAAAAATATTTTTGAGATCTACTCAACAAAACTCACAACCTACACTATGTCATTAGCCGGGTGTATTTAATTTTTTTCATTTTGTCGCATAGTGTAATTATAACCCGTGGATTTCTGTATGAATTCTGAGAAAAAATTTGAATTTTAAGACTCTTCAGTATAATATCAAACAGTTCTAAGAGCCTTCAGTATAATATCCATCAGTTCCTGATAATTTCTTATTCACCTTCTTATTAATAAGCACGTACATATTTAATAAATTTAATATGCCTGTCCTTCAGTCCTGCAGGCAGAAATTATTTTAATATGGGCCCCAAAGAACACATTCCATCGCAAGACTGTGTGTGTCTGTGTGGGACTGTCATGCCATTTTCCAATTGTTTTGTTAATGTTGCCTGCTGGTGTTGCATGTAATGTCACCACTTTATGACTTATCAAAAAGCAACAAAAAAACACCACACTACACCACACCACCACCACTACAGCTACTGAACAATAAAAATTTTATTTCAATGACAGCCATGTTGAAAGCAAACATTGTGGCTAGAGGACCAAAGAAAAAGAAGGAAAAAAAAAATTACAACTCAATTAAGGCATCAGAAATAAAAATTATTTTGTTGTTATTGTTTGCCATACACTCCAGTAACAATAATATTTAACAACAACAACAAAACAGACAGAGAATAATTAAAAAAAAAAATAAATTCATTACCACGTGCAGGATTAAATGCTTAGAACAGAACAAAAAAAAACACAAAAAAAGTTACAATGACTTTGAAAATATTTTCATTCTTATTTATATAGGGATATAAGAGATTTCAATTGTGATTGTGTTGTGATGTTTAATTTTGAATTATGAAATGTTAGTAAGAGAATATTTTAAGAAAAATTCGATAAAAAAAAGGTAAACTTAAGGTGATGATGTATAAATGCTTTGTTTAAAAACGTAAATAATTTTAGAACTAGCTAGTTATTCTGACAGCCCTGAAATGAATATTTTCGAACATGCCTACTCCCTAAAGGGGCCCATACACTACACAAGTTTGCTGGCACAATCAAGTGATTGTGCAAGCCGATTGAACGTATATGGGCTTGTGGTGCGATTGTACAAGCTGATTGTGTGATATCAAAATGAATTTGATATTTTTATGTTTGTGCAAGCAAGCTTCTGTAGTGTATTGTCAACAAAAAAAAATTTTTTAAAATATAATTTTTCAAGTTGTAAATATTGTGCCAAAAATAATTATTGTGTGGTAATGAATCTGAAAGATAAAAAATTTTGGGAAGAATTTCTCGACTTGTACGAATCAATGCCATGTCTATGGAAAATATTAATATAAAAAATGTTTTGCCTAGCCTTCATTTTATTTACTTTTTCGTACCTTTGTGCAATTTTTGAGTACAATATTTAAGCTTCACATGTTTCTATGACAATTTTTTTTCGAATTGTTTGTGGGGAAATAGCTGTAAGGAACTTTAAATCCTCATAACTATTTCCGCTAGCTAAAAACCTCAAAGTAACAGCTAAACGTTGATGTGGTGAAATTGGGTCTCTCATTAGTGTTTTTTTCTTTGCTATAATTGGCGATACTTTGCTTAACAATTCATAGAAACATTCTTTATCCATTCTTAAAAAATTACAAAGATCATCTTCAGCGCTGGTTTCCAATTCTTTAAGGAGTTTAACATCACCTAAATTTTCCTTATCTTTTAGCCATTGTCAAGGCATATCCAATAGGTAATAGCATCTGTACAACAAGTACAACAATGCAAAAACAACAGGCATTTTGTTTTTGTTAAAGAGTACGCGGAATGTCAAAAAAATTAACTCTCAAACCTCCATAGGAAATTCATAAAAGCAATTAAAAAAACTAAATAAATTTTATATATTGAAATTTCTTTTGATTTTTATGTCATGCTTAATTACGCAAGAGTGGGGCACCTATAAATTAAAAAAAATTATTCCATGCAGTCAATAACATTTCCACTTTATCTAAAGAACATGTTTTTTTATGGCCATCGATAAAAATGGCAGATGCAAACGTTATTTGTTATTGGTCATAGTTTTGGCACCTAGTTGGAGAGACCGAAATCTTTTTTTGGGTAATTCATCAGCCTCGTCTAAATAAATATAATATAGTAAATCTAGGTTGTAGTTTAAAAGATATGTGTATTTAGTGTTAAAGACATAAATATTATTAATCATCTTGCAAAAATTTTAATAAAATTGGCTTTGAAATAATCCTGAAGAATTTCTAGAGTGCGTATCGTTAAGGATACATCCGGTACATATGAGGATTTATAAATACGAAAATGATTATCGAAACAAAACACAAAAAAAACAACAAAATTTTGACATTCAAAAAATAATCAGCTGTTGAGATAAGGCTACCTATTGGATATGCCTTGGCCATTGTTTTATCCAAATACGCTTTTTTCTGCCATTATGTTTTTGTTTCTTTTTAATAGTAGCAATAATTTATGCGGCACAAACTGACTCATTATTCATAACGACTAGTTTTGGAAATTTTTTGGAACTAAATGAATATTGTACAATCATGTTTGTGTAATATATGTAGGAGCTTTATGGCACAATCAAATGATTGCGCCAGCATGCTGGTGTAGTGTATAGGCTCCTTAAGCCATGGATATGTAAAGCAGACATCCAGCTACTACTTAATGGCAACTGATGTTCTAACCAAAGTCAAAATCCCTATCAATAAGGTTTCCTAAATAATAAGTAAGACAGAAGAGGGTAAGATTATGATGGTAAGACACTTAGCCTTTTGACAAGGCTGCTCTCTTTTGTTTTAATTAAAATTCTTTATTATTCGCACATTTCAGTGTGCCACTGTTCACAACTTGATGTAAACAACAACAATTGCTTTTCTTTGTTATTCCTCTGTTTATAACCTTTTGCCTAAACAGTAACAATTACATACATACATAATTGGTCATTACAACCCTTCAGTTAGGATTACGACCTAGCTTCTCACACCACTCGTGTTGTGTGCGTTAATTTTATACATGAGTGGCGGGACCTACAGTTTAAAGTCGACTCCGAACGACAGTTTTTTGAGAAGCTTTTCATGGAAATTTTATTTACTCTCAGAGTTTTTGCCAGAAATCTGCTGAGAGGAAGTCGCCGAAGAAATATTTTTTATTTTATTGTCTGACCTGGGATTCGAACTCGGGCCTTCAGTCTAATAAGCCAACACACTACCTACTAGACTACAGCGACTTCAGTAACAATTACAGTAACAATTACTAGACAATTATTTGACAGATTTTTGTAACGGAGATCTTCAAACCACGATTACTCTCTTCAAACACACCGCGTCTCCACACAAGACTGACTGAACTTCACTAACTCACTCGCCTGCTTTGCCTTGCCTTTTTATATGGCAACGTAAACAGTCACACACAGACAAACAGACAGAATATTCTTGAAGGCAAATGTTCATGACTTCGCCTTCTCGAAATCTCTATGAATGTAAACAACCTTGTTGTTTACCATTTTTTTATGCTGGTGTTTGTTGTTATATTTTGGTTCACTTGTTTTTGTAGCTTTTGCTTATAATTTTAATGTTAAAAGATGTAAAAAGAAAACACCAATATCTAGATTTTCTATTTTCGTAACAATGTATACATAATTAGTCATTACAACCCTTCAGTCGCTTTGTTGGAGATGTCTGACGTGTGGTTTAAACCATGGCCTCACGTCTAAGAGGCCAACATACTCCCTACTAGACTACGGTCTACAATGGTAGAGCTAAACAGTCATGAAATTTTCCTTGCATGGAGCGGAGCTTGCGGTCTTTAAGTTATTCAGGTTTATCTATTAAAACCATAATTTTATAACAAAATCTTCCCAATTTAAAAAGGATCCATAATATATTCTGTTTATTCATACACCGAATTATTCAAAAATTGATTATGATACCAGATAGTGGTGTGCTATGATGGATTTCAACTTTTTTCTTTGTTTCAATTGCTGCAAATTATTAAAAAAGTGCGCAAAAAACAAAAGTTCAACAACAAAAATTTCGCAACCGACTGCTGTTGAGGAAAGCATATGAAACATTAACAAAAACAACGTAAAACAAAAAAACAAGAGAATAAAACAAATGAAATAAACTGAAATGAAATGAAATGTAACAAATAATGCACACACACAAAATGATTTCAATTTGCAAAACAGTTTTCAAGGGAAATTCAATAAAACTTTCGCCAGACAACCAGCTGATGGCAGGCGGGTATTCATGTTAAAAGTCAAGACAGCCAAAAATAAAACAAAAAACGCAGCCACAACAACTAATCCAGAACAAAAACCAAAAAAATAAATAAGTAAACGAATCAACAAACAAAATAAGGCAAGATGAGTGAATGAATGAATGACTGAACGAATGAATGACTGAACGAATGAATGAATGATTGGATGTATAAATTAATGTAACTCGCTTAAAAATACTCTTGGGAATATGTTGATTGGGGAGAAAGTAAAATTGAGAGAAAAATTAAGAAAACATTTGCCAGAAAGTTAAAGAATAACAATTCTTGGCTTTAACAAGGACTTCATATTTAAAGATAGACACGATTTTATTGATGTCTCTGATTAATTTAATTTTTCTTTATTCTTTCGGTTTTTGTTGTGCTCTTTAATGTATTGACTTTCCTTTGAAGTTAAATTTAATTTTTTTTTATTTGAACATATTAAGAGTTTGCAAGCTGGTAGCTAAGAAAATAAATAAATGATTGTCTTTCGTTTAGAAACGACCCCAAACCGATTATGCAATGACATATGTTCACCTTATGATTTGAAAATAGTGTTTCCGAAGCAGAGATCAGCAATGAGAATTCAAAAAAAGTTGAGCAGAATCGAATTATACTCATAATTTCTAATACTTATACGCATTCATACTTATTTTAATATCATGCAACCTCTACTCTTATTCAAAGTTTGAAGTACTCATCATATTCATACTTAACAACATGTATTATGTTGTTGATTTCGGCTCTCCATACTCCATAACTCAACATATACATGAAGCACAAAATAAGTATGAATCGTGTACGAACACTAAAATACTTTCTAGAAGGTTGTGTGTTTGCTCTGCTTGCTGCTCTGTCTTTTTTCTTTCTTTGTAAATGCAACAACAACTAAGACTGTAAATTTTGATGAATAATTCGAGTCACTCGATTCATTTATACATATTATAAGTATTTTTCTAAAGTTATGAATCTAAATGAGTAGGCTTATGAATCAAACATACATATTTCGAATGGTATGAGTTTGATGTCAACGTTGTACGCATACTCATTGCAACATGTATAGGGTGTTTTTTATAGAGGTATAGAACTTTAAGTTGCAATAAAACAACGATGGATTATTCGATTGACATGAATTTTATTTATCCGAAAGATAATCTTGTGGCATTACATTTTAAATATGATTTCTGGCATATGACCGCCACGGCTGGCACGGGTGTAATCCAATCTGGACATCCAATTTTCGATGACTTTTCCCAACATTTGTGGCCGTATATCGGCAATAACACGGCGAATGTTGTCTTCCAAATGGTCAAGCGTTTGTGGCTTTACCGCATAGACCAATGACTTTCTATAGCCCCACAGAAAGTAGTCTAGCGGTGTTAAATCACAAGATCTTGGAGGCCAATTCACAGGTCCAAAACGTGAAATTAGGCGGTCACCAAACGTGTCTTTCAATAAATCTATTGTGGCACGAGCTGTGTGACATGTTGCGCCATCTTGTTGAAACCACATCTCCTGGACATCATGGGTATTCAATTCAGGAACGAAAAAGTTAGTAATCATGGCTCTATACCGATCACCATTGACTGTAACGTTCTGGCCAACATCGTTTTTGAAAAAGTACAGACCAATGATTCCACCAGCCCATAAAGCGCACCAAACAGTCAGTTTTTCTGGATGTAACGGTGTTTCCACATACACTTGAGGATTACCTTCACTCCAAATGCAGCAGTTTTGTTTGTTGACGTAGCCGCTCAACCAGAAGTGCGCTTCATCGCTAAACAAAATTCGCTTATGAAAATCGGGAACTACGGTAATCTCGTTTTGGGCCCATTCGACGTATCTACGCCTTACTTGATGATCGTTTATCTTCAATTCTTGCACGAGTTGGATTTTGTAAGCATGCAAACCAATATCCTTCCGCAAAATCTTCCATAAAGTGGATGGACACAGATCCAATTCCAGTGCTCGATGGCGGATGGACTCATTCGGGTCTTCTTCAATGCTACGCTCTACAGCAGCAATAGCTTCTTCTGTACGCACCGTACGGCGTCTCTGGGGATGCGAGTTATCAATAAGAGTAAACGTGGTGCGAAAACGTTCCATGGTTAATCGAATTAACTGCTCTGATGGACGATTTTGTCGACGAAAAAACGGACGTAGTGCGCGATACCATTTCCGCACAGAACCATTATTTTCGAAATAGAATTGCACTATTTGCAAGCGTTGTTCAGGCATGAGTCTATTCATGATGAATTGCCAAACCAAACTGAGAATAAATCACTTGACAGCTGTTAAATCGGTCGCCATCTTGAAAAGTAATGCCAACTTAAAGTTCTATACATACATACATAATTGGTCATTACAACCCTTCAGTCAGGATTATTGACCTAGTTTCTCACACCACTAATGTTGTGTGTGTTCATTTTTTTATACATAAGTGGGGAGACCTACAGTTTAAAGTCGACTCCGAACGACAGATTTTTTTTTGAGAAACTTTTCATGGCAATTTTATTTACTCTCAGAGTTTTTGCCAGAAATCTGCTGAGAGGAAATCGCCGAAGAAATACTTTCTGTATTTTGTTTTGATGTCTGGCTTGGTGCTCGAACCCTGGCTTTACGTCTAATAAGCCAACACACTACCTGCTAGACTACGGCGACTTCAACTTAAAGTTCTATACCTCTATAAAAAACACCCTTTACTTATAAATCAACATTGTATTGTATATGAATGAAACAGAGCATGTAGTTAAAATTCAATATTGTTGACTCACTTATATTCAAAATTCTCTGAGTGCTTATGAGTAGCGAAAAAACGATTAATTGTTGATCTCTGGTCTGAAGGTCTTCAAACGTTTCAATGTCATGGCCCTGTCACACAAAAGCCAGAGGGCAAAGAGATGGATTTTCAACTATATTAATTTTATTCTTCCATGGTAAAAACTATTGTTGATGCACCCTCGACTATAGTCAATGAACGTGAAATGTGACAGTTTCCACATTCATCAAGGCCTGCCTATCAAGTTCATCAATTCATTTCTTATAATGTCTCTGCGTTTCTAGACTCAAATAAAGAGAATCGTACATATTGTTACGTTTTTACCTTTTAAAAACGTTAAAAATATGAGTTCGTTGATTGCAAATAAAATAAAAATAAATCTGTGTTTATTTTTTAATCAATTCTTTATTCTCTGCACAACTTTCGTGCCACTATTCGAACTTATTCTACGCATACAATGATAACTTCCACAATATGTGCTTGTTCGTGATATTTCTCTGCTTATATCCTTTTTTATAAGCAACAACAACACTTGTTAGTTATTCTTCTTTGCTCACAACCTTCTTTTGTAAGCACAACACTAACAACTGTTTTCTTCACGCAACTTGTCTGCACACAAGTCTGACTGGATTATAACTCGATCTCGTAACTGCACACACCACTGGTTGAATTCTCACTCAATTCAACGCGACGTCGTCACACGACTAACTTCACTCGAACTCCGAGAATAACGTGTCTTCATACACGGCTGACTGAATTCTAACTGAATCCTCGTTGCTCGCTTTATCTTGCCTTTTATATCACTCGATCAACAGTGTGATGAATGCCCTTGAATGATGATGACGACCTTCGGGAACAATCCAAAAATGTAAACAACTTGTTTCCATTTTTGTTGTTCGTGTATCTTATTTAATTTCGTCCAGGCAGAGTTGTTGTTGTTTTGTTTGTTTGTCTTTCTGCTATTTTTTTTATACGCGGTCGTTTTTGCTATATTTGTTTATTCATCGATCTTGTAAACAAGCCCTGTTGTTTTTGTTGCTATATGCTTACTCATTCGTTGATCACGTGAACAACTGCATTGTTTTGT
The DNA here is from genome assembly GCA_927399465.1 of Sarcophaga caerulescens. Lineage (NCBI taxonomy): Eukaryota > Metazoa > Arthropoda > Insecta > Diptera > Sarcophagidae > Sarcophaga > Sarcophaga caerulescens. The sequence goes on along the minus strand of OV656866.1, from coordinate 7,676,649 downwards.
TTTTGGAGCTTTTGTTTTTATGAGTGATCAAGTCCATTGTGTTGTTTTTGGAGCTTTTGCTTATTATTTTAACAACACCATTAATATATTACTGAAGTAGACACTTTAAGACACGGCTATGGCTGTTGAGAAACTAGGTCATAATCCTGACTAAAGGGTTGTTATGACCAATTATGTATGTATGGCCGTTGAGAGATTGCATTTAGGAGCCCAGGGCACGGAACCCGATTGTACTCTGAGACTAAAACGATAAAATATGAAAATTAATGTGTAATCCTATATTGAGAGCGGCTTTGGGAGATGTCCTGCAAACAAAAGTGAATCGAAACATGCCTTTCTTTGCTTTCTTTCCAGCTTAGTGGTGATAAACCTTTTACTAAGAGCTTCACATCCGAAGTTATTGGCACAATAACTATGTTGCACACCTAGAGCATTATTTGAGGTTTAAGACCGCACTGTATTTTATATCAGATTAAAGTTGCAGAGATTGACTATTTAGACGTGGAAGAATAGTATTTCTTTGGCAGAAACAGAAACAAAAAGTCAACATGAGGTGACTGTTTTAGGTGGAAATGCTTTCAACTTTCTCATACAATAAATATGTATTACAGGCTTACACTAAATGATTTCTTTTATACAGTACGTATAGAATTAAATTGAATTTCTTTACCTCTTGGTTTTATTTAATTTTATTTAATTTTAAATTTATTTTATTTTTTTGTTACCGGATTTTAGTCTCCATGTATTATGCATGTGATAATTTATGTGTGCGAATAGGATTTCCATTGTGATTTCTCACACTTAAAAAGATTCACATTGTATTTGTTTTTATTTGTTTAACAAATTTCTCTTAAGCTGTTTAAGATGACAAAAACACTCGGAGTTCTTCTCCGTTTACACAGACTTCACAAACACTAGATTTTGTTTGTTTGTTTTGTTGTTGTTGGTGTTTATGTCAAATACATGCACACACATACAAAGATGCCATTAAGGAAGTTATCCTTTTTTTTGTCATAAAAGTATTACAATATTATTGTTATTTTATATTATTATAGTCCTTTTGAATCCTTTTTTTTGATATACACACCACAACACAACACACATTTTCTAACACTGGCTTTTCAAACTGATTCATTCATACACTCTCTCTCTCTCTCGTATATGTGGTGTGTAATCTATATACTCATAAAAACCAACACAATTTTATGTATGTGTGTGTGTGTGTGTGTTAGTGTAATTGTATATAAATTGTCATCAAAAGTGATATTCTATTCGGTTTTATTTTTTCATTTTCATTTTCGTTTTCTTTTTGTTTATGTTAATGTGTCTCTCTGTATGTAAGTGTGTATGTGTAGGTGTTAGCTTGTATTTTACACTCCTTTTTCATTTTGTTGGCATTTTGTTGTTGTTATTATTGTATGGGTTGTTCTATTATTTCATAATTTCTTTCCTTTATTTTTTTTTTTTGCACTTTAATTTTCGTTTCACTTCCTTTCTTCTGCTTTAATATCCTTACAAGATTTGGTTTTGTCTTCTTCGTTGAAGGACTGTAAGTGTGTTGTCCTTGGCTTCCTTAGGATTCCAAATTCTTGGAATAAATAATTTTGTATCTTCCTTCATTGTTGTCATTGTTGTTATTCTTCATTTTCATTTTCATTCTCATTTTTCCATTTTCTATTTCCTTTTGTCTTTTTTTTTCCATTTTTTTCGATTTCATTTTCCTTATTTCTGTTGCTGCTGCTGCTGCTGCTGTTGCTGCTTTTCATATTTCTTGTTGATTGCTGTCATAACAAATTACGAAATAATGTTTTAAATATGAAGTACCCGACTATAGATGATCCTTCTTTTTCTTCTTCTTCTTCTTGTTTTCTGCTTGCTGTTGTCATTGTAGTTTGAAGTGGTTGGTGTTTAGTATGACAGTAGTTACTCTAACAGCAACAGCAACAACAGAAACAACAACATCATGTTGTTACTGTCGCCTTTAATAGAAACTGAAACGTAATAAAATTTAATTTCTTTTTGTAAAACAATTGGAAAAATGTTGTGTTAATGTTGCAGTCAGTTGATGTTGCTACTCTGTAGTAGACTGTAACCAAGTATTCGCATGAAAGGGACTTTTAAGAGACATCTGTAGTTGAATTTCTAAAGACTCATGACTTTTTTTTGCTTATTTCTTACAGGAATATATAGTAGATGAGAAAACAATCGAAAAGAATTGCAAAAAAATGCAAAATTATTTGAAACGTAAACGTACTTTAGAATAAAACATTTGTAATCATTGAGAAAATGCTTTTAAAGTCTTAGAAGTCTAGCTACTAAGTGGAAAAAATCATAATTGATACGCTAAAACCATCTTGCGGTGAAGAAAATATTAAAAAAGTGATAGGACTAATGACTGGTTCTGGCAATGTAATCTTCACAAACAAATACCTTTCAGTTCCACTAACCAAAAGAGTTTTCAGCTCTGCAGATAATTGGTCCACAGTAGCACGTCCTGTGTGTATATTGGGTTTATCATTTATCGTTGCATTGAAATATCATTCTACGTGAATGGTCGGGTCAAAGGTCTTCCTTGAATATTGTTTGGATGTGAAATTGAAATTTGAAAGCCACGTTCTCTTTTTCCCCGTATTTGGACCTGCATTACTTACTTACCCGATTAACGGATTTCGGGCTGCCTAAACACATCCTTCCAGGCACCTCTGCTTCTTGCGCGTCTACGCCAGTTGGTTACACCAATCGATGACAGGACTTCCTCGATTTGGTCCTTCCAACGCAAACAAGGTCGTCCTCTCGTCGTCGCATCAAATACCCGTATCGCCGTAGCATCCTTCGCTATTCAATCGACATGGCCGAGCCAGCGCAGCCGCTGGATGTCAATACGCTGCACAACGTCTACGTCGTTCAGGAGCTCATACAGCTCACTGTTGGATCGAATGCGGAAATCATCGCCAACTCGCACTGGACCGAAGATCTTGCGTAGGACTTTTCTCTCGTATACTCTCGCTACATCAGTGCTTAATAGGGTCCATGCCTCTGCGCCATAAAGAAGCACAGGGAAGATGAGCGTCTTGTAGAGTATTAGTTTTGTTGTACGAGGGAGTCTCTATTGAGACCATAGTAGCACCTGTTGGCAAGAGTGATCCTGCGTTTGATCTCCTGACTGACATCATTTTTGGTGGTAACGGCGGAGCCAAGATAAACAAATTCCTTGACTATATCGAAAGTATATTTATCGGCGTAATCTGAGTCTCTACTTGTCGATAACATATACTTCGATTTGCCCTCATTTACTGCCAGACCCATCTTAGTAGACTCCCGTTCAATGGCACTAAAGGCAACAGTAACATCTCGCTTGGTGCGCCCTATGATGTCAATGTTGTCGGCATACACAAGCAACTGCACGCTTTTTTGAAAAATAGTGCCACTGCGATACACTCCCGCCTTCGGCAGAACAATCTCCATGACGAAGTTGAAGAGGTCACATGATAAGGGATCGCCTTGTGTGAATAATTAAAAAACTGGGATGGGATGCATGCAAACAAGGTAAAGTTTCTGATTGTGGTCAACGTGGCGACATTCAGAACGGTCCCTGTCTTGCTGTATTCAAGTTGACACGCAGCCTCCTCGTGGCCCCTCCTGGATGGCATACTAGCACTCGCTAGATGTTAACTAATGCGTGCAGAGAAGACCAATCCCCTGGACTTTAAATTTGGGTTGTGGGTAGGGCTTGGAACCCAACACGAAAAATGTCATCAAATGAAAACCCAAACACAAGCCTCTATAAAAAAAAAAATTAAATATAGTTTCCCATAATTAATAACAGTAAAGCTAATACCGTATTAAACAATAGTTTTGTAAACATTTTCAATTCAAATAAATTTAACAGAATATTGCCAAATCCTTTCAATTCAGTAGCTTTTAAGAGAAGCATTCAATTTTAAAACCATATTTTTCGAATATAAACCAACAGATTTTATGTTGTTGTATACAATTAAGATTACTTTTGATAATTTAAATAAATCTCTGCAGTTACATTTTCTCTGTAGTTCTCTCTCAATTGCTCTTTATTAAAGAAAATTTAACGGTAAAAATACTGTTATTGAAATGGCTGAAATATGCATAGACATGATATGGTATTGGTGTGCTTAGCCTAATAAACTCGTTAAAAGAACGCAAATAAAACTGCTCTCGTTACATTTTAACTTTCAATTTTATGTGCCATAAACGAATAAAACGTAAAAAGAGAAAGAAAAGGATGAGAAGAGTGAGAAGAGTGAAAAAGAGAAACAAAAACAAAAACAAGAAGAGAGAAACAATTTATGAGATCCCAAAAGAACATTTCGTTGTGCTGCTCTGCTACAAAACGCCACACGATAAGATAAGTAGACTTTCCTTTGAGAATACGAAAAAAAAAATGAGGAAAATAAGTGAGAGAGAGAGGGAGAGAGAGAGAGAGTAGGATAGAAGAAGAGTAGAAAGGATTTGATGCCATGAGGTGTTTGTTTAAAGTAAATAAATTAAGTTTTAATAGGATTTGTTGTCTGTCTCTGTACTTGATTTTAATAACAGTCTGTCGGTCTGTCGGTCTCTATGCTTTCTTTAAACATTAGAAAAATAAAAACAATTTTAATAAAAAAAAACAGAAACAAAAAAAAAAGAAAAAACAGAAAGTAAAACAACAAACTGGCTGTTCAAGATTTCTATTTGTATTGTGTAGTCGTCCTAGCAAAAATTGTGAAAGAAAATGTATTTTATTTAAGGAAATTTTCTCATCTACACTTTCTTTCTGTTTCTGTTTCTTTTCTTTTAATGATTATTATGAAATTTTATTACTTACGATTAAAATTCAATTTAATTTTATTTTCATTTCTTTTCTTTTTCAATATTTTCTGTTGTTTTTTAAATTCTGTTGCATTTCTTTCAATATTTTCTTTCAAGAGAGATTTCTTTTAATTTCTTTTGGGCTTAAAAGTATTTAAAATAAATCCCCAGAATATGTTACAAATGTTAACTCACACAGTTTACTTTAAATAATTCCAAGAATCTTATGACAAGTATTTCTCTGTGTCTACAAATTTCTGGCTTTTGTTTACTTTTTAAAGGACATGAAAAAATTTCTTTTCCAAAATTCTTAAAAATTTAAAGATTTGTAAGAAAACGTGCTTTATAAATGCCTAACAAAAATGTTTACGGAAATTGATATCCTTTTTACAGCTTACAAAACCAAAAATGATGACAGGCTGGACTTTGAGCAGAGGTACTATTGCATACATATTCCATCATTACAACCCTTCAGTCAGGATTACGATCTACATAGCTTCTCACACCAATTATGTTGTGTGTGTTAATTTTACTCGACTCCGAACGACAGATTTTTCATGTCAATTTTATTTACTTTCAAAGTTTTTGCCAGAAACCTGCTGAGAGCAAGTCGTCGAGGAAAAATATTTTTTTCATGTTTTTGTTGGAGATGTCTGAACTAGGGTTTGATTCGTGGCCTCACGTCTAATAAGCTATCTACTACACTATGGCGACATCAGAGGTACTATTGCCATTCCTTAAAAAAAAAATTTTAGCAGTAGGTTTAGATATATGTATACCAACAGCCTGCTGAAAGCAAACGGTGGTGTTCCAAATGTAGGGCGGCATTACACATCAGAGATCAGCAATGAGTATTCAAAGAGATGAGTAGAATCGAATCATACTCATAATTTCTGTTACTCATACACATTCATACTTATTTTAATATCATGGAACTACTCATATACTCATATACAAAGTTTGAAGTACTCATCGGATGCATACTTAACAACACGTATGATGTTGTTGATTTCGACTCTCCATAACTCAACATTTATACGAAGCACAAAATAAGTATGAATCATGTACGAACACTACAATACTCACTAGAAGGTTGTTTGTGTGTTTGCTCTGCTTGCTGCTCTGTCTTTTTTGCTTATGCGTCCTTAATTTTTTTTTGTAAATGCAACAACAACAACTAAGACTGTAAATTTTGATGTATGATTCGAGTCACTCGAATCATTTCTAAGTATTATAAGTATTTTTCTAAATTTCTAAAGTGAATCTTAATGAGTAGGCTTATGAATCAAACATATTTCGAATGGTATGAGTTTGATGTCAAGGTTGTACGCATACTTATTGCAACCTGTACGTATAGATCTACGTTGTTGGAAGTACGAATGAATCAGAGTACATAGTTAAATTTCAATATTGTTGAGTCACTTATATTCAAAATTTCATGACTGCTTATGAGTAGCGAAGAAACGATTCATTGCTGATCTCCGTTATATTATAATAGCCTAGCGAATGCAAACAGTGGTGTTCTAAAGTTTGGAGTTTACTGCACATCCCAAATTCTTTAGAGCAATTAGCCCTATTTATGTTAAAAGGATTTGAGCTTTCACGCTATGGGCAGTAAACATTTATTTGTATTTTTTTTTTTTTTTTTGTGAAACCAGCACTCAGGGGATTGCCCCTACTCATGCAGTACATTGTGCAGGTTTTTAGGAAAATGGGTTATAGGAAGGTGAAGGAGAGGGAGAAGTGTTTGTGGACATCTCAAGATGCGAACGGCAAGGAAACGATTTGCTGCTAGGTGACTGACTATAAAATGGCCAGTGCTATACGTTCACCATTAGACAGTCTACAGCAATCGTCCCCAAGAAGCCCACACCCTTCAGTCCTAGCTTCTCACACTACTCATGTTGTGTGTGTTAATTTTATACATGAGTGGCGGGACCTACAGTTTAAAGTCGACTCCGAACGACAAATTTTACTGAGAAGCTTTTCATGGCAATTTTATTTACTCTCAGAGTTTTTGCCAGAAATCTGCTGAGAGGAAGTCGCCGAAGAAATATTTTCGTTTTGATGTCTGACCTGGGATTTTTTTTTGTATACATTTTAAAGAGATTATCACACTGGGAATCACCATTTTAGTTAATGAAAATGCTTAAAAAATTAAATGTGAATGTTTATTAATTACTTTTATTACATATTATCGATGGTGATTACTAGTATTTGTGTCATAAAAAAAAGAAAAACTAATTAAAATAATTAAAATTTCTATAAAAAACCACCTGCTGCTTTTAATTAATTAAACTTTTACTTAAGCGACTACATTTGTGAAATTTTAATGTGAAATTTTTTTTTTTGAAAAAAAAAATAACACACAATAGAGAATTTATTAAATAAGTTTTAATGTTAAATTTCTATAAATTTACTGTTCTTTTATTGAATCATATTTTTTGTAAAACGCTGGGATTTTCTTAATGAAGCATACATTTTAACAAAAAAATCTGTTAGGATCACCATTTAAAACACTTTTTAGAAATTTATTCAATTCAGGTTGAATTGTTTGTTGTCCCCCCAATTCGAGAGAATAAATTTACTAAAAAAATCATTTCGTAAATATATGACCTGGTATTATGTGGTATTAACAGCTGAAACTGAAATTTTATACACACTCTTGATGATGATGATGATGAAGATGATATTCTTTAAATCTTATGCTACCTGTTCTTCTGTACTTCTATTGCTTCTAAGGAAAGCCGTACAATTTTTTCCTTTCTTTCTTTAACTTTACATTGCTTTTCTTTATCCCAAAAAAAAAAAACAAAACGAGTCTCATAACGATAATGTTACAACCTCCCGTAGTTAAAAAGTTCATATAATTCGTTGTTTTGTTGTGTCCTTCTTCTCCTAATAGGGTGGCTGGCTGGCTGCCTGGGATAATAATAATATGTGTGGCATTTTGTATAACAAAACAATATTTTTTCTTGTTCTGTTCAAATCGTATAAATAATAAAATTCTGTATAAACTTGCAACCACAAAAACTAAACAACCTTAATAAGTACCTTTTAAATATACAATATACTGGAGGGGGGACGCAAGAAAAATAAAAAAAAAATGAAATAAGAAGAACAGATAAAGGAAAACGATGAATGTGGCAACCAATGCTCATGACTTTTGTATTTTATTCTGCCAAGGGATAGGTTCGTTATGGAGGCTACAAGAAGAAAACCAAAAAAAAAAAAACAAAAAAAGCAGAACGTGAGGGTCATGTGTATTTTTTTAAGTATCTTATGAGCTGAATACAAACCACACACAGATAATTTTTTTAACCATAAATGATGCAAAAAAAAAAAACAGAAAAAGAGGAATTCAAAACGTTAATAAGGCCCATAAGGATATAAACAAGTATAAAAAAATAATCTCTCTGGATATACTACGCGTTATTAGAAAAGTTTCCTGAAAAATAAAAAGAAATTGTTATTCAGCAAGAGTTCTTATACAGAACTGTGTACGGTACCATTCGTAAAGTGTTTAAGATCTTTTTTGCCCATGAAAATGTTGCATATCTACCAGGTACCAGAAATGAGTATTCAAAAAGAAGAGTAGAATCGCATCATACTCATAATTTCTGATACTTATACGCCTTCATACATACATAATTGGCCATTACAACTATAGCTGCCAGATTTGACGATTTATCGTCATTTTGACGATTTTGAACATCAAAAATAACTTTTTGACGACATGACGATTTATGCCCTTATTTTGACGATTTTTAGAAATTAAAAAGTTACATCATTTTCTTTACTTTAGTACATTAAAAGCCACTTTAAGCTTTGTATTTGCTTTGCAGTTATTACTGTTGGAAAATTATGCTGGTAATAATAAGGAGTAAAATATTATATTTTTAAGTTATTTTCGAATACCTGTGATGATTTTTCTTTATTTATGCCTTTTTAAACCCTTAAAACTCAAAAAATTTTAACTCCCAAATATCATCGTAGTTGAACATAATTTATTATTTGCCGCTGCAGACAATTTTAAAAATTCGATTATAGCTTCTAATATTACTCTAGTCAGACCTAAGGCAAGTGCCATTATTTTTTTAATACCACTAACACTCAGGGGATGGAATTGTGTTTGGAATTAGGAAAATATATTATAGGAAGGATGAAAGAGGGAGCAGTGTTTATGAACTCTAGGTTTGAATATTTTTATACCATGAGTAACAGGAAAGATCTGTGCAGGAAGGGAGTTCAACTTACGAATAGTCCGTCTAACAAACGAACTTTGTCTGTAATGCAGTATGCGAGTATTACGTAGGAATACATGATTTTCATAAACAAGTCCCCTTATTTCGCTCGAGCAATATCCGTTGTAGTAGCGATAGAACAGTGAAACACAAGCCACATTGCAACGATGCTCCAATGAATCAATGGAGTTGGACACACTATCGTTATTAACGAGCTACTACGGCCTCTCCTGTAAACGGTTGAGAAGTCTCAAAATATATGTTAAGGACCAACCATACATGAGAGTTGTATTCCATTCTCGGTCGGTTATAAATGGTGTAAATAGTAAGTAGATCAGATGAAGTGAAGTATTTATTGCACCGTCTTAAGAAACCAAGACACTGGAAAAGATGTCAGTTCAAACGAACATCACACTGAATTTTCATGCCCATAACGTTAAAATCTTCTGAATCCCTAATATTAACACCACACATGGGTATAGATAATGCAATATTATTGCTGCTTAACATTGACTTCATATGTTTTTGTTTTTAAAACCTTTCAATTTATTTATTCATTATTTCTGACGATTTTTTTTACGATTTCAATGAACGATTTTAACGATTTTTTTCTTAAATATTTGACGATTTAATGCTTCATTTATCTGGAAGCTATGATTACAACCCTTTAGTCAGGATTGTGACCTAGTTTCTCACACCACTTATGTTGTGTGTGTTAATTTCATACATGAGTGGCGGAACGTACAGTTTAAAGTCGATTCGAACGACAGATTTTTGATACAATTTTCATGGCAATTTTATTTACTCTTAGAGTTTTTGCCAGAAATCAGCTGAGAGGAAGTCGCCGAAGAAAAATTTTTTTTTCATATTTCGTCTTGATGTCTGACCTGGGGTTTGAACCGTGAGCTTTCGTCTAATAAGCCTGCACACTACCTACTAGACTACGGCGACTTCCATACATCTTCATACTTATTTTAATATCATGGAACCTCTACTCATATTCAAAGTTTGAAGTACTCATCATATTCATACTTAACAACAATTATGATGTTATTGATTTCGACTCTTCACAACTCAACATACATATACACGAAGCACAAAATAAGTATGAATCGCATATGAACACTAATATACTTACTAGAAGGTTGTGTGTTTGCTCTGCTTGCTGCTCTGTCTTTTTTGCTTATTTGTTGTCTTTTTTTCTTTTTTTTTTGTAAATGCAACAACAACTAAGACTGTAAATTTTGATGAATGATTCGAGTCCTTTGAATCATTTACAAGTATTATAAGTATTTTTCTAAAGTTCTAAAGTGAATCTAAATGAGTAGGCGGCTTAGGAATCAAACATATTTCGAATGGTATGAGTTTGATGTGAACGTTGTTCACATACTCATTGCAACATGTACATATAAATCAACGTTGTAGTGAGTACGAATGAATCAGTGTACATAGTTAAATTTCAATATTGTTAACTCACTTATATTCAAAATTTCATGAGTGCTTTTGAGTAGCGAAAAAACGATTCATTGCTGATCTCTGATACTACCCTAATAACACTTGTGTTAGTATTCTACTTGCCGCAGCTAATAAGTAATCCTTACAACACGTTTCTTCGTGTGGTTAATTTAAACCACATTAGTTAGCGTACAAAAGGCCATATTAATTGTTCTCACAGTGTCCGGGACCACTGTGAAGAAAACCTCAATGTGTTTCTACACCTGGTTAACAATGACACACACACACATATATATGTACATACATACATACATTCATATCGACAGAAACACACATACAAATGCAGAATAAATGCGAGTGCGAATACGAATGTATTTTTATTTAAAAATCTTTTGTTTAAGCATTTTAAGAGCCCTATTAAAAGTGAAAACATAAAACCCACAGTCGTCTACACATAAATTCACGATAAAGTTTTATTTTTGTATACCCTACACCGTCATAGGTGGTATATTTAAAAGAGAGAGAGAGATAATGAATCAGCATCATTTTTTAATTGTAATGATCGAAAAGAATGCAAAGAAAAGAATTTGCAGCTTAAAATAAATGCAGCAGATTGACAAAAAAATAATAATTTTTAGAATCTCGTAAAAGAAAAGAAAATTATCTTTCTCTTGCGTTGTCTCTCTCTCTCTCGTTCTATGTTAATTTACCTACGAAAAATTTATGCGAAGATGTTCACGGTAAATAATGATACACTTCGTTATGAACTTTCTTGAAATTTTGCTAGGATCGGCTTATATACAGTGAGCGTCAAAAGAAACTGTAGATTTAAAAAAATTAATAAATTATCGTTATTTTTATTTGAAAATTGTTTCATGGCCAGTGTTTAAAATTGAAACAAAAAAAAAAATTACAAAAAATTTCCAAATATTGTGAAATTTTTTCGGGCACTCTCCGTAGGTGGTAAAAGTTAAGTTTGGTGATTGTTAGAATTTTATCTTTAGTGTACAGTTGCTTTTGACGCTCGCTGTATATGATCAAGACGCTTCAAAGCTAAATGATAAGGTTCTTTGCAGGGGCGGTAGTTATAATTAGTAAAAGTTTGAAAAATTTTAATAAAAAAAATTTGTTCCAACACGAGATGGTACTTTTGGTATCCCCGTGGATATACAAAATATTGGGAACTTATTGTAAAGTAGGTTAACCGTTATTGTACGTATGTCCTCTTTAGTTTTCATGTATTTTGTTTTGTTTTATTTCATTTTATTTTTGCTTTTTGTTCGTTTATTATTGCTTTTGCTTTAGCCAAACGTATTTATGTTTGCGGTTAAAAACTTTTCATCTTGATTTCATATGTAATTAGGGTGTCCAATAAAACAAAACAAATTATTAAAATAATCGCATACGAATTGTTTATAAGGTTTATTTTTTATATTTTGGAAGAAACAAGGCATTAGTGTTGGACAAACCTGATAATGGTTTTTGAATTCTAAGGATTATGTTCCCCTATTTAAGGTTGTGTGTATTTGGGATACCCTATTATTAAATCGCTAAGCTTTGTCTGTCTTTAAACACTACACTACTGAGTTATAACTGCCAGTTTAAATGCTTGAATTGTGAACATCAACGTTTTAGTCAAGATTAACGTGTATACAGTGTGTGACTGTAGCTGTGTGTGGTATGTGTATATGCGCGTATGTATGTGTGACCAAAAAAAATGGAATTTCGTATTCAAGTTGTGTCTTGTTTTGAATTAAGGAAATTGTAGAAAATAAAGTTGCAAAAATGAAATGAATGAAGAGATGAAACAGCAGCAGCAGCAGCAAAATTCTAAAACAGAAGAAAAGAATTACAATTGCCAGCGTCAGTGCCAGTGCCAGTACTAGTACTCGTACTTGTATGCTCTCAGTTGAGTTGATTCAAACACTTAACTCTACTTATTATTGTATAAGTATGTGTTGTCTCCCTTCATTTCTCTTTTGTTTTCTCTTTTCTATTTCTATTTTTTGCTGTTTTTTAGTTAGTGTTGTTGTTGTTGTTGTTCTATTATTTATTTATTCATTTTATATTAAGCACTTGATATTGTTGTTGTTGTTGTTGTGTAAGGATATTTTAAATGTTACACTCTAATTGTAAATCATTTTTATTTTTATTTTCTTTTTTCTTTTTCTGTTTGCTCCTGTTGAACTCATTTATATGCATATTCTGTGTATGCTTCTGCTACTTCTGTGCTTAACTGGCCTTATCCTTGAAATATTAAGAGAATAAAACAAACACTGAATGGCTGGCAGCTTTAATTGCTGCAAGAGAATTGCGTTGAGCATTTATTAAAAGGCAACAATTGCCTTCTCGGTATACCAGGTATTCAAGACCTTGATTTTGTTTTTATACTTTTCCATTCCATTTGGATTCCAGAACAGAAACTAGTAATGCTGCAGGCATACTTTTTAGAAATGCTTGAAAGTACGCTTTTTTTTCTTATACGCACAACTTATTAAGGCCACACATAAGCTGACATATGACATATGCATAAGGGGTTTTTTAAAACTTATAATTTGTAATTTCAAAGAAATTTTAATTTAATTTAGAATGGAATGAAACTCATTAATCTTGACAGAATTGATTATCAGTTTCATTTCGACAGTAGAAATAAATTTATTATTCCATGCCGCCACAAAAATAAAATTGTTTATCAAGCATTCGATATCAACAATTTTGAGTTAGTTGCTGAGTCGCAGCCAGCTATAATTGTGTTTAAGATATTAGGATCAAGGACCATCAAATGCTCAAAAACCAACAGGAATAAAATTTTATAGTCGCCGTAGTCTAGTAGGTAGTGTGTTGACTTATTAGACGTAAAGCCCGGTTTCAAACCCCAGGTCAGACATCAAAATGAAATTATGAAAATATTTCTTCGGCGACTGCCTCTCAGCAGATTTCTGGCAAAAACTTTGAAAGTAAATAAAATTGCCATGAAGAGCTTCTCAAAAAACTATCGTTCGGAGTCGACTTTAAACTGTAGGTCCCACCACTCATGTATAAAAGTAACGCACACAACATAAGTGGTGTGAGAAGCTAGGTCGTAATCCTGAAGGGTTGTAGTGACCAATTATGTATGTATGTAATAAAATTTTATTTCTACTGCTTTTTTGATCAAAACGTAAATATCATCTTCCAAATGGTCTGTTTCATGTCTTATCGACATGTAAATCTACAATTGCGTCGGAAACTTTACTAATGAAAATTCATAGAAATCCGAATCATAATCTTAGTTGAGTAATGTATTGTTACGAAAATGGAAAATCTAGATATTGGTGTTTTGCTTTTACATCGTTTAACATTAAAATTGTAAACAAAAGCTACAAAAACAAAACAATGCAGTAAACAAGCCTGTTTACAAATTATCGTACTGCTTAATATAACAACAAACACCAGCATAAAAAAATGGTAAACAAGTAAACAAAAATATACCAACAACACTACAATAATAAATGTACACAAAATACACAAACAAGAATAATGAATGAAAAAAAAACGATGTTTACAATTATAGAGATTTCGAATAGTCATTCGCATTCAAGAACATTAGCGGACTGTTTACTTTGCCATATAAAAGTCAAGGCAAAGCAGGCGAGTGAGTTAGTGAAGTTCAGTTAGTCTTGTGTGAAGACACGGTGTGTTTGAAGAAAGTAATCGTTGTTTAAAAATCGCCGTTACATAGATCTGTCGCATAATTATCCAGTAATTGTTATTGTTTATGCAAAAGAGTTCAAAGAGGCTTAACAAAGAAAAGCAATTGTTGTTGTTTACATTAAGTTGTGAACAGTGGCACACAGGATTGTGCGAATAATAAAGAATTTTAATTAAAACTGAACACAAATTTATTTTTTATTTTATTTGCAATCTACATACGTGCTCACATTTTAAATGCTTTTAGAAGGTGAAAACGTAACAGTATGATAAATTTCATGCATATCGAGCCATAACCGCAAAAATATCTCACGCGACATATTTTTCATATATCGTTTTTTGTAATAAATAAATTCATTGGCATCATTTGCATCATCTATAAAAATTTCAAGGTCACACTCTGTACCGTTATGAATTTATGACAAAAAAAGTTTAACTTTCTAACTTACTTTGCACAAGAAATAAATAATAAAAACCTTCCCCTGTAAAATTTCGTTTTTGTCGCTTGAGATATTTTTGCGGTTATGGCTCGATATAATCTTCCATGTTCTTGCCACATGCAAGTGAGTCACTTCATTAAAAGCTTCGAATGGTTCCGAGTCTAAGGGAAAATGCAATACTGTGGTACCAAAATGCGACTCATGTGGCCTTAGTGTATCTATCCTATAGCTACCTCTACTTAACTACCTAAATATCTAATGGAGCAAATCAGGATCATAATTGACTACATTAAAGGCTTCCTGGTAGCTGATAAACACAAGGCATTAGGCATCTCTCCTACAGGCATAAACGACAGAAATTTAATTTACCATCTTAACAAACCTAAGCTTAGCGTTGCATACTACCAAATTAAATCAATATTTCAATACATCCTTCATTGCTTTCCGCAGTGATTCAGACTTTAATTTTTGGTACCATATTGCTTTTAAAAATAAAGTACTTTACTTATAATATACATAAGTAAGTACGTATCATTTTCATGCAACAGGATGTTCATGATTTTCCCTCGCCATTTTGTGTTGTTTTTTTTTAGTACCCAAGTAATCAGATTCCATTAACCTGGCCCTGCCTGACGTCTATTTAGCACTTATCCATTGTAAGTAAGTGTGTATGCGTGTGGCTTTCATGGCCTTCTTTGTTATCTATGGCTCGATGCTTTTTGTATGTAAATATTTAGACATAAGCCAAGTATAAAAGTAATATTATGTGTGTGTGATTGTGTGTATCTGAGTGTGTGTGTCGGTGTATGTAGTTTTAACGGTCATGTTTTTGTTTCTCTCTCTCTCTCTATCTCTCTGCGTGTATCTCTGCAAGTTCTTCAAGATTTATTTTTTAATTATGCATTACATTTCATTTATTAAAGCTTTTTAAGTGTATTTTACTCTACGTGCATACGTGTGTGTGTGTGTTAGTGCTCCTTTGTTGTTTGTTTGTTTGCTTGTTAATGCTGCTGTGTTGTGTGGGTTATAAAGGGTGATTTCTTAGCTATTATCTTTTTGGCAACACTGATTTAAACAGCTCACGCACGTTTCGTGTTTTGTTTCACTGTCAAACATCTTCAGTTTGGTCTATAATTTAACCATGAATCGTCTAACAAACGAACAATGCTTGCAAATCATTGAATTTGGCATCATTGGACCGTACTTCTTCAAAGATGCTGCGAATCGTAACGTAACTGTGAATGGTGAGCGCTACCGTGAGATGATATCCAACTTTTTTTTGCCCAAAATGCAAGAGCTTGACTTGCATGACATGTGGTTTCAACAAGACGGTGCCACATGCCACACAGCACGCGTAACAATGGACTTATTGAGAGGCGAGTTCGGTGTCAAACATCTTCAGTTTGGTCTATAATTTAACCATGAATCGTCTTACAACTGTAGTGAACGACTTCGATCACAAAAAGAAAAAACAAAAAAAAAATTTTTTTTTTTTGTTTTGTCTTGATCAAAACAATACAAAATCATTCACCCCACCCTTGTCAGTTAGAGTGAGGACATTATGCATTCGATTACCGACTTAAGTAACTGCATGACATAATCTTATACAGTAATTATGGTAGTATAGTATTTTCATATGGTAACAGTGCCTTCATCGGTATTAAATTCACTTGAGTTTGTTAACAGTGTTGCCATTCATGAGTGTGTAAGAATATAAATTGCTATTATGGAACGAATGAGAGTTGTAAAACTTTGTATTTTACTGATAATAAAAAGAAAAGAAAAAAAAATGTATTTTCTTTTCCTAATATGTTAAATGTTATAGTCATTTTACGCAATATAATGAATATTTGTTTATTGGTATTCGGCCGGTCGAGTGACAGGGTTGCTTTTTACTGATCGAAAAGACCAAAAGAAACGGAAAAATACAACTCTATTTAACGAAAAAAAAACTTAACCAACGCTTCGTTCTATTCAACATCATTCTTCTCATGACAGATATAAAAGCTGGTGTAGAGAAGAAAAAGCGCTCTTTTCTTTTCTTTTGTTTCTGTGTACTCGTTTACTTGTTTACTTTTGAACGCTTTTCTATTGTTACGTGGAAGAAAGAAATATCGAAACCAGCATATTGACTACATCCACAGATCACGGGGATCTGTTCTAGAAAATCCAGAGGGAACAACAGCGTGCCCAACAATTCCTCGGTATATTATATTATCGAAAGGCGTTTATAATCGTGTGTATACCTACTCCTCAAACGTATCCACATGGTCATCATCATCAACTTTAGTTCAACATAACCTCAAATCCTCAGTATCATCTTAGTCAACAATTCATCTGTATATTATCAAAAGGCGTTTATAATCGTGTGTATACCTACTCCTCAAACGTATCCACATGGTCATCATCATCAACTTTAGTTCAACATAACCTCAAATCCTCAGTATCATCTTAGTCAACAATTCATCTGTATATTATCAAAAGGCGTTTATAATCGTGTGTATACCTACTCCTCAAACGTATCCACATGGTCAGCATCATCAACTTTAGTTCAACATAACCTCAAATCCTCAGTATCATCTTAGTCAACAATTCATCTGTATATTATCAAAAGGCGTTTATAATCGTGTGTATACCTACTCCTCAAACGTATCCACATGGTCATCATAATCAACTTTAGTTCAACATAACCTCAAATCCTCAGTATCCTCTTATTCAACAATTCATCTGTATCATATCAAAAGGCGTTTTTAATCATGTGTATACCTACTCCTCAAACGTATCCACATGGCCATCATAATCAACTTTAGTTCAACATAACCTCAAATCCTCAGTATTATCTTATTCAACAATTCATCTGTATATTATCGAAAGGCGTTTATAATCATGTGTATACCTACTCCTCAAACGTATCCACATGGCCATCATAATCAACTTTAGTTCAACATAACCTCAAATCCTCAGTATTATCTTATTCAACAATTCATCTGTATATTATCGAAAGGCGTTTATAATCATGTGTATACCTACTCCTCAAACGTATCCACATGGTCATCATAATCAACTTTAGTTCAACATAACCTCAAATCCTCAGTATTATCTTATTCAACAATTCATCTGTATCATATCAAAAGGCGTTTATAATCGTGTGTATACCTACTCCTCAAACGTATCCACATGGTCAGCATCATCAACTTTAGTTCAACATAACCTCAAATCCTCAGTATCATCTTATTCAACAATTCATCTGTATCATATCAAAAGGCGTTTTTAATCATGTGTATACCTACTCCTCAAACGTATCCACATGGCCATCATAATCAACTTTAGTTCAACATAACCTCAAATCCTCATTATCATCTTATTCAACAATTCATCTGTATCATATCCTCAAACGTATCCCCCCCAGGTTTTATTTAATTAGTATTAATGAAGTAGGTTATCTTAATCTAGACAAGCTCTCTACTTTCCTTCCTTGTAGTCAACAGCATCGTCGCGGAGAGGCCTCATCGCTGATTACTGCTGTCCTAAGGGTAAGTGAAAGTTATATTGTTTATATGAATTATTATTATTCTCTTGAGTGTATGCTCCCATTAATTTTTTATATGAATTTCTAATTATAATTTAGTTTTAAGCACCTCATATATCTAATGTTTTGGATTTTGCCATTATTATCATTGTTACTGTAGATTTTGTTATTTGTAGATAATCATGGACATGACCCTTAATCTATCAGCATACACATTTTGTGTCATGATATAGATTTTACATAATTTTAAATTTTTATTACTCCCTAAAAGTAGGCATTTATTAACGTTATTGAAATTGTAGGATTGATTTAGGTCGTTTTTTTTTCAGGACGACTTTTCTAAGTACTTCTATGCTAATATTGAGAGCTTTTGTCTTTCGCGGGTTTGCCCGATTTTTGTTAATTTAGTTTTTTTTTTAGTTCCTGGTACATCCGGAAGATTACCGCTTAATGGCATTTATATATCTTCAATCGGAAAGTTTGGTAATTGAACCTAGTAAATTTTTTCTTTCGATTGAGGGTGTATAATATGCAGATTTGTCTGAAATTTAAGTTTCGGTTGTATCAAGTTAGGAGATTTGTTTTAGGATTTAGTTGTATCTGTGTATATACGGGGCCTTTGGTTGCCATTGAATTTTTTATGGGATATGATTATATTGATTAAATTTTATAAGTAGTTTTGTATAATTAAGCTGTTAATAAATTTTCAAAATGAATAATTGATTTTGTGTAATTCTCTCTTATGGATTGACTGTGCTAGGCTGACAATATTTAGGGATCTTAGTATACATTTGCGCTCCTAAGATACAGGTATAGGGAGGGTGAAGACGCGTGGTTTCTCAATACACCTGAGAGACCTAATTCAAGAGTGAGGATAATTAACCCTTGTTTTTATATATTTCACTGAGTAGTATAGTGGGGCTTTGTTTGTTTTGTTTCTATACTACTCGTAACATTTAGAGTAACTATAGTAATTAATATCCTAGGGAGTCTTTATAAATTAATGTGTAGCAAGACCAAGGCGGCTAAACTAGGTCAAGAACCCCCCCCCCACCCGACTGCTAGCTAGCGAATCATAGGCTCCCGCCGACCTGCTTTAGACGATCCTTTATGAGTGAGTCCCTGCTCTGCTTGTGTATCTACAGGAAACCTGAGACCTCTGTAGTGTGCATTCCGAAGGGAATGGAAATGGAAATGGCGCGTATATGGTGTCCATCACAAAGCAGGTGCATGGTGATTCTTCTTTCAGACGAGTGCAACGGAAACATGTTATCCCCTATCAGATTTGCTCCTGCACATTACAGTAAAATGGCGCTTTTGTTTCTTTTGATTCATTAGTGACCATTACGTTGAATGATCGCCCTTCCATTTACATCTGGAAGGAGTTGTTTTTCTGTCGCATGGGGATATCTGATTAAAATTTACATCTTTGTTTTTGTTCGTGCACATTACAGTTATTGGGCGCTGTTCTTGTCGTCGTGAGAAGCATAGTGTCCATTCCCTTGATGATCGCACTTCTCGTTTACTTCGGGAGAAAGACGTTTTCCTGTTGCATAACATTCTGATAAACATTTGCAATTATTATTATATATATATTTTTGCTCTTGCACATTATAGAAATGGCGCCCAACGTGGGGCAGGAATCTTAAACCCCAACCCGGGGCTGAAGGAATCTTAAACCCCACCAACTGGGGGTACAAGAATCCTGAATTTTGTTTGCGATTTTTGTCTTCCAATAAGATTTTTTTTTTCTGTCTTCTTTTCAATTTCAAGTTTTCCGAAAAATTTTAGTGGTTGTGTAGTACGGAACGGTTTCGGTAGATAATGGACGTAAATATTCAGGATATGTAGGTGCTTGAGATATTTTAGTTCGAGTAGCCTAACCGAATAACAATGCATCCATCCTTTTGCCGGGACTGGGGAAGTATTGCATTGTCATTACTTATTTCATTAGAATTTGTTTTTTTTTTTTTCTCTTTCTTTAATATAGAGTTCACTTTTGTCGGTGGAATTTTTTACGGTGGTGTAGTGCAGAACTGTTTCGGTGAATGATTGATGTAAATATTCAGGACATTTATGTGCTTGAGAATTTTCAGTTCGAGCAGCATAACCGAATATCAATGCATCAATTCTTTTATGGTGATGGGGAAGTACTGCATGGCTGTGTCTTGTTTCATTGAAATCTGTTTTTAATAGTTCAATTTTTCGCTGGAATTTATTACCAGTGGTGTAGTGCGGAACTATTTCGGTGGATGAGTGATGTACATATTCGGGATATTTAGGTGCTTGAGAGATTTCAGTTCGAGTAGCCTAACCGAATATCAATGCATCAATTCTTTTACCGGTAATGAGGAAGTATTGCATTGCTGTTACTTATTTCAGTGCAATTTGCTGTGAAATATTGTTTAATTGGGGTTATATTAAGTTGGGATTAACAATCTGTAGCTGTTGAGATTATATTATTAATTTGAATAATGGGAATTAATATCCACTGTTATTGGATGGACTTAGGTGTGTTCTTAGTGTTCACTCAGGATATTCATTAATCTGTCTTAGTATCCCCAAGGTTAATTATGTTTGCTCCTTCGTTCGGCCTGGCTCAGTCGGCCATATGAGAGAAATTTTTTTTTATGAATTTATTTACAGACTCATAATTTTGTTTTTTTTTTATTTATCTACGGACCCCGATTTTAGTTGCGGAAGCGTTTTTCTATCGGGGATATTTTTTTATCTTGGATTAGTTTTTTTTTTTTATTTTTCATCGATTAAATTAGATTTTTTTTTGTTATTCTTGGATTAGTTTTGGATGTATTGTTGAGTAGTGAGCGAGTTCGTGGACAATGTCGTTGCCAAGAACTCCACCTCATTCGTCAGCGTCGGTTGCGATTATGTCATCTAATCCAATTCCAAATGTAGCTGGAGGATCGGATCGAAATTGTCCTATTTGTACGGAGAGTATGGATGAGAAAGCTCCGTGCATGATTTTGACTCGTTGCAATCATATATTTCATAGAACCTGTATAGAGGATTGTGAAGGAAGGCCCGTTGGCACCTATCACGCTAAAGATATTCGGTCATAAGGTTACCCGGACAAAGTGTTGGAAATTTAATAAGCTCGTTCTTTTTCTTCCTATCATGATGGGCAATTGCCTCATGTTATGCAGTTTTGTAGTGAACGACTTCGATCACAAAAAGAAAAAACAAAAAAAAAATTTTTTTTTTTTGTTTTGTCTTGATCAAAACAATACAAAATCATTCACCCCACCCTTGTCAGTTAGAGTGAGGACATTATGCATTCGATTACCGACTTAAGTAACTGCATGACATAATCTTATACAGTAATTATGGTAGTATAGTATTTTCATATGGTAACAGTGCCTTCATCGGTATTAAATTCACTTGAGTTTGTTAACAGTGTTGCCATTCATGAGTGTGTAAGAATATAAATTGCTATTATGGAACGAATGAGAGTTGTAAAACTTTGTATTTTACTGATAATAAAAAGAAAAGAAAAAAAAATGTATTTTCTTTTCCTAATATGTTAAATGTTATAGTCATTTTACGCAATATAATGAATATTTGTTTATTGGTATTCGGCCGGTCGAGTGACAGGGTTGCTTTTTACTGATCGAAAAGACCAAAAGAAACGGAAAAATACAACTCTATTTAACGAAAAAAAAACTTAACCAACGCTTCGTTCTATTCAACATCATTCTTCTCATGACAGATATAAAAGCTGGTGTAGAGAAGAAAAAGCGCTCTTTTCTTTTCTTTTGTTTCTGTGTACTCGTTTACTTGTTTACTTTTAAACGCTTTTCTATTGTTACGTGGAAGAAAGAAATATCGAAACCAGCATATTGACTACATCCACAGATCACGGGGATCTGTTCTAGAAAATCCAGAGGGAACAACAGCGTGCCCAACAATTCCTCGGTATATTATATTATCGAAAGGCGTTTATAATCGTGTGTATACCTACTCCTCAAACGTATCCACATGGTCATCATCATCAACTTTAGTTCAACATAACCTCAAATCCTCAGTATCATCTTAGTCAACAATTCATCTGTATATTATCAAAAGGCGTTTATAATCGTGTGTATACCTACTCCTCAAACGTATCCACATGGTCATCATCATCAACTTTAGTTCAACATAACCTCAAATCCTCAGTATCATCTTAGTCAACAATTCATCTGTATATTATCAAAAGGCGTTTATAATCGTGTGTATACCTACTCCTCAAACGTATCCACATGGTCAGCATCATCAACTTTAGTTCAACATAACCTCAAATCCTCAGTATCATCTTAGTCAACAATTCATCTGTATATTATCAAAAGGCGTTTATAATCGTGTGTATACCTACTCCTCAAACGTATCCACATGGTCATCATAATCAACTTTAGTTCAACATAACCTCAAATCCTCAGTATCCTCTTATTCAACAATTCATCTGTATCATATCAAAAGGCGTTTTTAATCATGTGTATACCTACTCCTCAAACGTATCCACATGGCCATCATAATCAACTTTAGTTCAACATAACCTCAAATCCTCAGTATTATCTTATTCAACAATTCATCTGTATATTATCGAAAGGCGTTTATAATCATGTGTATACCTACTCCTCAAACGTATCCACATGGCCATCATAATCAACTTTAGTTCAACATAACCTCAAATCCTCAGTATTATCTTATTCAACAATTCATCTGTATATTATCGAAAGGCGTTTATAATCATGTGTATACCTACTCCTCAAACGTATCCACATGGTCATCATAATCAACTTTAGTTCAACATAACCTCAAATCCTCAGTATTATCTTATTCAACAATTCATCTGTATCATATCAAAAGGCGTTTATAATCGTGTGTATACCTACTCCTCAAACGTATCCACATGGTCAGCATCATCAACTTTAGTTCAACATAACCTCAAATCCTCAGTATCATCTTATTCAACAATTCATCTGTATCATATCAAAAGGCGTTTTTAATCATGTGTATACCTACTCCTCAAACGTATCCACATGGCCATCATAATCAACTTTAGTTCAACATAACCTCAAATCCTCATTATCATCTTATTCAACAATTCATCTGTATCATATCCTCAAACGTATCCCCCCCAGGTTTTATTTAATTAGTATTAATGAAGTAGGTTATCTTAATCTAGACAAGCTCTCTACTTTCCTTCCTTGTAGTCAACAGCATCGTCGCGGAGAGGCCTCATCGCTGATTACTGCTGTCCTAAGGGTAAGTGAAAGTTATATTGTTTATATGAATTATTATTATTCTCTTGAGTGTATGCTCCCATTAATTTTTTATATGAATTTCTAATTATAATTTAGTTTTAAGCACCTCATATATCTAATGTTTTGGATTTTGCCATTATTATCATTGTTACTGTAGATTTTGTTATTTGTAGATAATCATGGACATGACCCTTAATCATGACCTTAATCTATCAGCATACACATTTTGTGTCATGATATAGATTTTACATAATTTTAAATTTTTATTACTCCCTAAAAGTAGGCATTTATTAACGTTATTGAAATTGTAGGATTGATTTAGGTCGTTTTTTTTTCAGGACGACTTTTCTAAGTACTTCTATGCTAATATTGAGAGCTTTTGTCTTTCGCGGGTTTGCCCGATTTTTGTTAATTTAGTTTTTTTTTTAGTTCCTGGTACATCCGGAAGATTACCGCTTAATGGCATTTATATATCTTCAATCGGAAAGTTTGGTAATTGAACCTAGTAAATTTTTTCTTTCGATTGAGGGTGTATAATATGCAGATTTGTCTGAAATTTAAGTTTCGGTTGTATCAAGTTAGGAGATTTGTTTTAGGATTTAGTTGTATCTGTGTATATACGGGGCCTTTGGTTGCCATTGAATTTTTTATGGGATATGATTATATTGATTAAATTTTATAAGTAGTTTTGTATAATTAAGCTGTTAATAAATTTTCAAAATGAATAATTGATTTTGTGTAATTCTCTCTTATGGATTGACTGTGCTAGGCTGACAATATTTAGGGATCTTAGTATACATTTGCGCTCCTAAGATACAGGTATAGGGAGGGTGAAGACGCGTGGTTTCTCAATACACCTGAGAGACCTAATTCAAGAGTGAGGATAATTAACCCTTGTTTTTATATATTTCACTGAGTAGTATAGTGGGGCTTTGTTTGTTTTGTTTCTATACTACTCGTAACATTTAGAGTAACTATAGTAATTAATATCCTAGGGAGTCTTTATAAATTAATGTGTAGCAAGACCAAGGCGGCTAAACTAGGTCAAGAACCCCCCCCCACCCGACTGCTAGCTAGCGAATCATAGGCTCCCGCCGACCTGCTTTAGACGATCCTTTATGAGTGAGTCCCTGCTCTGCTTGTGTATCTACAGGAAACCTGAGACCTCTGTAGTGTGCATTCCGAAGGGAATGGAAATGGAAATGGCGCGTATATGGTGTCCATCACAAAGCAGGTGCATGGTGATTCTTCTTTCAGACGAGTGCAACGGAAACATGTTATCCCCTATCAGATTTGCTCCTGCACATTACAGTAAAATGGCGCTTTTGTTTCTTTTGATTCATTAGTGACCATTACGTTGAATGATCGCCCTTCCATTTACATCTGGAAGGAGTTGTTTTTCTGTCGCATGGGGATATCTGATTAAAATTTACATCTTTGTTTTTGTTCGTGCACATTACAGTTATTGGGCGCTGTTCTTGTCGTCGTGAGAAGCATAGTGTCCATTCCCTTGATGATCGCACTTCTCGTTTACTTCGGGAGAAAGACGTTTTCCTGTTGCATAACATTCTGATAAACATTTGCAAATATTATTATATATATTTTTGCTTTTGCACATTATACAACGCAACGCTTGCAAATCATTGAATTTTATTCAATGTTCACGTTCGGGACCGGTCAATTGGCCGCCTAGATCGTGCGATTTAACGCCTTTAGACAATTTTTTGTGGGGCTATGTTAAAGCTCATATCTGTACAGACAAGCCCGCTTCAATTGACGCATTGGAAGACAACATTGAAGCATTTATTCGTGATATACCGGCCGAAATGTTGGAAAGAGTATGCCAAAATTGGACTAAGCGGCTGGACCATTTGAGACGCAGTCGCGGTCAGCATTTGCATGAAATAATCTTCAAACATTAAATTATATGGACCGTACTATCGATTCAAATAAAGATTTCATGCATTTTTCTGAATTTTATGTGTTTTTTTTTTTTGAAAAATTTTCCTATAGCTCTTAAAAAATCATCCCTTACTTCCAGCAACATTTTTTCCATTGTGGATTAAATTTGCATTAATTTGCTATATCGCTACTGTTTTTGTTGTTGTTGTTGTTATTCATGTGTATTGGTATTGTTATAATTGCATTTGAGCCTGACCTTTAGTTAAAATCATAAGAGTACAAAATATGTTCACTATTGTTATCGTTAATGTTGTTATTGTTATTGCTGTTGTTGTTGTTGTTGTTGATAAGTAATGTAATAAGAACCTTTTCTCTTGCCATCCATACTCTTTAAGCCAAACATTTTACTATTTGCCCATAATATTTCCCTTTAGACCTTAAGGCCTTATTAACGTTGCATTTGTATCAATTGTTTGTTGAGGATATTAAGCGTCCCATTAGGGCGTTTCGTAGCTAGAAATGTTTGTAAAAATTTCTCTTTAGCTTTTGGGCATCATTGATTGGTAAATCTGTAGGACTATGCCTGCTGTCTACCGCAAATCAATTTTGTTTGGAAATTTTGAATTTTTTGAATTCAACTGGGATCGATGATGTAGGGCCACTATTTTCAAGAGCACTTAAAGCACTTTTGTTTCATTTGCTTGGTAGAGTGAAGGGTAAGAGACATAATTTACTGGTACATGAAGCGAGTCTGTAGAGGTAAGCTTACATATTTCAATAAAGGAGAAAATAAAGAGTCTATGATCTCTTCGGGAGGACAAGTAGGACAAAAAATTTTTTGTAAATATTAACGATGAGGTGAAGTTGTTTGTTGATAAGTAAACAGGTGGAAAGAATTAGTTTCCTACCATATGCCGATGATAGTACCTGTTAACTTGAAGACTTTATTGTGAAAGAAATTTTGTATTCTTACTCCACAGTTATTAAAATATTAACGTAATGGCATACGCATGTATTCTTAAGACAATTATAACAGATTTTTGCATATATGTTCCGATAAATTAAACGCAGTCTCAGAACCAGCTTTAATGACGTACGCCTCAAGACAAATCGGTATGGGGGAGTAAAAAGCTAGAAAACTAATAACAATAAGAACAGCACTATGTATGATGTATGTTCATGCCTTTGTTGAGCTTAGTTTCGGTTATTGCCGTATTAAGACAATTCGAAAGCAAGGGAACGAAGAACTAGTCTTACTCGTGGGGATGTTTTTTACATCTGAATGTACCGAATAAAAGAATACATTGGAAACAAGGAGAAAGAGGCGTATTCTGTGTAAAGTGCAGCTATATGCCTTTGTTAGTATCACAAGTGCCGGTAAAATCACATCTCATACGGCACTGAATGTAATCCTTCGCTTAATCTCGATTAAGGAATACGTAAAGTAGATTCTAATGGAACACTGGCCTCTGATTGTTCACGTGAGAAGACTGGGAACACTTTACAACAACTTCTACAGAAGCTGTAACAACGAGAAAAAATAAAAGCCCACAGAACAACTTCTTTTTCATTATCAATGGCTTGGGAAGCTATGAAGGAGAATTCTTGGATACCAAGAATTTTATGACAATACCTCATAATTTGATCCTTTGACAACTTTAAGTGCCTTACAAATGTGTACCCGTTAACAGGGTATCATATTATTTGCATTGAAATTTGTGGCACCTTAATAAGTCTACGACTTCATACCCATTACGTACTTTATACGTATCTATGCATGTGTTCATGTACATATGTATGTTTTCTTCTTGTACTTCATATTGATTTCGGTGCTGACGATATACAGGATACTTGTTGTAATTATTAGTGTTGTTGTTGGTGTTGATGTACGTAAATTGTGGCAGGCAGGATACATTTGTTGCTAATAATTGTTGGCCTACTCCTAGAGTTATGGTTGTTGTTGCAATTGTTCTATCATAATCCATTTTATTGAGAGTCAGTTGAGACAGAGAATTCAAACAATTATTATGTTGTTTACAATGCTGGCTGTGTGAGATTTGTCAATGACGTCACAGCTAATTGGGTATTTAAAGTATTCGGATGTGGTTCATATCAATTGCAATAATGCGAGTAGACTTATCGAGTGGGGAAAGTAAATAAAATTTGCATTCCATTCCATTCTCATATTTTTGGCTGTTTGTTTTAATATTTTAAACGATGTTTTAATGTAAACTGAAATTTGTTTTAAAGTTATTCGTATCAGAGATCAGCAATGAGTATTCAAAAAGATGAGTAGAATCAAATTATACTCTTAATTTTTGATATTTATACTCATTCATACTTATTTTAATATCATGGAACCTCTAATCATAATCAAAGTTTCAAGTACTCATCATATTCATACTTAACAACACGTATGATGTGTTGTTGATTTCGACTTCATAATCCATAACTCAACATATACACGAAGCACAAAATAAGTATGAATCGCATACGAACACTTAAATACTCACTAAATGGTTGTGTGTTTGCTCTGCTTGCTGCTCTGTCTTTTTTCTTTTTTTGTAAATGCAACAACAACTAAGACTCTAAATTTTGATAAAGGATTCGTGTCACTCGAATCATTTATAAGTATTATAAATATTTTTCTAAAGTTCTAAAAGTGAATCTAAATGAGTAGGCTTAGGAATCAAACATATTTCAAATGATATGAGTTTGATGTCAATGTTGTACGTATACTCATTGCAACCTGTACTTATAAATTAATGTTGTAGTGAGTATGAAGGAATGAATCAGAGTACATAGTTAATTTTCAATTTCGACTTACTTACATATATTCAAAATTTGCTTATGAGTAGCGGGAAAACAATTCATTGATGATCTCCAGACGTCGGCACCAATGCTCTCTAGAGCCAAGCATCTTCGGCTTTTTACACACATAGGACACGAACATCAATAATATTCGTTAAAATGAGCGTAAAAATGCATTCAGTTGTTTGTCAGCTTTCAATGAGGTAGGTTCTCGTCGCTTCTTCTTGAAATTTTTTTGTGTATCTATTATACACCCAAAGAAAAATTAAATTATAATGTGGAATAAAAACTGGAAAACAGAATTTCTTTTTGCTTTAAATATATTGAATGAAGCTGAGTGTTTAGTATGTCGACAAATGATACGAAGACAGCATAAATTCTCATTAAAGCGACATTATAGAAATTGTCATACTGAGCTTCATACAATAACGGGCAGCGAACGGGAACATTTGTTTAAAAAGTTAATGGAGGATTTTAAAGCTAGGAATAATATGAAGTTAATAACGCGAAATGAAAATAAAAGTCCAATTTCTAGCAACCAACATAGAAAGGCAACATATGCCATAGCTTTAGCATTGGCGAAAAAAGGTCGCCCTTTTGAATATGGCGAATTTTTTAAAGACATGTGTCAAATAATTTTCCCCTATTTTGGAGAAGCAGGGCAAAATATAAACCAAATTGTTAAAGAATTGTCTTTATCGCATTTATGTATTTTGTGGCTAGTTTATGAATTGTTACGTTTTGTATTCTCGTTTTTAACAAATAAAATTGCATTAAAAAAAATTTCGCAGCTTTTTCTTTGAATTTTTAAGTGAAGTATGTTTATTTTAAATAAATATGTTTATATAAAAAAAAATAATGTTTAAAATAAAATAAAGTAATAAATGCCATCAAAAACCACAATAGTTTGTAAACAATATTTGTTCGAACATTGCTTGAAACAATAATTACTAACAATTTTCCTCTGGGTTATACACATGCTTCTCACAAATACACTCACATTTTATCATGTTCTCTTTGTGCCGACGTCTGCTGATCTCTGATTCGTATGCTGTTTATCTCTTTCATTTTCTCTATGTCTTCCACTCTCTCTGGGTTTTATTCACTCTTTTTATGACATATTGAATGCGTTGCTAAGCAAAATGTTTCTAATTTAAAAGCATGTTTGCTTTATTCCCCCTCCTCTTTCTTTATGTTGCTTGTTTTTATTGCATATTTTCTTTTATATTTTTTTTTTTATAAATTTTTATTTATTTTTCTTCGTTTTTCGCTTTTTGTTGCTTTTATTTTCATGTTCAAACATAAATTATTGATCCTTTTTAAAGATTTACTCAACAGTCTACACCCTAAAACTAGAAAACCCTGCACGAACACACACACCCATGCTTACTCCCTCTCCTCTTCTAGTTCTACCTCTCCCTCTCCGGTTTTTTTTTGCATACAAATATTATATTGAATTTGTTTTCTTCTCGCAAGTTTCTCTTTTTTTTGTTGTTGTTTTTTTTTTTTCTTTTTTCTTTTTCACTCTCTTTTGTATTAAAAATTTCCATTGTTTAACGGAATACAAAAGCCAATGTTGATTAGAGTGGCTTTAAGGCTTTTTAAACGCAACGCAAAGTGTGTGTGTATGTGTGTGTGCTTTTATATGTATGTATTTGGTTTGGCAATGAATGAGTGTGAAAATTGTGGGTGTGTTTGTAGGGTATAGTAGAGGCAATGTGAAGTTTTATTACATACTTTAATAAAATAATCCATCACTAACTCACGTACTTCCCCGTATTTATATGAACACACACAGAGAGAGTTAGAAAGAGAGAGCGAGAGAGAGAGTCATCTACAGTCGGCTTCGGTTAAAATGGCTACAAAAGAGTCCCCCATTTTTTTTACAAAACAAATGAAAAGAACTTTTTGGACAAAAGCATTAAAAGCATTGTTTTATGCACAGAAAAAAAAAAAACAACAAAACAAAACAAAAATCACTGTTTAGGTGAATAGCCTTTTTGTTGTCCTTTAAGATATTTAATTAAATTAATACTCTCGAGGCTATTTAGTATGTATTTTTCCTAATAATAATAATAATGATATCATGATTTAATACAAATCTAATCGAATTTAATCTTCTGTTAGAAAAAGAGAAAGAAAATGTTCATTGTTTGAAGTGTTTTGTTTTTTGGCAAATAGAGCCTATTTACTATACTGTTGCTGTATTCAATTAATCAAACATTAGTCGCCATTACTGCAAACAATGCTTTACAACCATCGCACATAGTGAAAGAAGAAGGAAGGTGTGCTAATAAATAATTCCATTCCATGTAGAATGGAAGAGTATTTATTGAAAGCCTTCAGGTGTTATTGAATATGAAATGTTTTCATGTAGTATTTTGTTAAGCCTTTAGGATTCATTAACATTAATATTCAATGATTTTTAAAAGGACATTAAAACTTAATTTGCAAACAGAAATATTTGGAAGAAAGTCTTTGCGAAATCCTTCCAAGAAGATTGCAAATACATCAGTGGGATTAAGAACAAATTTGGGCATAACCAAAATAATATCTTCTACAAGAAGAAGAAAACTTTCTAAATGGAAAAACATTCGACTAATGGGTAAGATAACATCATAGAAACTAGAGGTAAATTTTCTCGGTATAAAACTGGATAGTAAACAGACATGGTGGTTCATATAGACAGAATTTCGGGAAAGGCTAGATATGCTATTATGCTATGCAAAAAATTACTGGGGATATTACCTAGGAAATAAGCACTGGATATACACCATGTTGGTTAGATTAACAGTTCCCTTTGTGGTCTTTATGTGGGCAGACAAAACAAATCTGAAAACTAATTAAATCGCTACAGATACAGAGGCTAGCGTGTGCTAGTACAACATGGGCAATGGCGGACGAAACTTTGTGGATAATTCCGCTGTACTTGGTAGTCTATAGTCTAAGTTTAATATAAAAATTCATTGAGACGATTTCGTGTCATAATAAATTCAGTGGCTGAAGTGTCTTTCCTTAACAGTCCCTTAAACAGAATCAGTAGACACCATGACATGGGGAATTGCTTCTTAAAGAGTGTTTCTTAGACAATTGGCCAGTACAACTCTTTAGGCAGTATTACGACCTTGCTGTTCACGCCACCCATATTGTGTGACGGGGCCTATCCCGAGGCCTATCCATAAGTGATGCGACCTACAGTTTAAAGTCGATTCCGAAAGTTAGAATTTTGCTGAGAAACTTTTCATGGCAATTTTATTTTACTTTCTGAGTTTTTGCTAGAAAACTGCTGACAGAGACTGCTTCTTAAGAAGACTTAGTAACTAAAATTGATACAGTAATCTGGAAGCTAAATACATACATACATACATACATACATAATTGGTCATTACACCCCTTCAGTCAGGATTACGACCTAGCTTCTCGCACCACTTATGTTGTGTGCGTTAATTTTATACATGAGTGGCGGGACCTATTTTGTATTTTGAGAAGCTTTTCATGGCAATTTTATTTGTTCTCAGAGTTTTTGCCAGAAATCTGCTGAGAGGAATTCGCCGAAGAAATATTTTCATATTTTCGTTCTGATGTCTGACCTGGAATTCGAACTCGGGCCTTCAGTCTAATAAGCGAACACACTACCTACTAGACTACGGCGACTTCTCTTCAGTTGTCGAATCTGGAAGCTACATATTCTTTTAAAAAAGGATCCATTTTGTGTTGTACGCATGGTCCAGGAACAGATCTTGGGATAGGAGTAGCAATTTTGTTCCCAAAACAACATAAACTTCAAATTACTTTACATAACTCTTGGAAATAATGGCAGCACTATGTGGCAAATAATTTGCGCGTAGTTTTAGCAAAAAACATTACGCAAATAGCCTGTTATTCCTTACTTACTTAATTGGCCATTAACAACCCGATTAACGGATTTCAGCCTGCCTTAACACATCCTTCCAGGCGGCTCTGCATCTTGCGCGCTTACGCCAGTTAGTCACACCAATCAATAACAAGGCTTCCTCGATTTGGTCCCTCCAACGCAAACATGGTCGTCCTCTTCGCCGATTTCCGCAGATCACCGCCACAAATAACCGTCTTGCCTTTGCACCCTCCTCCATTCGAACGACATGGCTGAGCCATCGTCAGCCGCTGGATGTTAATATGCTGCACAACGTCTATGTCGTTGAGGAGCTGATACAGCTCATTGTTGGATCGGATGCGGAAATCATTGCCAACTCACATTGAACCGAAGATCTTAAGTAGGACTTTTCTCTCGAATACTTTCAAGGCTGCTGCATCAGTGCTTAATAGAGTCCATGCCTATACGCCATAAAGAAGAACGGGGAGCATGAGCGTCTTGTAGAGATGTAGTTTTGTTGTACGAGAGAGGTCTCTGCTAATCGCTTGTTACAGCAAATTTAATTTTTAGCTTAAAGAAAATAATTCTTTTTCAATAACAAATATGATTGGGAAACTATTGGTATCAGTTTCAGGAATAGAGGCGATCTTCAATAAGATTGGGCTTCGTACCAATGGCAAATGGTGATAAAACTCTGTGCTCCATTTCTTCGCTAGTAACGTAGTATAGTTTGCCGTGTTTCATAGATCCCGGAGGAGTTAAATGTTTTTACTTTAGAAGTGATATTCTAACTAGAATTCACTGTACTGAAAAGAAAAAACAAAATTAACTCTAGCCAAAGTAAACAATAAAACGGTACTCATGTGTGAGTGCTTTATGGCAAGTAAAAACATCTCTCATCATTACAACCGAAAAACTCATGCATGTAAAATAAACAAATAAAAATTAAATTCATTTACGAAAAAAAAAACTGAAAAAAAGAAACGAAATATGAAATAAAAAAATATGTTAAAATACATCAAAAATATAAATGAAGAGAGTAAGAGAGAGTTAGAGAGCGAGAGGGAGAGAGAAAAAAGAAAGGAGAGCACTTTAAACTTTTCAATACTGTTAATTTGTTACAACACCCCACCCCAAGTACATGTGGATGTGGATGTGAATGTGAATGAGAATGTCAGCAAACAAATGAATTTTCATTGTGTGTGTAGGTGTGTTAGTGGTGGTGATGGTGGTGATGGCTTTTCCGAAAAGTTGATAATGTTGATTGAGGTACAAATGCACGCACATACACGTGCTAACCATGTCTTACATACTGCAAGTGTTCATGAACAGAGCGACATTACACGGACAGACGGAGAGACGGACAGAGTGTAGTGGAGTGCTTGAAAGAAAACTTTAACAATAAACATTATAATAAAATTCATCTCATAATAAAAATTATTATGTATGCTTGCTTTTTATGATTCTTTTACTATCCCACTCTCTTTCTCTCTCTTAACTACTACTAACACTACCACTGCCAATACCACAGTTTCCTGGTACTATTTTATGCTAAAAACGGTTGCCATCATACAGCAGCTACTTTTAAATGCATATGCAACCATATGGTGGCAAATGCAGACGTAGTGTAGGTGGTGGTGGTGGTGGTGAACTCTTTCGTAGGAGGCAGAACAAACAGAATCGTGATAACAGCTTACTAATACACTCATACACTCACACAGTGGCTGCATAAATATTCATATGCATACAAGTAGCATGTCTATGAGTATCTTTGAGTGTGTGTGTGTGTTTGTGTGTCTGGGTTTTATATTGTAATACTCTTTGTGAAGGGCGTCAATGTGCATATTTTTCAAGTGCTGGTGTTAACGTAAGAATCACTATAAAAAAACAACAATAACTGCACGAATAAAAACTTTGTCATACAATTTTATGTTGATGATGAAAACCTACCACGACTCTCAACTCCAACTCCAACTCAACTCAATTCAACTTAACTTGACTCGACTTGTTTTTTCTTTTTTTTTTTTTTTATAAATATTGGTTGGGTACTCTTTCGTATGCCGTAGGATACAGTTTTATTCTTTGTGTGAGTATGTGTGTGTGCATTTTTTGTGTTGTTTATTTATAAAGTCACAAGAACATGCAGATTTCTTTACTTTCATTCACATTTTTTTGTTTTTGTTGTTTAAACCAGCAAGTCTACTTTGTTAAAATATGTTTTATTTTTATGCTCAGATTTTTATTACAATGACAACAAAATTATGTTCTTATCTTTAGCTTCCCTTTTCCCTCTCTCTCTCTCTCTCTCGCTGTATCCCCAACGCTTTTATTCCATTGCGATAACGACACGACACAAAACAGAAAAAATATGTTTTTCTCATGCATATGCTTTGCACGTGTCTCTTATTTTAGTTTCTGACTCGTATTGTGAACTTTTTTTTTTTTTTTTTCTGGGGGTAAATGATTATAAAAAAACACAAGTTGCTGCTGCAATTGAAAAATGAAATGAAATTAAAGTTGCTCGTTTACCAAGCATTTGCCATTAAAACGGAGGGAGAAGTCAAGTGCATTTTCGGGTATTCCAGAAACTTTTTGTATAAATAATTAGAAATTCTATACAACAGGAGAAGGAAAATAATTTCTCAACTCAACAGCAGAAATTCAATGAGTTTTTGTCAGCCATTAGGTATGTTTTGCAAAGTGATATTTGAAACGAAAGTTCTTTTAATGTTTCTGTCTTTCTGTTTTAAAAACCTTTCAATTAAATGTTGCTGATGGAGTTGTTGCCTGTGAACTTGGTTTTGAACACTTTGAAAAAGTATTTTTTTTTTTTAATTTATTTGAACTGTAAGTATTATTAATATTATTGAACTTATACAAAGCAGTTAAATAGATTCCGTTACTATCTAAAATATTTGGAATCGAGATTCAGTTATTAACACGTAAAAGTATTGCAAAATTCTGAAATAGGGGAGTTAAGTTGGACACCTTATTCGGACACCTACACTCAGAGATGTTACACAAAAGTTGTTGAAAAAAGAAAGAAAACGAAATTCGTATTATAATAGTGAGCTTCTTCTACCCTTGAATTAGCCTTTGGTACTTCAACTACCCTAAGAACGAATAACTACGCTGTGTTGCACACAATGCATTGCAAAATTGACCACCGCACTAATCAACGCTGTTGTAAGATAATTAATTTCGGAGTATATTTTGTGTCAAAACAGCAGTCTTCTGGCAAAAACTCTGAGAGTAAATAAAATAAAGGGCTATCCATTTCGTGGTTTCAAAAGTATGGGACTGGAATTCGACATCTGTCAAACTAAGTTGTGAAACCAATTTTTTTCTTTTCAGTTGAAAGTCTGACATTGACGAAAATGGATCGTCACAACGCATAAAAATTATCAAAATCTACTACAAAAATGGTGATTCTGCCACAGCCACGTATAGAACAAAATTTTCTTCAGCGATGAAGCACATTTCACACTCGGTGGGTATGTTAATAAACAAAATTGTCGTATTTGGGGTTCTGAGAATCCTCAAGTAATTGAAGAGAGGCCATTACATCCATTAAAAGTCACTGTTTGGTGCGCTCTTTGGTCCGAAGGTGTGATTGGACCTTACTTCTTCGAGAACGACGATGGAACGACTGTTACCGTCAACTCGGAGCGTTATGGTCATATGATAACCGACTTTTTTTTGCCTGCTATTGAAGAATACGACTTGGAGAATATGTGTTTCAACAAGACGGTGCCAACTGAAGCGAATATGGCTTTATTGCAAGAGACATTTCCTGGCCGCGTAATTTCTCGTCGTGGCGATATCAATTGGTTACCAACGTCATGCGATTTGACACCATTAGACTTTTTTTGTGGGGCTACGCGAAAGATCGTGTTTATGCAGATAAACCTTCAACTCTTGAGTACTTAAAAACCAACATTCGTCAAGTTATGGCTGAGATACCGCCCAATATGTGTCAAAAAGTGGTCGAAAATTACCTCAAAAGAATCAATGCTTGCAACACTTCGCGTGGAGGTCATCAAATGTAGTGTCAACGTTCAAACTTTACAATAAAAAATATCAGAAATATCATGAAAAAAATATTTTCTATGTGTTTTATTTACGTTTACTTTTGAAACCACGAAATGGATAACCCGGTATATTAAATAAAAATTCTCAAAAATCTATTGTTTGGAGTAGACTTCAAACTGTAGGTCCTGCCACTCATGGATAAAATTAACGCACACAACATAAGTGGTGTGAGAAGCTAGGTTGTAATCCTAACTAAAGGATTGCAATAACCAGTTAAGTAAATATATTTTGTATGTTCGCAATTTGTAGTCCAGCGATTCATTTTAGAGTTGTGAGCTTAACGGCTAAATTAGTTAAATGGATTTACAACAGCTTCCAAAACGGCTTCTTCGTAAACCTTGGTCGAAGTTGTTCGCAGAAATACAAGTCAGTCGTCTCATAGTTATGGATTCTACACCTAACTATGTGTGAAGCACAGACACATCATTTCATTCAACAGACTACTAACCTGACATTTGAAATTCAATAAAATATTGAGAACAGTTTTGCACCCAATTAGTTGACCCCATCTGTGCTGTTTTGAGTATATTCCTTAACCCCGATAACATGTGTCCCCACAATTAAATCGAAAGGAACAAAATCTAGCCAATGGGATGATTAATGTATTGGTCATGTAAACAGGAATATTACCTCAGTGCCTGTAGAGTTTTACCCGGATTTACTGCATGTCAATATTGGTATGAGTAATTGACTACGGTTGGTAAAACTACTAATTTTGTTTTAATCTTGTGTGTTTGTTGTTTTTATTTTATTTTTTACTTACTGATTGGGGGTAATTATACGCACAAGACACATTTCATTAAAATTTCTTAAAGGAAGTTGGAGTACGTAAATGAAAAATGATGTACCATGAGGAGGAGAAGATAAAATGTTTATGGAATAATGAAATTTGTTCACATGTATTACGGATATAGGGTACCAAATCAGAAGTAACATTTTAGAAATTTAAAATTAAATTATTGCGAAATATATGAAATGAACACATGAATTAATTTTACACAATTTATGTGTTTTATTTTGTCACACTAGAGGCTTTATTGTGGCCACAAAACGATTCTTACTTACACGGTTTGCTGACATTATTTTTGAACCATTCCATGTCGAGTAGTACCGTGTTATTATTTGCGGCTCCAATGGTTATAGTTTTTCCATTTGTTAATTTGCGGGGTATCCTGCCTATATGTGAATCTGAATCTACGCGTAGACTTTAAGCCAGGCGCCAGATAAGAAAATTTTACATTAAAATCTCGTACATAAGACAACAAAATAATTATTTATAGTCGGGAGGAACGT
Source organism: Sarcophaga caerulescens (assembly GCA_927399465.1). Classification (NCBI taxonomy): domain Eukaryota; kingdom Metazoa; phylum Arthropoda; class Insecta; order Diptera; family Sarcophagidae; genus Sarcophaga; species Sarcophaga caerulescens. Next base: position 7,639,255 of record OV656866.1, on the reverse strand, counting down.
TTTTACGTTTTTACCTTTTAAAAACTTTTAAAAGATGACCTCGTAGATTGCAAATAAAATAAAAATAAATTTTGTGTTTAGTTTTAATTAAACTTTTTTATTATTAGCACAATTCTGTGTGCCACTGTTCACAACTTGATGTAAACAACAACAATTGCTTTGTATGTTAATCCTCTGTTTACAGCCTTTGCATAAACAATAACAATTACTAGGCAAATATTCGACAGATCTTTGTAACGGAGATCTTCAAACCACGATTACTCTCTTCAAACGCACCGCGTCTTCACACAAGACTAACTGAACTTCACTAATTCACTCGCCCTTCACTTTATATGGAAGGGTAAACAGTCTGTTGAATGTTCTTGAAGGCGAATGTTCATGATTTCGCCTTCTCGGAATTTATTATTGCAGTGTTGTTTGTGTATTTTGTTTACATTTATTCTTGTAGTGTTGTTTGTTATATTTTTGTTTACTTATTTACCATTTTTCTTTATGTTGGTGCTTGTTGTTATATTACGCAGTACGATAATTTGTTTTGCAGGTTTGTTTACTGCATTGTTTTGTTTTTGTAGTTTTTGTTTATAATTTTAACGTTAAGCGATGTAAAAGCAAAACACCAGTATCTAGATTTCTCATTTTCGTAACAATATGTAGGGAGCTGCTAAATATAAATGAAACATTCAGCAGAAACGGAAGACCCAAATAGCCAGAAAATGCTAATCATTTAGAAATTTTTTATTCCACTTGCTATAGATCGCTAGGATCGTTGTAGGATTAATATTTATGTATCGCAATTACAATGCATTTTAGGTCAGAATTAATCTCACAATACTCAGAAATGTTGAGTAATCGGTGTGAAAAAAAGATAGAAAATTCAAAATATAGACTTCCTATGAAGAATATGTCAAAAAAAATTTTTTTTTTGGAATTGAAAATAATATTGTAATTATTTTACATGGTCTTCTTACCAGCTTTTACATGGCTTTTCATTTTTTATTTGACTTCTTTCGCCTCCACAAATTGTGGATGCAACATCGTTAAGAAAATCATCGATGTTGGCAACATCGATGTATCAAAAAAAAAAAAAAACATCGATGTTAAAAAACATCGGTGATAAAACATCGATACATCGATGTTTTTCGATGTTTTATTTTCATATAAATAAATATTAAAAAAAAATATTATTTAAAAGAAAAACTCAGTTTTTTGACAAAAATTATTCAATAATTCATTTTATTTATCATAAAATTTACTATGGCCTCTGTTATTTTTTGATTTCGCTCCATCCTGAGTGGATACACTTTTTATATTTTTTATGAAATCATCAACATTTGGCTGTAATTTCGTAGAACTGCCGCAAGAAAGAGAGTAAATTTTACTTACGCTGCTTGAGCTGTTGTAATCATATAAATCTGCTATTTCCATCCCGGTGTAGTCAGTAATAAAAGTGTTTTTGAGTTTCTTTTCCTGCAATTCATCTTCTATATACTTGGCATGCAATTTTTCCACATGACATCGTATATTTGTTGTATTACCTGAAGTTTTCAAGGTCTTGTTACAAATTTTGCAGGTGGCTTCTTTGTCGCCATTTTTATTAAAATAATTCCATACCTTGCTTTTACATTTATAGCCTGGCATTTTTTTCTACAAGTAACTAAAAACAGTTATAATATGTTGTATAAAAAATATTTTATTAACTTACCAGAAACAATTTCATAAAATATTTAAATTTGATCAAAATAATATGAATAAGTAGCTATTGGGCTTAAAAAGTTATAAATTACAAGTTTTAAAACAGAATGTCTATCACAATACAAGCACTTTTTAATTATGTATACAGAAGATCGTTTACTTAAACGATGTCAATGCTCTTTGATTTGAACTCCGTCAATATCAACGAGTTTAATGTAATGAACTCAAATAAACACAACCCTTAAAGCACATCAGCATAAGCCGATGTATCGTTATTAAACGCCGATGTATCGCCGATGTATCGTCCATAAAAACATCGATCTTAAACATCGAAATTTATGTGTAAAACATCGATGTTTCGATAACATCGATGTATCGTTTGCATCCCTATCCACAATTCATTACAATTGCTGCGTATGATTAATATTTAATTGATTGCCTACACAATATATTAATTATACGCAATGAGTCACTTTCATTATTAATCCGTTTTTATTTTATTATTTTTTTTTATTATTTCAGTTAATTTAAGTTTTGATTTGTTGTTAATTTTTTAATCATGAACCATTTTTTTTTAAATTTTAAACTCTATACCCTGTATAGTTCTAATGTTTATAAATTTTACGCATTCGTAAATGAGTGCCTTGCATAGAGGAACACATATGAATGTGTGTGTGTGTGTGTGTGTAGAGTTTAATTTTAAATACAACAGTAACATCAACAACAACAACAACAATAACTATACCTACTCCAGATGGTCATTTGTCATTTAGAGCTTATAAAATATGCTCGTGCACTCACATACTGTATGCCACTCTCTTTTACTTCGGTATTTGAATGTATTTAAACAACAAAGTGTACACACAGCCGACAACACACATTCTCTTTCTCTCTCTTTGTTCACTCTATTTTGTATAATAATAATGTACGTACGCCTCGTTGATCATTTATCTAAATTTATGTGTGTATGTGTGTGTGTGTATTTGTTTGACTATATAGGCAACTAGTTAGTATGCAATGGAGTGGGAGAGCGAGTGGAGGAGAGTTATAAAAAGAACGAACATGTGTGTAGTTATATAAGTAACGGCCTGCATTTTCTATACAGTTTGTATTGATGTGTACTATTAGAGTAACACAGGCAGGTAAAATATCAACCAATACTAACTTACCGACTTACACAGGCCTTGTGTATTCCCAATATTATGTGTGGCTTTAGGAAAAAACGAAACCAAACCAAACCAAACCAGAGCATTAAATAAATATGTGTGTGAGTATGAAAAGTATATTCTTGCATGTGTATGTTAATGATGGCCTATGCATAGGTGACTGTTAATTTAATACCAGAGAGAGAGAGAGAGAGAGAAAGAGTGAATGTGAGTATGTGTATGTATGTATATTGTATGTTTACTTGTTGTTATTTTAAATGTTTTACATGACAACAACAAGATGTTTTCATGTAAAAATTTTCCATATTTATTATATGAATTAAAAAATAAAAAATTTTTGTTCACTTTATTGAAATAAAAAAACTTAGTTTTTTATCTCTGCTCTCTGTTAATTAAATTAATGATAAGATAATAAAACAAACAAAAAATAAAACTTTCACTTCATAATGTAAATGGATATGAATCATGATAATTGAAAGGAGAAAGTTTAATGTTGTGTGTGTCATTAAATTTTGTATTTCTGTGCCATAGGAAATGTTGAGTATTAAATAACTTTTTCGATTGCATTAACATGAACTTTCTTGGCCACTTCTTCATCTCGAGTGGTATCACCTGAATGCTTTCACCCAACAGCGTTCATACAAGACTTAATATTGTTACGAAAATGAAAAAATCTAGACACTCCTGTTTTGCTTTTACATCGCTTAACATTAAAATTATAAACAAAAGCTACAAAAACAAAATAATGCAAGTATACAAACTTGTTTACAAATTATCGTAATGCTTAATATGACAACAAACACTAACATAAATAAATGGTAAACAAGTAAACAAAAATACAACAACAAATACCACAAGAATAAATGTAAACAAAATACACAAACAACAATAATGAATGTAAACAACGAAGTTTCCATTTATAGAGATTTCGAGATTTAGCCTTCAAGAACATTCATCAGACTGCTTACCCTGCCATATAAAAGGCAAGACAAAACAGGCGAGTGAGACGCAGTGCGTTTGAAGAGAGTAATCGTGGTGTGAAGATCTCCCTTACAAAGATCTGTCGAATAATTGTGTAGTAATTTTTATTGTTTATGCAAAGGGTATAAACAGAGTATTCAGATACATTTTTAATGCCGACATAGAAAAGATGTATAGGCAGATACTGATCAGACCGGATCAGGCACCCTTTCAACGAATACTATTTCGCCGAAACCCCGTGGGAGATATCGAAGATTATGAATTGAGAACAGTTACATTCGGAGTAAACTGTGCCCCTTATTTGGCAATCAGAACGTTGCACCAATTAGCTAGTGACTGCGAGTCAAGCTACCCTTTAGCGTCCACCATTTTGCGTACACAAATGTACATGGACGATATTTTGTCGGGTGCACATTCTATTGAAGAAGCAATTCATAATCGCGATGAATTAATTTACGTTTTGAAGTCGGCTGGTTTCTCGCTTCGAAAATGGACTTCGAATGAACGAAGTCTTATTCAAGACTTACCCCCCGAACACAGAGGAATAACAAAGAGAATCAATTTTTGTTGTTTACATCAAGTTGTGAACAGTGGCACACAGAATTGTGCAAATAATAAATAATTTTAATTAAAACTAAACACAAATTTATTTTAATTTTATTTGCAATCTACGAGCTCATATTTTAAACGTTTTTAAATAATAAAAAAACTAAGAATATAAAGTGTGAAAAGTGGAAAGAAATAAAGCGCTTTTGCTATTGAAAATCCAGTCATCGACTGTCTGAACCGAAGACGTTCAGTCACAGCCATTAGAAAGACAGCGATATATTAACTACAGCTGCCAAGGCAAGAAATATTATGAAGGCGAAGTTGTGGCTGGCAAAAGAATTTGTCAGAATATTTTATACAACATAACATGAAATAATGACCTAATGGAGGATCTGAACGAGCATGGAATAGAAATATTAGCTTTGCCTTAGCTATGAAACAAAAATTATTCTACGGGCCGCTAATGCTAAATAGCTTCCCTTCCACTGACAAGATCACAACTGATAACAGAATAAGGTTGATAGAATACAACGGATTCTAAGGATACCCCGTAACACAACGTAAGAGCATGCTAAGGATTCGAAATGTAGATTTTTCTAAATTTTTCTTTCTAATACTCCAAAACGAACACTGCGATGTTAAATTGCGTTTACTCTACTGAACTTAAGCGAGGTCAAAACATAAATATCACCGTGGAAAGTATAAAAAACAAGACCGTATTTCAGACTTGAGGCAATGCCTTGATTAAGTGAATGCAATATCTTTTTAGCATCATTCGATTCCAGAAGACAAATAATGATTCCGTCTAAGTTAGCTAGGGTAGCTCATAATTATCACATAAAACTAAACAGAAATGGGAAACAAATTCAGTTAAAATTCTAATGAAATTTTCCTAACCTTCTAATACTGTTAACTAAACTAGTACTTCGTTTTCATTTGAAGCTAGATAAACATTTTTGAGTGCCTCACTATCTGTCCAAGTGATAGCATTCCATGCGCATAGGGTTTCCAATTGTAGAGTGATGTGGTGTGATTATTATCTGCCTTTTTATTCCTTATGAGCCTGTCTTGTGTAATATTTTTATGTTTTTATTTAACGAAACGGAATTTATGACCCCAGCACAATTTTTGTGTGAAATTTTCTCGTATTGCCATGCCACAAAAAAAAAAAATATTCTCGCTTGCAATCAGTATCAGCAACACCATCATTTGATTGTTCTTTGTTAATTATATTGTTGATGTTGTTGTTCTTGTTGCTCTTGTTGTTGTAACTCTTGTTGTCGTTGTTAATGCTTATGTTGTGTTATTACCTGATATTTCTGTTGCACCTGTCAATTATATTCTCTCTCTTGTTGCTGTTGTTGCTGTTGTTAGTGGTGGTGCATTCATAATAATTTGTATGTGTATTCAGGTGCAACAAATTAAATGCAGGTTCAATTTTATAATTAGCAATACAACGCCATACAACAGACGTACGCATACACAGACACGCACACTTGCACAGAGACATGAAAATATTCAACAAATTTACACATTCACAACCACAATCAGAATCAGAATCCACCAACACAAGCACAAACACATTCATATTCTTTTCATTATATTTGTATTTAAAGTTGGTTGCATTTCCGTCTCTCTGTGTGTGAGTGTATGCAAAGTATGTATTTATGCTAACAACCATATTAAAAAATTTATATCTTTGACGGTTGTACTAGTAGTGTGTAGTGGTAGTTGTTGTTGGTGGTAGAGGTGAGGGGGTGGTGTTAGTGAGATAGTAAAATACCAGAGCAATAAAAACAATAACAGCAGAACATTAACCTGTCATTTTAAAGAGCAACTGAAATGTTTATATGACCTCTTTATGGCGTATGGTGTATGGGATACTTATTCGTATTTATTGTTGTTGTTATTGTTGTTATTGTTGTTGTCCTGTTATTTGTTTTTTGGTCATGTTCATACACAAACCACTCTCAACACACCCATACACACAGTATGTGTATGCACTTATCAGTGTATCACAGTATGTTTGTAGTTGTAATAGTATTTGCCAATGTGTATGTGTATGCGTACAAGTATTTGCTTTATATTGGCTTTTTGATAATTCGATTGCCACACTGAACTTGCATTTGTGTGTATGTGTGTGTGTGTGTGTACTGTGTTTGTCTTTCTTTGGCCGTTTATTTCAACAGCCTGTGTGGTGGAATCTGTTGTCCAATTTATATGACCTTGCAACACCGAGTGCAAATATATTCACAACATCAACACAAAGTGCTATAATGAGTCTGAAACCTGCTTTGATTTACACGAACTTGAACACGAATTTCAATTACAAACAGCAACAGCAGCAGCAACAGTTGCAAATATTTTATAACACGATGGCCAACATTAACAAACAACAGAGAATTTCCGTAGACTTTTTTACTTTTTCTCTCTCTCTCTCTTCTCTCCTGGGTGGTTGGGGTGAAGTGTCTTGAAGTTAAACACATACATAACATACATAATTGGTCATTACAACCCTTCAGTCAGGATTACGACCTAGCTTCTCACACCACTTATGTTGTGTGCGCTAATTTTATACATGAGTGGCGGGACCTACAATTTAAAGTCGACTCTGAACAACAGATTTTTGAGAAACTTTTCATGGAAATTTTATTTACTCTCAGAGTTTTTGCCAGAAATCTGCTGAAAGAAAGTCGCCGAAGAAATATTTTCAAATTTCGTTTTAATGTCTGACCTGGGATATGAACCCTGGCTTTACGTCTAATAAGCCAACACACTAACTACTAGACTACGGAAACAACGCTAGATTGAAATTAATTTGTTGAAAAGCCTAGAAATTTTATGGTCGTATGACTCGTATATGAAAAATGTATTGAAAGTAAAGACGATACCGAATATTGCTACGAAAATGAAGAATCTAAATACTGTGTTTTGCTTTTACATCTCTTAACATTAAAATTATAAACAAAAGTACAACAACAAACACTACATGAATAAATGTAAAATAAAATACACAAACAATAATTGTGAAACAACGATGTTTACATTTATAGAGATTTCGAGAAGGCAAAGCCACGATCATTTGTCTTCAAGAACATTCATCAGACTGTTTACCTTGCCATATAAAAGGCAAAGAAAACAGGCGATGGAGTTAGTGAAGTTCACACAGTCTTGTGTGAAGACGCGTTGTGTTTGAGGAGAGTAATCGTGGTTTGAAGATCTCCGTAACAAAGATCTGTCGAACAATTGTCTAGTAATTGTTATTGTTTATGCAAAGAGTGTAAACAGAGGAAAAACAAATAAAAAGCAATTGTTATTGTTCACATAAGGTTGTGAACAGTGGCACACAGAATTGTGCAAATAATAAAGAATTTTAATTAAAACTAAACACAGATTTATTTTATTTGCAACCTACGAGCTCATTTTTTAAACGTCTTTAAAAGGTAAAATTATTACAATATTATTTACAACAGTTTAAAGAAATAGCTTGTTAATTAGAATGTATGTAATTGATTTGAAATTAATTTAAATTTAATCTTTATCTGAGTACCGTATTAAGCCTTATACCAGGAAAAAGTCCTAATTTGTTAAATTTATTGGAATTGCCTTTTATAAAATTTTTAATTATTTTTTTTTATAAAACTTGTCTTAGAATGCCAAGGGTCAGTAGAGAATATTCGAAGATACTAACGATATTAATGAATTGCGTGTACTCCGGTGACTCATTGTCACCAGTCTGAAATTGAGTAGAAGCTATATAACACCGAGACATTCTAAAGTTAATTGGATTCACTTTAAAGTCCAAAGTGTTGTTATCTCGATATGGCAAATCAAAGCTTAAAATTTCTGAAATAATTTAAACAATTTGCCATTGACGCTGTGGATATATTGGATTCAGAATATTTTGGTTTTAAAACTTTAAGAAATGCAATCTAATTTGCTTTATATTCAAGCAAGTTTCATAATGGAATAGTGCACGCACAACCTTAGTGAATTTCTATTTCAGCAATACAATGTGTGGCATACATCGTGCTACGTTTCTAATTTCAGAGCCCATAGCATAGAAGAAGCCTATGTAGACCTGGCATACAGTTCGTGTTTGTTTCAATCATTCTTGGAATTTTTTTTTTTTTTTTTTTGGGGAACCAGCACTCAGGGGATGGCCCCTACTCATGCAGTGCATTGTGCAGGTTTTTATTAAAATGGGTTATAGGAAGGTGGAACAGAGGGAGTAGTGTTTTTGTGGACATCTCAGGATGCGAACGGCAAGGAAACGAGTTGCTGCTAGGTGACTATAAAATGGCCAGTGCTATACGTTCACCATTAGACAGTCTACAGCAATCGTCCCCAAGAAGCCCGCACCCTTCAGTCCTAGCTTCTCACACTACTCATGTTGTGTGTGTTAATTTTATACATGAGTGGCGGGACCTACAGTTTAAAGTCGACTCCGAACGACAAATTTATTGAGAAGCTTTTCATGTCAATTTTATTTACTCTCAGAGTTTTTGCCAGAAATCTGCTGAGAGGAAGTCGCCGAAGAAATATTTTTGTTTTTGATGTTTGACCTGGGATTCGAACTCGGGCCTTCAGTTTAATAAGCCAACACACTGCATACTAGACCATGGCGACTTCATTGTTAAACAAATGTTTCAAATTAATTTCTTTTTTTCGAAAATGATACTGAAAATGTCTTACAAGCAGAAACATTAAAGGAATTCTCTTTCCCTAATACAAAACATTTCAATTATTTCTCTATTTGTCCGTGCTGCTCTCAATGCATGGTGACTAACAAGTGTTGCTAACAATGTTATTCTAATAAAAATTAACACTTACTTTATTTATTCTTTATTTTTTTTATTGTGTTTGTAATGGGAATATTTGTAAAAATCATCATCATTAACGCTTGTCCCCAAACGAAAATTACACAATGTTATTAAGTCGAAATCAAAAGGAAATCCTCCTAGTCCTTGTGCTTAACAAAATAAAAACACAACAAAACTTCAGCAATTATGTTACCAAAGTAATCTGCCACATTATCTGAATTAATTTAAATTTGTTACCAATAAATGAAAATCTGTCTAAATAGAAACGGTCAACTGTAATGCTTAGGAATATAACAACAACAACAACAAAAAAACAGAATTCTATTCAAACTGTTACCCCCAAAAAAAAAGAAGAAAAACAAGGAATTATTTGAACAAAAGAGAAATGCTAACAGCCAACGAGGAAAAAAGAACGAAAAAAAAAATGGAAAAACAATTTTGGAAAAAGGAATGCCACCCCCCCCCCCCCACTAAAAAAGAACGAAACACTAACGTTATAATACAAAATAAGAAATAAAAATCGAACAACACAAATGGGAGTAGGGAGTGTTAAGAGTGTGGTTGGTGGGTGGATAAGAAGAAAATCTAATAAGATAACAATTTTGACAAGTAGTGTCAGTTTTAGTTTTATTCGTCTAATAAAAAAGCAAAAAATAAATAAAAAAAAAAAACTTCAATCAATTGATTTTCAACAGACACACATACACACCCACTCAAACAGACCAACAAATGTATCGCTGCACAGAGGGGCATTTTGCCTGAAAACCTGGCCAAAAAGGCAAAAATGAATTTAAAGAAACTGAGTATGCAGTTCGATAGACAACAAAATTCTGCATTATATAGTGGATTTTCACGACATTAAGTTGAGATTTGTAGATTTGAGACGATGTCAAAGTCTGGAAAGTGAAGAAAATTAAATGCGTTTTTGGTGTTTTTTTGAAATTTTAATAGGTTTATATGATATTTTTTTGTGGCTAAACGAATAGAGGTTTTATATTGATTTTTTTTTATTTGAAAGGTATGAGCAACTGCTACTTTCAGTTTTTTTTTAATATATATATCTCATATATTAATATTGTTACGTTTTTACCTTTTTAAAAACGTTTAGAATATGAGTTCGTTGATTGCAAACCAAGTAAAAACAAATATGTGTCTTATTTTAATAAAACTCTCTTTATTGTCCACACTTTCTTATGTGCCACTGTTCACACTTAACCGATACAACAATAATTACTACAATTTATTGTTATTATTCACACACAACTATTGCTCGCAACCGATATCTTCAAACACGCAACTTCACTCAAGACTGACTCAATTTCAACTGACTCACTCGTCTGCTTTGTCTTGCGCTTTTATAGTCCAACACGAACAGTACATCGAACGTTCTTGAAGAGGAACGTTCTCGGTCTCGCATTCTCGCAATTTCTATGCTGACTGTATTGCTTGTTGTTGCGCTTGCTTATTTTTCCATCTCTCTCATACACATGCTGATGTTATTGTTGCTTTATGTATGGTTCGGTGCACATATGTGTTAGTGTGTATTTGTGTCGTGTGTATTGTGTACGCATTGCCTCATGGTCTTTGTATGTATTTGTAGCTTTTGTTTTTATGTGAAACGATATTATGTCGTTTCGATCTGCGTAACAATATTAAAATTATTCGTTCAAAATTTAAAAATAATAAAAATTTCGCTTTTTTTTTACCCTCCCTAAAAAAAAGATAAGGATTTTAAAGGTGAAAGTAGTTTTTAGTAGTTTAATGTTAAATACCACAAGAAAATATGAACTCTCTACATTCAGGAACCAAAAAAAAAGTTTGAGCAAATTTGCGCAATTATTTTTGGCGATTTTTTTAAAATTTTACTTTTTTTTGAAAAATTCAAATTCAGTGTAATAAAGCCATAGGCAATAAAGCCATATGGCCTTGTTTCTCAATAGAATGAGACCCAAGTGCAATAACGCCATAATCGTGTGGAAATAACGCCATAACAATGTAATGTTGAGCTCGGTTGATATGTTACTTTTAAGCAGTGACCCTTTTATAAGCTGCAGTATACAAAAATCGCGAAGGAATAGAAAAGCATTTTCATCAAATACTATTAAATTACTCCTTCCTGACATTGATGATGAAAATGATAACGATTTTAACGATTGTATTTAGTTTCACTTTTCAAGTATTTTAAAGTTAAGTATTAAATAATGTAAAATAAATATTAATTATCAGAGAACATTAAAAACTTAATTCGACTATTATAACAATATGAGATGTATGTATGTTTGATTTTCTTAATGTACCGTATGTGGTACCTAGGGGCACTTATAATCCGATCATAATAAAACCAGGTAGAATGATTCACATTCATATTAAACATGTACATGTCGAATTTCATCGAGGTAATAAAATGTTTAAGCTAATTATAATTGCTAAACATATTTTCTTAAGGGGCCCTATTTTGGACCTCGGGCAATTATGGACCGACCATAACAAAATTTGGTAATATGATTTAGATTTACAAAATACACGTTCATACCGAATTTCATCACAATACCGATGTTTTTAAGCCGATTATAAGCGTAAACATGAATTTCTAAAGGGGACTTTATATGGGGACTAGAGTCAAATGTGATCCGATTTTCACCAAACTTTACACCATGATTTCTTAGTATACAGAACTGATCCATGCTAAATTTTATCATGATTGTTGCATAATTGCCATAATTATGTGTAAATAAGTGCAATTTCGAGGGGAATTTGTATGGGGGCTAGGCGAAATCACGGACCGATTTAAACCAAAATCATTTGGGTTCATCCTTGGGTCTAATTATCACTAACACTATCAAAAAATTCCAGCCAATAACTCATAAAACACTTCTATTAATTTTGGCCAGGTTTTCAGGCAAAATGCCCCTCTGTGCGCTGCTCATATTTATCCTCATCGATTTTTATGGTCGCTATTGTTATTGTCGTCGTTGGGTGTAAATGTTTACATTTTTTAAGAGAAAGATTTTGCCTTTTTGTTGTATTTACTTGCTCACAGTATGCGTATATATGTGTGTGTGAGTATGTATGCAATAGTGGGTGTATTTTCTTTATTTTCGAAATAAACGAAACGAATACGAACACAAATAAAACGAAACGAAAGAAAAAACCAAATTCTAGCACCCACTAACATTAACATAAATGGTCATTTTTATTTTTCGATAACAACAAACGTCGTCTAAGCGAAATTCTAAACCACATTTTAACAAATATACGCACACACACACACACACACTTACACATGCACAAGAACAATAAAAAATACTGCTGCTCACTATAATATATTTTGCAAATAACAACAAGGATAACGTTAAAACTACAACAATAACAATAACATCGTTACTGTTTCGATACTGTTTTTTCGCACTTATTTCCCTCTGCCACTCTAACACTATACCACTCTTATATGTATGCAGACAAGTATGTAAGTGTGAGTGTAAAAGAAAAATGTATAAAAAAAAAGAAATGCCAACAACAATAAACATTTGTGCAAATTGTTTTGTTGATTATTATGTTGTTGTCTTTGTGTGTGTGTGTGTGTATGTTTTTTGATATCCCCCCCTTATTGACGATTTTGTAAATCCTATTGATCGACCATGAAGATCTAATCTCATGTGTTTACAAATATGTATATCCAACACATACACACACGCACTATCATACATTGACTTACTTTTACATGGACTTAAGCGAATATGAGTGGCACAGTGGGGCTAGACACTTTGGACGCAGAGAACTGAAAAAAAAAATTATGAAATAATGCTGGCAGCTAAGAAGTGTTAAAAAATGACGGAAACTTATTTGCGCATAAATCTTAATTAGAAGCGCACTGTTGGAAACCAGAATAGCAGCGGCAGTAAGTGCCGCGAAAGTATTTTCGATACACAAATATTCTTACAAATCTTGATATGGGTTGTTCACTGCATTTGGAAGATACGAGTATTGGTAATGAATGTCTTTGTTTAACTTTCCTTTCTTTGAGTACATGTGGCCTCACTCCACAGAAATGTTCTGGCTCAGAAGTTCCTCTCCCCGCCAGCTAATCTCTCTGGTCAGAGAGTCTCTTCCAGCAGAGAGTAACCCTGAAATACTGAAAGTGTGAGAATGTGCTTGGCTTCAAGAGACTTTGGCGTCTAAATAGATTATTGAGGATATTTTTTTTTGTGCTATAAAATAAGTGCCTTAAATGGCCTGTATTATCTTATCTTATCGGCTGTTCATAGCTGTTAGCGGTATTAAAGTCAGACACTTGTCACCAATTCCACATCTGGGCCCACTGTATTTATTTGTCGACCATAAATAGTAATTGTTATCATTTTTTCCCTATACACTGGCTTTAATACATACTTGAGTACTATTTGGGCCATTTTGGATTTTCATTAAATTGTCCACAGAAACTTGAAAATTGAAATCAATAAAGAAGAAGCAGAAGAAGTAGAAGAACAAAAAAAAATCGAAAATTGTCCAACGCGCAAAAGGAAGGAAGGAAAACAAAGTTGATTTGGTTGTTGGATTTTGTATTTGAATGCGAAATCAATTTGTTTTTCTATTTGGCCACACATTATTGAAGCCGTCTCTACCATATAAGCGCCTACACTAAGCAGTAGCCAGAGTACTGACAATAGCAACAACACCACTACATAACCACCTTAACTACTTAAATCAATCGACTTAATGCTACAATTTACACCCTCAAGCCCTCAAATACAAAGTCTATACAAAGCAAGAAAGCAGGATTACATGGGAAGAGTTCATTTGGCACTCCGTTTGTGATTCTTTTTAAGCTGAAGCAGCAGCAGTAGCAGTAGCAGTAGCAGCAACAGCAGTGGCAGTGGTATTGGAATTAGTGGCAGACGCAATATCAATTTGTTTTTGTTGTTCAATTGTATTGTTTTGTATGTTTAGTGTGTACAGTGTGTGTGTGTGTATGTGTCCGTAGTAATGGTTTTCATTTATGTTGTCATTGTTATTTTAGGTCTTAACTAGTCAGTGACAATGAGCGTAAGAATGTGTGGAAGAGAGAGGGAGAGAGGAATAATAGGGACGTGAAAATGTGTATTAATGCAGCGACTATGTTGACACACGTGCCTGGCTGGCTAACAAATGTAGGAGGTTTTTTTCTGCTTTCTTTTTGACAATGTTTGTTTCTCGCAAAGTCACTTTAATACCCTACGCATCTAAAACAGTTTGTATGCGACACTTAAGGGTATCAATGGATTTGCATTTCCGGTGAAATATAAAGCAAACTGAAAAATAGAAAATATTATTACGTTTTTACCTTTTTAAAAACGTTTAAATATGAGTTCGTTAATTGCAAACCAAGTAAAAACATATATGTGTTTAGTTTCACTTAAATTCTTTCTTTATTGTTCACACTTTTATGCCACTGTTCACACTTAACCGATACAACATTAATTGCTTGCTATTATTCACACACAACTATTGCTCGCAACCGAAATCTTCCAACACGACTATTTTGTTCACACGCAACTTCACTCAAGACTGACTCAATTACAACTGACTGCAGTCCGCTTTGTCTTGCCCTTTTATAGTCCAACACGAACAGTACATCGAACGTTCTTGAAGAAGAACGTTGCGATTTCGCGCTCTCGAAAACTCTATGGTGACTGCATTACTTGTTGTTGCGCTTGCTTATTTGTCTATCTCCTTTTGCTGCTCTTATGCTTGTTGTTGTTGGCTTATTTAGAAGATGTTTGATGTATTTGTTAATGTGTATTGTGTACACATTGCTTCTTGTTGTGTTCGCTTATGTTGAGTTTGGGTTATTCATCTCTCTCATACTCATACTGATGTTATTGTTGGTTTATGTATGGTTCGGTGTACACATGTGTTAGTGTAGCTGGTAGCTTTTGTTTTTATGTGAAACGATATTAGGTCGTTTCGATCTGCGTAACAATATTGTTACGAAAATGGAAAAATCTAGATACTGGTGTTTTGCTTTTACATCGCTTAACATTAAAATTATAAGCAAAAGCTACAAAAACAAAACAATGCTGTAAACAAACCTGCAAAAATACATAAACAACACTACAAGAATAAATTTCTAGAAGGCGATGTCATGTTTACGTTGTCCTATATAAGGCAAGCAAAGCAGGCGACCGAATTAGTGAAGTTCAGTCAGTCTTGTGTGAAGACGCGGTGTGTTTGAAGTGAGTAATCGTGGTTTAAAGATCTCCGTTACAAAGATTTGTCGAATAATTGTCTAGTAATTGTTATTGTTTACGCAAAGAGTTTAAACAGAGGAATAACAAAGAAAAGCAATTGTTGTTGTTTACATCAAGTTGTGAATAGTGGCACACAGAATTGTGCGAATAATAAAAGGATTTTAATTAAAACTAAACACAATTTTAATTTTATTTTATTTGCAATCTACGAGATCCTATTTTAAACGTTTTTAAAAAGTAAAAACGTAAAATACCGAAAAAGCGAAAACATAGAAAGTGCTTTGAAGTTAAATCAGTCGTGGTATTAGCCAGTACTCCTAAGACAACCGAAGGGTTTATCTTTAGAACTGTGGAAAGTACTATCGATACTCGCAAAAGTTAATTGGTACACTTCAAGTGCACCTTTATAAATGTTATTGCAATAGAACTCCATGTGCTCAAATATATTTCTGACCATGCTTTGATTAATGTTAACACCAAATTGTTGTAGTCTAACAGAATGGATTGTTACTTGCTCTTTAATTATCCTGTGTTGGTCTGTACAAATTATAGAGTTTCTATTGAAAGTAAGGCTGGTGTCCCGGCATGAGACTCTAACTAAGATTCCTGTATTCCTTGTTTAATATTCTACAGATTACGGGAGTGAATTTAAAGTGTTGTTCATAGCATGTAACCTAGTCTGGATTGATCATCTAATATCATCTCGGTCTTGGTTTATTATAACAATTTTCTCTTCGTCTTTTTGTTGTAATTGTGAAAAATTATTTCTGTGTATGTATTGCTTATGCAAGTGTATATGGTTATATTAGAATCTGTGTATGTATCTATGTGTGTGTGTGTGTGTGCATTTGATTTATTGCAGCCGATGGATGCAAAAGATTATTGTGTGGAATTGATTGTTAGGCATGAATCAATATATCATTGGTTTCATCTTACAGTTTACAAACAAATAAATCAATAAATTGTATACTTGTATGTGTGTATTTGTATATGTGTATGCATATGTACATATGTATTCTAAATATTCGAATACGTAATACGTAAACAACTTGCAGTATCTCTGTGCTGTGGCTTCGTAAATAAATCGCTTGTATTTAAACTCTTGTTATAGCGACCAGTTACTAATTGGAAATTTAAATATTTTTTTTTTATTTCATTTTATTTTATTTTTTCTTTCTATCAAATAAATCAATAAAAATAAAATTGCTACACCAAAAAAAAAAAAAAAAAAAAATATTAAATATTAAATAAATACGGCGAATGTAAAAATATTTCCCACAAAATATTTCAAATTTATTTCGTTTTTTTTTTGTAATTTTTTTTTCTCTTTTCTGTTGTAATAAATTCACCACCATGGATGCGTTGTAACGGAAGCGGAAATGCGTTTAAAAATTTGTCATCATATTATATTATTGTTATTGTTGTTGTTTTCCAATTTAACACATAGAGTGTGTAGATATGTGTGTGTGTAATAATTTCGTAATAAAATTTAAAAAAAAAAATGGAAATTTATGTGTCACTTCTTGGTCCCTCTGTTTTTGTTTCGTTAATAGCTAACGACTGAGGCAAATATATACGTTCGAAAAGAAAACAATTTGATTTGATTGTTAAACAATTTGAACATGTGAATGAAATGTTTGTTTGTAATACAGATTTAAAATAAAAAATTAAACATTTAAATCAATGGGATCTAGTTAATACAGTCTTTCGAATGAAGTAATTCATTAAGTTAACGCCACTTCTTACATTACATTGTCTACATGCCGAAACTGTTAACTTTTCATGGCAATTTTTTTAACTCTCAGAGTTTTCGTCAGAAGACTGCTGAGAGAAAAATGGTGAAGAAATATATTTTTTATGTATTTCATTGTGTTCGATTTGTTTGAGCTGGGTTTTGAACCACATGCTCGCATCTAATAAGCCAACATAATATCTACTAGACTAAGACGACTTCAGAAAACAAGATAACCATTTTTTAACCTTCCTATACCCGCGTGTTGGTCTGTGAGACCGATTTTTTTATTATTGCGATTTTTTTTGTAAAAAATAGTGCCAGTAAGTTGATATCACTGGTAGCTTTATTATTCGCAATAAGCTTCGTTTCTGCATAAAAAAAAAAATATAGGATTTTCCATTGTCGGTCTCACGGACCAACGCGCGGGTATTGGAGTTTCACTTTTTGGCGCGGGTATAGGAAAGTTAATATAAAAAAGCATTAAAAATCATGGAGAAACGGAAACTTAATTACTTTCGCCTCTGTATAGTAGAATATTACAATGAAATCATGCATTTTAACAATTTTGCTCATTTAAGTTATTATTATCAGAGAGTTATGGTTTCAAAACACAGAAATGTTAAGCAAACTTATTCAACTTAATGGCGGGTTGTTTGGAAATAAATATTCTGGTTGCACGAAATATTAAAAATTCAATCAGAATTGCATCCGATAGGAAAAAACTTGCTCATGATATGCTTAGAAAAGGTCACATATGATGAGTATCTTCTGAGTAAATAAAATGGTTAAAGTCGTAGGTGGGATAACAAGTCAATCACGTTACTTTTCACTCGAGCACTGACATTCCAAGCAAATTTTTGTTTTTGAACTTGTATGCAATAATGAAAAATTTTTAGACGAGATTTTGTGCAACAATAAACTTTTTCCTGTCTTCAACTTCTCATATGACTATATAAGGACGAAAATTTGCAAACAAAATATTTAAAACAACACTAGAAAGCTCAGACGATTATTTAATAACTTGGCTTAAAATGAAATTTAATGCCCGGTCTTCCAATATATTGTTGCGAAAATGAAAACTTTTGATACTGGAGTTTTGCTTTTACATCGCTTAACATTAAAATTATAAACAAACGCTACAAAAACAAAACAAAGCAGTAAACAAACCTTTTTACAAATTATCGTACTGCTTAATATAACAACAAATACCAGCATAAAAAAATGGGAAACAAGTAAAAAAATACAACAACAAACACCAGCATAAAATATGGTAAACAAGTAAACAAAACTACAACAACAAACACCAGCATACAAAATGATAAACAAGTAAACAAAAACACAACAACAAACACCAGCATAAAATATGGTAAACAAGTAGAGAAAAATATATCAACAACACTACAATAATAAGGGTAAACAACGACGAGATTTCGAGAAGTCGAAGTCATGAACGTTCAGCTTTAACAACATTCATCAGACTGTTTGCCTTGCCTTTTATATGGCAGGCGAGTGAGTAAGTGAAGCTCAGTCAGTCTTGTATGAACACGCGGTGCGTTTGATGGTCTCCGTTACAAAGATCTGTCGTATAAATGCTTAGTGATTGTTATTGTTTATGCAAAGGGTATAAACAGAGAAATAACAAAGAAAACCAATTGTTGTTGTTTACATCAAGTTGTGAACAGTGACACACAGAATTGTGCGAATAATAAAGAATTTTAATTAAAACTAAACACAATTTTAATTTTTATTTTATTTGCAATCTACGATTTAAACGTAGTGAAGTCGCCGTAGTCTAGTAGGTAGTGTGTTGGCTTATTGGACTGAAGGCCCGAGTTCGAATCCCAGGTCAGACATCAAAACGAAAATATGAAAATATTTCTTCGGCGACTTCCTCTCAGCAGATTTCTGGCAAAAACTCTGAGAGTAAATAAAATTGCCATGAAAAGCTTCTCAAAAATCTGTCGTTCGGAGTCGACTTTAAAAACTGTAGGTCCCGCCACTCATGTATAAAATTAACGCACACAACACTAGTGGTGTGAGAAGCTAGGTCGGAATCCTGACTGAAGGGTTGTAATGACCAATTATGTTATGTATGTTCCAATATATTGTTAGGAAAATGAAAACTCTTGAGACTGGTGTTTTGCTTTTACATCGCTTAACATTAAAATTATAAACAAACGCTACAAAAATAAAACAATGCAGTAAACAAACCTGTTTACAAATTATCGTACTGCTTAATATAACAACAAATACCAGCATAAAAATGGGAAACAAGTAAAAAAAATACAACAACAAACACCAGCATAAAATATGGTAAACAAGTAAAGAAAAATATACCAACAACACCACAATAATAAGGGTGAACAACTACGAGATTTCAAGAAGTCGAAGTCATGAACGTTCAGCTTCAACAACATTCATCAGACTGTTTGCCTTGCCTTTTATATGACTAAAGCTCAGTCAGTCTTGTATGAACACGCGGTGCGTTTGAAGGTCTCCGTTACAAAGGTCTGTCCAATAATTGGTTAGTAATTGTTATTGTTTATGCAAAGGGCATAAACAGAGAAATAACAAAGAAAAGCAATTGTTGTTGTATACATAAAGTAGTGAAGAGTGTCACACAGTGTTGTGCGAATAATAAAGTATTTTAATTAAAACTAAACACATTTTTAATTTTAATTTTATTTGCAATCTACGATTTAAACGTTTTTAAAATGTAAAAACGTAACAATATTAAGATTTATCAGAAATGGTTGACTGATATTCAAAATTGTAATTTTATTTGTATATTCATACGTCACCTCAACCTTTAAATTCCTTACAATACAGTCAATTAAATATCTTTTATCAATTCGATAAAAAATCTTAAATAGTGTTTCAGATAAATAAAACATAAATGATTTACAATTTTAGTTGATTGTTTGAATTAAAATTCTGTCTTTTTTTTTTTCTTTTTTTGCTTTACACATCAAAAAATATATTTTATTTACAGATTACTTGTATTTGCTATCCTTCCTCCACCCTCTTTACTCTTTACACGTCATGGTATTTAAATGGAATTTTGTTTCTCTCCATTTGTATTCTTATATTTGAATAAAAAAGGGTTTAAAGTATCTCTCTGTGTGCGTTCACTCGTAGTATCTAAAACGTGCTGCGTCTGTATGCGTGCCAGTATTTATCCAACACGTGACCAATACCCTTACAATTGAAACTCTCGGTGTACTGGCTGTGCAATGACTAAAACGACAACAAGGCAATGACTCCAGAGCCAGTAAATAGAAATTATTTAGTGAGTTGGAGTGGCCAGAGTGTCAGTGTGAGTGTGTGTATGTTGGTGTAAAATGATAACTGTTTGCTGGTTGCTGTACTAAATGTAGACAGTTTGGATAATGGGTCTGCTTACGAATGAATGTAAGCGTGTATACTTTTGCTCTTTGGGAAATACTCCAGGGTACAATTATCTAAAGGGTTTCGCAATTATGGTGATATGTAATCACAACAATACAAATACACTTTTACACGCTTATAAACATATGCGTAAGCGTATGCGTATGAGAAAATTTTTTGGAAATTCATTTATGAAAGTAAATGGTGTTTGCATATGTTTTTTAATTTTTTTTTTATGCTTTGAGTGGCAGACATTCACCGTTTATGGAATATTTTATGAGCCATTGTCAGGAATCCATTTACAAAATTGCAAAAAGATGGGTATTTTAAGGAAAAATTTTATTAAAGGCAACCTAATACAAAATGATGATTCATGGCTTGAAAATGTTTCGTGGAAACATTTGATTAAAGTAATATGGGTTGCGGTTGAACTACGACGGGCTACCGTCTAATAAGCCAACACATGATATCAGATAACAACATCAGCATCAGAGATCAATAATGAATCGTTTTTTCGCTACTCATAAGCAC
Source organism: Sarcophaga caerulescens (assembly GCA_927399465.1). Taxonomy (NCBI): domain Eukaryota; kingdom Metazoa; phylum Arthropoda; class Insecta; order Diptera; family Sarcophagidae; genus Sarcophaga; species Sarcophaga caerulescens. The sequence continues at coordinate 7,618,164 of OV656866.1, read as the reverse complement.
TCATGAAATTTTGAATATAAGTGAGTCAACAATATTGAAATTTAACTACGTACACTGATTCATTCGTTGTACACACTACAACGTTGATTTATAAGTACAGATTGCAATGAGTATGCGTACAACGTTGACATCAAACTAATACATATATACATATATAATTGGTCATTAGAACCCTTCAGTCAGGATTATTGACCTAGTTTCTCACACCACTTATGTTGTGTGCGTTAATTTTATACATAAGTGATGGGACCTACAGTTTAAAGTCGAGTCTGAACGACAGATTTTTTGAGAAACTTTTCATGGCAATTTTATTTACTCTCAGAGTTTTTGCCAGAAATCTGATGAGAGGAAATCGCCGAAGAAATACTTTTTGTATTTTGTTTTGATGTCTGGCCTGGGGCTCGAACCATGGCTTTACGTCTAATAAGCCAACACACTACCTACTTGACTACGGCGACTTCTAATACCATTCGAAATATGTTTGATTCATAAGCCTAATCATTTAGATTCACTTTCGAGTGACTCGAATCATTCAACAAAATTTACAGTCTTAGTTGTTGAAAGAGAGAGCAGCAAGGAGAGCAAACATACAACCTTCTTTGAAAAATTGAAATTTGGAAATGGTACTGGACTATAACTGAAAGAGTACTTTTTTGCATTAAATAATACTTTTGTAAAAAATTATTAATACACGTACGGAATGATATAGACAAACTAACGACTTGTACATGTTTCTTTTACAGAACGTAAAAGCCCCGTTAAGTCAAACGTTGTCGGAACGTACGTTCGTTTTTAGCATATGAAGAGCAAATTAACACTTACGGAAATTACATACATTCGGCAAGCGTTCTCATTGCTTTTCGTATTATAAAAACGAATGTACGTTCCGTGTACGTTTGGCTAACCAGGACTAAAGACTAATTCTGCCTTTAGCATTACGTTGAACATGTTGCAAAGCCATTAATAGTTGAAAAGCGCAAACCATAAAATATGTAATAATAAAAAAGTACCGAAAGTATTGCGGTGGTACTGCGGTATTTTTGAAATGAAAAAGTACTAAAATACTGAATTTTTCAACACTGGTTGAAATCAAAAACGTCATACGTGTAGTTAAGTATGAATATGATGAATTTTGTTTATTTTTATATTAACTTCTTAATGCCATGGCACTTGATTGGGATTGCTGATTATGCATTTTTTGTAGTATTTAGCAGTAGCAGCAGCTGATGTTGTAAAGGTTGGTGAATTAAGCGCAGGCTCATAAGAAGGACCACTGCCTTCAGCTTTTAAGATCGCCGCACACTTCCATTTTCTATTATAATTCATTCTCCAAATGCGTACGCATCCATCATTACCTGTTGAAATCAGCATTGTTGCCAACATATTCCAACAAACACGCCAAACAGGACAATTGTGATCTGTATGTTTAACAGTTTATATGTCCAGTTTAGAATTTCCAGATGCATCAGTAGTGCCTCTTATGTTTACAATGTATAAGTCTTTGCTTGCCACAGCCAACATATGGAAACTGCGACCAGCATTTGGGGCAAATGACACAACTGTAACTGGATCGGTTATATCATTTATTGTGTCTAGTTTTACACATTTTCTAGCATTTTCACTATAAGCAAATATAAACACTTTGCCAGTAACTGTGGCTGTTTCATCACTGCCAGCTGCCAACAGCTGTGATGACAGCATATAAGTCGATGTATTCCATGACAAACAACTTAAGGCTAATTTATAAGTAATTTCATGTTGCACTGGCCATCTGCTTAAATTCATTATGTCAGGAGCCTCATATATACATACGTATAATACCATCCGCTGAGGCAGTTGCCAGCAGAAGACCCAAGTATTTTGGAGCGAATTCAATATCTGTTACACTGGTGCGTTTTACCCAACATCGAGCTGGTGTCATTGTTGCTGCTACTTTTTCACCCAAAACCTCTTCCCATACCGATGCGGTGCAATCAAATGAGCACGTGGCTATAATTTGTCCAAATTCTGGATGAGCCCAAGACACACGCCATATTGAACACGAATGAGCTTTCCAACTGGAAGTTACTGACCATTTACCTTGTTCATTTTTGTCCCATATTTTGACAGTCTGGTCACTGGAACAAGTGGCCATGCGACGTCCGTAGTAATCGAATACAACATCGTGTATGACATCTTTGTGATCAACAATTATTGGTTCAACTTCAAACATTTTTTAATTTTATTAATATAATTTCACGATTTCTTTAAGCACCACACAAACTTCAGAAATTATGAGTATGATTCTACTCAACTTTTTGAATACTCATTACTGATCTCTGTTCAACATACAGCACAATTCTATTGAGTTAAAGTCCAATTGGAATACTGTATCTTAGTTGGAATGCTACAGATATTCAATCCCTTTTCTAGCTATTGAGAGGCTTATTTCTTTATAGAAACCATATTGCAACCTCGATGGCTGACTTCTTAGACTCACTTTTTTACTAATTTATCCTTAAAAGCTGCCGTAGACAGTTTGTTTGTAAATGTATCGCAGTCTACTTAAGTTTTATTTGTATTTCTAATAGTAAAGTCGTTAAACAAAAACAAAAAAAGGCTATGTTTGATGATGATAATAAAAATAATTCCTAACTAATGTAGTGTAACACATCATAATCAAATATTAGATAACAGTTAAGAGCCTTAACATTATAAACCGTGGTTGTCAAATTATCGAATGAATATTAAGTTCTCGAATGAAATTGAGGAGTAGTTCATGAAAACATTATTTATTTTTTAATGCAGTGATAACAATACCAATTAAAAGCGTTTTAATGGCCATAATTCCAGAAATAAATTCAAATGTTATCGTCTCCTGTTTTTCATACATACATACATACATAATTGGTCATTACAACCCTTCAGTCAGGATTACGACCTAGCTTCTCATACAACAAATTCTGAATCCGAGATACGAATCAAAGATAACAATACCTTACCCTCATTAACTTTTTTTTTGGGTTAGGGTTTCTTCACAGGCATGATACAACCGAAAACTGTTTTATTCTAATTAAAGCGGGGTTTTTTCATTCTGCTTCTTTTCAATCGAAAACTTTGTTTTTTTCTTATTTTTTAATAGACGGATATTAAGGGATTCGGTGGCAGTGGTGATGGTGGTGGTGTAGTGGATTCATTGCCCTCACAACTGAAAACGTAATTTTCGATTTTATAAATTAAACGTTTTTTGCTTGGAGGCTTTTGTCCTTTAACTTTCATTATTACTTTCGTAGCCAAAAGGGCTGTCACTGTTTCAATCTTTGTTCACTTCAGGCTTAAAGTCCTTTAAAGGATTTCCATTTGCGAATAACAAATAAAATCCGGATGGGTGTTCTTCATCTTCTTCGCCTGTTTGTCATGTCATGCTGTGTGCATATGTGTGTGTATTTGTGTGTACATTTGCTTAAAAAGGGATTAATGATGACGATGAAACGATGATATTGAATGTATTCCAAGCAATTATAAGGCTTCGCTGCTTCGTTTTCTATGGGAATACAATATTTTAAGTTGTTGATGTGGTTGATGTTTGTTCAGAAACATTATTTAAATGGTATGTTTTCTGTTGTTGTTGCTGTTGTTGTTGTCGTTATAAAATATTTGTATTCAATAGCAATTAAATTAGAAGAAGGGTTGCTCATTTTTTTTCGCCTTTTTTCCTTTTTTTTTTTTGCTTTGTATTATCCTTTGATTGTGTGGAGAGAGTAAAGTTGAGTAAAATATTTTAAATTTTTTATTTTTATTATTAAATAATGTTGAAAAGGTTTGTTTTCTCTCTCTCTCTCTCTCTTTGTTGTATTGGATGATTAGTGTTATTGTGTGCTTGATAAACAGAAGTTTTTGTTGGAAATAAAATTTTTATTCTGAATTGTTTAATTATACGTGTAGAGTTTCTGAAATTAAATCAAAATAGAGTCGCTTAAAGTATGTGAAAGGTGAAATTAATACACCAAACCAGGCACTGGTTTGATTGTTATTGTTGTTGTTTACAATGAAGCGACTTTTTTGTCAATCTATTGCTAGACTATGACTAGTATCGTTGTAGTGGATATAGGTTAGGTTAGGTAGCATTCCCGTTCACAAAAACATATGAGGTACCTACGCATACCATTGTATTAGATATTATGTTTAAAATAACATCCTAGCTCGAGACACACTTATTTATCACAGTCCCGTCTGGAAAATCAAAAATGGGGTTTGTACCCAATCTCTTAGGTTCACTCCATTAAACTTAAAGCAGCTATATGCACCATTAAAACGAATCTCCTAGCCCGACACGTACAGTTTTATACTAAGCATATAGATACTTATCATTACAACCCTTCAGTCAGGATTACGACCTAGCTTCTCACATCACTTATGTTGTGTGTGTTAGTTTTTACATGAGTGGCGGGACCTATAGTTTTAAGTCGACTCCGAACTTTAGATTTTTTTGAGAAACTTTTTCATGGAAATTTTATTTATTCCCAGAGTTTTTGCTAGAAATTTGCTGAGAGGAAGTAGCCGATGTCTGACCTGGGGTTTGAACCGTGGCCTTACGTCTACCTACTAGACTACGGCAAGCACACATGCATCACAATTCAATCAGCGAAGTAAAGTTCCCAGTAATGTCGCACGGCTGCGTGAACCTGAAAATGGATGCTGAAGTGATACACGGTTTTTTACTCCTCATTCGAGTTGCAGCTTCTGGAAAAATCACGCGTGTGGGTATCTAGCCGATGAGCATGCCTGCCTTCTATGAGGTAATGGATCGTAGGGACAGATATATATGGGCAATTTCGTGTCAAGTGACCCAAGCTTTCTTTTAAGAAAAAAAAAAGGGCCCAAATTGAAAAAAAATTAAAAAAAAAAATTAATTTAAAAAAAAAAATTTTAAAAAATTAAAAAATTTATTTTTGGAAAGATTGAAGAAATAGCTATCAAATTTTTGCTAGGACCAATAGGTGAAAAGTTATAGACATTTTAAAAAAAACCTGCATGACCAAAATGTCCAACTTTGACCCCCTCTAACTCCGGCAGTTCTTGACTGATAGAGCTGAAAATTTGTGTCTGGCCAACTATCCAATAGTACTAACCTTGGTGCAAATTTTATCCAAATCGGAAGACATCGATTTTAAAAATTGGGTCACTTGACACGAAATTGCCCATATGTAAAATTTGAAATCGCGATTAAATTCTTATGATATTAGTAATGCTTTATAGAGCTCAAAAATGGGGTACAATCTGTAGCCTGCAATCTTCATAATAAACTTCCAAACATCTTCGATTTCCTGAGGATTGTATTGAATTTTTGGTCGGCTATAGATAATTACTGTCCATCTTTTAACTTCTCTACTGAATATCGATTGCGTGACATCTCATGCCCAGTATCTCGAGTCTACTAAAAATGGACATTATACCAAAGGGAAAATATTGCCATAATATATTGTTACGTTTTAAGCTTTTAAAAATGTTTAAAATATGAACACGTAGATTGCAAATAAAATAAAAAATAAATTTCTGTTTAGTTTTAATTAAAATTTTTTATTATTCGCAGAATGATGTGTGCCACTGTTCACAACTTGATGTAAACAACAATAATTGCTTTTCTTTGTTATTCCTCTGTTTAAACCCTTTGCATAAACAATAACAATTACTAGACAATTATTCGACAGATCGTTGTAATGGAGGTCTTCAAACCACGTCTTCACACAATATTGACTGAACTTTTACTAATTCAGTTGCCTGCTTTGCCTTGCCTTTTATATGGCAACGTAAACGGTCTGATGAATGTTCGTGGCTTCTCCTTCTCAAGATCTCTATAAATGTAAACATCGTTGTTTCATTATTATTGTTTGTGTATTTTGTTTACATTTATTCTTGTAGTGTTTGTTGTTGTATTTTTGTTTACATGTTTATTTTTTTATGCTAGTGTTTGTTGTTATATTACGCAGTGCGATAATTTGTAAACAAGTTCATTGTTTTTGTTCTTGTAGTTTTTGTTTATAATTTTAATGTTAAACGATGTAAAAGCAAAACATCACTATCAAGAGTTTTCATTTTCGTAACAATTTCTAAACGAGCCTAGTTATTATAAATTAAACTGCATTTATTCATATTGATAGAAAGCAATAGAAAAACTCTTTTTTTTTGCTGTAGAATGCATTTACTTTTCGATACTTTTTTAATAAAATTAAAGGAGTCTAGTATTTCTTTAACTATTTCTTAAGTGCCTGTATCTGGTTTTATTTTCTTTAGATGTTCTCCCTTTAAATCATTTCAACTTTCTTTGCTTTTAAATTAAAGCTCAGTTGTTATAACCAATTCAGAGCATCCTGTTGAATTATTAAGAGTGTGTGTACGTGTGAACTGATAGCAGTTCTATCTACAGTAAATAGCGCTACTCGTAATCCTTTTTTGGTTTTTTAGCAGCTAATTTTCAATGCTATTAATACGTAATAAAATCAAATTAAAAATTACCTTCCTATACATACATACATACGTACATACATAGCTATACTCATTTTCCATTACTATTACTAGCATATCCTTAGACTTACATTTACACTTTACTTCTCGTATACATTGCGTGCTACTTTTTACTTTTCTTTTCATTTTCATTTTTCTGAGTTTTTTGCTATATGAACTCGACAGTAGTAGAAGGAGTGGAAAGGAGTTTAAAAACGTTAGAATTTATATACATACGTACTCGTACTTGTTATAGTCGTCGTATTAAGGCTTTAATTTACCTTGTAAATGTTAATTAGTTTTTGAATATTAAAATATTCCTTTTGGCTTTTCTCTACTCTTTACTGTTTGTTACGTCTGCGACACATACAAGATTTGTCGTGTAGAAAAGCAAATATTTTACTTTAGCATGCTTACAGTCTGACGCCTTTGATTTCACAAAAAAATAGAAAAAAAAAATTAGAAAAACAAAACTAAAGTCTCGTCAAACGGCTTGAAACAGTGCTCTTAATAAATTAAAGTCGTTTTTAGAGTACATTATCTGTCTGCAGTGTCTGCAGTGTATTTACAGTGTGTCTAATGTATTGAGTAAATTTATTAAGAGTGTCTATTCTTAAATATAATCAGGCTAATTGCCAAAAGATTGTCTGTCTGTCTGTCTGTCTGTCTGTCTCATATAAATAATCAAATTTAAATTTAATGAAATCGTAATTCAATTTTAAACATTTATATCGTGTAACATACATACATACATGCATACATCATACATTCTTCCATTGACTTCAGTTTCATCAGTTAGAAGCGTGTGTGTGCCGTTTAGACAAAATTGTAATTATTGGCAACAAACAAGTAGGCTGGCAAATTTCGTTATTAAAAAATTGAATGTTTTCTTGATTTACTGAGTTTTATTTTCCCTTACACTCACACTCTACGGTCTGCTATAGGCGAACTGTAAAGGTCTAGTAAAATATTTCATTTTAAAAGGACCGCAAGTGTTGGTTCATACGCAGGAGAGCTCTAAATTGGGCTTCACTCCAACAATAACAGTCTGGCTCTGAAGGAGCGTAATTAGAGCTATTCAAACTTATGCTCCAGAAGTATGATGAACATCAAAGGAGATGAAAAGCAACATTAGAATAATTCATAGGGTTCATTAGAATGTTTAGGAAAATGTGTTGCGAAGCGAACATCACCCACAAGAGCATTGGAAACAATACTCTTCATCCAGCCCATAGAAATACGGATTTGATATGAGGTGGCCTTTACGGCGTATCGCCTTCTGGCATTGAGACGATAGATTAACCAGAGCCACAAATTTTGGCAACGAAATATGGTCGAAACATTTGACTTTCTCTCTTTTAACATACAGTTGTCTGATAGAATGCCCAACATACCAATAATAGCCAATTACACCACTCTAATACCACAAGATGGACTTTCAATCATGACTCAATTGGAAAATATTGTCATAATATATTGTTACGTTTTTAGCTTTTAAAAACGTTTAAAATATGAACTCGTAGATTGCAAATTAAATTAAAAAAAAATTTGAGTTTAGTCTTAATTAAAATTCTTTATTATTCGCAGAATGATGTGTGCCACTGTTTACAACTTGATGTAAACTACAACAATTGCTTTGTTTGTTATTCCTCTGTTTACACCATTTGCATAAACAATAACAATTACTAGACAATTGTTCGACAGATCTTTGTAATGGAGATCTTCAAACCACGTCTTCACACAAGACTGACTGAACTTTTACTAACTCAGTTGCCTGTTTTGCCTTGCCTTTTATATGGCAACGTAAACAGCCTGATGAATGTTCGTGGCTTCTCCTTTTTGAGATCTCTACCAACTAGAGTCACAAATTGTGGCATCAAAATATAGTCGAAACATTGGACTTTCTCTTTTTTAACATACAGTTGTCTGATAGAATGCCCAACATAGCAATAATAGCCAATTGCACCACTCTAATACCACCAGATGGACTTTTTTGGTCAAACGAATTCATGCCTCAGATGCTCGCAAGGACTAGTTCTTACACGAGTGGCTCCTGTAAATATGGAGATAAGGCGGAACAGGACCTATAGAAAAACCAGAAACCAAAATTTTCCTACGGGGTCCAGACTATAATATGGGTTTTCAAGCAGATGTACGTGTAATCATTTGATAAGCTTGGCATAGAGGGAAACTGCCAGCGTTCATACATAGAATAGTCAGTTAGGGTGCCTACCACCAACATTTATTCACTGATTGTCTGTCTATAGTAAGTCATCTCTGAGTTTCATCCTGTTATGCTAATGCATTGAAAGTTCTTCGATTTAGTGACGCCAATACATCTAAGAATTATTGCTCACAGCACTTTCGCTGCCATTGAAAATATTGCATGATTTGATGTGTATGGCATCAAAGAATAATATGGCTATCGGCAGTACTTACGATCTGGGAGAGTTGAATGTGGTTCTAGCCTTATGGCAGGTTGCAGTACAATACTCCTTTATTGCTTTTTGTTTGGGTAATAATTTCATTCGATTTTACCCTTAAGAATGTAACTCAAGACATTTGCAAAACTAACTTTCAGAAATACAAAGATCAAAGATATCGTAATGTTATGTGTGTGAAGATAAATTCAAATTTAAAAACCAAAGACGCAAACCCACACTTTTAGCAGCGCCACTTCTTGCCTTTAACAGGGTAAACTTTGCTATTAACAGAGCACTGTTAACTGTTTAACAGTGGCAATAGTAGATTATTCTACTACTTTGCAATTATAGCAGACTATTGACATAAAATATAATTCTCATTATAATCATTATTTTTTGTAAACAAAAGTGTTGAAATGTAAAGGATGGTTGGTGGGGGTGGAAGACGGAAATTATCTCAACACTCAAAATTATTACAGCTATCCCACTACCACGGTTCGAAAGAGAACCCTATGGACTAGCATTTGCATATAGTCTGTATGGCGTACTATTTCTTATATATTCAAAAATATCCACTAATCTTCTAGAGAATTTTCAAGCAAGAAATTGATATTTTCAAAGACAATTTTCTCAATACGTACCATATCACTTTATATGTCACTATGTTGCTGATTACATTAAGAGGCCTTGGACTCTTCCTTTGCATATAGTATAGTACTCATAGAACTAGAGTATTTCTCAAAATAAGCTCCTAAACAAGTACCTTTGTTCAGATGGATACTGTTAAATAGCTAACAGTGCTCTGTTAACGGCAAATTATGTTCTGTTAAGAGGAAATTTTGCTCTGTTAACGCCAAATGTGGCGTTGCTAAAATTTATGGATTGTGTCTTAGATTTTTAAATTCGAATTTATCTTCACACACATCGTAATGTTAGCTTTAAAAATTCTATTCCAGAAATATTTGTGTAACAAGAACCCAATATTTACTTTATAAAGCATTACAGTGTAGGATATAATTCTGTATTCTATTCTCCGCTTATAAATTACTTTCTACTTAAGAACGTAGAAATAAAAGAATCAAGCCAATAAGCTTTAAATTACAACACATCATATTATTGATATATGTTATGTTGTTGTTATTGTTGTCGTTCTGCTTCATACTCTTCTTCTGCTTTCTGTTGTTATTGCAAAATAAATGATTGCCTGGAGGTATTGCTTCCTCCTCAATATACACTCTCTTCACCATTTTTCATATGGTTGGCGATAGAGAATGAATGAATGAATAAAACTTGAGAAATAAATGTTTCGTTCCTTTTAACCTCTGAACACCTTCTGTTGAAATTGAAATTTATCCGGAAGGGAAAGGAAGGGTAAAAGTTTGTAAATTTGATTTGTTCTTCTCCATCCATTTCTCTCTCTCTCTCTCTTATTTACTATCTCTTTCCATTATGTTTGTATTATTATTCTCACTTGTTAGTTGTAGCAAAAAATATATTTTATTGAGCAAGACAAATAGCAAATCAAATAAAATAGACGACGTTATACGATACGATACTATACGATACGTAACGATACGATACACGATACGATACGTTTAAGACTTAAAACGCTTAGACAAGACGAGGAAGAAGAAGAAGTAGGAGCGAAGAAAAGCAGAGGCAATCAGCAGTAGACAGAGTAGCGTAGCAATTCAATAAATATTTGAAAAGTTCTTGTTTTTTCTTTCTTTCTCCTTCTCCTTCTCTTTCTTTTTTTTCGTTTACTTTCTTCTTCAGTTTTTTGTTGTTCTGCTGTTGTTTTGAAGAGATTTTCTGTAATTTAATTAAAAAGTTGTATTTAAGGTATGGCCCAGTTTAAGTTTTGGGTGTAAAGAATTTCGTGTATTTGATGGAAATAATCAAATCACCTTAAATAACGTGAGAGTTTAATGAAATTATTTTTCATATCAAATTATCTCTCTACCATGATAATTGTGATCAACTTAAATTGTTTGCTAAACGAATGAAAATTACAAAGAAGTTTATTAAACAGGTTCAATGACTTAAGCCATGGAAATGTAATTAATTAATTAACAAGGAATGCAGGTGTAAGGTCTCTTTAAATTAAATCTGATCTCGTACAATATAAAATATTGTTATGTTATTAAAAAACGTTTAAAATATGATAAAATATGAGTAATTGCATATAAAATAAAAATAAATTTGTGTTTTAGTTTTAATTAAAATTCCTTATTATTCGCACAATTCTGTGTGCCACTGTTCACAACTTGATGTAAACAACAACAATTGTTTTGTTTGTTATTCCTCTGTTTATACCCTTTGCATAAATAATAACAATTACTAGGCAATCTTTGTAACGGAGATCTTCAAACCACCATTACTCTTCAAACACACAGCGTCTTCACACAAGACTGACTGCACTTCACTAACTCAATCGTCTGCTTTGCCTTGCCTTGCCTTTTATATGGATATTGGAAATATACAGTTCAATGGCAGGTTATTCATGTTTGCTGATGACATTTGCTTGCTTTATCCATACAGACATGTTCGGGTATTGCAGACCCAAGTTGAATATGATGCAGCTATACTTGGGGAATTTATAAGAGTTAATAAACTCATAGTTAATACCGATAAAACTAAATTTATAAGATTTAGGCCATGTAATTTAGCAAATGATGAGAAAATGGCTGTACACATTGAAGGGAAGTTAATAGAGGAATCAGAGTCGGTTAAGTATTTGGGCATGGTTTTCACCAACAATCTTCGCTGGGATAACCATATTGAATGTATTAATAAAAAGATATCTTCAGGTATTGCAGCTATATACAAATTTAGGAGGAAAATTGGCTTTAGGACGAGGATGATGATTTATAATACTTTGATTCATAGTCACCGATGATATATGGTGCTAGGAATTGTACTGCTCTCAAAACATTGTAATCTGCTCAAAATAAGGCCTTAAAATTAGTTTTTAATTTACCGGTTAGATATCACACGTTGGATCTTTTTAGAAATCCGGCGAATAATATTTTACCCATAAGGGGTCTGTACAAACTGCAGCTTTTGAAATTTGTCTTTAAAATAGTTAGGAATCTGGGACACGGTTCCATTCTGCTACAACAAAATATTGAAAGAACACATCGACAAACTAGGCAAAGTCAGTTTCTGACTGTTATAAGATGTCGGCTGAAATTGACGAAACACCGTATTAGCTTTGCTGGGCCGAGTACATACAACGACCTGCCTATGTTATTAAAGAATATCGAAACATTTGCGGTTTTTAAAAGGGAATTGAAAAGATATTTATTAATGAACTTCTTATGTAGATTTGTAATATTATTGTTATATTAGTTTATAGGAAATTGAATTGTACATTTATTGATATATACATACGTATACATTTTTCTTTCTTATGTTTTTTTTTAATATGGGGACATCCTCTATATATGCACGTATACATATGTGTGCATATGCATGCGTGTACATTAGGGTGGTTCATAAATAAAAACATTGGATTTTGCTAATGGCCAACCGGAATATATATTAAGCACTGTGAAAAAATGATGCATGATTTTTTTAAAATTTTTCTGTTAAGGGTTGGGGGTCGCTACCGGCCCCCGAACTGTGGTGTTAATAAAAATCGCTGCCCTTATAACTTTTTCTTAATTTCTTTATATTTTTCCAGTGTGTGTTTTAATAGTGGTACTATGGCCCAGAAATAAGACGATTTCGAGCGTATTTTTACTATATTTAAAAAGATTTATTTCAAAATTAATAGGAATAACACATAACACATTTACATAAAAATCTTCAAATAGGTTACATGTGTTTATTGAAAATATATACATATGTATTAATTTAAAAAGAATGGTTTTAATGTTTAAACGTAATATATAAATCTAACAAAATCAGTCAATTTATGAAATTAATGGTGATTAACATAAAATATAGTTTCTTAAAAATAATTATTGGAGCAAAGTTGATTTATTGCAATTTGGGTTTTTTTTGTCTATAATCTTTCACCAGCGCCAATAAATACTGCTTCTGTTGTTCATTGTTGGTATGTAGCTTATTATATTCGTCCATCAGTGCTACTCCTCTTTCTGCTATATCGTTAACAACTCTCATAGAACGAACTATGTCTCCACCATTTACGTAACCCTCATCTTCCTCCCAATCTTCAACACTTTTCTTTAAGAAATTGGATGAAATACCGGTAATGCTAAAAAATCTAAGAGTGTTTTTAGAAACAAAATCTTCTAATTATTTGCTAATTATTAGAGTGGCATCTAATGTAATTCGTTTTAAAGGATTTTCCGGTCCTTCAACATCTAAAGCGGCCACCATCTTTTTTTTTGTATCAACAGAAACTTGGTCGTCAAATAAGGCGAATGCAATAAGCTCTTCCGATAAGTACCAAAGATGACCAAGGATTTTTTTAATGGCTGCAGTTCCAATCAACTCATTTACTTCTGCATAATATTTTAGGTCCTTTAAAAGCTGTAGATCATTTCTTGGCGCACAAACCGCTGATGGGGTTACAAACCAGTACATTACATAAATTCTTACTGAAAATATACAAACATCTCGAATTGAGGATGCTTCGCTTTCAGTTAGCTTGAATTCATTTCTAAATAAATAAATCTTTAAACAGTAAATGGCTTTAGCCATCCATCTAGCCCGGTGAAGACCTCCAGGTGATCTAAAAGACACTTCAGATTCAGGAATACCTTCTAAGAATATTAAAGATAGCTTCAATAGTTCATTGTAGTCATCTCGAGGCTGAAACTCTTTTAACTGATTTATGATGAAGCAAATGGTGTCATCAGTAATATTTTTCACATTTTTAAAAAGAAATTGATCAGAAATTCCCGATTTAAAGTTTTTCCGATTAATTTTGTTCCAGGCTAATTTAAATCTTTTAAATATCAATGCTTCAGGCCCAGTTGGAGTACCAAGTGCTTGGCGGAACACAGCTTCAAGCATTATTTCCAAGATGTGACGACGACACGCCAGCCAAAGCGTATCTTTATCCATCTTTTGTTCCAACAAAATACATGCACCATTTCGCCTTCTAGTATTTGTGGCAGTTGTGTCAAAGCACATGAATGTGACTTTTTCGATAAGATTCCATTCGACCAATGTGTCAAGAACTGCCAACGCAACTCCAGTTCCATTAGATAATTTTGGCTCTGCCAGAAGTTTATCAACCCCCATACCAGACACCAGAATTGCAAGTCAATTCGTTGTCGTCAAATAGAAGAACTGCTTATATTATATTTTGAAGGATCGGAAGGACGATCGGACAAAAGTCGCTTAGCCGTCTCAGTAAATGATTCCGAAAAAAATGTTTCCCACTTTTTTAAAAAATCTTTATTCAATAATGGTGTGCATAAAATTAATTTTTTTAATGCACACCCAAATGGAAGAATATATAAAGGCAGCAAGTTTTTTTTTTCAAAAACCGCAAAGTTTGAAGGCCGGTAGCGACCCCTAAATCTTAATACAAAAATTTTTAAAAAATCATGTGTTATCTTTTCACTGTACTTAATACATATTCCGGTTGGCCCACATTAAAATATTAAAAAATAAAAAAAAATGCCATATAGGAACCAGCCTAGTGTACATGGATAAGGTATATATGCCTAGGCATTGTATATGGACAAAATAAATGTATATACTTATGTAAATATTATATATTATGAGTATCTAATTTAGTTGCCAACATGCCTCCCTAATGCCATCAATTACTGGTGCTGAGGCTATGATTAGTTTAAGATACATATGTACATGTATCTAAAAATAAAATAAAAAAAAAAAAAGTAAACAAGTAAAGTACATTCATCAGACGTACTTTAAGGTGAACATTCGTGACTTTGCCTTCTCGAAATCTCTGTAAATGCAAACATCATTCATTATTGTTGTTTGTGGATTTTTGTTTACTTGTTTACCACTCACTTTTTATGCTGTTGTTTGTTGTTGTATTTTTGTTTACTTGTGTACTTGTCTTCTATAAATTTTACAAAGTTGTGTATGAAACTTTACAGTAAGTTAACTGGCATTATAATTGGCTTAGCCTATCGGAAAATATAAATTCTTGTAGCCAGTGTTGTTCTATTTGTTGTTGCTTTGTTGCACAGTGTTAATTTTATTAAAAACAAAATGATTTTCGTTGTAGACATTTTTCATTTCAAATATGACAAGCAATTACAAATTGATTAAATTGATGGTCGAACGTCAAAAGCAAAAGGAATTAAAAAAAAAACAAAAAATGGTCAATTGAAAATGATTTTAATCCCTTTTATAAACAACAACAATGTTGCACAAAGATACGAATGTAATGTAAATGACAATGAAAGAGAAAGAAAAAAAAAACGAAAAACAAAAAATCAAAAACAGAAGCAGCAATAGAAACAAACCACTGCTGTCTGTACTACCATACAGCAGGAGCAGAAGGCGGAGAAGGAAATGAAGGTAAAACAAGTAAAACAAAAGAATTCGAGGGGGTAGGGGGGGGTGGAGTTAAATTACAAATTACCATACAAAAGGGAAATCATTCAAATGACAAGAAAACACCCCAGATATTGAATGACAAGCTACTTTAGGATTCTCTCGAAATGGCAAACACAGTTAAAATAGAAACAATTCTACGACGACTTTTGTTCAAAACCAGAATTGTTTGAATATGTGTGTGTGTGTATGTGTATGTGTGAGTGTGTGGATAAACAAGAAACAGACATTGATGATGATGATGATAATGATGGTGTTACCGACAATACCAATCATGATACAAATAATGACTGTGATGATGATGATGCTGATGTTGACGTACGCCGAGATACATCTGTTTTGATTGCCAAATAAAAATTCCATTTGAATAGTTATGTGCTGAGAAGTTAACTTAGCTGGCTACTCCTGCTACAGATACAGGAAATTAAAAAATGTGGTTATCGTTGTTGTTGTTTTGTCCAAAAGTTACTCCTTTTCTTTTTTTTTTGCCCCAAATTAGCCCAGACAATTTCTAATCGAAGAGTTACAAAACAAAAAACCAAGAAGAATAAAGAAAAACCAAACAAAACTTATTATTTATTTCCGTTAAATAAATGAAATGAAACGTACGTACGTATGCACGTACATATGTACATGATGAAAATGTATAAAATTTAAGCAAAAGTAATATCCTTAAAATCCTTTTCATTGTTGGTAAAGGAAAGTGTCCATTTTTTTTTTCTTTTTAAAACAGTCTTCTATAGAACAACTTGATCTGCATGCCAGGAAATCTATTACACAGCAAAATTACGTTCAACTTTTTCACAGGTAAACCAGCACAAACGTTTTCAATTTCTCGTTTTTTATTTTCTCTTCTTTTTGACATTCTTTGTCTGCTTGACCATCTCATTTTAGATGAATGATTGAGGGAGTTTTTAACAGTCGGTTTAGTTGGTTGGCTGTGATTTGGCCATATTTTTTGTTGCTGTTGCAATGGCCAGCCAGCATTACTTTCTAACTTATTACCACTGGACCTAAATGATACTAAGAATGCAACAACTCGCATACATGCATACTTTTTGGCATTTGCAGAGTTTGTTGTTGCTTTGGTCTCTGTGGGCAAAACAATACAATGTTCGTATGACGTACGCATACTTCAAGGATTGAAAAGTTCTTAGCGTTGAGTTACATTAATTTTATTAATGCTTGAATTCTGAAACATAGTCAGTCTAAGCCGTATTGTTTTCTAATTTTTTCCTTTTTATTGTTAAAATGAAGATTTTCCCGTCATGGCAATTTTATTTTCTCACCAGAGTTTTTGCCAGAAGACTGCTGAATAGAAGCCGCCGTAGGAAACCCCAGATTAGACGTCAAAACGAAATATGAAAAAGTATTTCTTCGTCAGATTTCTGGCAAAAACTCTAATAGAAAAGAAAATTGCCATGAAAAATTTTTCAAAAATCTGACGTTCGATGTCATGTATAACATAATTAACGCACACAACATAAGTGGTGTGGGAAACTAGGTCCATAATCCTGACTGAAGGGTTGTAATGACCAATTATATATGTAAACAAGAGAAACTTATCTGATGACATTGGTTCGTTGCCATGCTGGATGATCAAAATGTAATTGAATTTTCTCAAGGTCAACATTAAAAAAAAAACTTCATTTGTAATCCATTTAGCAAATTGCCAAGTGCTCAAAAGTTATCCATTATATTTGCATGAAATTGAACACCATCTGTCACGAATGGCCCACTGTGACACCACAGTATTTTATTTCCTGTAGTTCGGAACCGTCCGGAGCTTCTATTGAAGCCATTTAGACTTCCAATATCTATCCTCAACTGATCATTGAAATTATCTGGATAGTAGGAGTACAGCTGTGAATTTCTTTGTCCAATAAGTCAAGAATAGTGTGTTAATTTTATCTATGAGTGGCGGCACTTACAGTTTAACTTCGACTTTCAACAACAGATTTTTTAGAGCCTTTTAATGAAACTTTCAACCACGGTCTTACGTCTAATAAGCCAACTCACTAGCTACTAAAGGGTGATATTTTAGCTATTATCTTTTTGGCAACACTGGTTTCAACAGCTCACGCACGTTTCGTGTTTTGTTTCACTGTCAAACATCTCCAGTTTGGTCTATAATTTAACCATGAATCGTCTAACAAACGAACAACGCTTGCAAGTCATTGAATTTGGCATCATTGGACCGTACTTCTTCAAAGATGACTGTGAATGGTGAGCGCTACCGTGAGATGATATCAAAATTTTTTTTGCCCAAAATGCAACAGCTTGACTTGCATGCCATGTGCTTTCAACAAGACGGTGCCACATACCACACAGCACGCGTAACAATGGACTTATTGAGAGGCGAGTTCGGTGTACATTTTATTTCACGTTCGGGACCGGTCAATTGGCCGCCTCGATCGTGCGATTTAACGCCTTTAGACTATTTTTTGTGGGGCTATGTTAAAGCTCATTTCTATACAGACAAGCCCGCTTCAATTGACGCATTGGAAGACAACATTGAAGCATTTATTCGTGAGATACCGGCCAAAATGTTGGAAAGAGTATGCCAAAATTGGACTAAGCGGATGGACCATTTGAGGCGCAGTCGCGGTCAACATTTGCATGAAATAATCTTCAAACATTAAATTATATGGACCGTACTATCGATTCAAATAAAGATTTCATGCATTTTTCTGAACTTTATGTGTTTTTTTTTGAAAAATTTTCCTATAGCTCTTAAAAAATCACCCCTTAGATTACAAGGTCTTCAAACCTGTGAATACTAAAGATTTTAAAGGTGAATATCACATTGAAATCTCTTTCTCCAATATTCTTAATTGGGATCCCAACCATTTATTATAAATATAATGGTTTTCTTGCTGTTATTCTGCTATTTGTAAAATTATCCACATCTCAGCAGTCAAATGCCGATGTCTATCCCTTTAGAGTATTTCATGACAGTTCTAAGCAATTAAGTGTTGCCTATTCAAAGTGTTGCCTATTCTAAGTCTTGCCTATTCAAAGTGTTGTCTATTCAAAGTGTTGCCTATTCTAAATGTTGCCTGTTCTAAGTGTTGCCTATACTAGATGTTGCCTATTCTAAGTGTTGCCTATTCTAAGTGTTGCCTATTCTACGTGTTGCCTATTCTAAGTGTTGCCCTTTCCAAGTGTTGCCTGTTCAAAGTGTTGCCTATTCTAAGTGTTGCCTATTCTAAGCGTTGCCTATTCTAAGTGTTGCCTATTCTAAGTGTTGCCTATTCTAAGTGTTGCCTGTTCTAAGTGTAGCCGATTATAAGTGTTGCCTATTCTAAATGTTGCCTATTCTAGATGTTGCCTATTCTAAGTGTTGTCTATTCTAAGGGTTAAAATGCTTACGGAGTTGGCTTGTATTCAAAAGCGCTTAGATGTCGCATTATATTACATGTAAATTATTTATGTTGTTGGTTGGTTGTATTTTCTTCCGATTTCTCTTGAACTTGAATGAAAATTTTGTGTGTGTGTGTGTGTGTGGTAATTTAGAAAATAATTTCCATTTTTCCCAAAAGAAAATATAAAGAAACCGAACAATAATACACACACACGTGCAATTCAACTGTAAACAAGTGGTTGGTTGCACACATATGCAATAAATGCATTTGTAAATAAATACTACACTTCGATGTAGGTATGTGTGTAAAAGAGACTGTAAGGAATAGAGAGAAAGAGAGAGAGTACAAGAGAAAGTCTTAAATATTTAGGACAAATTTACAAATTCTCAGGTGTTTAGTGTTTTTAGTACTTTACTTTATATGACAAAAAAAAAAATAAATAAATACATTAGTTTGTATGAGTGTGTGTGTGTATTGTTTTGTTGTTATTGGCCAGTACTTTGTTGTAAATAATTTGTGGGTGTCTCGTCTTAACCGGATATCTAAGGAATTGCAATACGGAAGAGGAAGGCCAAAAGTATAGCAAGTTGTTGCATTTGTTGTTGTTTGTGTTCGACATTATTTTGTAAACAATAAACGCAACCAACACACGTATGCTATAACCAGACACACCTGCTTTTTCTTTTCCAGATCTGATCTAGTTTTACCATTTGCAAGACCAATCTCTCTCTAGCGTTTGTTTATTTCGAAAATACAATATTTGTGGTTTTGGTTTTTGGTTTTCTTGCATCAGTACCTGCTTCTGGGAATTAATGCAATTGCATTTGCAAATATGCTTCTCCTTTTTTTCTTCTCTCTCTCTCTCTCTCTCTTTCTCTGGGTTTTACTGGGGTTCCATCGAAAAGCAAAAAAGCAAAGATTTACTAGTTTTACATTTCCTTTAGGCTATGTATGTGGAGAGTATGGCAGGGAGTTGTGGCCTAATATTGGTGCCTTAAATTTGTTGTAAAACATATTCCAGTTGCATGTGAATTACATTTACCCGAACAACTTGAACAGAAGAACAAATTGCCTTAAGTCAGCAACATTACAGTGACCTTTAGCACTTACCAGTCATGTTGCTTTGAAATATTTATGATGTTTCATTTACGTTCAAGGCAATTAAATAACAAACCAGGTTTAATTAAAAATTCTTCAAAATATACCCAACAAGCCACTTTAGTGCAGAACAAAATTAAATGAAAATGAAAAACTTAATAAACCAAAATGGAAAGTGATGTCAGTGAAACTAGTTCATTCTCAACATAACAATGAATTTGTAAGTAGATAATCACACCAACTGGATTCGATCGTTTAATATTGTTACGTTTTAAGCTTTTTAAAACGTATTAAATATGACCTCATAGATTGTAAATAAAATAAAAATAAATAAGTGTTTAGTTTCAATTAAAATTCTTTATTATTCGCACAATTCTGTGTGCCACTGTTCACAACTTTATGTAAACAACAACAATTGCTTTTTATTTGTTATTCCTCTGTTTATACCCTTTGCACAAACAATAACAATTACTAGACAATTGTTCGACAGATCTTCAAACCACGATTACTTTCTTCAAACGCACTGTGTCTTCACATAAGACTGACTGAACTTCACTAACTATGTTGCCTGCTTTGCCTTGCCTTTAATATGGCAAAGTACAGTCTGATGAATGATCTTGAAGGCGAACGTTCATGACTTCGTCTTCTCGAAATCTCTATAAATCTCTATAAACATTGTTGTTTACATTTATTATTGTAGTGTTGTTTGTGCATTTTTTTTACATTTATTCTTGTAGTGTTTGTTGTGGATTTTTGTTTACTTGTTTACCATCTTTTTATGCTGGTGTTTGTTGTTATATTTAGCAGTACGATAATTTGTAAACAAGTTCGTTTATGTGCATTGTTTTGTTTTTGTAGCTTTTGTTTATAATTTTAATGTTAAGCGATTTGAAAGCAAAACACCAGTATCAGTAAATTTTTCATTTTCGTAACAATATTTTTTTAAATATATTTCTTTTTAGTAATTCATGCCTAAGCAGAGCAAAAGTTGCTAGCTATTGGAACTAATGTACTTGATTACAAAGCTGACACAACTTAATTGCTTGTCCTTTACATGCTTGTCCTCTTGCCAAATTTACACAGAATCAATTGTTTAATTTCATTTTTTCTATCACACAGGGTTTTATTTTTTAAATATTTAAGAATTATTTGTTTGTTTCAAAGAAGAGTTTATTTTTTTTAATGCAAGAATATTGCAAAATGTGCATACATTGACACACACACAGACAGACATAAATATTTAAAAATTATTTGAACAATTTTGTGTAAAAAAATTTTCAATTATACGATTGGTTTACATGCACTTAAATTTCCAACAAGTGTAATACATTGTCTGTCTGCACGAGTTCTTAAAATATTGTGGAAAACAATTTATTTAAAAAAAAATTTTTTTTTGTCTTTTTTTTTTGTTCTTTAGAATTGATTTCTATATATTCTCTGTATCTTGTTTTTTATTTTTGTTGTATTTTTGCAACACAATATTAATTTGATAAAATTTACTTTTCTGCAACGTTTTTGCAAAGATTCTTGCAATAAAATTTTATACATCTACAGCGGTGAATGTATTATTGGAAGCAGTATTTCTTTTTATTTAATTTATTTAATCTGATTCTATAGTTTTAGTATGTAAATATAATCGTCACATACATATACCTCCACCGATTATTTGCTTTTGGTCTTTATATCTCATAAAAAGCCATGAGAAAAAGTAAAAGTACGGCAAGAAGAATTCAAAATTTGCTGTTTAAATTAGTATTGTTACGTTTTTACCTTTTAAAAACGTTTAAAAGATGAGCTCTTAGATTGCAAATAAAATAAAAATAAATTTGTGTTTAGTTTTAATTCAAATTCTTTATTATTCCCACAATTCTGTGTGCCATAAACGAGCGGCACAACTTGATGTAAACAAGAACAATTGCTTTTCTTTGTTATTCCTCTGTTTATACCCTTTGCATAAACAATAACAATTAGTAGACAATAATTTGACAGATCTTTGTAACGGAGATCTTCAAAACACGATTACTTTCTTCAAACGCACCTTGTTTTCACACAAGACTGACTCAACTTCACTAACTCAGTCGTCTGCTTTGCCTTGCCTTTTATATGGCAGAGTATACAGTCTGATGAATGTTCTTGAAGGCGATTGTTCATTACTTCGTCTTCTCAAGATCTCTATAAATGTAAACATCGTTGTTTACATTTATTATTGTAGTGTTGTTTGTGGATTTTTGTTTACTGGTTTACCATTTTTTTTATGCTCGCGTTTGTTGTTATATTAAGCTGTACGATAATTTGTAAACATGTTTGTTTACTGCATTGTTTTGTTTTTGTAGCGTTTGTTTATAATTTTAATGTTAAGCGATGTTAAAGCAAAACACCAGTATTTAGATGTTTCATTTTCGTAACAGTATTTTAACGTTTTCCAAAAAACCGACAGTTAGTTTTGGTTCTTTAATCTCTAGAATCCTAGACGTCTGTCTCAGGGATACCGGCATCTGCACGTTTAACAAATTGTTGTTGTTTTAACAAAATATTTGAATTGCAACTAAACGTACATTAAACGCTGTAAAGATTCAAACACACACATACATATATACATACACACTTAGACATACAATAGATGCAATAAGAACAACAAAAATAATTCAAAAATCAATTTCCTTCTGTTTCCTCTCGATACTCTCATTTTTATCTTTTTTATTCTTTAGCTTCACTGCAATGTATGTTGTTATGTGTGTACGTATGTATTTGTTGTTGTATGCGTGTGTATGGATGGATTCCTGTTTCTTACAACATTTACCAGGAGCAATAATAAACTTAAGCAATTTACTCTCTCGCATTCACAAGCACACAGCATGCATATTCTCAAATAACGGCATATATTGTATAAAATATTTGCAAGTATATGAGAATACTTTATGTGTTTGTGTGTGTGCTTGAGAGAGTGAGAGAGAGAGAGTGTATTAAGCAAACAGTAAACATTTTTACTGATTTTGATTCTTAAGTAAATTGAGTGAAATGAATTCTCAGACATAAAAAATATACGAGCATATTATAGACTCACTCTCCCTTTCTCTCTCACTCTTTCATTTATTATTTTGTAACTGTATACAGAGAGAGAGAGAGAGTTTCCCTCGCACTTATTGAATTTATTTCAATGCTCTTAAAAACCCATAAAAAAGAAGAAGGCAAAAATGAAAGAAATAGGAAATCTAACTGAAATAAGATTCACTGCCATATTTTATTTTCTCGTTAGTAAATGAAATAAAAACTCAAACAGATTGATGGGGAAACAGTAGATCTGAAGGAAAAGTAGTAGAAAAGTGGATCTATTTTCCTAATAGATAAATATAAAATGCAATACTTTTTCCTTAACCCATTAACGCCCAAATGAGAACCACAAACAATTTTTAAAATTCAATCTTTATTTCTAGGTTTAAATAACATTTTTTATAATAGGTTAGGTTAGGTCGGAGTGGTAGCTCTGATGTCACAAAGCTCACTTGAGCACGCATAGCGGCCCGTTGTGATGCCACGGGTGAACGCAGTCCCTGTACTGACCAAGTTCCTCCACAATCAGGGAAAAGGAAGAAGTTGGTCAGCGCAAGGGCTGCACAACGGAAGCACGACTACCCCGCACTGGAAAACCAGCCAGAAAGTTTGATGAACGAAGCTATATCCTTGATATCAATGGATGATAGCTCCGTTAAGCTAACAAGGAATGGGGAGCCAAATAACCTATATCTACACCTAGCAAGAGACGGGCACTGACAAAGAAAGTGAATAACAGTCTCCTCCTCCTCAGAGGACCTGCATCCACGACAGAAATCGTTAAAAGGGAGCCTCATTCTTTCCGCGTGTCTGCCCATGACGCAATGACCCGTAAGCACGGCCACCGTAGTCGAGATGACATCACGACCAAGGCCAAGTAATTGGTTGGTACGCCTTTTATCCATCAAGGGCCAGGTGAGCCTAGCGGTGGAGCAGGACTCCTCGTTGACCCAGGATAGGTTGGCGTCTCGAAAGAATTTTCGCGCAATGGTCAATTTGACCGAGGCAAGTGGTATACCCAATTCAACAGAAGAGGATTCCGGCAGGAGCGCACCAGCTCTGGCGAGCTCGTCAGCTCTGCAGTTACCCGGAATTTCACTGTGCCCGGGGACCCACACCAAAGAGACACTGGTGAAGCGCCCCGAAAGAAGGTCTAGACAGCGACGACATTCCCTAACGATCCTAGAGTTAATCACGAAACCCGATAGAGACTTTATCGCGGCCTGACTGTCAGAGAAGACCGAGACGCGAGTGAAAGGAGCATCGTTGACGAGGATCCATTGAGCGGCTCGGTAGATCGCCATCACCTCCGCCTGAAACACGCTGCAGTAGTCCGGCAGACGGAGAGAAATATTCAGGTTCAGTTTCCCAGAGTAGATACCGCTTCCAACACCATTGTCGATTTTAGAGCCGTCGGTATATATATCCAGGACTTCCGGGGGGATGACCGTATTAGGATTCCAGTCATTCCTATTCGGAATCAGAGAGTGGAAACATCTGTCAAGACAATATTCAGCAGTGATATAGTCCATGTTCGCAGGGGCCACCGGATCAACCTCCAGAATAGTGGAGTGTCCAGAAGGTATAATGTGCCAGCGAGACAAAGCATTAAGTCTAGTCGCAGTAAACTTGGCCGCCTGCTTAGCGAGAAGCACAGTAGGAAGCCAGTTGAGCATCGCGAACAAGGCTTTCGTGGGGGTGGTGCGTAGAGCACCAGTTATGTAAATGGCGGCAGACCTTCTGACCTTGTCAAGGAGTCTGACGTTGTGTTGTCTGTTCAGAGCAGTCCACCAGAAAGCAACGCCGTATAAGAGGTTGGGTTCGATGACCGTAGAATATATCCAACGCATGATCCTTGGGCGAAGACCCCATCTGGTTCCGACCGCTCTACTGCAGGAGTAAGCAGCACACGCCGCCTTGCGTGCCCTAGCAGCCAGATTCGCCCTCCAGTTGAGTTTGGGATCGAGGATCAGGCCCAGATATTTAACCTCGGGACTCAACGTAAGTCTGGTCCCACGTATCATGGGAAGAGAGAAGGTCGGAATTTTATATTTCCTCGTAAAAAGGATCGTGTCGGTCTTAGAGGGGTTGATAGACAGTCCAAAATCCCTACACCAGTCCAGTACGATTGACAGCGCCAAGTTCAACTTATCCGACAGTGTCTGCGGACAAATTCCCGACGCAGCAATGGCAATGTCGTCAGCGTAAGCTATGACTTCGTTGCCAGAGTGTTCCAGCCCTCTCAAGAGAGAGTTGACTGCAAGGTTCCAGAGAAGTGGTGATAGAACACCGCCTTGCGGTGTGCCCCTACGAACCATTCTCTGACAATTAGTGGCCCCCACTGTGGAGGTTACTATCCTCGACTTGAGGAGAAGCTCGATGAACCTGACCAGATTCTGTCCCAAGTTCAGAGAACCAAGAGCCCTAAGAATAGCGTCCGGGTCGACGTTATTAAATGCACCCTCAAATTTTTTATAATACTATAAAAGAAAAAATAAAAACAAAAAAAATATTCTAAGTTGTGTTTTTTGACGTGTACTAAGTTTATTACAATGGGCGGTTACGTGTGGTATTTTGCAAAACATCCTCTTTCCAAATAAAGTGTTTTCAGGCACTTACAACATGATGTTTTAACTCGATTTGAGCATATGACACATCGAAGTTGATTTAGAATTTTTTGGGGGTTGTGGCCATTATTTTTATTCATCTAGGTCATCTTTCACTAGGTAATTTATGATACCCGGTAAGTATGAGTATGCCCAAAAATTTACGGAGTTCCTCTTTGGTAAAGACGCTATCGTGCCTATTATTTTGTCCGGCATAAATGGCACTTTGCAAGCTGCTCAAAAACTTTCACTGGGGTAATATCTTTTAAGATTTCCGAAACATTAGCACGCCGGTCTTCAGTATGGCTGCCTTCCAAAATGTATCAGTACAAAGTTTGTATGCAGTTCTACTACTGTATATAAACTATGTAGATATGCAAAGTTACCAAACAATGCATCAACTATAAATCCAATGCCTGATTGCTGTTTGACTGCGTTAAAAATACACATTGACGACGTTTTAAAATAGCATACATTGTAAATATTTTGTACAGCGGCATTATGAAACACGATACTTTCTCCAACTTGGGGACTCAACACTAGCTTCAATTTTTCTTTTTTTCTGAATATTCCGTGAGGTATATGACGCGATCATTTGTAGGGGCTCATCGCCATCGCATACATCTTCAACCGTAGGTCTGTAAGTAACCACCTCTATATTACAGGGCACATCTCGAGGTAGTTTATTTTCATATAATACATCGTCTCCACCTTCCTCTTCGTCAGTGAGAACATCTAAATCGGGTGGCAGCATAACTACATCGTAAGTAACGTCATTTTCATTATTTTGGCTAATAATGTCACATATTGCCTCTTCCAACCCAAAATAGTTTTTGCTACGTCGGTTCGCCATTTTATATCTTTCAAAGTATTTTTTAATTAATAACAAGACGCTATTCAAAAAAAAAAAGCAATCAAAAAACCAGAAAAAACTTTTATTCTAAAGCACAATGCCGGAAAGAAAACGTCTTCACTTTACTATTTTATCTTACCTTGAACGGCCAGTGTACGAAACTTACTACATCAACACTTAATCTGCTATAGCTCAAAAAATTCTATACAAACTAAACCGTTTTATATTGCTTTTATTAGAATTTGATGTTATCCAGTAAATAAACTACTTTTCAACGTTCTTCAAAGTTAACTAATGTAAAATAAACTAAATAACCATTCACAATCCCACAAGAAATAAATCACTAGCCAAAATAGGGATTCCTCTCATTGATATTTTTGAACTATGATTTACAATAGCTACATGGATGTTGCATGTACTCTTATTGACTGGTAGCAAGCGTTTCCAGAATAAAAAACTACATTTTGTAATTTTTACTTCGACTTTAAGTTGTGTGCTATATATAGTACAGCGGGCGGAAATGGGTTAAACAAGATTTCCTACTCTTCAAACTATTTTAAGGAATATTTTTTCAGTTGCAAGGCGAGCTGAAAGTAAAATTTTTGAAAACTAAAACTCTTTCGTTTTCTACTGGGTATCCTATAAAATCTGCCCTATTTGGGTTACAAGAAGACTTACAAACAACATTTTCTATGTATGTATACTTTTTGGATACTTATATAAATCTGGTTTTCAATTTTCCTCCTGTTTTATCTTCAACTAGCTGTACCCTGCGCGCGTTGCTGCTCCACCAACTAAAATAAATTTGAAGGAAAGACATTACACAAATATCCAATTAATTTTGAATCATTTTATTGAATTTGTTTCCCGTTGTCCAGATGATTCAGACGAACGGGCCTGAGTAATACGCATTCGTTCATTTTCTAATCTCACTTCTCTCGAACTTCTCTCGAAGCGGCATGTACTCGAAGATTTTCCAGTCTCAATGCTCGTTGCTAGTCTGATTCTGAGGCTCGTAATGCTCTTTTCTTCCGTGCTTGAGGTGTAGGTCGACCAATTACTTGTCATTCATTTTGAATAATTTTCAGTGGCGCCATCTATCGGAAATTAATCGCACCAACTTAGAAATCCCGTCGACTCATCCGCAACAACTTTGCTAAAGATCATATCATGATCAAATACACAGTTTACGATTTAATTCATATTTTGTAATTTTCAGTGGCGCCACCTGTCGGATATTGGTCATACCAACTTAGAAACCTTCGTCGGCTCATGCGCAACAACTTTGCTAAAAATCATAACATGATCAAATGCATAGTTTACGATTTAATTCATTTTTAGTAATTTTCAGTGGCGCCACCTGTCGGATATTGGTCATACCAACTTAGAAACCTTCGCCGGCTCATGCACAACAACATTGCTAAATATCATAACATGATCAAATCCACAGTTTACGATTTAAATCATTTTTAGTAATTTTCAGTGGCGCCACCTGTCGGAAATTGGTCATACCAACTTAGAAACCTTCCCCGGCAGTTAACCTGCACCGACAAAAGCTCGATCTATATCCCAAATTTCAAGAAAATCGGTCCAGGCGTTCAGGCGTGATTGGCTATGCACTCAATTTGCCCGTTTTTGGCCCCTTTCCCCCTTTTTGGACCCCTTTTGGTTCAACTTTAGAAACGGAACACCTCCAATAGCTATTTGGGAAACTTAACCAAGCTAAATCGTAAAAAATTACCTATAAAACAGATAAAATAAAGCATTTATGCATAAAAGTACTAATTTTTGCCCATTTTTTCCCCCCTTTGACCCATTTTTTGTCCCCTTTTGGTCAAAAATTTGAAAAGATTTATAGCCTATAACCTGCACCGACAAAAGCTCGATCTATATCCCAAATTTCAAGAAAATCGGTCTAGGCGTTTAGACGTGATTGACTAACAAACAAACCAACAAACAAACAAACAAACAAACAAAAAAACAGACTTACAGAAAGATTTATAATATATACATATTAGGATTTCATTTTGTTTTCCCTGTGTATGTAGCATAGGACTGGCTGCCTGTCTGTCTTGCTTTAATGCCGGTAATAGAAATTTGTTAAATGCGTATTTGGTTTTTAGTTTTTACCAGCTTGTACTTCATTTTCCTTTTTTTTTTGTTTTTTGGTTGGTATCTTTTGAATTCTTGTAATAATTTTCCTTGCTTTCCATTTATTTAAGAGAAATTGAGTTGTATTTTTACTATCTCTTCTGCCTTTATTTTTTATTTTGTTTTGCTTGTGCTTTTTCAAATACAATTTTCTTCTTCTGGACGAAACAGATTCAATTAAATAAATTGTATGTAAATTAAAAGTGATTGCAGTTCGTTTCGTTACGTTTTACTTTTATTTTCATGTGGTTTTCAGTCTTGTTAAGTTGAAATGAATTTCTATTTTTTCTCCTTTTTTTTTTTCTTGGTAAGGAAAGTGTTGTAGAAAGTTTAAGTTGTGATTGATTTCGTTTGTATTCGTAAGTGTTAATTACACTAACATCAATATAATTGTAATATTTTTATTTAATTTTATAAGAATTATCAATCGTTACAAATGTTTTTAATTTTATTTTTTTCGAAATAAAAGAAACATTTTATTTTGCATGTATTTGGTTGTTTTTGTTTGTTTTGTTTTATAATTTAATCAAAATAGATAAAAAAAAAACTAATTTTATTAGAAAGAATTGAATGAATTTTGAAGTCCGTACAGAACTCATAATTTAATTCAAAAATATTGATTAAAACACAGTTTTAGATCTCAATTAGTCAGTCAATGTATGTGATAAGAAGAAGAAGCGATATTTACCAGGCATTGTGAATAAATAATTTGTACTGTACCTAAAAATTCGAATATTTTGTAAAGGTTTGCTGATATTTTACAGATATGAAGCTACTGAAGCCTTTTACGAGATGTAATCAAAGTATTGTAAAGTCGCCGTAGTCTAGTAGGTAGTGTGTTGGCTTATTAGACGCAAAGCCAGGGTTCGAGCCCCAGGCCAGACATCAAAACAAATTACAAAAAGTATTTCTTCGGCGATTTCCTCTCAGCAGATTTCTGGCAAAAACTCTGAGAGTAAATAAAATTGCCATGAAAAGTTTCTCAAATATCTGTCGTTCGGAGTCGACTTTAAACTGTAGGTCCCGCCACTTATGTATAAAATTAACACACACAACATAAGTGGCGTGAGAAACTAGGTCAATAATCCTGACTGAAAGGTTGTAATGACCTATTATGTATGTATGTAATCAAAGTATTGTTACGAAAGTGAAAAAAAAAACTAGATACTGGTGTTTTGTTTTACATCCTTTAACTTTAAATTTATAAACAAAAGCTACAAAAACAAAAGCAATGAACTTGTTTACAAATTATCGCATTGCGTAATATAACAACAAACACCGGCATAAAATAATGATAAACGAGTAAACAAAAATACAATAGTAGGTACTGTGTTGGCTTATTAGACGAAAGGCCCGAGTTCAAATCCCAGGTCAGACATCAAAACGAAAATATGAAAATATTTCTTCGGCGGCCTCCTCTCAGCAGATTTCTGGCTAAAACTCTGAGAGTAAATATTGCCATGAAAAGCTTCTCAAAAATCTGTCGTTCAGAGTCGACTTTAAAACTGTAGGTCCCGCCACTCATGTATAAAATTAACGCACACAAAACGAGTGGTGTGAGAAGCTAGAACGTTGTACAATGGGTCAATTCGACCTCCGGGTACTGTACTTGTCACAGTTGACAAGTACACGTCCTCTAACCTAACCTAACCTAACCTAACAAAAATACAACAACAAACTCTACAAAAATAAATGTAAACAAAATACACAAACAACTATAATGAAACAATATTGTTTACATTTATAGAGATTTCGAGAAGAGCCACGAACATTTGCTTTCAAGAACATTCATCAGACTGTTACTCTGCTATATAAAAGGCAAGGCAAAGCAGGCAATGGAGTTAGTAAAAGTTCAGTTAGTCTTGTGTGAAGACGCGGTGCGTTTGAAGAGAGTAATCGTGGTTTGAAGATCTGCGTTACAAAAATCTGTCGATCAATTGTCTAGTAATTTTTATTGCTTATGCAAAGGGTGTAAACAAAGGAATAACAAAAAAAAAAACAATTGTTGTTGTTTACATCAAGTTGTGAACAGTAGCACACAGAATTGTGCGAATAATACAGAATTTTAATTAAAACTAAACACAAAATTTATTTTTATTTTATTTGCAATCTACGAGCTCATATTTTAAACGTTTTTAAAAGGTAAAAACATAACAGTATTAAACCATCTGGGATCTCATGTATGTGTCTCTCGGCACATAGGCAGGGAGTCACATAGAAAATATGCTCTTCTTACAGATCATTACTCGTATCATTTTAGAGGAGAGTTTAATGACGAAGTCGTCGTAGTCTAGTACGTAGTGTATTGGCTTATTAGACATAAGGTCACGGTTCAAACCCCAGGTTAGACATCAGAACGAATAAATGAAAAAATATTCTGTTTGGCAATTTTGTCTCAGCAGATTTCTGGCAAAAACTCTGAGAGCAAATAAAACTGCCATGAAAAGTTTCTCAAAAAAAATCCTTCATTCAAAATCGACTTTAAACAGTAGGTTCCGACACTCATGTATAAAAATTAATACATACAACATAAGTGGTATTGAAAACTAGGTCGTAGTCCTACCTAAGGGTTATAATGACCAATTATGTACATACGTATGTATGTAATGACTTCATTGTGAACTGCCTTAAGCTAGAATTGGCCGAACGTTCACAGGATGTAATGGCACATTTGTTTCCGATTGTTGCCCTAAAAATCTGTCTAATTAAATGTACTTTCTTTTACAACAAGACTTATTGTAATCGAAAAAGATTTCAGTTCAACTATGCATGTGGTTTTACACATGGCACAACTTTTGGCCAAATATTCTAGTCAAACCTGAAGTGCCTTATGGCAGACTGTTTAACAAGCATATGTAAAAGCTTCGCCATGTATTCCGAATTAAATTTTTTTTATTTGTCTTTAACCTTCAAGATGTCAAAGTTTTTTTTTAAAACTTAAAATTATTTTCAAATATTTTTTAACAAATTTTACATTTTTTTAGGTCATTTAAAACAAAAGCAAAAAAATAGAAACAAAAAACTTAAACTTGTGTAACTTTTCTATTTACACATGTAAACACAAAAGCTTGTAAAATATGTATGTAATGTATGTGTACAAGTATTTACATGTAATGGCTTCATAACTTAAAATTTTACAATGCAATCCTGACTTGCATTGTTTTTGATAGTCGTAGTGTAATCTGCCCTCTCACTTGACACTAACAGTATTATTATTTTTATTCTATCTTTTCTTTTGTTTTTGTTTTTTGAATAATAAGATGTACAGTGTCTACCAAACAAGGTTCTTCTCTGAAATGTTTAAACATGACAGTCAACAATTTTATTACGTATTTACCCTTCACTGCCCTGTTTCCATTTCTATTCGATTCGTTTCGACATGTGGTTTTGTTGCAATTTCTGCTTCTTAATTTGCCATTCTATTCTCTTCTCTTCAGTTGTGTTGTGTTGTGTTTTCCTTTGTCTAACTTCCATTAGAAATTCTTGTTGTTTTGTTTTGTTTTTTTTTCGACAACTTGCAACAATTTACAATATATTGCATTTAGGTTTTTATTGTTGTTGTTGTTGTTATTTTTTATAGCAAAAATGTAGAAAACTAAATGGAGATGTAATTTTCAAATAAACAACTGTTATAAAAACCATAACAACAACAACAAAAACCAAACCATTTAAACTACAAATGACCTTTTTTTTGTTGTAAAGAGTACTTAAAAGGTCGATTGCTTCTATTCTGTACTCCATTGTTTTCCTGTTCTAGAGTATAGAAGATAATGGTAATGCAGTGTTTGGCAGAGAGTAGAAATATTATTTTATCCGTCAAAAGTTTTAAATCTTAAATGCAATATAATTTCTGTAATCGTTTAGCTTGTGTAATCACATAACTAAATTGAAATCCAAATGTTATTAGCCTCTGTATTACGATTAGTGATCAGCAATGAGTATTCAAAAATATTAGTAGAATCGAATCATACTCATAATTTCTAATAAGCGGTGATGTTTTAAGAGCTATAGGAAAATTTTTCAAAAAAAAAACACATAAAATTCAGAAAAATGCATGAAATCTTTATTTGAATCGATAGTACGGTCCATATAATTTAATGTTTGAAGATTATTTCATGCAAATGTTGACCGCGACTGCGCCTCAAATTTCGGCCGATATCTCACGAATAAATGCTTCAATGTTGTCTTCCAATGCGTCAATTGAAGCGGGCTTGTTTGTATAGACATGAGCTTTAACATAGCCCCACAAAAAATAGTCTAAAGGCGTTAAATCGCACAATCTAGACGGCCAATTGACCGGTCCCGAACGTGAAATAAAATGTTCACCGAATTCGCCTCTCAATAAGTCCATTGTTACGCGTGCTGTTTGGCATGTGGCACCGTCTTGTTGAAACCACATGTCATGCAGGTCAAGCTCTTGCATTTTGGGCAAAAGAAAGTTGGATATCATCTCACGGTAGCGCTCACCATTCACAGTTACGTTACGATTCGCAGCATCTTTGAAGAAGTACGGTCCAATGATGCCAAATACAATGATTTGCGAGCGTTGTTCGTTTGTAAGACGATTCATGGTTAAGTTATAGACCAAACTGAAGATGTTTGACAGTGAAACAAAACACGAAACGTGCGTGAGCTGTTTAAACCAGTGTTGCCAAAAAGATAATAGCTAAAAAATCACCCTTTATTTATACGCATTCATACTTATTTTAATATCATGGAACCTGTACTCATATTTAAAGTTTGAAGTACTCATCATATTCATGCTTAACAACACGTATGATGTTATTGATTTCGACTCCATATGTACTTCATAAGTCAACATATACACGAAGCATCTGAGGCTTTTAAAATCTATCAAAAATGGTAGAATGGGCTAGCTGGTGGGATCCAGTATGATCTATTTGAGATTAGTAATTGAAATTCTTACGTAAATTTGTCAGACCGCTGAAGATAATCTTGGACATATCAAAGTTGGTGGTGGCAATAGAGGATTTCATTTGTGAATGTCTAGCTCTTTATAACAGAAGGTTGAATACCTTAGGAGAGGCCTTAACACCCTGTCAAGAGTCGATATAAAGACCATCAAGGAATTCCTTAATCTTTGCTTAGCTAATCCCTCTGCTATGTTTTCTGTATTTTTTCTTTTTACTATCTCTATCCAATATTTTACTTCACTTCTTGCTCCTTTCTAGGACGAACGTAGTGAGTCCCATGATCACATACAAATATAATTGGTCATTACAACCCTTCAGTCAGGATTGCAAACTAGTTTCTCACACCACTTATGTACATGAGAAGCGGACCTACAGTTTAAAGTCGTCTTCGAACGACAGATTTTTTTGAGAAACTTTTCATAGCAATTTTTTTTATATACCCCCAGAGATTTTGTCAGAAATCTGCTGAGAGGAAGTCGCTGAAGAAATATTTTTTTCATATTTTCATTTACCTACTAGACTACGGAGATTACCCATGACCTTCGACAGTTTTTATACTTCCCGGCTATATACATTCACCTTTGTTCGAATCAACTGTCTATACTTCTCCAAAGTAGGAATAGCAAAATGGCGAGATTGGGAAACTATATGGAGCCCTCTATAAAACCGGTATCAAGGCGATTTATTTGCTAAGCGAATAATCCTATATAGTGGCACAGGCAAGTGGTTTCCAGGATCTTCCGATTTAAACCAATTGAATTACTTTCTTTAGCAATGAAGTTAATTATGACTGCAAATGAAAGAAAATTGTATTCGGAATGCGTTAATCGCTCTTACCATAATTCAATTTTTTTTAATGAAGCGAATTGGTTTCAACACATACATACATAATTGGTCATTACAACCCTTCAGTCAGGGTTACGACCTAGCTTCTCACACCACTTATGTTGTGTGCGTTAATTTTATACATGAGTGGCGCGACCTACAGTTTAAAGTCGACTCCGAACGACAGTTTTTTGAGAAACTTTTCATGGCAATTTTTTTATTTACCCCCAGAGATTTTGCCAGAAATCTGCTGAGAGGAAATCGCCGAAGAAATATTTTTTTCATATTTTCGTTTTGATGCCTGACCTGGGATTCGAACTCGGGCCTTCAGTCTAATAAGCCAACACACTACCTACTAGACAACGGTGAACACATTTACGAGGAAAATAAAAGGTCAATTATTTTGGTAAGTAAACCACATGTTGTTGGAATTTTTCCGTCTATTTCAGCATTTTAATTGAATCTTATTTTTTTCAATAACAACAACAAAATAATATTTTGTAATCTTGTAATGCCTGGGGGGCGATCTGGTGTTTGAATCTTGATAGTTTTCGGTCACATTATTCAATCAATATTTGTATGTATGAATGTATGTAGCGTATGTAACTTTAATACAATAATTTATATATATTTCCTTTTGCATGATATACAAACTGTTGGCAGAATTTCATTTTTATTTTCTTTTTTTATTTTTTGTTTTCATTTCTTATTTGTACAATTTCTTTATCTTTTCTTACATTTTTCTTTAATTTTTCTGCTTTAATTGACATGTGAACGCTTGTTAACAGTAAAAAATTGTATTTCATTTTACAGGAATTATTATTTAACAAAACATAAGCTCTACTATACCTGCCAGCAGAGTTATTTCGAATTATGTATTACCTGAAATGTTTTTAAGGTAAGGAGTGCGCACAAAAAAAAATTGGCCTACTTTTAAGCTTATAACTTTTATCATAATTGAAAAAAATGAATACCGTTACATTGTTTTTGTTAGTCATCTGTTTCAAAATCCACGTGCTAAATCTCATTGCAATAGCAAAATTAGTTTTTTGACAATGGGCACCCAACAAGAATGTCGTAAAAAAATAATTGAAATTTTCAATGAAAAACCGCGCCGCTTACAAAAAATGATTGCTAGGCTCGCAGGTGTTAACCAAAAAACAGTTTCTAAGGTAATACTTAAAACAATATAAGGAGTCTTTAAGTATTGAGAGAAAGCGTGGAAGTGGAAAAAAAAAGGATTTGCCGACCAAAACAAAGCAAGTAAAATAATACGTATTTTTCTAAAACACCCTAACATGTCTGGAAGAAAAGTGGCTCAAAAAGTTGGATGCTCTGAGACCTTTGTCAGAAAAAAATTTTATACACAAAAGAATTCAAATATTATTTACTTTAATTGAAATATAAAATGAAAATGATAAAATGAAGTTTTATGTCTATAACGAAAAGTGTAAGTACAGTTTTTTTCGTGCGCACTCCTTAAATGACAATGGAAAATTGAATGATCCTCGTATGGTTGTGGAGAAACATTTCTCCATTCTTTTAACTCACATGCATAACAGTGTCATTCAAGTTCTTGATGTATACAGTGAGCGTCAAAAGAAACTGTACACCATGCATAAAATTCTAACAGTCACCAAACTCAACATTTAGAAGTCGCCGTAGTTTAGTAGGTAGTGTGTTGGCTTATTAGACGAAAGGCCCGAGTTCAAATCCCAGGTCAGATATCAAAACGAAAATATGAAAATATTTCTTCGGCGACTTCCTCTCAGCAGATTTCTGGCAAAAACTCTTGAGAGTAAAAATTGCCATGAAAAGCTTCTCAAAAATCTGTCGTTCGGAGTCGACTTTAAACTGTAGGTCCCGCCACTCATGTATAAAATTAACGCACACAACGCGAGTGGTGTGAGAAGCTAGGACGTTGTACAATGGGTCAATTTGACCTCCGGGTACTGTACTTGTCACAGTTGACAAGTACACGTCCTATAACCTAACCTAACCTAAACTCAACATTTACCACTTAAGGAGAGCGCCCGAAAAAATTTCACAATATTTCGAAATATTTTGTAATTGTAATTGTACTTTTGTTGCAATTTTAAAATAAAAATAACGGTAACTTATTAATATATATTTTTTTAATATACATTTTTCTTTTGACGCTCACTGTAGTTCCTTAGCGTTTTTGCTTAAACCTGACAAATATTTGTCACATTCTTAAGGGCCATTTAGCAAAAAAAAAAAAAAAAAATGTCACACATTAAGTTATTATTGATCTTGAAGATAAACATTTTAAAATTTTAAATTTCCTTTGACAAGGGTAAAGCACTGCTAGTCCAAGGAGAGCTTAAAACGCTTAGAAAAAAAAGTGATTCAATATTAATCATGGTATGTATGCCTTTCTAAAACCTTCATTAAATATTGATAAGGGGATTTACATTGTATTTGCATATGATATCAATTAGAATTTGAAAATATTTTCTTAATTTATTTAAGACAAACAAGATTTAAAACCCAATTAAAGGTAAAAAAAGGGAAAAAGGAATTTTATTTTGATTTTATTTAACAAACATAATACGGTGTTGTCACATGATTTAAATTAAATTAATTTTTTTTTTAATTAAAATGGTCATTCGAGAAATTTTTTAAAAAAATTTTATATTTTGCGGCTTTGAGGTAAGAAAAAATGAATGGTAGATGCTCTTTTGTGTATTTCTGAGAGCAGAATACTTGTATATTTCTTATAAACAATTTTTTCTGGTAACTTCGAGAAGTTACTGTTGGTGTTTGTTGTTGTTAATCTTTTCATTTCCGTGTTCCCTAAGCCTTGTATGTTATAACCAGAGATCAGCAATGAGTATTCAAAAGATGAGTTGAATCGAAACTCTAAATTTTGATGAATATTTCATTTATAAGTATTATAAGTATTTTTCTAAAGTTCTAAAGTGAATCTGAATGAGTAGGATTATGAATCAAATATATTTCGAATGGTATGAGTTCGATATCAACGTTGTACGCATCAGTAGCTGAAATTATAAGTATGACTCGAATCTACTCATCGTTTTGAATACTCGTTGCTGATCTCTAGTACGCATACTCATTGCAACCTGTACTTATAAATCAACGTTGTAGTGCGTACGAATGAATCAGAGTACATAGTTAAATTTCAATGTTGTTGACTCACTTATACTCAAAATTTCATGAGTGTTTATGAGTAGCGAAAATACGATTCATTGCTGATCTCTGGTTATAACCAATTGCGTAGTGCAAACAATTTTCATTTTTTTTTAACAAAATTAAGAAATAAAATTTAAAAATTTCAAATTTAAATTTATTTTTTGAACAAAACAAATGCGAATGCTTGGCTGACTGTGGAACCAATTGTTTGAAACTCATTAAAAATTTCAAAAAAAAAAAAAACAAAAAAAAAATTCAAAAGAAAACGCCAATGCTTGAAAGCAATTCCTCTTCCCTATTTGGTTATTTTTTTTTTCTTTTTCGAGGGTAAATTCTAAATGTGTCAGCAGAAATTCAAATCATTTATCATTGCGGAAATAGAAACAACAGCAGCCAACATGGACGCACCTCCGCAATTTCGTAAATGTTTTTTGAGTTGAATTTCTTTAGCATTTGGCCATAAGATGGCAAAACAATTCACTTTTAAAACCACAGGAATTGTTTGAAAATATTAATTTATTTAAAGAGAACAGAATGACTAATGCTTCTCGTAATGTCTTCATTTCGCTCTTTTCAATCTCTCATTTTGTTGTGTGTTGTATTGCATTGTGTGCGCCAGTGGCGCTTAAAATATTTCATTTCAAGTGATGAGTTATTTCAACGTTGCCATGGGTTAAGGATAATGATATAGGTATTGTTGTTGGTTTTTAAAATAATGCTTAAGGAATTGAAAAGATTTTTGTTTTTTTTTATTTTAAATTTTTTTTTTATGCTTTTTGGAAATTGTTTAATTTATTTTCGAAACAAAACCTTTTGTTTTGTTTACATATTTTAACCCTTTTCTGGCATATGTTAACCGCTATTAGACATCAGGTTTGTTCATTAAATTTCAAACAACCAGAGATTAATTATTGTAGGCTCGTATTTTATATATTAAGTGTGTGATTAGTTTTTACTTGAAAACTAAAGGTACAGGTTGACATTTAAGAAAATAGATGACGGTTTCAGTTCTTAATGTTAAAGACCTTTTAAAATGCTATTTAACTGTTTAATACACTGTATAATATTAATATGAATAATTTATTTTTTTGACTGGGCTAAGTCAATTCATTAATAAATTTCTTAAGAATTTGTAGCAATTTCTCAAACTCAAACGGTTTGGGAGCAGAAGCGTAATACTGTGTGGCCAAGTACCGTTTATCAATGACGGTAGAAGTGGCATGCAGCGGGTGCCGACAGGGTTCCTTATAGGATCTCATAATGTTAAGCTGCTGATAAAAATCTGGGATAAATCTCTGTCTTTAAAAGTTAAGTACTTAGGAAAATAATGAGTAATCTTGGTATGAGATTCCTTAAGAGTTTGAGTATTCTGTTAGGAGCTGTTATTCGGGTTTGTAAAGGATTAGCTTAGATGCACGTTCTTACTTGCTTAGTTATCTGATCTGATCTTTGTGTAGCTATCTCCATATCTGTTTCATTTTTTCTCCTTTCATTATTTGCTACGTTGAGCACAATCATGACATCGCCATCAAACAAGTAGGTTAGGTTAGGTCGGAGTGGTAGCTCTGATGTCACAAAGCTCACTTGAGCACGCATAGCGGCCCGTTGTGATGCCACGGGTGAATGCAGTCCCTGTACTGACCAAGTTCCACCACAATCAGGGAAAAGGAAGAAGTTGGTCAGCGCAAGGGCTGCACAACGGAAGCACGACTACCCCGCACTGGAAAACCAGCCAGAAAGTTTGATGAACGAAGCTATATCCTTGATATCAATGGATGATAGCTCCGTTAAGCTAACAAGAATTGGGAGCCAAATAACCTATATCTACACCTAGCAAGAGACGGGCACTGACAAAGAAAGTGAATAACAGTCTCCTCTTCCTCAGAGGACCTGCATCCACGGCAGAAGTCATTAAAAGGAAGCCTCATTCTTTCCGAGTGTCTACCCATGACACAATGACCCGTAAGCACGGACACTGTAGTCGAGATGACGTCACGACCAAGACCAAGTAATTGGTTGGTACGCCTTTTATCCATCAAGGGCCAGGTGAGCCAAGCCCTAGAAACAAGTATGTTGAAGAAAAATTTCGAAACTCGCAATAGTTTTGAAAAACTGTGAAATTCTTTCATTTAGGACAACTAGACCACGTTAAAAAATCTACGATCTTTTTTATGATCTCTTCATACTAAACTTTAGAAATAATTTAAATGCATTGAAACAGAAATCAATATCAGACGCCTAGGCATCTCAAACAGAGAACAGCAATGAATCGTTTTTTCGTTACTCATAAGCACTCATGAAATTTTGAATATAAGTGAGCTCATCCTAGAACTTTAGAAAAATACTCTCATAATACTTATAAATTATTCTAGTGACTCGAATCATTTATCAAAAGATCTTGGTTGTTGTTGCATTTACAACAAATAGCGAAAAGACACATAAGAAAAAAAAAACAGAGCAGCAAGCTGAGCAAACACACAACCTGCTAGTAAGTATTTTAGTATTCATACTTATTTTGTGCTTCGTGTACAGGGTGGCTGATATATAATGCAACAAAGTGATGCGCTATATTTTTTTAATTTTTTTTTTTAATTTTATTGTTCAAAAGCAAAAAATGTTGAAAATAACATCAAATTTTAGAATCAGTTTAGATTTGTTCGAATTGGCCACCTTTGGTACGAATTATGGCCTTCAAACGGCCGACAAAGCCATCACAGGCTGCACGAAAGTGGCTCTGCGGTATTTTGGCCCATTCCCGGCGAAGCGCCGTCTTGAGATGATCGACACTTTGGTATTTTTTAGTGAGAACCTTACTTTCCAAAATGCCCCAGGCGCAAAAGTCCAACGGATTGAGATCCGGAGATTTTGGTGGCCATTGTGCGGTAGAAATGAAGCGAGGAACCTCCTTTTTAAGCCATTCTTGGTTGACGCGTGCTGAGTACGGTGGTGCTGAGTCCTGTTGGAATGTCCATGGTCTGCGGCCGAAATGTTTGTCTGCCCAGGGCTTCAATACTGTCTTTAAGACATTTTCCCGATAATATTTGGCATTTATTTTGACACCACGGTCGATGAATACGAGCGGGGAGCGACCATCGGCCGTTACGGCGTCCCACACCATTATCATCGGCGGCGCTTGAGTTCTGGTAGTCAATCGCAGGTGTAAATTTTCAGCTGTCCTCTTTGGCAAGTAAACCCGATCATTATGTTTGTTCACAAACTGCTCAATTTGGAATGGCTTCTCATCGGAGAAAACCAAATTCGGTAACTGGCCACTTTCGTGCAAGCGAAGTAACTCCTTGGCTCTTTCCAGTCTAACTTTTTTTGTCCATCGGTGAACTCTTGCACTTTTTGGAACTTCAATGGCTTTAGTCCAAGCTCATTTTTCAATATGTGTTGCATCCGTTCTCGCGATATGTTCAGCTCACGAGCAATTTTTCTACCACTGCGGCGTGGATTTCGATCAAATCTGGCCTTCACTTTTCGGATCATTTCTGGTGTTGTTACCGTTTTTTTTCGTCCACTTTTTGGACGCGATGCAACACTGCCTGTATCACGGTAACGAGCAATGGTACGAGAAACAAAAGATTTATTCACATTTAAATGATGGAAGGCTCTAACGATAGCCACCTGTGGTTTTCCAGCCAAATATAAAGCAATCACACTATCACGCTTGAATTCCATCACGAATAACTTTTTTTCTGAATGCAATAGATCAAAATGCTTTTGTAAGCTTATAAATAATAAAATGAAATGTCACTGGAATAAATCTGTCAGCTGTCAGACGAGCGGTTTACAAATGATAACAACCTGAAGTTGGTTACAGTACATATCAGCCACCCTGTATATGTTGAGTTATGGAGAGTCGAAATCAATAACATCATACGTGTTGTTAAGTATGAATATGATGAGTACTTCAAACTTTGAATATGAGTAGAGGAGGTTCCATGATATTAAAATAAGTATGAATGCATATAAGTAACAGAAATTATGAGTATGATTCGATTCTACTCAGCTTTTTGAATACTCATTGCTGATCTCTGATCTATCAGTCAAACTGTCAATCTGCCTTTGCATAACTATGACTTTGCATAACAAACTTTGCAGTGGCTTTTGACCAGCAGATGATACAATAAACGGTTCCCCGGATTTGTTTAACGTTTGCAGCAGAGTTCCTAC
This sequence comes from Sarcophaga caerulescens, assembly GCA_927399465.1. NCBI lineage: Eukaryota > Metazoa > Arthropoda > Insecta > Diptera > Sarcophagidae > Sarcophaga > Sarcophaga caerulescens. Next base: position 7,576,515 of record OV656866.1, on the reverse strand, counting down.
GAATAGGAAGGGAAAATGGTGGCCCCTTATATGTGTTGGTTGGAAAATAATTTGAATTGAAACGATTGCTCTGTTTAAAATTCCTATCAAATCCTTATGTTTGCATTTAAATTGAAAGATATTGCCAATAAATTTACAAACTTTATAAACCAGTTGACATTTGGCATTTGAAAATCATTTACCAGCATGAATATTTTCACGCTTTTAACATGAAAAAGAAAATGAAATAAAAAAAGCAGTTCTATTAGCCGGTATTTTGCGCTTATTTTGTTAAGAGAAATTCTATTAAAATGTTTGAAAAGACACTTCCGGGAAAAATTCCAAAATTCAAAAAAAAAAAAACAGAAGAAACAGGAAGAACTCAACAAAATAGAGAATAATAAAGGGAGAATAACAAAAAAATGAATTCAAAAAGAAATTCAATGTTGTTGTATTAAATTTGCATGGCTAATGAAGTGTTAGTCAGGGTTTGTCAATGTGGACAGGCTTGCCTGGCTGGCTGTTTGCCTGCCATACCACTGCTGGTGGTGGTGGTGGTATGTTTGCCATTTTGACACTCGTTTTTTGTCTTTGTTTTTTGAATGAATGATGGAATAAATGCGATATTATTGCTGTTGCTGTCCCTAATACTAACTGCTGTCGCTGCTATAGCTATTGCTAATGTTGTACGTGTGGCAATATTTCTTTTATGGAAATATTGGCTACAAAAACAAAGAAAAAGAGTCAAAAAAAAAAAAAAAACATGCCAGTCAATTTTTATACAAACAAATAATTTTTTTTATTTGATTTTCTTTTTTTATTTTTCTAAAAAAAAAGAGGGCGTTTAACTTTAATAATGTTTGGCTTTTTTATTTAAATTATTATAATAAATTTTGATGAACAACAACAACAACAGAAACAAACACCAAATGAAATCTGTTTTCTGGGTCTGGTCATGGTAACACCGCATAAAAAACGGAAAAAACAATACGAAAACAAGCTGCTGAATTCAGTAAAAATTTGACGTGTCACTCGCAAGTTTCGGATTAAATTATTATTTTTTCTTTCTGTTTGCTATTGTTGTTGTTGTTGTTATTATTATTATTGCTGTTGTCCTTCTACTTTTGGTTTTGGTTTTGATCAAGTCCTTTTGCCTGCAAAACGAAATAAAATGTGAAATAAAACATAAAAAACAACAGAAACAATATGACTCTTTTTATGTTTTTTTTTGTGGATTTAAAATTCTCGTTGTTGTTGTTGTATGTGTTGTTCTGATTATTAAATATTGGCGAGAATGTTTTTGTTGTTGTTTGATTTAAATAGCGGTTTTTATACAGTTTTTTTTTTCTTTCTTTTTCCCTGTTTTCCTATGGAAAATCGCTTTTAAATTTTTTGTTCCTGCTCTAGATGTCACGCAAATTTGTGTTTATTCGTTTGACAAAAAGGTCAGCATTTAATTTGGGTCTTTAGCACAGTGTTTACCAAAATTAAAAATGCACGTTTCAGATATTCTAACCCAACAGACAAAAATCTGTGAACGCTGACTTTAAAATTATGGTCACACATATTAAGCTCATACCGTAAGTTCTTCTAGCAATTGAGTGTTATTTTGTACATAATTGGACGTTAAAACTCTTAAGCCAAATTTACGACCTAGCTTCTCACACCATGCATGTTGAGGGTATTAACTTTATCAATGAGCGGCGGGACCTAGAGTTCAACAGATTTTTGAGAAACTTTTCATGACAATTTTATTTACTCTCAGAGTTTTTGCCAGAAGTTTTTTAGACTCGTTTTGATTAATATGTCTGGGCTGGGTTTAAACCATGGCCTCAAACCTAATAAGCCAACACGGTGACTGTGTTATGATATTGTTACGAAAATGAATAATCTAGATACTGGTGTTTTGCTTTTACATCGCTTAATATTAAAATTATAAACAAAAGCTACAAAAAAACAAAACAATGCAGTAAACAAACCTGTTTTCAAATGATCATACTGCTTAATATAACAACAAACACCAGCATAAAAAAAGGTAAACAAGTAAACAAAAATACACAAACAACACTACAAGAATAAATGTAAACAAAATACACAAACAACACAACAATAACAAATGTAAACAACGATGTTTATATTTATAGAGATTTCAAGAAGACGAAGTCATAAACATTCGCCTTCAAGAACATTCATCAGACTGTTTACCCTGCCATAAAAAAAGGCAAGGCAAAGCAGGCGACGTAGTTAATGAAGTTTAGTCAGCCTTGTGTGAGGACGCGATGTGTTTGAAGAGAGTAATCGTGGTTTGAAGATCTCCGTTAAAAAGGTCTGTCGAACAATTGTTTAGTAATTGTTATTGTTTATGCAAAGTGTATAAACAGAGGAATAACAAACAAAGGTATTGTTGTTGTTTACATAAAGTTGTTAACACTGGCATATAGGATTGTGGGAATAATAAAGAATTTTAATTGAAACTAAACACAAATTGATTTTTATTTTATTTACAATTTACGAGCTCATATTTTAAACGTTTTTAAAAGGTAAAAACATAACACTATTATGTGTCTCTTACAATTAACACTTCAAAATTGGTCATCAAACCACACAGCTTACTAACATTGCTAGTGTCTTTCGAATGGCTCAAGTTTTCCGGATTGTAAAATTATGCTTCGTCCTGTATAATAACACAGTGCGACAGTGAAAATACACCCGAGTAACTACATAGTCCACGTTGTTTAGTTAGTTGAGTAGATCACAAAAATACCTTTTTTATATTTCTCGAACCCTTCAAACTTGTTTGACAAAAACTGTTTTTTCTGGCTTTACGCACAAATTACTCAAACATTTCTGACCCGATGTTCAAAATTTAAATCTTGTTGGAAAGGGGAGAGATGGACCTTTAAAATGGTATACATATATCTATTATTCGGCTTAATATGCTTTGAGATTTGATCAGGTAAACTTGGAAAATTTGAATTTTTTCATATTTTTTCAAGTTTGTCCATTCATAGTAGCAAACTTTAATAAAACAATATAGGATAAGTGATAATATTCTTAAAGTTTGTTCTCTTATGAAGAGATTGAGTCATCATTTGATAATATTGGATAAAAATTACCGTAGTTATTATTTAAATAGTGTAACAGTCGTGTTATATTTTCTATATATGTCATCTCATCAAATGAACTTTTAGTTCAAAAATTTTCAGAATTTTTGATGGATCTTGATTGTTTATCAGAAAATGTGTCAAATTCAAGTTTGCACGACTTCCTGAAGTCGGCTAATATTTGTGTTTTTTGCAAATATTATTATTTCCCTTTGCGCAAATATTGGCCAACTTCTGGTGGTCGCTCAAACTTGAAATTGACAAATTTTGTGATAAACAATCAAGATCCATCAAAAATTCTGAAAATTTTTGAACTAAAAGTTCATTTGATGAGATGACATATATAAAAATATAACACGACTGTTAGACTCATTAAATAATAACTACGGTAATTTTTGTCCGATTTGATCAAATGATGACTCAATCTCTTTACAAGAGAACAGACTTTAAGAATATTATCACTTATCCTATATTTTTTTATTAAAGTTTGCTGCTATGAATGGACAAACTTGAAAAATATGAAAAAAATTTGAATTTTCCAAGTTTATCTTCTCAAATCTCATAACATATTAAGTCGAATAATAAATATGTGTATACCGTTTTAAAGGTCCATCTCTCCCCTTTCCAACAATATTTATATTTTGTAAATCGGGTCAGAAATGTTTGAGTAATGCAGAAATTTGTGCGTAAGGTAAAAAAAAAACAGTTTTTGTCAAATAAAAAAAGTTTGGAGGTTTAGGGAAATATAAAAAAAAATATTTTTGTGATCTACTCAACAAAACTCACAACCTACACTATGTCATTAGCCGGGTGTATTTAATTTTTTTTTATTTTGTCGCATAGTGTAATTAGCCTTCCGCTTTAACTTGTCCTTTATAATTTTCTAAAATGTTTGTTTATGACTTCATTTGTTGTCGATTGCCAACATTATGGGGGAATTTTTCTATGATTTTTCGTTTTTCTCTTCTAAAGTCTATAATGATACACACACCGAATACAAAACAAAAGAAATAAACTTTATTGGGGTCTGTGTTCACTGTGAAATTGTTATTAATCGTACTGGCTATACAGCTGACCACAAACACCTACAACTCACACCTACACCCTTATTAAATGCAATTCTCTTTGTTAATGTGTAAGCACATGGATGGCATAAATTTCCATATTAAAGAGCAGCTCTCTCTTAATCCTTTACAATCTTAAAATATTTATTTTTTGTTGTTTTTTTTTTGTTGTAATCTTTATTGTTATTATTGTTGTAAAATTAAGCACATTCGTGTTAATTTAATTGTACATTCCATTCACTCCTTATTATGAATTATATTCGTGTCCCAATGAAATTAGAAAAAAATTACACATTTCAAGTAAAATTATAGAAATTTTACCCGAGTTGTTTTTTTCAAATTATATTTTTTTTGTGTTGTTGTTGTTTTTTTGTGTGTCATGTTTAACGACAGTGCCTTTGGGACAAGTGCGATTTATCAAAAATTTATACGCGGGGCTAAACAATAATTGGGAACAGCAGCAGCAGCATAAATGTCTACATGTCACATGGCAAATGACTTTCTGTCATATTTTGTCGCTTAAAATTTATGGCAATTTTAATTACAACTAATTTTTATACGATTCAATTAAAGGCCAGTGGATAGAATTTAAACAGAATTGTTGTCTACTTGCTTGCTGTATAACAAAGTGGTCTGGAATTAACAAGAAATGAGCGAAAATCAAGAAGAATTATAAAATGTTTGTTAGAAAGATTTCAAAAAAGATTTAAAAATAAAAGAAAGAACAGAAATTAAATTGAAATGAAGCAGAAAGAAATAAAGGACAGTTTGATGGATGTTTTGCGTATCGTACTTCCAACAGAAAGTGGACCTGTCTTAATCTCATTCAGTGCTATGACGTAGACACGCTATTGCATAGAATTTTACAACGAATTTGGCGTGAGTGTTACTAAAGATGTACTAAAGATGTAAAGTAGTCGCCTTAGTCTATTAGGTAGTGTGTTCGCCTATTAGACGTAAGGCCTCAGTTCAAACCCCAGGTCAGACATCAAAATGAAAATGACAAAAAAATATTTCTTCGGCGACTTCCTCTCAGCAGATTTCTGGCAAAAACTCTGAGAGAAAAATAAAATTGCCATGTAAAGTTTCTCAAAAAATCTGTCATTAGGAGTCGACTTTAAACTGTAGGACGCGTCACTCATGTAAAAAATAAACGCACACAACATCAGTGATGTGAGAAACTAGGTCGCAATCCTGACTGAAGTTACAATCCTTCAACCAATTATGTATGTATGTTACTATAAATGAGACAACAGAGAGTAGTATAGGTAGTACTATAGGTTGTACTGTAGGTGCTACTGTACTATAGATGATCAATTAATTATTCAATGGCCGGTTTTGTTGTTCAGCTAAAACTAGCGGGTTATCCATTTCGTGGTTTCAAAAGTAAACGTAAATAAAACACATATAAAATATTTTTTTTTCATGATATTTCTTTTTTATTGTAAAGTTTGAACGTTGGCATTATGTGTGAAAACACTACATCATTTAAATGACCTCCACGCGAGGTGTTGCAAGCATTGATTCTTTTGAGGTAATTTTCGATCACTTTTTGACACATATTGGGCGGTATCTCAGCCATAACTTGACGAATGTTGGTTTTTAAGTGCTCAAGAGTTGAAGGTTTATCTGCATAGGCACGGCCTTTCACGTAGCCCCACAAAAAAAAGTCTAATGGTGTCAAATCGCATGATCTTGGTGGCCAGTTGATATCGCCACAAAGAGAAATTATGCGGCCAGGAAATGTCTCTTGCATTAAAGCCATATTCGCTTCAGTTGTGTGGCATGTGGCACCGTCTTGTTGAAACCACATATTCTCCAAGTCGTATTCTTTAATAGCAGGCAAAAAAAAGTCGGTTATCATATGACCATAACGCTCCGAATTGACGCTGACAGTCGTTCCATCGTCGTTATCGAAGAAGTAAGGTCCAATCACACCTTCGGACCAAAGAGCGCACCAAACAGTGACTTTTTCTGGATGTAATGGCCTCTCTTCAATTACTTGAGGATTCTCAGAACCCCAAATACGACAATTTTGTTTATTAACATACCCACCGAGCGTAAAATGTGCTTCATCGATGAAGAAAATTTTCTTCGAAAAATTGCCGATACGCACGATACGTGACTGTGGCAGAATCACCATTTTTGTAGTAGGTTTTAATAATTTTTATGCGTTGTGTGATAGTTAAGCGATCCATTTTCGTCAATGTCAGACTTTCAACTGAAAAGAAAATAATTGGTTTCACAGCTTAGTTTTATAACTCTTCGCGATTCATGAATAATTTCGAACTATTTACACGGTAAAAACAAATTTCTCTCATTATTTCTATTCCTTATGAAGATATTCCGATGGGAATAGAGTTTAATGGGCGGATATAATTCAGTTAAAAAATTTCATATATCTTCGCTACTCATTGAACGGGTGCAGAGAAAGCCAGAAGCCATGTACTCACACACAGTACGTATAATCTTTCAGTTTCTGTTAATCAACTGTGCATCCTTCTAATAGTCCCTTGTGTGTATCAGAGATCAGCAATGAGTATTCAAATAGATGAATAGAATCGAATTATACTCATAATTTCTGATACTTATACGCATTCATACTTATTTTAATATCATGGAACCTATACTCATATTCAAAGTTTGTAGGACTCATCACTATTCATACTTAACAACACGTATGATGTTGTTGGTGATCGACTCTCCATAACTCAATATATACACGAAGCACAAAATAAGTATGAATCGCGTACGAACACAAAAATACTTACTAGAAGGTTGTGTGCTTGCTCTGCTTGCTGATTTGTCTTTGTTGCTTAGGTATCTTTTTCTTTTTTTGTAAACGCCTGACAACTAAGACTGTAAACTATGATGAATGATTCGAGTCACTCGAATAAATTATAGGTATTATAAGTATTTTTCTAAAGTTATGAATCTAAATGAGTAGGCTTATGAATCAAACATATTTCGAATGATATGAATTTGATGTCAACATTGTACGCATACTCATTGCAACATGTACTTATAAATCAACGTTCTAGTGAGTATGAATGAATCAGAGTGTGTAGTTAAATTTCAATATTGTTGACTCACTTATGTAGTATATTCAAAATCTCATTAGTGCTTATGAGTAGCGAAAAAACGATTCATTGCTGATATCTGGTGTGTATGGATTTATTGTGATCTTATAAGCATCATAAATCCTTTTGTATTGCGATTAAAGTTGGCCATATTGTTGTTCTTTGTTTTTCAACTCCATTAGTGTAGTTTTAAAGAGCAGCAGCGTGTTGATTAAGCTTTTTTTGCTTTAAAAACTGGTAACCATTGTTAACTTAAACAGTGTTATTGCCATCCACTAACATTTTTATTTGCCCTTTATAATCATGGTCATCATTTGAAAGATAAATTCAACCCAACCAGTGCAAGCTTGTCCATATTATTGTCCATATTTTTGCAATTTTCCTTCATTCTCTTTGTTTTCGTTTTTCCCCACACTTTTTATATAATTTTTTTCTCTTCAATTTAACCTGCAATTTTTATGTTGTTGTTGTTGTTGTTGTCATCCTCAAAACGTGGCTCATTGTATCGTTCACTGCATTTATTTCGCGTTCGCTTTTTTTTTTTGCTCGTTTCATTATTGTTGTTTAACGAATTAATGACTAAATTTTTGCACTGAACTTGAGCCATATTGTGTTGCTGTTGTTGCTCTTGCTGCAACAACGTAAATGCCACAGATTTAAAACATGACACAAACAACAGAGTTTGGATTTCTTTTTATTTTTTTCCCTTTTTTTAAATAAAAATTAAAAGAGAAGTAAAGAGAGAGAAAAAAGACAAAACAAACGAAATGAAATGAAATAAAAACGAATTGCCATAAAAGGTGAGGAAGGAAGTTAAAACAGGATATACAACATCATTTTTATATCCTTCAACGTTCATCGTCATTCAGAAGTGTCTTGACTGAATGGCTAAAATGGTCACACAGTGAAAAAAACAACAACGACGACAACGACAACGACGACGACGAATTAACGTAAAACAGGCTCGCTCTCTAGCCAGCACGAGAGAAGCAATGAGAAGCATAAAAACAACAATAACAACAAAGCAACAAAAGGATACTGGAACAATTGACTGCCTTGACTGTTGGCTCACTGTTTTTGGTTGGCCTGGCTGTCTGTTTGTCAGCCTGTCAACCTGTTTATTCATGCATGCTTCACATAGACTGTCTATCAGCTTGTTCGTTCGTTTGTTTGTTTGTTGGACGCTCTTAGACAATTTTTCTCTCTTTTTTTGTGTGTTGTTGTTGTTGTTATTGTTGTAGTCCTTTAAATATTTATTATTTTAGTTTACCTCTCTCTCTGTCTCTTTCTCTTAGCACTGTTGAACAGTGTAATGAAGGTTATTTAGTGTTTGTTGTTGTTGCTGTGGCAATTGCTTTGTTTTTGTTGTTTTTTTCTTTTTTTTTTCTTTTAAAGTGCGCGAGGTGTTAAATTATTTGCCATGAGTGTTTTTGGCTCAATTCTGTCATGTTGTGTGAATTTATTCTCTTCATAATGATGATAATGTCGATGATGATGATGATGATGATGTTCATAATCTTTTGCCTTGTTTCTATGGCAATAATGACGTTTACCTTGATTAACAAGCATAATGATGAGTGTTGGTTGAATACTGCGATGAATATGAAACTGTTGATGCATTTACTCACCTTATCTTGATTGGCAGCAGTTAATCAACACAAGTGTTTTGTTTTCTTAAGAATTTTTTTCTTTTTTTTGTTCAAATTTATAGACAAAACCAGTAAAAATGATCACCATCTTGGATAAATTCGAGCGTTGTGTTTACGATTTTAAGCCAGAGTGCCGGTTTAAGGACATTTCCACAAAGTTGAAAATCATTTTTAATTTAATTTACGTTCGTTGAATTGTCATTCATAGTCTCATATTTTAGCTGATGCCTGGCATTAGAGTTTGTTTTTAATTTTTTTTTTCCATTTGGTTGGCTGTGTTTTGTAGATCCTGGCACATTGGTAAAGTACAGCAAGTTTTTATTTGATACTCTTGACATTAACCTTAAAATATAAGCTATTAACAGAAGCATACGAAAGTTACAAACGGGTAAAGCAGGATTTGTAATTTATAATTAAGTGCATGCCACAAAGATGTTGACTAAAGAAGGCTGAAAAGACATTCGACCAAGTAAATACGTTAAGCAGCCTTAGGGACTATCCGAACTAAGGAGTGCGCACAAAAAAATCTGGACTTACACTTTTCGTTATAGAAATAAAACTAAGTGGCGGTTTTTTTTCCTTTTATATTTCAATTAAAGTAAATAATATTTGAATTCTTTTGTGTATAAAATTTATTTCTGACAAAGGTCTCAGAGCATCCAACTTTTTGAGCCACTTTTCTTCCAGACATGTTAGGGTGTTTTTTGAAAAATACGTATTATTTTACTTGCTTTGTTTTGGTCGGCAAATCCTTTTTTTCTTCCACTTCCACGCTTTCTCTCAATACTTAAAGACTCCTTATATTGTTTTAAGTATTACCTTAGAAACTGTTTTTTGGTTAATACCTGCGAGCCTAGCAATCGTTTTTTGTAAGCGGCGCGGTTATTAATTGAAAATTTCAATTATTTTTTTACGACATTCTTGTTGGGTACTCATTTTCAAAAAAATAATTTTGCTATTGCAATGACATTTAGCACGGGGATTTTGAAACAGATGACTAACAAAAACAATATAACGGTATTCATTTTTTTCAATTATGATAAAAGTTATAAGCTTAAAAGTAGGCCCATTCTTTTTTGTGCGCACTCCTTATATACACCATCTCTAGTTGCTGTTTTACTATTTACTGTTATTCTATGGTTGCGAAACATGAAATGTCGCTAATAGAGATTTGTAAGCATTACACGTAACTGTGCACCGATGTATGTATATGGCAAACCGCAAAGGAACCGAAGGTTGGAATATCAAAGCCAAACATTTGCAAAAGATTATGAAACGAAGTGAAAAACTTGGTCTTGCAAAAGGATCAGATACGTTGAAATCCTATGTTCGTTGTAAGAATAAAAAACTGTGTATCCTGAGTGTAAATTAAGGAAATATGAATCGAACTATCAATTTAATTTAATTTATAAAACATACTGTTACGAAAATGAAAAATCTAGATACTGGTGTTTTGCTTTTACATCGCTTAAGATTAAAATTATAAACAAAAGCTACAAAAACAAAACAATGCAAGTATACAAACTTGTTTACAAATTATCGTACTGCTTAATACATATAACAACAAACAACAGCATAAAAAAATGGTCAAAAGTAAACAAAACTACAACAACAAACACTACAAGAATAAATGTAAATAAAAATCCACCAACAAACACTACAAGAATAAATGCAAACAAGAATGCAATCTTGAGAAGGCAAGACCACGAACATTCGCCTTCAAGAACATTCATCAGACTGTTTACTTTATAAGCATTATATTATAAAAGGCAATGTAAAGCAGGCGACTGAGTTAGTGAAGTTCAGTCAGTCTTGGGTGAAGAGAGCAATCGTGGTTTGAAGATCTCCATTACAAAGATCTGTCGAACAATTGTCTTGTAATTGTTATTGTTTATGCAAAGGGTATAAACAGAGGAATAACAAACAAAACAATTGTTGTTGTTTATATCGAGTTGTGAACAGTGGCACACAGGATTGCGCGAATAATAAAGAATTTTAATTAAAACTAAACACAAATTTATTTTTATTTTATTTGCAATCTAAGAGCTCATATTTTAAACGTTTTTAAAAGATAAAAATCTAAAAATACAATAATTCGTGTTATTTGTACATATTTCATTTTCAATTATCCATATTTTGTACAATCTACACAGGAACCTTAAAAGTTTGATTTTCAACCCAAAAATTATTTTCAAACAAATTAAATTTATTTTTTTGCCGTTCAACATGGAATCAATTGATGATAATTTCTTGCTGTAAATAGTCAGTCAGTCACTCACTAACTGACTAGCTGAGACTAACTCAGTCACACATTTACTTACTGTGACTGATTCACTTAATTATTCAGCCACAAACACTGATTGACATTCATGGTTAATGCGATGTGGTGTAATTACACTGCAGTCTGACTAGTGATGGCCACAACCACTTTTGTTTCATTTTCATTCCTCTCTCAAATTCCTTTTCCATTCCTTGTTGTTTTTTTTTTTTGCTCTTCAATTCATATCTCACTCTCTAAATATTCAATGCCTTCACGTTCTATTTTTTTTTTTTTTTTTGTTTGGAAGTACTGGGTCAAGCTGCTGTCAATCAAAGTGACAGCCAAGAGTCAAGTTTACTGGCAAACACAGCAAAGGGAGGGAGGTAGTAAGAGAGGTAATGTAATAGGACAGGATAAAGTGAAAAAAATTTGTGAAAGTCATGAACACGATTTAAAAAGAAAAAAAAAAAAAATATTTTCCCCATCAGCCAAAAGTGTTGATGTTGTGTTTTTTTTTTTTTTGTGATTTTGTTATCCATAAAGAATATTTCATATGATTTTTTATTTATTTTTCTATTTTCTTTTCTATTTTAAAATTTTTCTTTTTTTTTTTTTCTTAATTTTTGTGGCCGTGATATTTGACAGTAATTGGGTGTGGTCTTCAGGGATTCGAATGGTACAGCATGTCATTTGTATGTTGTATATGTCCGTCACGTTACATTCTCGTCGCTGTTGATTTTAGAAGAGATTTTTCATTAATTTTCCATAGACAAGCGTTGGTCTATTGATGGCGAATAATGGATCGCTGTTTGCCACAGATTTCGTCAAGTGCTTTTGAGAATTATTGTTAAAATTATGGATGGAAATTCTTTGCAATTGAAATAATTTGATTTGCAAACACTTAAGGAAATCAATCAATGGGGGGCTGTGCTGTGGCGTACGTTATTGTGGCTGGGGGGCTTTGCAGCAGAGTAATGGAAATTCATTTAAATAATGGAATTGTTGATAGGAAGGACGACCACTATACTTGATGTAATTAAATTAAAGCTTTTTGTTTTCTTGTTTTTTTTTTTTAATTTTATTTCTAAGAAATAAAGCAAACGACTGTTAATACTATCGCATGTGAGATACATATGTATGTATGTACATATGTACCAGAGATCAGCAATGAATCGTTTTTTCGCTACTCATAAGCACTCATGAAATTTTGAATATAAGTGAGACAACAATATTGAAATTTAACTATGTACTCTGAATTATTCATACTCACTACAACGTTGTTTTATAAGTACAGGTTACAATGAGTATGCGTACAACGTTGACATCAAACTCATACCATTCGAAATATGTTTGATTCATATACATAAGCAAAAAAGACAGAGCAGCAAGCAGAGCATTTAGTGAGTATTTTTGTGTTCCTACACAAATCATACTTATTTTGTGATTCCTGCAAATGTTGAGTTATGGAGAATCGAAATCATTAACATTATACGTGTTGTTAAGCATGAATATGATGAGTACTTCAAACTTTGAATATGAGTAGATGTTACATGGATATTAAAATAAGTATAAATGCGTAAAGGTATCAGAAATTATGAGTATAATTCGATTTTACTCATCTTTTTGAATACTCATTGCTGATCTCTGATATGTATGTATAAACAATCTGGCTCTTCAGGTCACAAATACAACAGATTACTCAGTAGATCCGTAGTTCCGTGTCGACTTTAAAGTGTAGGTTCTGGCAATTATGGTTAAAATTAACACACACAACATGAGTGATGTGAGTAGGTAGGTCGTAATCCTTATGAGGATTGTAATGACAAATTAAGTGAGAAGGTAACTCTAGGTCATCGCTTCATTTGGTATCATGTGTGGCTTTATATAGGCTCAAGTGAGCTTTCATTTGAACAAACTATCACACAACAAGCTGCCACTATATTAAAAGGTCGAGAATTAGGGCTAAGAGATGAAGTCTTAGCAATATGTTGGCTTATTAGACGTGAGGCCGTAGTTCACATTTCAGACATTCCGAACAGAACGAAATATGAATGACAAGAGTTCTACGGCGACTTTTATGTCAGCAGATTTCTGGCAAAAATTCTGAGAGTAAATAAAATACCATGAAAAGTTTCTCCAGAATCTGTTGATCGGAGTTGACTTTCAACAGTAGATCTAAATGGGTGGTGTGAGAAACTAGGTCATAATCCCGACTAAAGGATTGTAAAGACCAATTTAGATAGTAAGTAAAATGAAGGAATGCTCTTTACTTTGAAATTCAAAATAGTTTAATCCTGGACTACAGCATCTGAACAGAATTATGCAACTGATTCACTTCGCTTTTATTCTTTCACATATATGCATACATACAGTGAGCCTCAAAAGAAACTGTACACTAAAGGTACAGTTCAAACAATCATCAATTTTTATCACCTAAGCAGAGTGCCCGAAAAAATTTCACAATATTATGAAAATTTTTTTAATATTTTGTTTGTTTCGATTTTAAAAACTGGCAATGAAATAATTTTAGAATAAAAATAACGATAAATTACACGGTGCGACAGTGAAAATACACCCGAGTAATTACATAGTCCACGTTGTTCAGTTAGTTGAGTAGAACTCAAAAATACCTTTTTTATATTTCTCGAACCCTCCAAACTTGTTTTATTTGACAAAAACTGTTTTTTTTTTTTAACTTTACGTACAAATTTTTGGATTACTCAAATATTTCTGCCCCGATTTCCAAAATTTAAATCTTGTTGGAAAGGGGAGAGATGGATCTTTAAAACGGTATATATATATCTATTATTCAACATAATATGCTATGAGATTTGATGAGGTAAACTTTGAAAATTCGAATTTTTAAATATTTTTTCAAGTTTGTCCATTCTAATATTTGTGTTTTTTGCAAATATTATTATTTCCCTTTGCGCAAATATTGGCCAACTTCTGGTGGTCGCTAAAACGTGAAATTGACACATTTTCTGATAAACAATCAAGAAAAAAAATTTTTGAACTAAAAGTTCATTTGATGAGATGACATATATAAAAAATATCACTCGACTGTTAGACTCTTTACCTAATAACTACGGTAATTTTTGTCTGATTTGATCCAATGATGACTCAATCTCTTCACAAGAGAACAGAATTTAAGAATATTATCACTTATCCTATACGTTTTTATTAAAGTTTGCTACTATGAATGGACAAACTGGAAAAAATATGAAAGAAATTCGAATTTTCAAAGTTTATCTCATCAAAAATCATAGCATTATATGCCGAATAATAGATATATGTATACAGTTTTAAAGGTCCATCTCTCCCCTTTCCAACAAAATTTAAATTTTGGAAATTCGGTCAGAAATGTTGGAGTAATATAGAAATTTGTGCGTAAAGTCAAAAAAAAAACAGTTTTTGTCAAATAGAAAAAGTTTGGAGGGTTCGAGAAATATAATAAAAGTATTTTTAAAATCTACTCAACAAATCTCACAATCTACACTATGTTATTAGACGGGTGTATTAAATTTTTTCCATTTTGTCGCATTGTGTTATTAATGTATATGTTTGTTTCTTTAGTTGTACAGTTAGTTTTGACGCTCACTGTACGTAGGCTACATTGAAACAAATATTTCCCCCCATAAAAATTTTTAACATTCTGCCACTAAATAATCGTAAGCCAGTACATATAAATTGTATTTAAATTAAAAATTGGATAAATTGTGTGTCTGGGTGTGTATTTTAAAACCAATTCGGCCTACAATAAAAAAAAGAAACATTTTTCCATGGCAGTATGAATTTATTACGGTTTTTGCGTTAATCTAATTGCTGACATGAATGCATAAGTCTGAATATTGTTTTAAAAAACATGAGACTATTATGAAAGCAATAATAATGATGATGACGGTGATGACTACGACGATGTTAATGTGATCATTATTGTTATTATCGCCTTCATCGTTTAACCACAAATTGACCTCATGTTGCACGCAACATGTTTATGCAATTGCACAATATGCATTAATTGAATATCAAACACAGGCACGTTGGCAAAAAAAAAAACGAAATCCGTTGGAATGAAACTGTCTGTATAATCACACAACAAATACAGAGACACAGAGCCAGAGATAGACATGAAAATGCACACCAAAAAAAAAAAAAAAAGGAAAGGAAATTGAGGAAAGTGATTCAAAATCCTTAAACTCGCATACCAACATGATGCCATAAAAGTTGTCACTGGCTGGTATGTATGTAGGTGAGCTTTTAATGCAGTAAATAGTGCAAATAAAGGCACATATACACACACAGAGAGACACACTCGCGTTCATAGAGCAACAGCAATGATAACATGTGTTTTGCATCAACCAAGCATAACCAAAGAGGGAGGGAAGGAAGAAAAATCATAACAAAAAACAAAAACTGAAACGAAATCTCATTCCCAACATTTATTGAAAACAATCATGGGAAAATGAGATAAAAGCTCAAATACCTTGCATACCTCTTTGGCCTCTCTCTCTCTTTCTCGCCCTCTTTCCGCCTTTCACATTAAAAAAGAACAGGAGCAAGAAAAAATTAAAACATTAAGAAAAAAAAAAAAAAAACAAAACCGACACGAGATGAGATGAGACGAAATGATATGAAAACCACTTCATTGTTGTGTTTTGCATTAATAACGTGGTTTGTATCGTTGTACATCGGTATGTATGAAAAATGCTTAAATATATGAAAGAGCCTGTGTGTGTATGTGTGTGTACTTAATCATGATGTCGACAACGTTGATGGCCTTGTTAAGGCGGCGTCAACACAAAAAATAATAAAAAAAAAATTCTCTACTCCTCACTTGCTCTTGTGCATAAATCTAGTGCAATGAAACACACATACACATACACTCATACATATATAGGCATATAAGTGTATGAGTGTATATGTATATTTCATATTTCCCTTTAAAGGTGTTTGTGTGTGTATGTTTATGCATTTCGGTTTTACTAAGATTCGTGCTTCGAGGCCTTTAAAGCACTAAAACTATTGCTACTGCTACACAACCAAACATTTCTACTACTGCCGCCACTGTGTATGTCACCACAAAATGATGAAGGAAATTTTTGTGTCGCATAATTTCCGCTGCAGCTGTCGTCAGTCTTAGTTGCTTGTTACGGTTTAAAAAAAAAAAAAAAGAAAAACAATTCAAAATCATCCTCATCACCATCATCATCATCAGCAAAAGCAACAGCAACTGTATTATCATAACAGCGTGCATTATGCATGGTAAGCTACCCAACAAACAAATTTATGTTCAATTAAATTAATGGAGTTTATAGACTTACTATCTGCTACATATTATTATTATTGATTATTATTACTACATTGCTCTGTAGTATGTCTTTGAGACAGGTGTTCCCGCACTTTAGTACAGCCCAACATGTATTTTGTCTTCTTGGTCCACGTTCTGCTTGAATTGATAAACATTTTCCTGATAAAGAATTTCCTGAAAGCCATAAGGGGAATACAATTGTTCCTTTGCAGTTTGCTAAGATGAAGCTTAGCTTTCTGTTCTTAAGGAGACTGACTTTAGTGCCTTTCTTCTTACAGGATTATCCACAAAGATGTCAAACCCTACTGTCTCCAAGATAAGAATGCTGATTCGAACCTCATCTCTTTTTATTGCGTAGATTTTTGCCTTGGAAACTGAACAGTAATCGACTCGTAGATTCCGTACTTGTATTTATCTGTTTGCCCAACAACGGCTGAATAAATATTTTCTGTTACAATAGAAACCAATTGGGTCGAAGTGGTCTAGTAGGTAGTGTGCTGGCTTATTAGACGTAAAAGCCAGGGTTCGAGTCCCAGGCCAGACATCAAAAAATAAAAAAAAAATACAAAAAGTATTTTTTCGGCGATTTCTTCTCAGTTTCTCAAAAATCTGTCGTTCGGAGTCGACTTTAAACTGTAGGTCCCGCCACTTATGTATAAAATTAACACACACAACATAAGTGGTGTGAGAAACTGCGGGCTTCTTGGGGACGATTGCCTGTAGAATGTCTAATGGTGAAGGTATAGCACAGGCCATTTTATAGTCACCTAGCAGCAAGTCGTTTCCTTGCTGTTCGCATCTTCCCCCTTTCCACCTTTCCTAAAAAAAAAAGAAAACCTGCACAATGCACTGCATGAGTAGGGGCCATCCCCTGAGTGCTGGTTTCATAAAAAAAAAAAAAAATAGAGTTTGGAGCGCAGGTTAAAACTGAAAATTAGCGTCTTATGAGTAATCCTAAAGTGGGATTTCAGGGTGATCTGGCATTTCTGTAGCTCTAAATTGTGTTTAACAAATACAGAAACAGTCCACTCACTTTTCCAAGGTATTCACACATGATAATCATACCTTCGAAGCCAAAGAAACTTTGAATAACATTGACGACGTTCCAAGGTCATCATGAGGCATCTGTATATTGTCTGTTTTTGAAAAGTTCCACATTAAGCATCATTCGGCCGTATTTACCTCATGAAAATCCATAATTTAGCCACTGAATGTACAGCAGCATTAAGTTTTCTAATCTAAAGTTGAGAGATAAAATTCAAAGCATAAATCCAACTGAGAGGTAAATGTTAAATGGGTTACTGTTTCACTATGAACATCCTCAATAATCAAATGAGTACAAGTATATGAGTTTGTGTATGTGTGCGTAAGCGTGTGACAATTTTTAATTTCAAGTGCAATACCAGAGCAACGAACCACAAACGCATAAGACTCATATGACTTCCTCACTCTTGATATAAAACATTAACTAATACAGGTACAAACAAACAAGCATACATACATATGCATACATACATACATACACACGTACATATATAGATTTTAAAAACTCATTTATAACAAATCACGCTTACGTCTCTCACCCACATTCTTTTCGGGGCGCGCTTACATAGTGCTCTCGAAAGTGATACGTACGTTGAGAATAATTGTAATATTTTTCAGCGTTGATAACTAAATAGATCAGAATCGTACGAAGCAATAGTGAATGGAACAGAACAGAACGCTCATTGGCAGCATAAAGAGTGGCAGCAGTGTGGCATTTAAATTGTGTAGTGATGCAGAATAGCATGGTAAGGCCTCTTTACTGAGTACTGCCAGTCGTGTAATAAATGCAAGAGCATGTCAATAAAACTGTGTACGCGTGTCTGTGTGTGTGTGTATGGACGAGTATAAGCAGAGGAGTACGTTATAAAACCTTAAATCTGTTACAGTGGCTCGATATAAAGGGCTATCCATTTCGTGGTTTCAAAAGTATGGGACTGGAATTCGACATCTCTGTCAAACTAAGTTGTGAAAGCAATTTTTTTCTTTTCAGTTGAAAGTCTGACACTGACGAAAATGGATCGCTTAACTATCACACAACGCATAAAAATTATCAAAACCTACTACAAAAATGGTGATTCTGACACAGCCACGTATCGAACAAAATTTCACACTCGGTGGGTATGTTAATAAACAAAATTGTCGGATTTGGGGTTCTGAGAATCCTCAAGTAATTGAAGAGAGGCCATTATATCCAGAAAAAGTCACTGTTTGGTGCGCTCTTTGGTCCGAAGGTGTGATTGGACCTTACTTCTTCGAAAACGACGATGGAACGACTGTCACCGTCAATTCGGAGCGTTATGGTCATATGATAACCGACTTTTTTTTGCCTGCTATTGAAGAATACGACAACAAGACGGTGCCACATGCCACACAACTCGAGCGAATATGGCTTTATTACAAAAGACATTTCCTGGCCGCGTAATTTCTCGTCGTGGCGATATCAACTGGCCACCAAGATCATGCGATTTGACACCATTAGACTTTTATTGTGGGCCTACGCGAAAGACTGTGTTTATGCAGATAAACCTTCAACTCTTGAGCACTTAAAAACCAACATTCGTCAAGTTATGGCTGAGATACCGCCCAATATGTGTCAAAAAGTGATCGAAAATTACCTCAAAAGAATCAATGCTTGCAACACTTCGCCTGGAGGTCATTTAAATGATGTAGTGTTTTACACATAATGTCAACGTTCAAACTTTACAATAAAAAAGAAATATCATGAAAAAAATATTTTATATGTATGTGTTTTATTTACGTTTACTTTTGAAACCACGAAATGGATAACCCGGTATTTTTGTGCAGCTGTAAGGCAAAAAAACAACTTTATTTTCGCCTTTAAACTGAGTGACACAAGCAAAGAGAAAAAAAATTACGTTGACCCAGTTCATTTTGGTTGAGTTTGAATTTTAATCCGCCGTATGGGTGGCTTTTCTTTCACATAAAAAGTGGCTTTTTATTTAAGCAAGAGCAACAAAATCAAAAGCAAAATAAAGTAAAACTGAAATCCTTTTGTTTCGAATAATGTTTTTATTCTCATTTAATAACCCGTTTGCCGTTTATTTCTGGCTTCCATTTAAAAAAAAGGTTATTGAGCTTGACTTTGACTCTTACAATCGAATCTCTTTTCAAAGCACAGAGAAACTATTGTAATCCTGCCTTAAGGCGATATTTCATATTTTTGAATGCGAACACAAAATTGTAACAATTTTCAAGGATAATTTATTTTAATTTGTGTTTCCATGGTGTATAAAAAAGGAAAAATGTTTACAACAGCATCGTAGATTTAAAAGAATTTATAATTGAATGCAACACGTTATGGGACAGAGAATTACACCGACGGCTTGCATTAAAAGGTAGACAATTGGAATGAGGGTCAAGATACAAACAATGAATGCCTGAAGGCAATTAATTTAGTGCATAATTGTTTGAATACTTTACATTGATAATAAAATTATAATTTCTTACAGACTGAGTGTTAATATTATAAAAAAAAAAAATAATTTGGGGCTCCGAAAATCCTTTTACAATCCATGAGAAGCAGTTGCCTTAATCTAGTAGGTAGTGTATTGGCTTATTAGATGTTAAGCCGTATTTCAACTCAGGGTACAGGGCCTTAATCACCAAAATTAATGTCAGTCTGGAGATTAAGCGCAGTATCACTCTTTCCAACTGCTATGGCCTCAATAGGCAATTGAGTAGCAGAGACCTCTCTCGTACGACAAAACTTGTACTCTACAAGACACTCATGCTCCCCGTGTTTCTTTATGGCGCAGAGGCATGGACACTATTAAGCACTAAATGCAACAGCCTTAAAAGTATTCGAGAGAAAAGTCCTACGTAAGATCTTCGGTACAGTGCGAGTTGGCGCTGATTTCCGCACTCAATCCAACAGTGAGCTGTATGAGCTTCTCAACGACATGGACGTTGTGCAGCGTATTAACATCCAGCGGCTGCGCTGGCTCGGCAATGTCGTTGGAATGGAGGAGAATGCTCTGGCGAGACGGGTATTTGATGCGGGGATCTTCGAAAGTCGGCGAAGAGGCCTACCTTGTTTTCGTTGGAAGGACCAAATCGAGGAAGCCCTGTCATCGTTTGGTGGCGCCTGGAAGGTTGTGTTAAGGCAGGCCGAAATTCGTTAATCGGATTGTTAATGGTCAATTAAGTAAGTAACTAAGTAAGTATATACGTCTCAAATAAAATGAAATCTGAAAAAATATTCCTTTTGGCGATTTCTTCTCAGCAGATTTCTGGCAAAAACTCTAAGAGTAAATAAAATTGGCATGAAAATTTTCCACAAAAATCTGTTGTTCGGAATTGATTTTAAACTGTAGCTTCCGCCACTCATGTATAAAATTAACACGTAAAATATGGCTGAAGGCTTGTAATGTACAATTAAGTAAGTATTATTCCAATAAGCATTGTGTTTAAAGAAAAATTGGCTTCCAATAGGCTTTGGCGGCTAATAAGCTTTTTAAAAATCAAAGCGTCCTACACCAGACTGCACAAATAATTTAAAATATCGTTTTTCATTACGTGACAAATTGAACAATTAATTTTTGTGTTTTTCTTTAATAAATTTTATGGAAAAAAAAAATAAATAAATTATTGTCCCACTTCGGATCTGATAAAGAAACGCAAAATCAAAAATTTTTGATGGGTTTTTTGCCTGATGCCAATCAATTTCCCATTTAAATCGGAATGTTTTTCATCTTTTTGTATGGAAATAATTTAATTTTCGAAAACAAAAACAAAAAAAAAAAAAAATAGAAGAGAAGAGAAGCTCGACTTGCAATTGTTAAAAAGCATTTCAAATCAGCAGCAGCCATGGATAATAAAATAAATTGTTTATGAATAAATTGTAATTGTTTGTGTGTGTATGTGTGTTTGCAATTGTAAAATAGATATGTATGTTGACACTAATACTAAAAACACTAAAGCATATTTAAATATGCAGTATACATACATACATATGTATGTTTATGTCAGTGATTACCATTTCATAGCACAATTGTGCAGAGAGAATTCACACACATTGCTTATGCTCTTTTATTTTGTTGTCGATCAGACTGCGACAAGCACACATGTCAGCGGATGCTATATTATTATTTTTTTGGTTTACACTCAAAAAATATTTTATGTTAAAAAATTCTTTTTTTTTTAATTCAAAATCTTATATGTTCTTAAAAAACATTTTGATTGTTTTAATTGTCAAGTGAATAATTTAGATGATGTGAAAAGAGAACAACTTTTTGATAGGCATAAAGCAATATTTTGGAAAAATTAAAAGGTTGGTTATTAGAAGCAGAGGAAATTTATGAACCAAAATTAGTACCCAGCAAATATCTAAAAAAGATAACCTAATTATTAAATCAAAGATGTATAACTTTATGTATGTTGATGAAATGAAAATCAAAATAGGGTATATTACTTAAATTTTTCTATGACTGTAAACTTTCAACTTATTTTCTCTCTCTTACTCACTAATACAACCAAAAAATTTTTGGTAACCCCTGGTTTATGTGTATAAATGAATATTTGTATATCTGTCTCTCTGTCTGTCTGTCTGTGTTTTATGCATACATACGAGACAGCAGAAACAAGGTTATTATTCCGTTACAAACAATTTTAAATTTACTTTTTAAATCTATCAGTCAACCCTCGTATGAGGAGAGTTTTAAGTGCTTTGAATATTTTTTAAAAATAAATTGATATGTACGTACACAGTTTCATTATATGTATAACACAACACATTGCATATGAAACTTCCATAAATGTTTACATTTTTTTTAAATACAAAAAAAAAAAAATTGCATTAAATTGGCTTAAAGCGATTAGAAACAATCAAAAAATATCACAATAAAAGAACGAAAAAAAAATGATACGCAACAGCAACAACAATACAGTTAGTATAGGATAGCAGAGTGTAGGATTAACAATTGAAATAAAATGGAAATGAAAATGAAAATGATTACCGGATTAAAAATCGATAGAAAAACTAATCAAATATTGACAAAAAGAAAATACAATTAAAAACAAAGAACAAAAAAAAAATATTTTTTTTTCATTTGTTTTGTATTTCTCATTCATTATAAAGTTTTCTTCGTTGCCATTTGTTTCGTTTGCATGTTTGTTTGTTGCAACTTTTATGCTACAAACATTTGTTGTTGTTGTAAATATTTGTTATTGCCAAAATTGTTGGAGTTTTATAGGATATTGACAAACAAAAACAAAAACAAAAACAAAATGAACAAAAATAAGAGAGAAACACAGTAAAAACTCTTGAAAAAGTTTTACGAGCCACGTTTTTTTCTTTCTTTTCAGTTTTTTCTTTTGTTTCTTTGCATTTGAGTTATTTAATTTGAAAATAATTAGAAAAAAACCAGAAAAAAATGCAAAAAAATAGAAAAAAACAAAACAAAATTTCAACAACATTGACACGATATTTTATTTCTTGCATACGAGGATAGGTTAGGTTAGGTTAGGTTAGAGGACGTGTACTTGTCAACTGTGAGAAGTATAGTACCCGGAGGTCGAATTGACCCATTGTACAACGTCCTAGCTTCTCACACCACTAGTGTTGTGTGTGTTAATTTTATACATGAGTGGCGTACGAGTGCATATGAGAATGGTGTATTGAATTTTTTGCCATAACAAGTCATTATCTTTGATTTACCGCCATTATAATTGGCTCAAAGGCATCCGGAATACCGCGTTTTCAACAATGAGCAAAAGATAAGTAGAACCGAATCATACTCATAATTACTTATACTTATTAGCATTCATACTTATTTTAATATCATGGAACCTGTACTAATAATCAAAGTTTGATGTACTCATCATATTCATACTTAACAAACACGTATGATGTTGTTGATTTCGACTCTCCATAATTAAACATATACCGGGTTATCCATTTCGTGGTTTCAAAAGTATGTGACTGGAATTCGACATCTGTCAAACTAATTTGTGAAACCAATTTTTTTCTTTTCAGTTGAAAGTCTGACACTGACGAAAATGGATCGCTTAACTATCACACAACGCATAAAAATTATCAAAACCTACTACAAAAATGGTGATTCTGCTACAGCCACGTATCGAACAAAATTTTCTTCAGCGATGAAGCACATTTCACACTCGGTGGGTATGTTAATAAACAAAATTGTCGTATTTGGGGTTCTGAGAATCCTCAAGTAACTGAAGAGAGGCCATTACATCCAGAAAAAGTCACTGTTTGGTGCGCTCTTTGGTCCGAAGGTGTGATTGGACCTTATTTCTTCGAAAACGATGATGGAACGACTGTCACCGTCAGTTCGGAGCGTTATGGTCATATGATAACCGACTTTTTTTTTGCCTGCTATTGAAGAATACGACTTAGAGAATATGTGGTTTCAACAAGACGGTGCCACATGCCACACAACTCGAGCGAATATGGCTTTATGTCAAGAGACATTCCCTGGCCGCGTAATTTCTCGTCGTGGCGATATCAACTGGCCACCAAGATCATGCGATTTGACACCATTAGCCTTTTTGGTGGGGCTACGCGAAAGACCGTGTTTATGCAGATAAACCTTCAACTCTTGAGCACTTAAAAACCAACATTCGTCAAGTTATGGCTGAGATACCGCCCATTATGTGTCAAAAAGTGGTCGAAAATTACCTCAAAGGAATCAATGCTTGCAACACTTCGCGTGGAGGTCATTTAAATGATGTAGTGTTTCACACATAATGTCAACGTTCAAACTTTACAATAAAAAAGAAATATCATAAAAAAAAATATTTTATATGTGTTTTATTTACGTTTACTTTTGAAACCACGAAATGGATAACCCGGTACATACATACATAATTGGGCAACCCTTCAATCAGGATTTCGACCTAGCTTCTCTCACCACTTATGTTGTCTGCATTAATTTTATACATGAGTGGCGGCAACTACAGTTTAAAGTCGACTCCGAACGACAAATTTTCGAGAAACTTCTCATGGCAATTTTATTTGCTCTCAGAGTTTTTTGCCAGAAATCTGCTGAGAGAAAGTTGCCAAAGAGAATATTTTTTCAAATTTTCGATATATTGTCTAACCTGGGGTTTCAACCGTGGCCTTACGTCTAATAAGACAACACTAAAATACTTACTAGAAGGTTGTGTGCTGCTGCTCTATCCTTTTTGCTTATGTGTCTATTTTCTTTTGTTTTAAATGCAACAACAACTAAGACTGTAAATTTTGATGAATGATTCAAGTCACTCAAATCATTTTTAAGTATTATAAGTATTTTTCTAAAGTTCTAAAGTGAATCTAAATGAGTAGGCTTATGAATCGAACATATTTCGAATGGTATGAGTTTGATGTCAATGTTGTACGCATACTCATTGCAACCTGTACTTATAAATCAACGTTGTAGTGAGTATGAATGAATGCATCAGAGTACATAGTTAAATTTCAATATTGTTGACTCAATTATATTCAAAATTTCATGTGAGTGCTTATGAGTAGCGAAAAAACGATTCATTGCTGATCTCTGTTATGTACTCTTGCATTGTTGATTTTGAGAGCGCTTTTGATAACCTAAATTCTAATGTATAGTAATTTGGAGCTGTTTGGTATGCAAGTATACAAGTGTCAGAAAAGCATTGAAGGGCTTTTAGCTGTAAATAGAAACTGGTATTCAATGTCTGTCATTCTCTTCAGCATAATGCTAGAGAAAGTTATGGAAAGGTCACAGTGTAACGACTGACGGTGAACATGGGGATTACAAAGGCGTCTGAATGATTTAGACTACGTAGACAAAGCAGATCTGAAAGGCAAAAATTCTAAAACAAAACCTCAGGGAATAAAATACACAATTGTAAACTTCATATGGAGGTTGTTGGTCAACTTTGCTATTTGGAAAGACCAATCTCCTATCGCCGTAGTCGAGTAGATAGTTTGCTGGTTTATTAAACGAGAGCCCGTAGTTCAACCTCCTGCTTCAGACATTTCATAAATCCTTTTCGTAGAGACTAACACAGCGATACATCAGAGGCTTAGGTTGTGTAAGAGTTAATGTAAAGGAAAACCTATGATGACAATGAAAATTTGTTATTTTCAGCAGTTATGGCTAAACTATATTTAAACAAATTAACTTCTATTCAATGTTTTTCCTTTTTGAATAACTTCAAACGATAATCTTACAAACAAGAAAAACATCGACTTTAAACGGGCAAACTAATGATTCATATGAAAACTTTTTTGCCATTTATTATAATTATTGCAGGCATTTGAAAATGTTTCATTACATGGGACATGGTTTCCCTTGCCCTCGCATACAGAGTTCTGTTAACAAAGAGGAGAATAAAAAAACATGAATGAACTTTTGTATTGAGTTACCAACTGTTCTGAATAAAAACAAAAACAACAATAACGGCTATAAAATTTTTATCCTTAGAGAGAGAGAGAGAGAGAGGGAACCGGACAAGATCGTAAAGCAATACATGGTTCAAGGGATATTAAATAAAAAATAAAAAATAAAACACAAAAAGGGAGTAAAAAAAATTTATTAGAAAATGTACGAAGAAAACAAAAGAACTCGAAAAACATCGTTGAGGAAAACAACACCAAAAATATGGCAGCAAGTTGAAAAGACAATAAAACGAAAAGAAAACAAACAAAACAACAATAAAAACAATGAAGAAAAAAACAGGAACACACAAACACTTGGTGAAACACTATAAAGTTGCACTTAAAGCCAAAATTGATTTGTCTCTGGGGAGTG
Source organism: Sarcophaga caerulescens (assembly GCA_927399465.1). NCBI lineage: Eukaryota > Metazoa > Arthropoda > Insecta > Diptera > Sarcophagidae > Sarcophaga > Sarcophaga caerulescens. The sequence goes on along the minus strand of OV656866.1, from coordinate 7,550,271 downwards.
CTGCCAACTTCTATTCAATTCATTTTCATTTTCATGTTTTGTTTTTACTCTCTCTCTCTCTCTCCTTCTCTGTCTCCCTACCCCCACCACCTCCCGCCTCGCTTTTGTTTTATTTTTTGTTATCGTCGTGGCTTTATGACTGCCAAAGTTTGGCTGTTGTTTGTCTTGTTATTGCCTGGGCCACCAATAAAACCCCGGCTCTTTGGTTACTCTACCAGACCCTCAGAGGCATTAGACAATCCCTCACGAATAAAAACAATAAAACAAAATAAACAACTACAACAACAACAACAATACAACACACATATACTAATACACACTTACGAAACTGATTAAAGGTGCTTGATTTTAAAGAGAGAGAGAAAGCATTTCTCACAGGAACATAAAATATTCACAGGTTTTGTCTACGTAAAGTTGAAACAATAACAACAAGCGCAAGACTAAACAAAGGCTGTGATTGTTTAATTAGACATGCAACGTCTAATGATAGAATCAACTGTAGCAGGAATAACAGCGATTACTGTTGCAACAAAAACAACAGCAATTAATATTTAAATATTTAAAAACGAAAAAGAAAAAATTCTATTGGCCTGTAAAGTATTTTTAATCGAATTTTTTACGAACTCGCCAAGCCAGATGCATCTAAGTTAGGTTAGGTTAGGTCGGAGTGGTAGCTCTGATGTCACAAAGCTCACTTGAGCACGCATAGCGGCCCGTTGTGATGCCACGGGTGAACGCAGTCCCTGTACTGACCAAGTTCCACCACAATCAGGGAAAAGGAAGAAGTTGGTCAGCGCAAGGGCTGCACAACGGAAGCACGACTACCCCGCACTGGAAAACCAGCCAGAAAGTTTGATGAACGAAGCTATATCCTTGATATCAATGGATGATAGCTCCGTTAAGCTAACAAGGAATGGTGAGCCAAATAACCTATATCTACACCTAGCAAGAGACGGGCACTGACAAAGAAAGTGAATAACAGTCTCCTCCTCCTCAGAGGACCTGCATCCACGACAGAAATCGTTAAAAGGGAGCCTCATTCTTTCCGCGTGTCTGCCCATGACACAATGACCCGTAAGCACGGCCACCGTAGTCGAGATGACGTCACGACCAAGACCAAGTAATTGGTTGGTACGCCTTTTATCCATCAAGGGCCAGGTGAGCCTAGCGGTGGAGCAGGACTCCTCGTTGACCCAGGATAGGTTGGCGTCTCGAAAGAATTTCCGCGCAATGGTCAATTTGACCGAGGCAAGTGGTATACCCAATTCAACAGAAGAGGATTCCGGAAGGAGCGCACCAGCTCTGGCGAGCTCGTCGGCTCTGCAGTTACCCGGAATTTCACTGTGCCCGGGGACCCACACCAAAGAGACACTGGTGAAGCGCCCCGAAAGAAGGTCGAGACAGCGACGACATTCCCTAACGATCCTAGAGTTAATCACGAAACCCGATAGAGACTTTATCGCGGCCTGACTGTCAGAGAAGACCGAGACGCGAGTGAAAGGAGCATCGTTGACGAGGATCCATTGAGATGCATCTAAGTTTCGCTTGTTTATTATTCCTAACCATTGTAGCTACCACATTTGCTGCCCGACATAATCCATTCAGAGAAGCGTGTAATCTGTTAATGAGCCAGCACGATGGTATGCCTAGATGTTAGTGTGCAGAACTTCAAGTGTCGAGGTGCCGTGTGTTCGATTCCCACCAGAGACTCTGGATGTTTGCGACTGTCTGATTGCTTGTATGACATTGACATTGCGCCTCAACACTATGTTTCTATTGAGCGAAAGTTTTCCATGGCATTTTGAAAAATATTGCAACCTTTACCTTGAGCTCAGGAATCACTACAATATTATTACGTTTTTACCTTTTAAAAACGTTTAAAATATGAGCTCGTAGATTGCAAATAAAATAAAAATGAATTTGTGTTTAGTTTTAATTAAAAATCTTTATTATTCGCACAAATCTGTGTGCCACTGTTCACAACTTGATGTAAGCTCTTTTTTGCTCTTCTTTGTTTTTCCTCTGTTTACACCATTTGCATAAACAGTAACAATCATTAAACAATTGATCGACAGATCTTTGTAACGGAGATCTCCTAACCACGATTACATACATACATACATACATAATTGGTCATTACAACCCTTCAGTCAGGATTTCGATCTAACTTCACACACCACTTATGTTGTGTGCGTTAATTTTATTCATGAGTGGCGGGACCTAAAGTTTAAAGTCGACTCCGAATGACAGATTTTTTGAGAAGCAATTTTATTTACTCTCTGAGTTTTTGCCAGAAATCTGCTTAGAGGCAGTCGCCAAAGAAATATTTTTTTTTTTCATATTTCGTTTTGATGCCTGACCTGGGATACGAACCCGGGCTTTACCTCTAATAAGCCAACACACTACCTACTAGACTACGGCGACTAAAATCACGATTACTCTCTTTAAACGCACTCCATCTTCGCACAAGACTGACTGAACTTTTATTAAATCACTCGCCTGCTTTGTCTTGCATTTTATATGGCAAAGTAAACAGTTTGACGAATGTTCATTACTTCGCCTTTTCGAAATCTCTATAAATGTAAACATCGTTGTTTTCATTTATTATTGTAGTGTTGTTTTTGTATTTTGTTTACATTTATTCTTGTAGTGTTTGTTGTTGTATTTTTGTTTACTTGTTTACCATTTTAATGTTAAGTGATGTAAATCAAAACATCAGTATCTAGATTTTTTCATTTTCTTAACAATATTGTAAGGTGTTCAACTGCATTAGGGCCATATGAATTTCAATTTCAACCTCATTTAAATTAAACCAAAAATGTTATAAAATTTCTTAAATTTTTTATTACTTGTTTGTTTAGGAAAATCGATTGTTGCTTGTACTAGTATTCTAAGGCTTTTACAACAACTCGACTGTATTAGTTTTGAATAAAATATTCTGTAGAAAAAGAAAGTGCACGAAAATAATTGCAACAGTTTTTTTTTAAATCTTGCCCACTTTAAAGTTCAAGAAACTCTTCTCTATCTTAAGACCTCTTACAATAATTTTTTTTTCGGTCCATATTTTCTCACTTATTTTACATGCCCATGCTTGCTTTTCTTTTTCGTTTAAAGGAAACTTATGCCAGTAATTCAATTTCAGTGACACCAACTGGCTGCATAACTAAACACTCTTTTACTTTCCTTTTTTTCTTTTCTTTTTTGTAGTTTCTTGTCTTTTGTTTTCGTTTTTGTTCTTCTATTATGTTCGACTATTTTTCTTCATTTTTTTTTCACACACTTTTTCCAGTCCCTTTTTTTTTGTTGCTGCTCTTTTTCTCTTAAGCAACGAAATTTTAACTTAAACTACACTCTGCCTATTAATGCCTAGTGCCTGTACAGGTTGGTTCAATTATTCAAATCCTTTGGTTTCGTTTTTTTTCCAATTTTTTTCCTCACTTTTTCATTCTTTCTCTCTGGTTTAGCCGAAATTAAAGTTAAAATTTTTCTTTTGGCCGTTTTTAGAGTTTGTTTTTCCTATTTGCATCATATAGTTTTTGTAGTCAAAGAAATAGAGAGAGAGAGAGAGTGGAGGGGAAAAAAAATTAAAAGTTCCTCAAACGCTTTTAGTTCGGAAAAAATTTTTTTGGGGGGTAAAAAAAAGTTGTGTCGTAAATTTACGCAATTAAGGATAAAATAAAGTAGTAACAGAAGAAAAAACATGATGGAGAGAAAGCCAAAAACAACAAAAAAAATAGTTTTTAATGGCCGCGGGTATATTCATGTTGTTGCTATAGAACATGTTCATGTTCATGTACATGTACATCTTCATCACACACACAGGCATGGCCACAACCTCAGCCACATTTACATACATGTCCATAGTGGAACATGTCCATGTACGTTACGTTACGTTACGAGAGTGTATCAAGAAGCATTTTTGTTGGTTGCTATACATGGATGATGCTGCTGCTGCTATATGAGCATTTTTATTTAGTTTCACTTTAGCTTTTGCTTTAGTTTTTATTCCTGTTTTGGTAAGGCTGCCTTGCCTGTAGTAGGTTTCTTTTTGTTTTTTTTTTTAATTTTTTGCCTTTTTTTAGAAATGTTTTGTTTGCTTTTTTTTCGTTCTTTTAGTTGCCATAACTATAAAAATTGCTTTGCATCTGTATTGGATAAATAAACAGGAAATAAGATGAGAATTTTTAAATAAAAAAAAAAAAATGAAATGAAATGAACAAACAATTTAAGTCGCCTCGAATCAGTTGTAGATTGTCAGTTGTTCCTGTTGTCAGTGGAAGGGTCGATGCTCCGGTATTAAAATCAACTTATTAGGCTTAAGCTATTCCGCTTAACTTAACAGCCTTTGTATAGGCTTCTTCCCAGACACATATTACGAACCTCTTCATCTGGACCTTCTGAAAAACGTGAGAAAGGATCTAGCAAGGCTTGGTACTTCCTGTATGATCAGGTATTGCTGTCTGGCATAGGCGACCACAAACTTTTTGGTTACTTTAGAAAGTTTTCCGGAATTACGCCTGCTAACCTCGTTTGTATTCGGGATATTAATTTTTTTGGTTCAAAAGCAGATCAGAAATATATTGTTATGAAAATGAATACATTGTTTAACATTAACATGATTAACAATAGCTACACTAACAAATAAACGAACATGTTACAAGTAAAGCAGAAAATTCGGTATGAAAGAGAAGGGGGTAGACACAAACAACAATGAAGTCGCTATAGAATTCTCGAGAAGGCGAAACCCCGAACGTTCCACTTCAAGAACCTTTTTCAGACTGAATACGTGAGCGTATAAAAAGACATGACAAAGCAGACAACGAGTAGTAAGAATTCTGCTTTGTGTGAAGAAAACAGTCGTGATTTGAAGATCGCAGTTGTAAAGATCTACCGAACAGTTGTTAGTGCTTACGAGAACAGAAATGTAAAAAAGTATGGCAAACTAAACAAATTGTTGTAGTTATTGTTGTGTACGTTGTATAAGTTTGAACAGTGGCACATAAAATATTGTGGACAATAAAGAGTTTAATTGAAACTAAACACATATTTGTTTTTACTTTGTTTGCAATTAACGAACTTATATTTCAAAGTTTTTAAAAAGGTAAAAACGTAACAATATTATATTCCTCAAGATATTACCAAACAAAGTGGAATTTAATGATAATGGAACATGAATAAATGTATTCCAAATTCAGAAACTCAATGCATTTCGTTTCGCATGTTTCTCTAGAAGCAATTTATTGTTTTTAATAATCTTTTCCATACACTTGAGTACATTTTTTCATTTAGATTTTATTAAAATCACTTGAAATATCGGGTCCGCCATCTAACGTTTTTTTTCAACTAGTGCTTATATCGTGAATGATAACACTTAGCTCATGTCTGATTTGACAGATAATTAGTTTTATCTTTCCGCTGAACGAATATGGTTGTGTATACGCTTGAACAATTGACCATCCAATGCGTTTTCGCTTCGCTAAGTGGGCCTGCGATCGACTTACAGAAGATGCTGATTTTGGCAAAAAAATCATCTTTTCAGATGAAGCTCATTTTGATCTTGGCGGGTATGTAAACAAGCAAAATTATCGCATTTGGGGCACAGAAAACCCGCATGCATACATTGAAAAGCCGACGCACCCAAAACAAGGCACTGTTTGGTGCGGATTTTGGTCCAGAGGCATAATTGGGCCATTTTTCTTCGAAAATGAGCAAGGAGTGGCCATTACAGTTATCGGGCTATGTTGAACGAATTTTTGTACACAAAAATTGAAGAGGAAGATATTGGCAACATTTGGTTTCAACAGGACGGCGCTACGTGCCACACAGCCGAAGCAACACTCGATGTTTTGCGCCCTGTTTTTGAAGATCGCTTTATCAGCCGCAGAGCTGATGTCATTTGGCCACCTCGGAGCTGCGATTTGACACCGTTGGACTATTATTTGTGGGGTGCCGTCAAAGATAAGTGTTACGACGACAAGCCAGAGACAATTGGCGCTTTAAAGGACAATATTCGTGAAAGCATTGATAATGTGCTTAAAAATTGGACCGCTCGTGTAGGCTACTGCATGGCCAGCCGAGGCAGCTATTTGAATGAAATAATTTTCCATTATTAACCGGAAGGATTGTACTTTCAAACAAAAAAAGAAATTTGAGATAATATTCAGTAGTTTTTTTTAAGCATTTTCAAAAAAAAAAAAAAGTTATTTGGCGGACCCTTTATTATACTGTTCTATCCTTGCATGAATAGAATGGATGATGATGGAGTGACTCGAATCATTCATAACAAAATTTACAGTCTTAGTTGTTGTTGCATTTACAAAAAAAGAAAAAGACACATAAGCAAAACCGACAGAGCAGACACACAACCTTTTAGTAAGTATTTTAGTATTCTTACATGCTTCGTGTATATGTTGAATTATGGAGAGTCGAAATCAACAACATCATACGTGTTGTTAAGCATGAATATGATGAGTACTTCAAACTTTGAATATGAGTAGAGGTTTCATGATATTAAAATACGTATGAATTCGTATAAATATCAGAAATTATGAGTATAATTCGATTCTACTCATCTTTTTGAATACTCATTGCTGATCTCTGGTATGAGCCTGATGGGCTCAGGTTCAAACACCTATTTTTTCGATACGGTTGCGGTAGAGGCTTTGTTCTCGTCATTATATTACCTGAAACTATTGTTGAAACAATACGCTTAGGGTCGTCTAGATTATTTGAGAATGTTACCAATCTCTAGGCGAAACGAATCTACCATACGTCCTCCATTATATCTCATGTTGATTGCTTTTTTGCAAAGTTTCAAATTATTGCCAGCAACATGCAAAATATGTTTGTTGCTGCTGTGCTATCAAAGTAAAACCAAAAAAATGCAAAACATTTTAGAAACAAAAAAAAAAAAAAAAGAGTCCAAAGGGACGTTCTAGAAGAGGGAGAAAGAGCAAATAGTACGTTGAACATTTTTCACACCAACTATAATTTTGGTTTTTTCTCTAATTGAGAACTTTTTAGATTTCAATTATTTGCAGGATTTTTTTCAATTTTTTTTTTTATAAACTTCACCTACTACAAACCCTCCTCTCAGTCATTAGGAAGAGAGAGAGAGAGAAAAAGAATTAATTTCTATACAAAAAACAAGCGGACTAAATGAAAAAGTTTAACAGCAAAAATAATTTAAAATACAACAAAACAGATTTGAAAAAAACAGAAAACATTTTTACAAAAACGTATAAAAGCAAAAAAAGACGCACAAATTTGTTGCATAATAAAAAAAATAATAAAAAATTAAAAACAAAAAATTAAAAAAAAAAACAGAAAAAATCAAACAAAATATTATGAATTTTAATATTTCACTACCATTGTAATGATGTGATGACTCCTCATAAACTTTAGAAAAAAAACCTGTGAAATGAAATTAAAAAATTTGAATGTTCATGTTGTTTGGTTGTTTGGTTGTTGATCATCAAAGATTTCTTTGCCGAACAAAAGAATTAAAAAAAAAAATGGAATTTAGTACAGGAAAAACTATGAATTATTAAAATTAAATTTTTTTTTACATGATTTTCATTTAAATTTTCATTAACATGCATTTATCACGGTCTGTAGTTTTTCCGTTTTTCTTTTTTTAATTAAAAAACTAGTTTTTATCATTGTCATAGGATATTGATTAAATTTTTATGTACAAAAACCGACAAAAAAAAAAAAACAAAAATAAATTAATAAACATTTTAAATTATTATTCATGTAATCGTGAGTGTTACAATACTCAGCCTTTAGCCTTCCGTTTGCTTTCTTTCGTTTTATGCAAGCATTAAAACAGGTTTTTTTTTTAATTTATTTAGGCTAGGCGAACGGATTATAACAAGGATACTTACCTCATACTGGGTAACACAGTGGGTCATATGAACACTACGAACTGTGCATTAAATATGAACCTACAGGAATACAGCTAAAAAAAAGTAACGGCGATCTCAACTAAATATGTCACATTCGCAAATTAATAAATCAAAATCTTACTTACTTACTTACTTAACTGGCCATTAACAACCTGATTAACGGATTTCGGCTTGCTTTCCTTCCAGGCTTGTTTGCTTGTTGTCCTCTTCGCCAACTTCCTCAGATCTCCGCATTAAATACCCGTCTCGCCTGAGCATCCTCCTTCATTCGAACAACATGGCCGAGCCAGCGCAGCTGCTGGATGTTAATACGCTGCACAACATCTACGTCGTTGAGGAGCTTATACAACTCACTGTTGGATCGGATGTCAACTCGCACTGGGCAGAAGATCTTACATACATAATTGGTCATTACAACCCTTCAGTCAGGATTATTGACCTAGTTTCTCACACCACTTATGTTGTGTGTGTTAATTTTATACATAAGTGGCGGGACCTACAGTTTAAAGTCGACTCCGAACGACAGATTTTTTGAGAAACTTTTCATGGCAATTTTATTTACTCTCAGAGTTTTTGCCAGAAATCTGCTGAGAGGAAATCGCCGAAGAAATACTTTTTGTATTTTGTTTTGATGTCTGGCCTGGGGCTCGAACGCTGGCTTTACGTCTAACAAGCCAACACACTACCTACTAGACTACGGTGACTTCAAGAAGAAGAAGGCAGAAGATCTTGCGTAGAACTTTTCCCTCGAATACTCTCAAGGCTGCTGCATTGGTGCTTAATAGTGTCCATGCCTCTGCCGAAATTGTATCAAAATCGCAATATTATATTCTATGGAATAAACCGAAACTGACTGTGTTAGCTGCCATCTAGTAAGTATGGTTTACTAGACAAGAACAAGAGAGTTCAAACCTCAGCTCTGACGTCTTAACATAACATACATAAAAACAAGTATTTCGTTGGACCTCCTAACAAAAGCTCTGAGAGTTTTGAATACTCATTGCTGATCTCTGGTATGTATGTATTGTAACGACACGTTTCCGCTCGGGTGCTGGTGTAGTTCAGCGGCGTCCAGTGGTTACATAAAGAAAAGACATTTTCTTGAAGATTCTAAGCTATTTATTTATAATAACTAAAATAGCTTACTTACTACACAACGTTAGGGCTACTTATAGTAAGAAATTAAGCTTAATATTAATTAATAAGCCCTAGGTTGGCCAAATAACGGTTCGTCAAGTAGCAGTGTCAGTCATGTCAACCATAGGTGGATGTCAGAGCCACAATCAAATGGCCTACGCCCAGGATGATTGTGGTTCTGAGGCCTGTGGTGTCTGACAAGTATCAGTGGTTCGTCAAGTAACAGTGCCGAAAGCGTCAAGGGGGGTTGAGTCAGAACAACAGTCAAACGGCATGCGCTCTGGATGACTGTGGTTTCTACTGGTCCTTGCTATTACCCCGGCACAGTCAGTCAAGTCAACCAAAGGTGAGTGTCAGAGTAACAATCAAACGGCATACGCTCTGGATGATTGCGGCTCAGAGACCTCTGGTGTCAGTCCAGTCAACGGTTCGTCAAATAACAGTGCCGAAAGCGGCAAGGGGGGTTGAGTCAGAACAACAGTCAAACGGCATGCGCTCTGGATGACTGTGGTTTCCACTGGTCCTTGCTATTACCCTGACATAGTCAGTCAAGTCAACCAAAGCTGAGTGTCAGAGTACCAATCAAACGGCGTACGCTCTGGATGATTGCGGCTCCGAGATCTCTGGTGTCAGTCCAGTCAACGGTTCGTCAAATAACAGTGCCGAAAGCGTCTAGGGGGGTTGAGTCAGAACAACAGTCAAACGGCATGCGCTCTGGATGACTGTGGTTTCTTCTGGTCCTTGCCATTACCCCGGCACAGTCAGTCAAGTCAACCAAAGGGGAGTGTCGGAGTAACAATCAAACGTCATACGCTCTGGATGATTGCGGCTCCGAGACCTCTGGTGTCAGTCCAGTCAACGGTTCGTCAAATAACAGTGCCGAAAGCGTCAAGGGGAGTTGAGTCAGAACAACAGTCAAACGGCATGCGCTCTGGATGACTGTGGTTTCTACTGGTCCTTGCTATTACCCTGGCACAGTCAGTCAAGTTAACCAAAGGTGAGTGTCAGAGTACCAATCAAACGGCATACGCTCTGGATGATTGCAGCTCCGAGACCTCTGGTGTCAGTCCAGTCAACGGTTCGTCAAATAACAGTGCCGAATGCGTCAAGGGGGGTTGAGTCAGAACAACAGTCAAACGGCATGCGCTCTGGATAACTGTGGTTTCTACTGGTCCTTGCTATTACCCTGGCACAGTCAGTCAAGTCAACCAAAGGGGAGTGTCGGAGTAACAATCAAACGGCATACGCTCTGGATGATTGCGGCTCCGAAACCTCTGGTGTCAGTCCAATCAACGGTTCGTCAAATAACAGTGCCGAAAGCGTCAAGGGGGGTTGAGTCAGAACAACAGTCAAACGGCATACGCTCTGGATGATTGCGGCTCTGAGACCTCTGGTATCTGTCCAGTCACAGTTGCCAATGTTCTACTGGCGGTAATTATATCACTAGTGGGGACAACCACACCACTTGTGATCTATTTATATTTTCCAGCGATAGTCGATGTCCCAAGATCGACCTACCTGCCTTACCAGCAATTCGTCACCAACTGTCCGTCCGCTGAGATCCTGCTCACTTTTATACACAAAAGTAACGACCAACAGATCAAACATGATCGAACATCAAACATGTTGTGTCCTTCCATACAACTTACCAATGTGAGAGCAAGCACTAATTGAATTCAGCAGAGAGGTCTTGTAGGCAGCGTTGCCAGATTTTTTTTTTAAAACTTTATTTCTGGAAAAAAAAATTTTTTACAAAAAAAACTTGTTTTCTACAAAAGTACCAACATTTTTAAAGGAAATTCCGGAACCCGGTGCCTTCTGTTGGTGTTTTTTTGCGTTTTTTGTCCGGGACTAATAAAATGCACAATATTTTATTTAAAAATGTAAATATTTCCTGTTTTAATACCGAATTTATTGAAAAAATTTTAAATTAAATTTTGTCGAAAAAACTTGTTTTGTTAGAAAACAAATTTAATGAAAACTTTTTCGCATCTCAAAAAACTTTAAAAAAAAGGGAAAACTTGACAAATGGCAACGCTGCTTGTAGGTCAAATGTGAGTCGTACGACAACCGTTATCAAGAATAATAATGTTTCTAAAAATAGATCATAAGAGCTTAACAAAAATTAATTTAAATATTTTAGGCACAGTGGGGCCTGTTATAAACTTATACTAAAATAATTACAATAGTACAATAGTGATATGGTGTGGGCAAAAACAAGGTCTCCGCCTTTTGTCGTCACAGTATATATGGTCAGATTTTAAATTCAGAAGTAACAAACAGGGAATATAAGAATATATTAGGTTTTTAAGAAGAAGAAATCTTTTTAATTTTATTTCGTTCAAGTTTAAATATCATTTAAATTTGGGATTTCCGCCTAATGAGTTCCTTTAATTTAAGTGTTCTCATTATTATCTTTACCTTGTTTCTTTTCATAATTTATTCACCTATTAAGTGTGTACATATTTATATGTTCCATTAACTAAAACTCAGCTGATTGTAAGCCATTCCAAGAACCTTGTCTTTTACCTTAAAACTGAAAGATATTCTTAAGAAACTTAAACACTTTTAAATGCATTTTTTTACTTGAAAACCTTGCAACACACACACACACACACACACACATACATACATAAATATTCTATTTTCTTTATTTTAGTTGTTTTATAGCCTTATTATCGTGCATTATTACGGTTTTGTATTTTTGTTTTTTTGGCGATAAATCCTTAATTTTTAGCCTTTGAGCGCATTAAAAGGAGTGTGTTAAAACAACAAGAAAAACAAAAAAAAAATTTTGTTAAATGAACAACAATAGCAATAACAATGCCATTTATTTATAAACAAAACTACATAGAGAGAGAGCTAGAGAGAGAGAGAGAAGGAGTATGAAAGTGTACGAGAGTAGAGAAACAACTGATTAACAAGCAACTAACCAAACAACAAAAAAACATTAAATAAAACAGTATTTTAACAAAAATAACAACAACTATATTATATATTTGTGTGTGTGTGTGTGCATATATATAAGTTTGCTAGTAGCAACTAATCATAAAAAATGCCACGTAGTGCCACATTAAGAGCCAAGGTCGCTGTTGTTACGCCAAAAAAAAAAACCTCACCAAACAAAACGAACGAAAAGAAAAGCACGAATAAAATAAAAGCTACTGCAACACGAATAACAAGCAACAATGGTTTAAAATAACAACAACAACAACAAGGATAATATTTTACAAGTGTATAAGTAAATATCGGGTCCGCCATCTAACGTTTTTGTTTTTCAACTAATGCTTATTTCATGAATGGTAACACTTAGCTCATGTCTGATTTGACAGATAATTATTTTTATCCTTCCGCTGAACGAATATGGTTCCATCCAATGCGTTTTCGCTTCGCGAAGTCGGCCTGCGATCGACTTACAGAAGATGCCGATTTTGGCAAAAAAAATCATCTTTTCAGATGAAGCTCATTTTGATCTTGACGTGTATGTAAACAAGCAAAATTGTCGCATTTGGGGCACAGAAAACCCGCACGCATACATTGAAAAGCCAACGCGCCCAAAACGAGTCACTGTTTGGTGCGGATTTTCGTCCAGAGGCATAATTGGGCCATTGTTCTTCGAAAATGAGCAAGGAGTGGCCGTTACAGTCAATGGCGATCGTTATCAGGCCATGTTGTACGAATTTTTGTTCACAAAAATTGAACAGGAGGATATTGGCAACATTTGGTTTCAACAGGACGGCGCTACGTGCCACACAGCCGAAGCTACACTCGATGTTTTGCGCCTTGTTTTTGAAGATCGCATTATCAGCCGCAGAGCTGATGTCGTTTGGCCACCTCGGAGCTTCGATTTGACACCGTTGGACTATTATTTGTGGGATGCCGTCAAAGATAAGTGTTACGCCGACAAGCCAGAGACAATTGACGCTTTAAAGGACAATATTCGTGAAGCCATTGGTGAAATACAGCTGCACACAATCGATAATGTGCTTAAAAATTGGACCGATCGTGTAGGCTACTGCATGGCCAGCCGAGGCAGCCATTTGAATGAAATTATTTTCCACTATTAACCGAAAGGATTGTACTTTCAAATAAAAAAAAGAAATTTGAGAAAATATTCAGTAGTTTTTTTTTAAATCATTTTCAAAAAAAAAAAAAAAGTTATTTGGTGGACCTTTTATATTGTAAGTGTTGTGTATTTGTGTGTGTGTGTAAGGCATTTACTACATTTTGTTGGTCGCCATAGTGCAAATAGTGTCAGTCAGTCAGTTTTAAAGTAGACAGCTGTGGCCTCCGTTTAATATAAAATTCAGCTGTGATGCTTTTACTGTGTTTCTGCTCCTGCCGCTGCCATTGCCACTGCATCTGGCGGTTTATTTTCATGTCATAATAATGAGGTGCAATTTTATTGCTGTTGCTGTTGCTCTTGTTGTTACCACTTTTTTAAATAATTTTTTTTTTGTTGTTTTCTTTGTTCATTTTATTATTAAACCAGCCATCATAAATTGAAGTGACGTGCCTCGGTTCCTTTTCTCTTTTTTTTGGGTTTTTGAATTTTCTTTTAAAAGTTTCTTTAACTGTGTTACTGAAGGCCCACATTTACTGGGTAATTTTTCTCTTTTTTTTTTATTTTTTTTAAGAATTTTACCAAAGCCTTACATTTTAGTTCGTAACGTTTTTTTTGTTTTTTTTTTGGTTTTTAAATAGAAATTTATGATGTTTCATGAAATAAAGTAATTAATTTATAGGGTATTTAAAAAATGTTCATTTAGTTCAGTCAGTATTTTAAATCAATAGAGGGCATAAATGAAATTCTCTTTTAACCCTTGAAATGCGACGACGTAGAATAAATTTAGTGGCTGGAAAATGTTGGAGTAATCGCAGCAGTGAGAAACAGTAAAACAGGAGCTGTGGAGACTCTACTGTACTTAAGGTTAAAGGTTAGAATAGTGGGAGACAAGATACAACTCTCATACGGGGACGTAGTAACCTTACAGATCAAATAGCTGACAGCTCTCTCTTTAACTGTTGCCTGAACAGAACCAGTGAAGTCTATAAGAGCAAAGGTTTTCAGTCGCAGTGTGAAATATTCGGAAACCGTAAAGAAATTCGAGTTTATCTTCCCATCGAGGAACTTTATGCCTTTGGGTTCCTGTTGAGGCTTTTCTAAAGCAAATAGATTACTCTAATGCAGCAATACTATATGATAGCGTGGCAGCAATCAGACCACTTCGAACTTTCTTTTGAAAATTGACTCAGGAAAAGTATGGGGCTGCCTGAGCAACTATGGAAGGAGAAATATAATAAATTTCTGCTGGCTTCCAGATCACGTAGGAGTTTACGGAAATGAGCAGATAGATAAACTTACAAGAAGGGGAGTTTTCACGCCACCGGTACGCCCAGAACCTTTCTGTGAAATGCTTTGAGAAGCCTGGAAGTCTATGTATAGGAAAGGAAAATTGGAGAGATTTTTTTCTCAAGTCAAGTGGGTTTGCAATAAGCTCAACTTTAGCTGGATAATTACAATCGGAGAATTTTTGAGTTTTGCATCAGAGTTTTCAGAAGAAATCTGAGGATTGTAATCGTCCTGACTCAAAAACATTTGTTCTCAAAAGGGGGTTCACTTCAAGCCTAATGTGTAGATTCTGTAATAAGGAAAATGAACCAGCAGAACACATATTAGTAAACTGTGCGCTGTTAATGCATTTCAGAACTAAACGCCTGGGTACATATCAGAGATCAGCAATGAATCGGTTTTGTGCTACTTATAAGCACTTATGAAATTTTGAATATAAATGAGTCAATATTATTGAAATTTAACTATGTACTCTGATTCATTCATTCATACTCACTACAACTTTGACTTATAAATACAGGTTGCGATGAGTATTCGCACAACGTTGACATCAAACTCATACCATTCGAAATATATTTGATTCATAAGCCTACTCATTTATTCACTTTAAAACTTTAGAGAAATAAAGGGTGATTTTTTAGCTATTGTCTTTTTGGCAACACTGGTTTAAACAGCTCACGCACGTTTCGTGTTTTGTTTCACTGTCAAACATCTTCAGTTTAGTCTATAATTTAACCATGAATCGCCTTACAAACGAACAAAGCTTGCAAATCATTGAATTTGGCATCATTGGACCGTACTTCTTCAAAGGTGCTGCGAATCGTAACGTAACTGTGAATGGTGAGCGCTACCGTGAGATGATATCCAACTTTTTTTTTGCCCAAAATGCAAGAGCATGACATGTGGTTTCAACAAGACGGTGCCACATGCCACACAGCACGCGTAACAATGGACTTATTGAGAGTCGAATTCGGTGAACATTTTATTTCACGTTCGGGACCGGTCAATTGGCCGCCTAGATCGTGCGATTTAACGCCTTTAGACTATTTTTTGTGGGGCTATGCTAAAGCTCATGTCTATACAGACAAGCCCGCTTCAATTGACGCATTGGAAGACAACATTGAAGCATTTATTCATGAGATACCGGCCGAAATGTTGGAAAGAGTATGCCAAAATTGGACTAAGCGGATGGACCATTTGAGGCGCAGTCGCGGTCAACATTTGGATGAAATAATCTTCAAACATTAAATTATATGGACCGTACTATCGATTCAAATAAAGATTTCATGCATTTTTCTGAATTTTATGTGGTTTTTTTTTTTTGAAAAATTTTCCTATAGCTCTTAAAAAATCACCCCTTACTTATAATACTGAGTGATTCGAGTGACTGGAAAAATTCATCAAAATTTACAGTCTTAGTTATTGTTGCATTTGCAAAAAAAGGAAAAAGACACATAAGCAAAAAAGACAGAACAGCAAGCAGAGCAAACACACAACCTTTTAATGAGTATTTTAGTGTTCGTATGCGAGCACAAAAGAGAGATTAAATGAACAACATCAATTAACAACTTCAAACTTTGAATATGAGTAGAGGTTCCATGATATTAAAATAAGTATGAATGCGTATAAGTATCAGAAATTATGAGTATCATCTTTTTGAATACTCATTGCTGATCTCCGGTGCGTATCATGTAGACCAAATGCTTTCCTTACGGACACCGAACAACATGTTGATGTTCGTTTGGAAAACAAAATTAGCGCAGATATACAAGGGCTTTTAAAGGTTAAATACTTTTATTTATTTTCATTGTTTTGTTATCATTTTAATATTTTTGTTTTTCCTCTTTTTGTTTTATTTTCTCTTCCTGTTTTTTGTTGAACACTTTCATTCGTTTATTTTGGAAAGTGGAGGGTGTAATTCTAGTGTGTGGTTTTTAAGCTTCAATGAGAATAACATTTATCACTGTCTAACCGATATAAAATTATTCTGTTTGCTACGAGGTTAGGTTAATAATGAAGTAAATTCATTCATTGCACACACATATTCTGTTTTATTATTGTATAAAATTTAAAATAAATTAGCATTTAACCTAGAATTTCGAATGTTTAAAACGTAACTGATATTGAATTTTCTATTCAAATATTTTTTTTATAAACTGATAAATCGTTCGCCTATGCCGCTATAAAAAACGTACTTGCAACACTTCATCATTAAAAACGTATGAGTGTATGTGTATATGTACATATGTGTATATGTATGTTTGCGTGTGTGTGTTTGTATCTAGTGTTGGTGTTTTTTTTTTTTTTTTTTCTTTACTAAACGAATAAATAAATTGAGCAGCTGTTGCATGTTTTAAATGTTTGAGGTCGATCATTTCATATGTGAATTTATTTTTATTCCCACTTTTAATGTTTTTTTCCTTCTTTTCTTTTTTTCCAGAAGTTTTTTTTTTTATTGTTGTTCTATTCTTTTTTAATATGAATTTGTGTACGAGCTTTTAGCATCATTAAGTGAAAAACATGCGGAAACAAGTGTAAAAAGTTTTGAACGATCAAACTGGACTACAGGATAACCTAAATGTTAGGAAAACTGTAATTTTTTTTTTTTAATTATTAAATACATGGAATACAATACATAGGCACAAGTACATAATTAGTAAATAATCATGGCAGTCAAGTTTACCATCATTTGTTCATTTTTGAAGAAGACAATTATGTGATTGAATTTTTGAGTAGAAATGCGTTTGTCATTTACAGTGAATTGCAAGGAAATGATCTTCAAACGGAGTGCATGAAAAAACATTATAGAATCTAAGAATTATGAGTTTTGTTATCTGAAATGCTCCTACTTCTCGTCCTAAAGATGGATAAAGAAATGATGATGATATCTTGTCTGAAGAGCTGCAGATTGCTTAATCAATTTTTTTTACCTGATTGTTGTTACGATAAAAATTGTGATTGACATGATATGGGATTTGTCTTTGAACAAAGTGAAGATTGTAACGAAGCGTTTAAGCCTTTAAACGTGTTTAATATACAAATTTATTTGGTTTCTGGAATATACAAGGTTTTTGGTGTTAATGAAATGTTCAGCGATAATGTGCTCAAGTCGCCGAAGGCTAGTAAGTTGCGTGTTAGCTTAGTAGACAAGAGTTAGAAAAAATCTGTTTTGAAGTCGCAGTGGTCTAGTAGGTAGTGTGTTGGCTTATTAGACTGAAGGCCCGAGTTCGAATCCCAGGTCAGACATCAAAACGAAAAATATTTCTTCGGCGACTTCCTCTCGGCAGATTTCTGGCAAAAACTCTGAGAGTAAATAAAATTGCCATGAAAAGCTTCTCAATAAAATTTGTCGTTCGGAGTCGACTTTAAACTGTAGGTCCCGCCACTCATGTATAAAATTAACACACACAACATGAGTAGTGTGAGAAGCTAGGACTGAAGGGTGCGGGCTTCTTGGGGACGATTGCTGTAGACTGTCTAATGGTGAAGGTATAGCACTGGCCATTTTATAGTCACCTTGCAGCAACTCGTTTCCTTGCCGTTCGCATCTTGAGATGTTCACAAACACTACTCCCTCTCTTCCACCTTCCTATAACCCATTTTCCTAAAAACCTGCACAATGCACTGCATGAGTAGGGGCCATCCCCTGAGTGCTGGTTTCACCAACAAAAAAAAAAAAAAAAAAAAATCTGTTTACAAATTATTGTACTTCTTAATATAACAACAAATACCAGCATAAAATAATGGCAAAAAAGTAAACAAAAATATACAAACAATACTACAAGAATAAATGTAAACAACGATGTTTACATTTATAGAGATTTCGAACCTTCGCCTTCATGAACATTCAACAGGCTGTTTACTTTACTACAGGCGACTCAGTTAGTGAAGTTCAGTCAGTCTTGTATGAAGACGCGGTGCTTTCGAAAAGAATTTTAATTAAAACTAAACACAAATTTACTGCTGCTCAGTATCCTTAAGAACAACTCTCAGGATCTTTCCCAGCACCTAGTATCCAAATGGAAGTTTTCTTCTCGAATTCATTTATGCCACACACATGCCAAGAATGTGTACTCATGATTCATTCTCATCATCGCATAAAATACCTACTGGGGTTAAGACGATCACTATTCTGAACGAGTATACTTTGATTTCATATTTGACTGGTCATTACAACCCTTCAGTCAGGATCACGCATCTACATAAAGGACTACGGTGACTTCTGTATAGTCTGATGCAGGGCTTATATTCCTTCTTATCGTAATCTGAGCCACATGAGCCATAATGGAAACGTTCGAAAAATTTATAAAATTTAAGTTTCGTGCTGTCAACTGGTTCTACATCTGGTTGTACTACATGTTCTTCAGTCTCTGATTTTAAATTCATCGATATATTGTGTGGTGTTACAACAGTAATGGAAACATTGATACTAGACTGTCAGCCATTGTGTAGGGTATAGAAAACCAGTAACAAAAATTTGTTTCAAATAAATATAATAAAATACACAATATTTACGAGCACAACGTAAAGAGTAAAAAAAAAATAGGTATCAATGTCGATGGCACTACAACACCAGGCACAGTGGTATTGTCTCATGAAATGTATTAAAAACATGCTATGTTAACAGAAGATCCATTTGAATCCGTTTCCTTAAATTTTTTGTCAATTTTTAATGCACAATATTGCTGTTTTAGGTTTTTATAAAAATAAGTACTACTGGTCCACTGTCCTAATGTTTATTGCTTAAATCTCTCTGTATGCGACTGTCTGTAGTTTACAAAAGAGAGAGGGAGAGAGAGAAAGAGAAAGTGAGAGCGAAAGAGAAAGAGAAAGCAGGAGACAGAGAGCAAGTATATGAATTGCATTAATGGCAACAATTTATTCAATGCACGTCATCGTCATTCTCGTTGTAATGGATGTTTTAGTTTTTGGTTTTGCTCTGGTTATTGTTAGTTTTTGTTGTTGTTGCTATTTTTTTCTACTGGATTTGTGTTATTGGCCTATTTTCCATACTATGTATACAGCCATAATATATTATGAGTTCAACTATTGTGGCAGCGTTTAATTCTGTTTCCCCACTAACCTAAAGCAGAGAAATCAATAACCTCTCTGCGAAGAGCTTAACACTGTAAACTAAACACGTGCTCTAGTTTATCCAGCCGCAGTACATCACAACCAAACCAAACCAGCCAGCCAGCCAAACAGACCGACAGTCAGTCAGTTTGTCTGTCATTCATGCTTTTTAGCCAACAACTTTATTAATAAGTCAGCCGTATATGCTGGCATCTTGTGATGTGTTGTAATAAAAAAAAGAATTTCCATTTTTTTATTTCGATGTCATTCACGTAAAATGCATGTATAAGTGTGTAAATAGTTGTTGTTGCTTATTTTTATATTAGAATTAAGTGTATGAATGCGTATGTCTTGTTGTTGTTGTTGTTCTATTACTTTAAAAATTTTCATATTCCTCTTCATAATCATCATTATGTGCAGATGATGATGTTATGATAATAATAATTATCATTATCATTGTCATCATTACTGTCATACAATAATCCTTATCTCTGGTTGCATGCAACATCAGCATCAGCATCATCATCATTATTATTATCGTTTTAATGTGCTTGTGTGTGTAGAGAAAGAAGCATTTCGAAATGATTACGCCTAACAATTCCTTTTATTGTTGAAAGTATCTCATGCTTTAAGCTTCTCTAGCATGTTGCAACATCAGATGTTCTTTGCTGCTGTTCATTTGAATGGCTTTGTGCAGCTCTAAAAAATATAGAGTTTCCCTTATCCAACAGATTTCATCTGCAGATGCCTATTAAGACTCCATTACAGTTTAAATATTTTAATTTGTGTTGGCAATTTAAACAAAAAAAAATTCATTTCATCTCATTGTTGTAGACTTTACGAGCATGTTTTATAGAACCAATCAACACAGTCTGGCTTAAAACCATGCTGTGTGATAGTAAACCTAACGAGGGTTGCAACATTGAAGAAAAGTGTTTGAGTTTGAAATTTTCTTCATCTCATATAAATACAGACGTTCTCATTATTTCAATGATAACTTTAATTAAAGAAAAATTAAAAGAAATAAAATATGCCTCGTAACAATGCCTAGCCAGCTTATCAGCAATACAATTTCAAATGACTGACTTACCAAGTAATCCAAGAGATTTTCTGAGAAAATCCTGCCTCTCAGGAAGCATTGCGCCACTTTGAAAATTGCCATGACATCTGTTTAGAAAACATTGTAAGGCAGCTTGTCAGAAAGCTTAATATCAGAACCAGAGATCAGCAATGAGTATTAAAAAAGATGAGTAGAATCGAATCATACTCATAATTTCAGATCATACTTCTTTTAATATCATGAAATCTCTACTCATATTCAAAGTTTGAAGTACTCATCATATTCATACTTAACACAACACGTATGATGTTGTTGATTTCGACTCTCCATAACTCAACATTTACACGAAACACAAAATAAATATGAATCGCATACGAACATTAAAATACTCACTAGAAATTTGTGTGTTTGCTCTGCTTTTTGTGCTCTGTCTTTTGTGCTTATGTGTTTTTTTTTCTTTTTTTGTAAATGCAACAACAACTAAGACTGTAAATTTTGATGAATGATTCAAGTCACTCGAAAAATCCTGCCACTCAACAAGCATTGTGCCGCTTTGATAATTGCCATGACCTACATATACTTGGAAAACTCTGCAGTTATCAGGCTGCCAATTAGAAAATTTAGTATCAGAACCCTTAAGAAACAAACCTTAGCCCATCCTGTGTCTCAGTTTTGAGCCATCAGTGTAAGCTTCAGGGATCCCATTGGGAACTTCCGGCTTTTCAGATGAGAAATTCATCGTTGGTATTCTGATAGGCTTACAATAAGTCAAATGAAGTCGTCGTGGTCTAGTAGGTAGTGTGTTGGCTTATTAGACTGAAGGCCCGAGTTCGAATCCCAGGTCAGACATCAAAACGAAAATATTTCTTCGGCGAATTCTTCTCAGCAGATTTCTGGCAAAAACTCTGAGAGTAAATAAAATTGCCATGTAAAGCTTCTCAATAAAATTTGTCGTTCGGAGTCGACTTTAAACTGTAGGTCCCGCCACTCATGTATAAAATTAACACACACAACATGAAGGGTGCGGGCTTCTTGGGTACGATTGCTGTAGACTGTCTAATGGTGAAGGTATAGCACTGGCCATTTTATAGGAACCTAGCAGCAATTCGTTTCCTTGCCGTTCGCATCTTGAGATGTCCGTAAACACTACTCCCTCTCTTCCACCTTCCTATAACCCATTTTCCTAAAAAACCTGTACAATGCACTGCATGAGTAGGGGCCATCCCCTGAGTGTTGGTTTCAGCAAAAAAAAAAAAAAAACCACTGGGAATCAAAATTAAGCTGTTCTGATTTCTTCTCTAGACAACTTGTTTTTAAAACCGTCATGTATTGTACAACATTATAAGAAAGGTGGTATTTCCCAAAGATTTGAAAACAGAAATAAATTCTTCAATACTTACATTCCTACCAATACAACACAAATTTAAAACTCATTATAGGATGTTATTCAGTCTACTTTGATCGATTAAAGCTTTCTAGTTGCAGTGTTTTTTTCTTTAAAGATGTCAGCACATGCATCTTTAATGTCATTTTATCTGCCTTTGTATGGCTACTGGTATAAAATATTCTCTTTTATGTTTACAACTACAGGCATACAATGCACACATATACATACATACATACGCAATTTACATATGAATATGACACTGTTGTAGTAGTACTTGCTGCATTAGCTTGTGTGTGAGTGTATAACTATCTACAGGTACATCTTTTATGCATTGACGTTCATTTCTTAAGTTTCTCGTTATTTTTTTTTTTTGCTTTTCGTTCGTTTGTTCGTTCGTTCTCTTTTTGTAAACGATAATTTCTGTTCTTTATTTGGGTTCTTTTATTATTCTGTCCATATTGTTGCATGCAATACAAAGGCTTATATGTATAGGATAGCAAAAAAATGAAGAAGAAAAATGAAATGTTTCACACACACACATACTCGCACATACAGTATAATGGTAATAACACTAAGTCGGTGTTCACACTAGCGGCTACAAACACTGCCACTTTTTCAAAAAACGTTCAACCAAACACACATACAAACGCATATGTATAGTTCACTCCTCCAGTTAAAAACTTTCAATTGCTTTGTCAGCTGCTATGAAATCTAGCTAACATGGTTTTTAATATAATTCAACATGAGTGTGCCTGTGTGTGTTTCTATTTCTATTCTCATTGCTTGTTCTTCTTAGTTTTTTTGTCCTTTTTTTCATGGTGGTGCATTCAAGTTTTATAGCTCGTTTCATGTCCTTTCAAAGTCGCTTCTCGAAACAATGATGTCAAATTGAAAGTGAAGTGTTAAGCAGGTATTTAAAAGGATTTTCCACAAAAACGGCAATTGCAAAAAGAAAGAAAAAAAAACAGAAGGGAAGACAGAAAGGGAGAGAGAAAGTTAAATGGAAAGATATTTTGCAGGGCAACTTTTCTAATTCAAAATTTATTGTGTGGATTATTAAGTTCAGGGGATTTACGTTTGCGTGTAAATTAAATTTGAAGGTCATTCGGTGGAAATATTCTTGTGAATAAAATTACAAAACTTTTAAAGAGAAGCTTTAATGTCCACAAACTAAAAGAGATAATTTAATATTTAATAGCTTTAAAGAATGTAAATCCATGTCTTTATCCATGTATCGAATTGAGGGTTTAATTTTTGTTTTCGTCAATGATTCCATAGATACTGTTACGAAAATGGAGAAATCAAGATACTGGTATTTTGCTTTTACATCGTTTAATATTAAAATTATAAACAAAAACTACAAAAACAAAACAATGCAGCGAACAAACTTGTTTACAAATTATCATACTGCTTAATATAACAACAAACACCAGCATAAAAAAATGGTAAACAAGCAAACAAAAATATACCAACAAACGCTACCAGAATAAATGTAAAGAACGATATTTACATTTATAGAGATTTCGAGAAGGCGAAGTCATGAATGTTCTCGTTCAAGAACATTCATCAGACTGTTTATCTAAAAGGCAAGTCAAAGCAGGGGACTGAGTTAGTAAAGTCAGTCTTGTGTGAAGATGCGGTGCGTTTGAAGAGAGTAATCGATGTTTGAAGATCTCTGTTACAAAGATCAGTCGAATAATTGTCTAGTAATTGTTATTGTTTATGCAAAGGGTATAAACAGGGGAATAACAAACAAAGCAATTATTGTTGTTGTCATAAAGTTGTGAACAGCTGCACACAGAATTGTGCGAATAATAAAGAATTTTGATTAAAACTAAACACAAAATTATTTTTATTTTATTTGCAATCTACGGGCTCATATTTGAAACGTTTTTAAAAGGTAAAAACTCAACAATATTATCTTTGCAAATCTTTAACAGACGAATATCATATCTCTGATAGAAATCAGCTAAAAATTTGTTCACTTTTAATAAAATTAGAAGTGGAGCTGTTTTGTTTTTTCTTCCAAACAACAATATACTCAACGAAATGTTTCCAATTAGCATGTTTATAAGCGGAGGAGCTATCGTGTTGATTTTATTTCGTATCGAATAAATCTTGCATAATACATACATACATAATTGGTCATTACAACCCTTCAGTCAGGATTTCGACCTAGCTTCTCATACCACTTATGTTGTGTGCGTTAATTTTATACTTGAGTGGTGGGACCTACAGTTTAAAGTCGACTCCGAACGGCAGATTTTTGAGAAGCTCTTCATGGCAATTTTATTTACTTTCAGAATTTTTGCCAGAAATCTGCTGAGAGGTTGTCGTCGAAGAAATATTTTTTTTTTTTCATATTTCGTTTTGATGCCTGACCTGGGATACGAAACCGGGCTTTACGTCTAATAAGCCAACACACTACCTACTAGACTACGGCAACTACACACGTAATATACTTTGTAGCATTTCCTCTATTTTCTCTATACGGCACGAAAGATTACAGAATACGTGACAATTATGTATGTATTGTTTAAAATTTTTTCTTAATAAAGGAATTCCTCAAATTAGAAAAACGAAAAATAATTTCAAAATTTATAAAAAGTAGAGGGAGTTCATGACATTGGAAGTTAACATTACCATGAGTTTACTGTAGAGTTTACTGTAGAGGGATATTATTTGTTTAAGCCCGTGTGGCTTCCAAAAATCAAACTGCTTTACGGTATTCAGCCTTATTTAAGTGAATTTTCAATTATGTAATCTGATAGGGGAAATTCATAACATTATTCACACTACAGGCGAATTTTATTGTGAAAGTGCTATTATTTCGCACTTTTTAAGGAAATGTTCACCATCAACTTACCATTAATTTTGTAACTATTTTTTGCTTCATTAAATCGCTAATAAAATGACTCACATTATTTTTATATTATTTTTTAACTAATTTTTATTTCAATTCAATTGTTGTTTTATTTTTTTGTTTTCGTTTATTTTTTTTTTTATTATTTGAATATGTTTTATTTTATTTGTTTTATTTCGTGTTATTATCTTTATATCTCCTTCTTTATTATTATTATTATTATTATTTATATTTAGATTCAATAATTGAATTCGTACTGTTTTTGTTTTTTTAATTGATTTTTTTTTAATGTTTACATTATTATTTTAACTTAAATCATAATTATTATCCCTAAATATACGATATAAATACAAATACATTTTCTTTTTTCAATTGAAATTGAGAATTTTAATCATAATTATTTTAATTATTTTTGTTTTTTTTTATTAATGTATTCATTCGTTTTTTATTTTTAATTATAATAATTTGCTCACTTTTGTTTCATAATCCATTTTTTTTCTTGGTTTTCTTCTTATTGGGAGGGTTTTTGTTTTTTTCTTCACAATAAATACACTAGACTAGGGCTTACTAACACTAATACTAACTATACATACAACTACAAAGTAAATTTTGTTATAGCGAAAGAGAGAGAGAGGAAAAATTTCTATACATTACCAGAATTATAAACAAAATTAAAATTGTGGATATGTATGTATGTATGTAAGCTGTTTATATGTATGTTTATAACAATGGGTATGCATGTGTAGCAGAGATTAGCAAATGAGTATTCATTGCCAGACGGAGATGTATATCCGAACTTTAAGTGTAGTCTGCAAGATTAGAGGCAGTTGTTAAATTGCTTTGCAACAACACCAAACGTAGTCCATTTGAATACATAATCAGCTAAAAAAAATATTTTTAGCACTTCAGATAAGTTAGGAATCTTTTTATTATCGAATAAATAAATCCTATATTAACTTGCAATGTACCTGTTCGGATACCATCCCCAATATTATAAGGACCTGACTACATACAGAAACGGAGCACTTTTCCAAATGAAAATCTTTTTATGCAACAAATTCTCGCAGATATTTTAAAGCGATGTCGTCGTCATTTTCTCTGCGTATTTGTATGTTTCAATGTCCAACATTTCATAGGAATTTTTATTTTTTTAACTTTCACCACCACTGGTGATTATGAAGTATATTATGTTCGTGCTGATGTTTGCGACATCTTAGAACAGCTTAAATTAGATTGATTAACTGTGACCTCTTAAATCCAGTTGCCATAATACTTTTCGGAAGGCTGTGGCTTGTTCAGAGATCACCAATGAGTATTAAAAAAGATGAGTAGAATCGAATCATACTCATAATTTCTGATACTTATACGCATTCATACTTATTTTAATGTCACGGAACCTCTACTCATATTCAAAGTTTGAAGTACTCATCATATTCAAACTTAACAACACGTATGATGTTGTTGATTTCGACTCTCCATACTCAAACTCAACATATACACGAATCACAAAATACGAAGCGGGTACGAACACTAAAATACTCATTAGAAGGTTGTGTGTTTGTGCTGCTTGCTGCTCTATCCTTTTTTTTTTTTTGTAAATGCAACGGCAACTAAGCAAATAAGTTATGAATCTGAATGAGTAGTCTTATGAAACAAACCTATTTCGAATGGTATGAGTTTGATGTCAACGTTGTACGCATACTCATTACAACCTGTACTTATAATTCAACGTTGTAGTGAGTATGATTGAATCAGAGTACATAGTTAAATTACAATATTGTTGACTCACTTATATACAAAATTTCATGAGTGCTTATGAGTAGCAAAAGAACGATTGATTGCTGATCTCTGATGTGTAGCTTGTTTTTGAGTAGATATGTAAGAGAGTTAGGTTCTGATATAATAGACTTAATTAAGTAATACAGTGTTTAATTTGGCAGCTTTGTAGAGACAACTGCAACATTTATAGAATAATCTTTAGCTTCTGCTGTTTTAATTAATATGTTGCTCTTTAAAAGACCTTATAAATTAGAAGAACTCTTTTAAGTCTTATTGGTTTTTTGCTTTAAATTGATCGAATATGCTAAAAAGCAGGACTTGTTGTATTATAAGTATTGTAAGTTAAAGATTTTCAAGTTGTTTACCATTTTTTACCCGTAGTCGTCTCCACTAAAGCCTTGAAATAAATGATTATTTTACTTTATATGTATGTATTGTATAGATATGTATGTTTGTATATTGGCAATTTCGTGTCAAGTGACCAAATTTTTAAAATCGATGTCTTCCGATTTGGATGAAATTTGCACCAAGGTTGGTACTATTGGATAGTAGGCCAGCTCTATCAGTCAAGAACTGATCCCATTAAGTGACCACAAAGCTCTTAAAGAAAAAGAACTAAGCTTTCTTTGAGCAAAAAAAAAAAAAAACATCCATTAAAAAAAATATAGTGCATATGGTCAAATTTAAAAACTTTTTTTTATAGATATGCCTCTTGCTAGATCTTAAAGGAAATGGTCTAAGTTTTCTTTTGAGGAAAAATAAAAAAAACTCCATTTCGAAAAAAATGGGGGAAAATGAAAATGGTACATGTGCCAAGTATTGAAAAATCTTATTCTTGAGTTAAAAAATAATTTTTTTGATAGATATCCCACTCGCATCCCATTAAGCGATTATGAAGGCCTTAAAGGAAATTTTATAAGCTTTCTTTTAAGCAAAAAAAAAAGGGCTCAAATTGAAAAAAAGTTTAAAAAAAAAGAAATTTTTTTTAAAAAATAAAAAAAAAATTTTTAAAAAATTAAAAAAATCATTTTTGGAAATATTGAAGAAATAGCTATCTAATATCCTTTGGAAAATTTTTGCTAGGACCAATAGGTGAAAAGTTACACACATTTTAAAAAAAAACCCTGTATGACAAAAATGTCCAATTTTGACCCCCTCTAACTCCGGCAGTTCTTGACTGATAGAGCTGAAAATTTGTGTCTGGTCAACTATCCAATAGTACTAATCTTGGTGCAAATTTCATCCAAATCGGAAGACATCGATTTTAAAAATTGGGTCACTTGACATGAAATTGCCCATATGTATGTATATGTATTCATAGATTTGTCTACCATTAATTTTTGTATATGTTTTTTATGTATAAGTGTTAGTGTTATTTTTTAATTTTCAATATCGTATTTACATGCATCACTTTTTCTACTTTTATAAATATTTACCTTCGTTTTCAGTCTTAATAATACCCTATAACTGCATAGCTATGTCGTTTAAGTCCATAAAGAAACAATGCCATTGTGAAATCTAATATTTATTTTACTTAACAGTTTAAATAAAGCCAGAATTAGCCAAATGTTCGCGAAACGTAACTAAGCGTATTATTGTTTTTAGAATATGAATGAAACGTACGTTCATTGACGTTTGGCTTATTCTGCCGCAAATCTTTTAAGTCAAATGGAATCCTTTTTTTTTGTTTTTAAATATCGAAAGACTTCCATAAAACCATAAAGTGCATACATATAGGTTTTTTAGAATTTTTTTTTTATGTTAGTTGTGTCATAACTTGGTAGAAAGAAACCTGATAAAAGCCAGCAAATTCATTGGAATTATATTTAAATGAACCGAATTTTATGTACCATGATTTACAATATTTTTACTTGACCTCTGCAAATTCCAAACATTCTTATTCAAGGACGCCAATAGCGTATCACGGTTTCCATCCTAAATTCTTGTCACAAGGTACCAGAAACAATATCAAGGCAGTCTTTGCCTTTGTCTTTCGCATTTTATGGTTAATTTTTTATCGCTGCTAACTTCGTTTTTTGCAATTCCAGACAATCACGCTGTTCATACCCGGGCTTGAATAATGCATCGAGAGAATTGAAAATTTTATAAGACAAAAGCATACGTTGGTGTAGGGCAATGATGCCCATTTCAGAGTGCTTTTGCGCAAACTAAAAACACACATATTCTTATTCTCTTTGGTTAGTCGTCACTCATACAGCGACGAATGCACATGCGTAGCGGGTGTACGATTTTTTTGTAATATTTTTTGCTTAAAGCACTGAAAAAAATTTAATATGACTTACGAAACATATTTTATGATAAAAATGCGTTTGGTGATGCTCAATGCATTTTATGTTATAAAATATTGAAGGAATGTGGAGAATATGCTTTTAGAAGCCACTATTGTTCTTATCATAGTAATATGGATGATTTTAAAGACGGGAAAAAAAAGATTTATTTTGTTAAAATAAAAAAAATTTATTTGGAAAAATTGAAAGAGTGGTTACTTGAAGAAGAAAACAATGAAAAAACCTCAGAAAATAAAATGTTAAAAACGGAGTTATCAAGCTTAATAAGCTTGGATATTGTTAGGCATGGTAGACCATCTTCTGATGGGGAGTTCATTAAAAAAAATTTTAAATAAATGTTTTCAAAAACTTAATTTTAAGCTTATCGAAAATCTTCCATTGTCACGCAGTAGTGTTATTCGGCGCCTGATAAATTGGGGGCATCTTTAGAAGCCGCCATTGTAGAAAAATTAAAAAACTGTACTTTTTTTCTGTTTGTTTTGATGAAAGTACAGATATTTGTACAGATCTTTGTCAACTCGTTATTTGTATAAGATGCGTAGACTAGAATAGCAAAGTTTTTGAAACAATGTTCATCAATGAATATCTATCAATATTTGAAACCCTATTTAACAATTTTCGAGACAGATTCCAAGACTTTACAAACGTACAACCATTGCTTGATCTTTGAAATAACCCATTTAAATGTGACATAACCAAATACGCTTTTGAAATCCAAGTTGAATTAATAATACTTAAATGCGAATTCAATTATGATAATAAAATTGATATGGAAATGTTTGTCATTTTTTCTATCTACTTATTTTTGTGATCAGATTTTTTCGGACTTAAAATTCATTGGTTCCAAACAACGCAATAAACTAAGTTCAGCACAACGAAAAAATATTCTGCTTTTACGAAATTGCCACAATAGTATTAATATTAAAGATTTTATTAAAATATAAATAAAAGAAATAACCCTGTATCTATTTTTTTTTTTTTTTGTTTTTCTAGGTTTTTTCCATAGTCACTGATTGAACAAAATTTTGTAAACACGTAAATGAAGTTCCACGAGAGAGAGATCTCACTTTTTTCACTTAAATTTTGAAAAATGTATCAACCATATAGCTTTAAAAGTGCTTTGGATTTTTTCGTACATTTTATTTGAGTTTACACAACTTTTCTTTCAGTGCAGTTCTCACTCGCTCACCAATACTACTACAGTTTTAGCTTTGGGCATCCCTGGTGTAGGGTATCAACAATTTTTTACACTCAAACCAGTGTTATTTTTTTCTTCTTATAATAAATATGTGTGTATGTGTGTCTGTGTATGCGTTTTTCTGTTTGTTTGTATACGTGTAGGTATGCATGTATGTAAATATGTAAATAAAATGTAAATAAATAATAAATTTATGCGACGATATGTTTAAATTGTAAAATACATATGAAATGTTTACATTTTTTTTCAATTTTATTGGGGGGTTTATTGTTTCTCTTTTGTTTATTTGTATTTATTTTAATATTTTAGTGTTATTGTTGTAGTTGTTATTATTATTGTAGATGAAGAGAAACAAAAAAAAGTAACAAAAAATAAATAATTCCTAGTATTTTTTGTTTTGTTTTGCTTTTGTTTTACATACATATTGTATGTATTCTATACTATTCTAATGTATATATGTACACACACGCATCTCACACACTCATACTAACATCACCAATATATCATAGAAATATAACAGTATATGGCCATATTTATAAATACAAATACAAATTTAATAATAAATAGACAATAGAGAAGGACCTGCTTAAAATTTAGCTTAAATACTTACATACAAACAATATTTATTTATTTATTTATTTGTTTTTAATTTATTTTTAATTTATTTTTTTTGTATTTGGTTTTATTTGTTTTTGTGTTTTACTTAAAAGAGAAAGAGAAGAAAAATTTTTTATATTTTATTTCATGTTGTTTTTGTAATTTTCTAATAATATTTCTTGTTTGTTTTTTTTTTCTTTTCTTTTTTTTTTTTTTTTGCTCATTGATAAAGAGAAAATTTTCAATTAATTTTTAATTTTTTTTTCTTCTTTAAATACAGTTTTTGTTGTTGTTTTTTGTTTTCTATTTAATGTTTATTCTTCTTTTGTGTATATGTATGTATGTATGTATTATTTAAGGTCTTGCGTGTGTATGTGTATGTATATGTTGAGTGTGTTGGTATTTGTTGTAATTATGTTTTGTTTTTTTTTGGTATGAAGCTTAACTGTATAAATGCGAGTTTATTTTCTTTAATTTTCATTTGAATTCATTTCAGTTTTTTTCATTTTTGTTTGTCTCTGTCTCCGTTCTTATTTATAAAAAAGTGATCATATTATGCTTCTTTTAGAAGCCAAATGGAAATTATTTATTATTTATATATTTACGTGTGTATGTGTGTTTGTTTGGTTTTTTTTTCTAGTTAAACTTTATTAATTAATTCTATAACTTGCGTTTTTTAAATTTTAGTTTTTTTTTAAGAATTTCTTTGGAAAAAGGAACTAAGTTGTTATAACAAAATATATGTTTTTTATTTTATTATTTAAATGTTAATGTTTTTCTTTAAATTTTATTTTTACGAATGGCAATATTGAAAGAGAATTTACATTGACAACGATATTACATATGTATATAAGGGGTGATTTTTTAAGAGCTATAGGAAAATTTAAAAAAAAAAAACACATAAAATTTAGAAAAATGCATGAAATCTTTATTTGAATCGATAGTACGGTCCATACAATTTAATGTTTGAAGATTATTTATGCAAATGTTGACCGCGACTGCCCCTCAAATGGTCTATCCGCTTAGTCCAATTTTGGCATACTCTTTCCAACATTTCGGCCGGTCTCTCACGAATAAATGCTTCAATGTTGTCTTCCAATGCGTCAATTGAAGCGGGCTTGTCTGTATAGACATGAGGTTTAACATAGCCCCACAAAAAATAGTTTAAAGGCATTAAATCGCACGATCTAGGCGGCCAATTGATCGGTCCCGAACGTGAAATAAAATGTTCACCGAACTCGCCTCTCAATAAGTCCATTATTACGCGTGCTGTGTGGCATGTGGCACCGTCTTGTTGAAACCACATGTCATACAAGTCAAGCTCTTGCATTTTGGGTAAAAAAAAGTTGGATATCATTTCACGGTAGCGCTCACCATTCACAGTTACGTTACGATTCGCAGCATCTTTGAAGAAGTACGGCCCAATGATGCCAAATTCAATGATTTGCAAGCGTTGTTCGTTTGTAAGACGATTCATGATTAAATTATAGACCAAACTGAAGATGTTTGACAGTGAAACAAAACACGAAACGTGCGTGAGCTGTTTAAACCAGTGTTGCCAGAAAGATAATAGCTAACAAATCACCCTTTAGAGGCTTCGAGAAGGCAAAGTCATGAACATATCCCATCAGTCTGTTTACGTTGCCACATAAAAGGCAAGGCAAAGCAGGCGACTGATTTAGTAGAAGTTAGTTGTGTGAAGATGCGGTACGTTCGAAGAGAATAACCGTGGTTTGAAGATCTCCGTTACAAAGATCTGTTGAACAATTGTCTAGTAATTGTTATTGTTAATGCAAAGGCTATAAACAGAGGAATAACAAAGAAAAGCAATTGTTGTTGTTTACATCAAGTTGTGAACAGTGGCACACGGGATTGTGCGAATAATAAAGAATTTGAATTAAAACTAAACACAAATTTAGTTTTATTTTATCTACAATATACGAGCTTATATTTTACACGTGTTTGAAAGATAAAAACGTAACAATATTTTCCCTAATCTTAGAAGGGATACGGAAATTGAAGTGTTTTTACCTCATATTTCCCAAAACGTCAAGTAGACATTAGTAATACAAACTATTTATGTTTTGCTTTCCAGTTTGAAAATTTTTCGTTTGAAGTGAAGGGCGTAACAGTCTCATTGCCAGTTTGGATACTTAATACTCCTTTACGAGAAGGACCATTCTTTGTGGTATATAGAGTGATATCGAGGATTTTATGCAAGCCTATGTTTACGCCATAGGACGGTGTGCTCCATTCAACTTGTAGAGGAACTACAGAGAACGGGACCTAGTATTACTATCTGTATGATAAGCATTCGAGCACTCTACTCCCATAAGGTTGACTCGAAATTAAAATGGAAATTTAAAAGGAACTAAGGTCATTCTCTGCTAGATCGTAGATTGCATGGGGATTTGCCTCTTATGAGGTCAAAGACTTCTTGTGGAGTAGGAAAATGGGTTTGGAAGGGCATACCCGGTGAAGGGAATATTTAAAGGGTTTGAGCAAATCTAAGCTTTTTTCCGTAATTACAAGCAGACGAAAATTTTATCAGACTATTTGAAACTAATTTGAGGATAGTAACCGGTTATCTGACCCGGCATTGCATACTTGTTTCAGAGAAGGGATCGATCAAATCCAATATGTGGACTCCATGATGAAGAGAACAAATCACCAGAACACATACATGGAATCATAAAGGCGTCAATACATTTCATGTGTTTTCTGAAGCCGAACAGCGTACAGAAGATTGTCAGGACAAGACTTCTCATGACTTCACATCCATTGCCGTACCTTGAGCATACAAAATTAGCCACTACTGTTGCAACAATTTGTAATTGCACTTAAGAAAGTCTACAGCATAAAACACTAAAAATTTAAAATTCACAATTTAGTAAGAGAGCAAACCTCACTCTCTTTTAATATTGCCATTGGCATAGTCAAGAATCTCTATTATTTCCATATAAGTTTAGGTTTCTTTTGATATATGTTTTGTTTCTTTTAGTATTTTCGTTTATTTTTATTGTTAATTAAAACCAACAACTTTTTTGAGATCGTAACTGAAATTGACTTATTCGTATTTGCAACTGTACACAGGTTCATTAGCTTTTGAAAATATCATTCTGAGGCTCATTTAAGCGTTTCAGCATGGCATTGCGATGCAACCAATACGGCGGAGGATCTGGCGGTTGACCTGGTAGTGTCGTTTTTGATTTTAAAGTCATTTTTGGATTACTGGTTGGACTGCTGGCCGCAGCCAATGCAGCATTATACATCACAGGATCAGCCGCATGGGCTGAATGGCCCATGCCCACTCTAAGGGGTACTTCCTTTTTACGTATCGTTTCGCAAGTCTCCTTCATTTTACACAATTGATCTTGCAGATTGCGATACTCTTCGAGAAAACGTTCCAGCTGAGCAGCATGATAGTCATAAGCAGTGACGGGTGTGGTGGTCGTAGTATTTGTACCGCCTGCAATGCCAGAACCACAGTGCATGGATGAACTCAGGCCGCTGGGTGTGCCGGCAGAAGCAGTAGAGGCTGTAGATCTATTGGTAAGTGAACTAAAGTCGAGCAGGGGAGTAGCTGCCGAACTAAAAGATCTCTGATGCTGCTGATAATCATGCACGGGTGAAGAGGGCAGTGAGGGATTTCTTCTAGTCGCTGTACCACTGGCCACTGTCACCTTACTGTTGTTGGCCGTGGCCAGTGTGTTTTTACTAGAACTATGCACCAAATTTAGAAAACTATTCGATCTTTGGCCTTTGGTGTAGGTTACCGTACTGCCATAGGTTGAGTAGGATGATTCTGCTGAGAAACGCCTACCCAAGGCAACTTCATTTAGGTAGCTTGCATCCCCCAGAGTACTGCTGCCATACTTACTCGAATTATCCGCCAGCAGAGGCGACTGGCTATCCGATGAGTTCTTGAAATACTTGCCTGTGTTTTTTAGTTTTCGCGGCAAAGTACAAAGACCACCATTCGCTTGGCTCGTGCTGGTTGCTTGGGCTACCGCATATTTGGCAATATCCAACAGATCCGGATAATTGCTATCGAACAGATCATTGTCCGATGAGTCCTTGCCACTAAACAACGACGACGAATGGACTTCGTCTTTGGGACTGTAGTAGTCATGTGTGAGATTATTATTTAAACTGCTGTGTGGCGAAGTTATTTTCGTGGTCGCTATTGAGGTGGTTACCCAATTGGCCACATGGTTGTAGTTGGTGCCCTGACGTGAGGCAGCATCCACTTTACTGGATATTGAAGACGATGCGGTATCGTTTGTATTGCTGCAAGAGTAAAATGTTACAATGAAATTGGCTTGTAAGGGAAGTTTATTAGAAATGCAAACATGCAGCCATAAATAAAGAGTAAAAAGTGCTGTGAAAAGTGCAAAAGAATTATAATTAAAGAATAATTTCATTAAAAAAAAATCATGGTATTTGCTTAAATAAATTTGAAAATTTTTGTTAATTTTTTTTTTTTTTTTTTTGTACAAGAATCACAGAAATTAAAATAATACACGAATACACATAAATTTTGAAATTGCATTAAGCCTTGTGTCAAAAGTGTCTTAAGCTGTGTCGTATTTTTTTGATATTTTTTATTTCTTTTATTTGTTTTGTTTTTTTTATTTGTTTAAATATTAACATGTGATGATGGTGTTATGTTTGTTTCGTAAGTCTAATAAGCCAATGCACTACCTACTAGACTATGGCGACATACAACGTCACTCAACATCAACTATTCTTAGATCAAATACTATATAAAAGAACTTATTGAATCAGAGTTCGGTATTAGGCTCCCCACCATAGCTGCCAGATTTGATGATTTATCGTCATTTTGACGATTTTGAGCTGCAAAAATATCATTTTGACGACATGACGATTTATGCCTTTATTTTGACGATTTTTAGCAATTAAAAATTCACATCATTTTCTTTACTTTAGTACATTAAAGGCTTCCTTAAACTTTGTATTTGCTTTGCAGTTGTTACTGTTGGAAATTTATGCTAGTAATAACAAGGAGTAAAGTATTATATTTTTAAGTTATTTTCGAATACCTGTGATTTAATGCTTTTTTAATCCTTAAAAGCTAAAAGATTTCAACTCCTAAATGACATCGTAGTAGAGCTTGAGAATAAATTATCATTTGTCGTTGCAGATAATTTTAAAAATTCGATTATTGCTTCTAATATTACCATCGGAAGAACAAAGTGCCATTATTTTTTCATATAACCACCCTACTCAGGGGATGGTATTGTGTTCGGAACTAGGAAAATATATTATAAGAAGGAGGAAAGAGGGAGCAGTGTTTATGGACACTAGGTTTGAATATTTTTACAACATTTTTATACCATTTTAATACCATAAGTAACAGGAAAGATCTCTGCAGGAAGGGAATTCCACATACGAACTTTGTCTGTAATGCAGTGTGCGATACACTGACCAATCGACCACATACGGATGTGCTGGTCGAGAAAGACGAGTGTTACGTAGGAATACATGATTTTCAGAAACAAGTTCCCTTATTTCGCTCGAGCAATATCCGTTGTAGTAGCGATAGAACAGTGAAACACAAGCCACATTGCAACGATGCTCCAATGAATCAATGGAGTTGGACACACTATCGTGATTAAAGAGCTACTATGGCCTCTCCTGCAAACGGTCGAGAAGCCTCAAAATAGACGTTAAGGGCCAATCCATACATGATAGTTGTATTCTATTCTCGGTCGGTAATAAATGGTGTAAATGGTAAGTAGAACAGATAAAGTGAAGTATTTATTTCAGCGTCTTGAGAATTCAAGGCACTGAAAAATGTGTCAATTCTAGCGGACATCGCGCTGAATTTTCATGCCCATAACGTCAAGATCTTCTGACTTCCTAATATTTACACCACACATGGGTATAGATGATGCAATATTATTGCTGCTTAACATTGGCTTTATATGTTTTTGTTTTTAAAACCTTTCAATTTATTTATTTATTTTTTTCTGACGATTTTTTTACGATTTCAAGGAACGTCTTTGACGATTTTGACAATTTTTTCTAAAATATTTGACGATTGTATGCTTTATTTATCTGGCAGCTATGCTCCCCACACATGACTTCCTGTCACAAGCTTTAACACGGGTGCCGCCTAAACACTTTTCTCGGGACTTGCAGCACCAAGCAGTAAAGATCATTAAATCAGAAAACTCTAGCACAGTAATGAATCGTTTTTTCATTACTCATAAGCACTCATGAAATTTTGAATATAAGTGAGTCAACAATATTGAAATTTAACTATGTATTCTGATTCATTCATACACACTACAACGTTGATTTATAAGTACAGGTTGCAATGAGTATAAGTACAGCGTTGACATCATACTCATACCATTCGAAATATGTTTGATGCATAAGCCTACTCACTTTAGAAAAATAATTAGTTGTTGTTGCAGACACATAAGCAAAAAACACAGAGCAGCAAGCAGAGCAAACACATAACCTTCGAGTAAGTATTTCAGTGTTCGTACGCGAATCATACTTATTTTGTGCTTCGTGTATATGTTGAGTTATGGAGAATCGAAATCAACAACACTACACGTATGAGTATGAGTATGATGGGTACTTCAAACTTTGAATATGAGTAGAGGATCGTTCCATGATATTAAAATAAGCATGAATGCGTATAAGTATCATGAATTAAGAGAATGATTCGATTCTGCTCATCTTTTTGAATACTCATTGCTGATCTCTGCTCCACACACATGACTTCCGTTCAAAAACTTTAACACGGGTGCTTCACAAACACTTTTCTCGGGACTGGTAGCACCAAGCAGTAAATATTCTTTAATCAGAGAACTCTAGCATGTCTGAAGTTTCCATTTTATTTGAGAAAACGAGATTAAAGAGAAGGGGTTTGAATTTATTTCCTTTAATCTTTTTTTTCTTTAAAATTCAAATTTTTTTTTTAAATAAAAATATGAACTCATGCATGCAGTATTTTTGTTGTAAGACCAGTATTATGCTGACTTAACTTTCGGTATTAAACAAGAATTCAAGAATATACAAAAGGAAATTATGCTAATCAGCAATGAAAATTTATGAAGCATGATTGTGTCAAATTATCATGACGCAAGAAATCCCCACGTCTTTCTCTCTCTCTCTCTCTCTCTCTGCTGAACATTAGTATCCGCGCAAATGACAATGCAATTGGAAACAAGAGAAGGGAAATAAGTTGGTAAAGTTTTTTATCACAGTTATCTGGTGCACATAGAAAATTAAAGTGGAGCGCACATAAATTAAATGGATTAAACAAATTAGCCAAGATTCTCTTCTGCCACAATTCAAATGTTACTGAAACAAAACGACAACGAATCGCACTTATAACAGCATACGACTGCTAACGCCAGCAATGCATGAACGCAAAGAGCTAAAATCATTAAGAAAAATCCTTTCAAACTTTATTTTTGGCAAGTTGAAGAAGAAAGAAAGAAACTCATCTTCTGCTTTAGAACAAAAGAAGCAAAAGTTATGAAATGGAAATGAATAGAGCTGCTCAAGGAAGTCGAACGAACGAGTGGAGTTTAGAGTAGTAGTTGAACAAAAGAAAAGAAAAAACAACAGAAGAGAACACTACAATTCAAGTCACATGATGGATGAATGTATGGTTGGATGGATGGATGGAAAGCATAAGAATAGATTGTTTAAATGAACGTATAAATATTTCTATGAATAAGTAACAAAACTTAAGAAAGTCCTTGAATCATGGCACTATACTATACTCTCCATGGAAAAAAAAAGAGGTAGAAACTATAGTTTTTTTTGTTGTTGTTTTATTATCAACAAAACCCACTTGAAACGTATGAACAAGACGAACACGTTCTCTAGTATTTTGCACATCATTAACGTGTGTGTATGTTGTAGACGAGTTTCCAAGCCATTCTTTATCTCTGCTTCATCGTTTGGTGTAGTCTTTCCAAGACTTTATTTCCAGCACTTGAAATTTGGTTGGTTGGTTGGTTGATTAATAAGGAAATGCATAAAAATAACATACATAACCAGAGGGGTGGAGGGGAGAGGCAGAGGTGTATTAACATTGTGTTAGTATAGGCGGAAACGGAAGGTAAAGGAAACACTTGTACCAATATACATACACTCAGAGAGCGAGTGAGACAAGAGCAAAATGTTGTGCAACAGAAAACAAAAAAAGTGTCAAGTATAAAAGCCATAATAATCTCAACAAGGGCACAAGTGACACCACAAAACAAAGAAAACAAGAAACTAACTTAACTATGTATTGGTGGTGTTTGTTATTGTTTGTTTGTTGCTTTTTGCTTGTGTTTTTGTTCAAACTTGTATTAGTAGTGGCAGATACTACCGCTGCTTCTGCTGCTGTTGCTATTGCTGGTGCTACAAGTGATGTATAAGAAGATGATGTTGACAACAATCAGACACACACTAAAACAAAGAAGAAGAATCGCATGCATTATAATACAAACACTTTCCCTCAATCTGTGGGGCTCCTAACAATATTTTTTTCTCTTTTTTTTTTTTTTTTTTTGGTTTTACTAGAAAGGGATATTAGGGTGGCAATGAATTAAACATTGGATTTTGTCTTATTTGCAAGGAAATGAAAAAAATTATCAACACTCGAATATTATTTTGATGCCCACATACATATGCATACCAGAGATCAGCAATGGGTATTCAAAAAGATGTGCAGAATCGAATCATACTCATAATTTCTGATACTTATGCGCATTCATACTTATTTTAATATCGTGGAAGAACCGCTACTCATATGCACAGTTTGAAGTACTCATCATATTCATACTTAACACAACACGTATGATGTTATTGATTTCGACTCCATACTCCATATGCCAACATATACACGAAACACAAAATGATTATAAATCGCATACGAACACTAAAATACTCACTAGAAGGTTGTGTGTTTGCTTTGCTTGCTGCTCTGTCTTTTTTACTTATGGTCTTTTTTTTTTTTTTTGTAAACGCCTAACATCGAAGACTGTTACTCGAATCGAATATAAGTATTATAAGAGTATTTTTCTAAAGTTCTAAAGTGAATCTAAATGGATAGGCTTATGAATCAAACATATTTCGAATGGTATGAGTTTGATGTCAACGTTGTACGCATACTCATTGCAACCTGTACTTATAAATCAATGTTGTAGTGAGTATGATTGAATGAATCAGAGTACATAGTTAAATTACAATATTGTTGACTCACTTATATTCAAAATTTCATGAGTGCTTATGAGTAGCGAAAAAGCGATTCATTGCTTATCTCTGATGCATATATATTCTGAATATATTCAGTTATTCATTGGATCGTCTGTAAATGTGATAAAGTATGGGAATACCATCTTCGTTTTGAATAAAACCATTTTTATCAAGATATAGAAAAGCCTCGGGAGGGATGAAACCATTTTCGATTGTTCTTGAAATATATTCCTCGTCAGCGTAGTAAGGAGCCAAAATTAAATTGTTCTCAATGATATTTGAGCTGTTTATAATGTGATTTCTTATGATATGAATAATAAAGTTATCAAATCTAGATATTTTGGCTTTTTCATAAAGGATTTTGTTTGAAATGTATTTTTTGTAGTTTCTACTTTTTGATCTGTACAATGAAGTACAACATCTGAGACATTTCCTTTCGAAAACGCGAAACTTCTCCATATACGAGGGGCAAATATTAAACCAAATTTGGCAGCCATATGATAAAATTGGTCTAATCAAACTCTGATGCATGATGATCTTAACCCTTGGTTGTATATATTTAGAAAAAAAATTTTTTTGTATTAATGTGGTTGTAAAAGTATAAAAATTTATCTAACTCTATTCCTAATAGCCTAACACTTTGTTTTACGGGAATGTTTATATTATGACTTCCAGTTTCTTCGAATATTACTGATACATCTCCCAACAGGTGGCCTAAAAAGAATACATTCACATTTGTCCACATTGATCTTCATGTGCCAATCTTCAGAATATTTTTCAATTATCAAAAATTTATTTTGCAAACCTTCATTAATTTTATCAACTGTATCGTCAGCATGATATATAGTTATATCGTCTGCGAAGGCTATAACATTGTCCATTTTATCTAGTAAATCTAACAAGAATAAATTAAACAGTATAGGAGAATTAACAGTTCCCTGTTGTAATCCGTTGACAATGGTGAATTTTCCAGTACTAACTGATTGTTTTCCATAAATTGAGAAAGTTTTGTTATTTAGCATGTTATGTATAAGGATTACGAAATGAAATGGAAATTCATTTTTGAGCAATTTAAAAATAAGGCCAGGAATCCAAATACTGTCAAAAGCTTTTTCAAAGTCAACTAAGCAAGCGCCAGTATATAAGTTGTAACGAACTAACATCTGAAAACTGTCGTTTTGACACTAGTATTTATTTGGATGATGAAAATATTAAACCTAATCTGAATCTTAATAAATATTGGTGGCTAACTCACTAATAATTCCTTAATTTTAACCCTTGACCTTTTATTTTATCTTTATAAATATAAAAGTAAGATTTTTATTATCTTTTTGCTTACATTAAAACTGGATACCAAAACTTTTATGTACACATGTATACTAATATTTAATTAACTGAAAAATTAACTTTACTACCAAATACGTCTTATACTTGAGTGCTCTTTAAAATGGGACTTTGTATATAAAAAAAAAATATCAAGATACTCTTTGTTTATTGGAGTTTGTAATTTTTGTTCTAAATATATATTAAATAAACATTGAAAAAAAAAAAATATATTCAGTTATTGATGAAGCATGTCTAATATTTCCTCCTTATTAAATCAAGGAAATTGTTTTCAAACTGTAATCTCTCCTCGACAATTGGTACGTCATTCTTAAAGAAAACCAATTAAAATTCCCTGTTATCTGATAGTAGTCGCATGTAATTGTGAATAATTTTTAAACAATATTTTAGAAGTAAATGCACTTCCAACGACAATATTCTTACAAAGATGTATAATCAAAAGCGTGATTGCTTTTACAGGAAATAAAGTCGCTTATTTTGTTCAATATTTTGATAACTTTCTTGGATAAAATTAAAACTTATTTCTGATAATAAGACATTTGGCTTAAAGACTATCTAGAGATGGTTAAACGTTTATTTTAATTTGTTTAAAGTTTAACTAAAATGAAGATAAAATTTAATTTCATTACCACCCTATTAAACATCTACATACACACACACTCATACAATGATAGAGACACACACAGTTATTTTAGCCACAACAATAGACAGTTATAGTGTGTTTATAATACTTTTTATATACATTGGAAGAGAGAAAGATGTTGTGTTGGTTGTTTGGCACAATGAAATAAAAGAAACAAAGAAAAATCAAAAGAAGCAATGAATATAACATACACACACACACACTCTCTCTCTTATGTTCTCTCACACACATCTATACAAACAGAGTTAGTAATACACGCACACTTATATACTCTATGTACACTCATACATACATACATACCTACAGTGAGAAAACATATACACATACATTTAGCAAAAGCGAATACAATAAAAAAGGAAAATATTAAATCGAAACCAAAAAAGAAAATCTTAAAGAAAGTTAAAGAATAGAAAAAGAAAAGAAATGAAATGAAAAAAAAGAAGAAGAAAAAATTAAGAAGAGACAACAAAAAGGCAACTTACATACGACTCTTCTTTAAATCTTTGCTCTTCATTCTCTTAGCGAAAGACAGACTGACTGACTGACATACCACACAGACACTCTCTTTCTCTGTAAGTGTGTGTTGCGATCTTTTTTGAAGAAACAAACGAATGAAGAATGCAGAAAAACAAAAAACAAACTTGAATTCTTTTTGGTTTATTTTTTTTTTTATCTTTTTATAGTTATTCTTACATTTTTCTCTTTTTTTTGTTTTGATAACGTTTTTCTTGTTATTTTATTATTTTGTTTTTCGTTTGATTTCGACTTTTTTTTTTTTAATTTTTTCCTCGATTTTTTTCATTTTTTTCTTTCTTAGTTTTTGTCTTATAGAACTGTGTGACAGACTTGACACATACCCCTTCGGATTTAGTGATTGTGATTGTGATTAGTAGTACCATGATTTTTCGAGTAATCTACAAGAACACAACAAAATAATGTGAAATAAACAACAACAACAACAACACAAAAATAAGGTAAGAGAAGAAAGAAAAAAAATTAAAAACAAGAGACAGAAAAATAGAAAGAGAAACAATAACAACAACTGAACAATTGTTGTAATAATAATAAGGTGCAGAACAAATAAAACCAAATAAGATATGGAAGGGGACTTTGGAGGAAAAAAAAGGGGAAGGGGGCTAAACAGTTACGCTGTGGTATACGTCTAAGCAATGCTACTTAATGCTTTTATTTACCTGTCTTATAAAAATCTGTCGAAATTTGTAAAAGTAGGGCCAGATGAAAGCAGGATTCATTTAGAATTGAGGTATTTGTAGCATACTTTGTCACACAGCTGCATATCGATGTGTTCTGTACTTATTTGCTGACTCCCATGAAGCTCTTGCGTCTATTAATCACGATTGTCGTTTGACATCTCAAAGAGAGCTTATATATATAGGCAGACCAGAGATCAGCAATGAATCGTATTTTCGCTACTCATAGGTACTTATGAAATTTTGAGTATGAGTGAGTCAAGAGTATTAAAATTCAACTACTCTGATTCATTCGTACTCGCTACAATATTGATTTATAAGTATAGGTTGCAATGAGTATGAGTACAACGTTGACATCAAACTCACAACATTCGATTCATTGTTTGATTCATACGCCTACTCATTCAGATTCATAAATTTAGAAAAATACTTATAATACTTACGAATGATTCGAGTCACTCGAATTTATTTTATAATTATTGTTGCATTTACAAAAGAAGAGAAAAGAAAAGACAAAGACAGCAAGCAAAGCACACACACAACCTTCTAGCGAGTATTGTGGTGTTCGTACTCGAATCATACTTATTTTGTGCTTCGTGTATATGTTGAATCATGGAGAGTCAAAATCAACAACATCATGCGTATTGTTAAGTATGAGTACGATGAGTATTTCTAACTTTGAATATGAGTAGTATGAGTAAGATATTAAAA
Organism: Sarcophaga caerulescens; assembly: GCA_927399465.1. NCBI lineage: Eukaryota > Metazoa > Arthropoda > Insecta > Diptera > Sarcophagidae > Sarcophaga > Sarcophaga caerulescens. The sequence goes on along the minus strand of OV656866.1, from coordinate 7,506,465 downwards.
TAAGTATGAATGCGTATAAGTAGCTGAAATTATAAGTATGACTCGAATCTACTCATCGTTTTGAATACTCGTTGCTGATCTCTGAGGCAGACATACAAATTTTTATATAAAAATAATCCTGTAGCGATCTTCTTAGAATTGTCTTTAATTTTGTCTGTTCAAAGTCAATGTCCTCCAATGATTTATCGGAAAGAAGACAGCTTCTCTCTCTCTATCAGAGATCATCAATGAGTATTCAAAAATCATACTCATAATTTCTGATACTTAACCTTTACTCATATTCAAAGTTTGAAGTACTCATTACATACATAATTGGTCATTACAACCCTTCAGTCAGGATTATTGACCTAGTTTCTCACACCACTTATGTTGTATGTGTTAATTTTATACATAAATGGCGGGACCTACAGTTTAAAGTCGACTCCGAACGACAGATTTTTTTTGAGAAACTTTTCATGGCAATTTATTTACTCTCAGAGTTTTTGCCAGAAATCAGCTGAAAGGAAATCGCCGAAGAAATACTTTTTGTATTTTTGTTTTGCTGTCTGGCCTGGGGCTCGAACCCTGGCTTTACGTCTAATAAACCAACACACTACCTACTAGACTACGGCGACTCATTACACTCATACTTAACAACACGTACAATGTACAATGGGTAAATTTGACCTCCGGGTACTGTACTTGTCACTGTTGACAAGTATACGTCCTCTAACCTAACAACACGTATGATGTTGTAGATTTCGACTTCATACTCCATAACTCAACATATATGTACTCGTAGACGAAGCACAAAATAAGTATGATTGGCGTACGAACACAAAAATACTCACTAGAAGGTTGTGTGTTTACTCTGCTTATGTGTTTTTTTTTTGTAAATGCAACAACAACTAAGACTGTAAATATTGATGAATGATTCGAGTCTTTCGAATCATTTATAAGCCTCATTATAAGAGTATTTTTCTAAAGTTCGAAAGTGAATCTAAATGAAGTAGGCTTATGAATCAAACATATTTCGAATAGTATGAGTTTGATGTCAACGTTGTACGTACACTCATTGCAATCTGTACTTATAAATCAACGTTGTAGTGAGCACGAATGAATCAGAGTATGTAGTTAAATTTCAATTCAAAAATATTCAATTCATGAGTGCTTATGAGTAGCGAAAAAACGATTCATTGCTGATCTCTACTCTCTATCTACATAAATAATGGCTTGTGCTCCTATTCTTCGGCTCTCTCCTAGAGTGGTTTGATGCAAAATGTTTTCGTAATTAATAAAAGTAAGAAAATACATCGGAAGTCGGCGTAGTCTAATTGGTAGTGAGTCGAATAGGCTTATTACGCGTGTGACTGTGTTTCAACGCTAGTTTATGTTAAATTTTCAAAAATTACGATCAAAAGGTTAAGGTTGAATTAAATTCGAGTTTAAAGATTGAAATTGAAAATTCCCTTCATTAGAAGAACATTACATGGCTTATTAAATTCAGTGTTAAAAAAATCTGAAGCAGTTGCATTAAACAAATAAAACAGAAGCGAATGCTATGAACTCTACGGCATACGAATGTTCATTTTCAAATAATCAAACCACCAGTATGGATTTGGCTTGAAGGTCATATTTTGCGTATTGAAATCCCAAATGCACACCACATACGAAAATGTACATAAGCATACATTAGCAAAAATTCATATTTACACTTACACTTACATATGCACATATGAATGTACCATATGTGTGTGTGCGTGTATGTGTGTCTGTAGGAGTTTAGTAAATGGTGCACCACAGTTTTGTTAATAGCGTCAGTCAAGTAAGGGTTTGTCACAAAAGGAAACTGGGAGGCAGAAGGTTAAAGTTGGAACAGAGGAAAACAAAAACGAAATAAAATGTAATAAATAATGAAGAAAAAAAGAAAAGAAATGAAAAAAAAAAACAGAAAAAAGACTGTAACAAATCAAAAACAAAATAGAAAGAGAGATACAGACAGACAAACAGAAAGAATAAATTAACAAATCATACCTACCCAATATCAATAAGACGTGGTATGTGCAAATCTGTATCGTCCTTGAGGCCAGACGTACCCCCTTGTGTGCTACCAACACCGCCACCGCCACCGCCACCACCACCCACCAAATGCATTGATGTGTCCTGAGGTGTAGCTGATTGAAATGCGGCACCAGTTTTCCATCTCGGCCCCGTCAGCGATGTTGTTGTCGTTGTTGTTAATGTACCATTGTGCGTTGTGGCAGAGGCCAATAGTAGGCTACGTTGGTACGTACCACTACCACCACCACCACCATAGCCTTGATGCTGCTGGTGCTGTTGCTGCATGGGATCATTATCATCGTCATCACAGTGCGTTGGTATATTGCGATAATCACCATTTCGTTTTGAGCTGCCACCGCTGGGATTGATAATGGCACCACCCGTATCGCCACCATCATCAGAACCACAGTTCAAGGGGGTGGTAGCAGAGCACAAGTAACCGTTTTCATTGTCATGGAATATTTGGCCCTGTGCATTGCCTGGCTTTTGCGTTTCCTGCATTACAATTTTACCACCCAAATCCGGTTTGTTCGTTGAGCTGCTGTTGCCGCCCCCGTTACCCATACCACCACCACCCGCCAGGCGGGAAGTCATTTCGATTTTTTCATAACTTTCTGTACGTCCCTGCGGCATCGTATTCCACAAACGCATTTTTCTTTTGCGCCGCAGAGAACAAAAGCATATGGCGGCAAAGGATGAGCCGGCGACAAACAGCAGTGCAATGAATATGCACAGTAGAATAACCCGAAAGCCTAGAGGAGCCTCTGGAGGCCGTCTCGATACAGCCAGTGTAACGGATGCTTCCACTTTTCCGGCTTTGTTTTCGGCAGCACACGTATAAATGCCAGCATCTTGCATGTCAGCTGTTAAAATGGTAAGATTGGAGGCATTCCGCAGCATATTGACAACGTACGTTTTACGTCCTTGTATTGCGGCCGATGTACGCGGACTGCTGGTAGGAGAGTCACCATTAGTGGCTGTAAGATTGGCTATAACACGGTTCTTAACCATCCATTTAACAGAAGGTTCGGGTACTCCCTCCACATAACAGCTCATGGTAACGTTACGTCCTTCCACTCCGTGGGCAGTGGTGTCTGTGGCTATAATCTGGGGCACACAGGCAAAATCATCCAAATCGATTTTATCCCAAGACTTGCCAGCCAAACGTGGAGGATTTTGACACACCGGAGGTATGCCGCAGGGTATGTTCTCTCTTAGCATCCAGGAGCGTAGAGGCCTCAGAGCACAGGAACAATTCCATTGGTTGCGGGATAACGTAATGCCATGTAAATTGGATAGCGACGTTATGGTACCCGATCTCACTTCAGACAGCTTATTGCCATCCAATTTCAAGTACTCCAAACTAGATTCTAGGCCTGCAAAGGCCTTGACCTCAACACGTTCGATACGGCAATCGCTTAGCTCCAGTCTTACTAAATGCTGCATCTTCTTAAAGGCGTCATTGCCCACAATCATTATGGGATTGCCGTTCATTTTTAACTCTCTCAACTCTGTAACGCTTTCCAATGCATCGGAGGGTATATGGGCCAAGGCATTGAAACTCAAATCCAATTCCACCAAATTGATAAGGCCCCGAAAGGCATAGCGTTCAATCAACCGTAGACGACACTTGGCCAGGTAGACCTTTTGCAGATTGAGCAGATTAACTTCGGCAAATGTGTCATCAGGTATGGAGGCAATTTCATTGCCGGTCAGATCCAATGCTTGGGTACCCGCATCCAGGGGCGCTGGGATATGTGTTAAATTAGCGTTAAGGCACAAAACGGACTCTTTGCCACTCTTCCACTTGCATTCGCACACGCTGGGACACTCGGCCAACGACTTGTGGAATATATTGCTGAGGCAGCACAGCAGCCACAGTAACTGTATCAGGGGTATGCGTCGTAAGCGTTTCAGTGAATCGTACAGAGGTAATGACAGCGTCGATAGTGTGGTAGATTTCGTTCGAGGACAATCCCGCGATTTTCTTCTCACCTTAAACGACAGCGTTATACTCTGGGCTGTATTATCGCCACGCAAACAATATTCGGCAGGAGCAGTAGGAGTCTCAATGCAATGCTGGTAAATGTGTTTGTGTTCGTGTTCGTGTTCGTCTAAACACTCGGTATCGGGTGGCTCGTGTGAACATGTGTGATGGTGATAGTGTTCGGCATAATGATGTTCGTGGTTGTGGTATTGATGTTGTTGTTGCTGATGATGATGATGTTGATGTTGATGTCGATGGAAATTGTTGCAATTTTGATGATGTAAACCTGTTTGGGGATATACGAATACTTTGTTGTTGGTTTCCACTTGCTGATGCTGTTGTTGCTGTTGTTGTAATGCAATAACTTTTCTGGATGAATGTCTTGTTGTTGCTGCTACTGATGCTGCTGCTGTTGGTGTTATTGCTGTTGTTGTTGCTGTTGTATTGGTTTTTATTATTTTCATAAATTTGTTTCGGGCCATGGCATATCAGGCTATTGTTATTTTTGCTTCTGCTTCTGGTGTTGTTGTTGTTGTTGATACTGTTGTTGTTGTTGTTGTATATTTGTATTTTTGCTTTATGCTCCTCTCTAAGTAAGAGCATAATCCACATTTGTAAGCGCATATATACACGTATCGATAGATGTATAACTATGTGAGTGTGTATAGGTATGCTTGGCCTATTTATTGATGGGTATTGAGTGTTTTCGTATTTGTTTCTGTTGGGTTTTTTTTTTCTATCAATATTAGAGGATATTAAAGATTGATGCACACAAAAACACAATAGGCTCGGGCTCTATTGCGTTTTCATAGACCAACAACAAGTGATTGTTGTTACTTCATCCATTGAAATAGTCTTGTTGTTATTACAAAAACATTTTTTTTAATAATTTTTGATTAGACTTTTGTTCTCTCTCTCTCACTCTCTCTGGTAGTTTGTAAATACTGTTGCCGTATTGCCGTATTGCACATCATTTGGCCCCATTCGTATGCATCCATCCAATCAATCAGTTATTATTCAGCGAATTTGTTGTTGTGAAACCTAAAATCAATGGAAAAATAAAACAGAGTAAGAATATGGTTTTTTTTTCTATTTTTTGTTTTTGTAAATTGCAACATATTATGTGATGAAAAAGTGATTAAAAAAATACTTTTAATTGCCGCCTGTAAAACTGTTCATAATTGAAATGGAAACTGTTTTCAAATAATTTGTTGTTGTTGTTGTTGTTTTTATATTAATTACAACTGAATCTATTCATAAACTGTGTATAGAAATTAAGAAAGGGATTTTTAATGATTATGGAAAAAAATTTATGATAATAAATGCAGGGGTTTCTCAAGGTTTCATTGAGATTCTATTGGTAATAAAGTATTCATACATATTTCTTTACATAGTAACGGTAAACGGTTATGGTATTACGCTGTTATATGCATTTTAAGCTTAACAAAAGGGGGTGATTGTGTTTTGTAAGTTTGAATTTCTTTTTGAATAATTATTTGCAATACATCGAATGTGCCATCGTTAGTCAATAAATCGTTAGTCAACAAATAATTTTGATATTACAAATTGATGTAGACTACTCTATACATCGAATAGGTTAGATTAGATTAAATTGGAAGCCGCCTTATTTTGTAACACAAATCGAACTCGCCGAATCCTAGTAGGTAGTGTGTTGGCTTATTAAACGTGAGGCCACGCCTCAAACCCCAGGTCAGACATCAAAACGAAAAAATGAAAAAAAAATGTTTCTTAGAGAGAAAATAAAATTGCCCTGAAAAGTTTCTCAAAGCATCTGTTGTTCGGAGTCGACTTTAAACTGCAGGTCCCATCACTCATGTATAAAACTAACACACACAACATAAGTGGTGTGAGTAATCAGGCCTATAATCCTGACTGAAGGGTTGTAATGATTCAATTATGTAACACAGATACAGTATTCCCTCGATTTACGTCGTCTCGATTTACGTTGTTTCGATTAACGTCGTCAAAAATTTTGTTCCCTTCAACTTCGATTTGCGTTGTCATTCCATTTACGTCGCCTTTTTTGGAACCAACTGTGACGTAAACCGAAAGATTACTGTAACTTTTTTAAGTTCCTTGTTAAAAACATACTACTGTGTAGAATGAGCAATATGAAATTCGATTTACGTCGTTTCGATTTACGTCGCCTTTTTCCGAAACATTCTACGACGTAAATCGAGGGAATACTGTATTACCTATTCTGGCATATAATTATTGCTCCTGGTATCTTTCAACCATCCGCAGAGTTTTATGAAAGTTTGGATTTTTTTAAAATCAATTTTGTCTAGACACGTTTAGTCATTGAATTCTGAGTGTATAGGAATTCTTCGTCTTAGGTTCACAAGCATCGAACAATGACAGAAATTTTCGTTGCAGCTTCTGTAAAAGTCATTATAATGTATTCCCCGTCTCCTAGCATGTACACCCAGGAGCTATGAGATTCCTTTGATGAAATTTAAATAGGTGTAATTCATATTTTGTTCTGCATGCATCCATATCAGCCAGATTTGTCTGGTATCTCTACAAGTGGGTTTATTAATCCACCTTGCCTTTGCCAATGAGTGGAGTTTTTGTGAAATCACTTGTTTTTCTATCTGCTGCAGAGAAGTGCCAATTTCGTGTAGGAACTCAATTGAATTTTTCGTGGTGAATGCTTTAGTAAATGCGTCAGTCTTATTACATATAACCTTCGATGTCCCCATGTCCAGAAAACCAAATGTGGAATCTGGCATACTTGGACAATCTTAGATGTGGTGTTCACCAGGTATCAGCAATGAATCGTTTTTTCAGTACTCATAAGCTCTTATTAAATTTTGAATAAAAGTAAGTCAACAATATTGAAATGTAACTACTCTGTTCTGATTCATTCATACTCACTATAACGTTGATTTATAAGTACAGGTTACAATGAGTGATTATGCGTACAATGTTGACATCAAACTCATACCATTCGAAATATGTTTGATTCATAAGCCTACTCACTTAGATTCACTTTAGAACTTTAGAAAAAATTCGAGTCATTCGTCAAAATTTACAGTCTTAGTTGTTGTTGCATTTCCAAAAAAAAAAAAAAAGACACACTTGCAAAAAAGACAGAGCAGCAAGCAAAGCAAACAAACAAAACGGAAGAGGGATTACAATAATGGAACAGAACAAACAGAACATAGAGCAGATGGCGGAAAAAGTAACAAAAGATAATCTTAAGCAATGAAAAATTCGTTTAGAAATGAATTTATTTCGTTTTCATTGCTCCCATATAATACTTCGCCATATTTTCCGGAACAAAGTAAATGCTCCTTAACAAGTTGTAATCTCTTTTCCATTTTCCTATTAGTAAAAATTTTCCAGCAAGTTTTTCCTGAAAGATTAGCTTGCACAAGTCGACGACGAATTGTTCTTGGACTAGTTTCAATAAAACTCCCAACAGAAATAGCATCAGACGATTTGAAGAAGTATTTTTTTGCCAATACGATTATCAGTCTATTTGTTTCTGAGCTGGTTTTCTTAGGTCTGCCACGAGATTGTGTCATGTTTTTTTGCTAAAAGATATTTGCACAAAGTCTAAAGACTTTCCTAAGTTCTTCGATATTTCTCTCAATGATTTTCCGTGATTTCTCATGGTTTTAACAACTTTTCCCTCTTCTTCAGTTCAATGATAATTTCTTTCCATTTCCTTTATAATATTTTTTGATTTTTATGTAATTTTTTATCAAAATGTAATTATTCTTACCGTTTCACGTAAACATAATGAAAAATCACTGAAAAATTTAATTTACTATGGAAAATATTATAAATAAGTCAAGTGTATCTATTATTATGATCAACAATTTTTATGGATTCATCGGAATTTCGCTTTTTATATTTAAATAAATGCATATGGGCAATTTCGTGTCAAGTGACCCAATTTTTAAAATCGATGTCTTTCGATTTGGATGAAATTTGCACAAATTTGGTTAGTACTATTGGATAGTTGGCCAGACACAAATTTTCAGCTCTATCAGTCAAGAACTGTCGGAGTTAGAGGGGGTCAAAGTTGGACATTTTGGTCATACAGGGTTTTTTTTAAAATGTGTGTAACTTTTCACCTATTGGTCCTAGCAAAAATTTTCCAAAGGCTATTAGATAGCTATTTCTTCAATCTTTCCAAAAATAATTTTTTTAATTTTAAAAAAAATTTTTTTTTTATTTTTTTTTAAAAATTAATTTTTTTTTTAATTTTTTTTCAATTTGGGCCCTTTTTTTTTTTTTTTTTTGCTTAAAAGAAAGCTTATAAAATTTCCTTTAAGGCCTTCATAATCGCTGAATGGGATGCGAGTGGGATATCTATCAAATATCAACTATCATTTTAACTCAAGAAAAAGATTTTTCAATATTTGGCACATGTACCATTTTCATTTTCCCCCATTTTTTTTCGAAATGGAGTTTTTTTTTTATTTTTCCTCAAAAGAAAACTTAGACCATTTCTTTTAAGGTCTTTGTGGGCACTTAGTAGCAAGAGGCATATCTATAAAAAAAAATATTTTAACACAAAACCAAAGTTTTCAAATTTTACCATATGCACTATATTTTTTTTAATGGATGTTTTTTTTTGCTCAAAGAAAGCCTAGTTCTTTTCCTTTAAGAGCTTTGTGGTCACTTAATGGGATGCGAGTGGAAAAACATCATCCTCTTCTGCATTTGGACTTTCTGGCCATCGATTCGAACAGACACCCAGTCTTTCATTCCTGGCATCATTCGACTCATATCATCTCGCTGATAAAATTGAGCTACTAGAGATTCAGTTTCGCACGCTAAAGTTTTTCCACTCGCATCTCTTTAAGTAACCACAAAGCTCTTAAAGGAAAAGAACTAAGCTTTCTTTGAGCAAAACAAAACATCCATTAAAAAAAAAATATAGTGCATATGGTAAAATTTAAAAACTTTGGATTTTGAGTTAAAATATTTTTTTTTTATAGATATGCCTCTTGCTACTAAGTGCCCACAAAGATCTTAAAGGAAATGGTCTAAGTTTTCTTTTGAGGAAAAATAAAAAAACTCCATTTCGAAAAAAAAGGGGGAAAATGAAAATGGTACATGTGCCAAATATTGAAAAATCTTAAGCTACATTTACACGATTAAAGGTATTTTGAAGAATGTATTTTGATGTTCTATTTACACGCTTCAAAAATTTGATCAAAATATTCTTTCAATATATTTCAAAATCTTTTGAAAAAAATTTGATCAACATTTTTTGAAGCTAATTTACACTACTGGTAAACTTTTTATATTGAAAACATTGACTTTAATCAGCTGTTTTGCTTCTTTTGTGAAATAATTTATTATTATAAAAAACAATTAATAAGTATGGACGACGACGCAATCATCATAGCATCAACATTTTTAATATTGGAGGAAGAAGTAGCTGATAATAATGCAAAAAAAAGAAGAAAACAAAAGGAACATTGGGTTCGACCATTTCTTTTGGAAGGTAGTGGTATCTATATGTCTTTTAAGGAGCGATTGAAAAGGAACGATCCCGACCTATACAAAAACTTTGTACTAATGTCAACAGATGATTTTGATTATTTACTTAATCTCGTCACCCCATCTATAGAAAAGGCCAATACTAATATGCGGGAATCTATATGCCCCGGAGAACGCCTGGCAATTACTCTGAGATTTTTAGCAACTGGGGACAGTTACGCAAGTCTGATGTTCTTGTTTAAAAGATCAAGATCATCGATATGCAATATTGTGCCTGAAGTCTGCTCTGCATTATATAAAGTATTAATGGATGAGTTTTTAAAGGTAAAACCCAATTTATTAAATAAAAAAAGATATCAAAAATAATATTTATTGGTACAGATGCCAGCAACAGAGGAGGAATGGGAGAGTATTTCCCAAAGTATAAATAAAACGTGGAATTTTCCCAATTCAATAGGGGCATTAGATGGAAAACACATTGATTATATTATTTCATTTCATTATTTCATTTTCATTTTTCATTGATTATTATATTTCAGTTATAAAAAGAAAAACAGCATTGTTTTGATGGCGCTTGTTGACGCGAATTACAATTTTGTTTACATTGACGTTGGTGCAAAGGGTAGAGAGTCCGATGGCGGAGTATTCAGTAGATGTTCGCTATCGAATGTATTACATAATAACACGTTGAATTTGCCGCAACCGAAACCATTTCTCGGTAGACAAAAACCTATTCCATATGTGATTGTTGCAGATGATGCGTTTCCCTTAAATTCAAATATTATGAAACCATATAGTTTTCGGAATCAAAACACAAAGGAAAGGATTTTCAATTATAGGTTGTCCAGATTCAGGCGGGTTTCGGAAAACGCGTTTGGATTAATATCAGCCCGCTTTCGTGTTGTCAGAAAAACAATGGAACTTTCCCCACCAAATGTTGTCAAAGTTGTTCACGCAGTATGTGCATTACACAATTTTTTGAACAAACGCAAGTGTGGTACCTATGCACAAATAAGAGACTACGACCTGGTGAATGCAGATGGATCTATAACGGAAGGACGATGGCGTGAAGAAGTGCGGACAGAGAATATTTTATCTTCGATAGAACCATTGTGTAATCAAGGTCGTCAAAGCGAAACGTCCAAGCTCATACCACAAGAATTTACGGAATATTTTTTAAATGAAGGAGAAGTTCCATGGCAATACAAACATATTTATTAAAAATTAATTAAAAACCCAATAAATCGAAATAAAAAATTCAATTCATTTATTTAGGAACATGCTGTTTCTTATAAAACATAAAAATAAAAGAAATAAGATAATAAAAATAAAATAAAAGTAAAAAAAAAGGAATCACATTATAAAACATAAAAATAAAACTCATATTCATTTAATAATTTTATTCTTTAAAATATTTATTTTATTTATCACTTGCCGCAACAAACATATGTAAACAAAAACAGCTGATATGTATTGAATCAAACGAATGAACATGTTGTCAAATTATTTATAGTTATCAATATTGCCAGATGCGATTTTGATGGTTATTTACACGGCATCAATAAAATCTTCAAAAGATTTGTTCAATAAATTTTGATCAACAAATTTTGAATGAATTTTGCTGTTTACACGAGTTTATAAAATTTTGAAGAGCAAATTTGAAGAAAATTTCAATCGTGTAAATGTAGCATTATTCTTGAGTTAAAAAATAATTTTTTTTATAGATATCCCACTCGCATCCCATTAAGCGAATATGAAGGAAATTTTATAAGCTTTCTTTTAAGCAAAAAAAAGGGCCCAATTTAAAAAAAAATAATTCATCCAAATCGGAAGACATCGATTTTAAAAATTGGGTCACTTGGCACGAAATTGCCCATATATTTGTCAAATTTTTCAGATGTAGAACTAGATATAGTCAGATGGAACTATAATAAAAAATAGTTTTCGCTGCGTTTTCGAGGGTATTTTTACAGTTAACGTTTCTTTAATATTTTAGAATAAGTTGTATCTATTATTTTGAGCATGTGTGTATATTGAAGTATGGAGAGTCGAAATCAACATCAACATCATACGTATTGTTAAGTATGAATAGTGATGAGTAGTTCAAACTTTGAATATGAGTAGAAGAGGTGCCATGATATTAAAATAAGTATGAATGCTTTTAAAATACTCATTGCTGATCTCTGCTACCTACTATACTACGCCAACTTTTAGTTGCCAATTCAAATATATTTCCAAATTTTTTTTATTTTTATTTTTTTTTATTTAAAAACCATAAAATAAGCCCAATGTCAAATTAAGTCCTGTCTCTCTCTCTCTCTCTCTCGGTCTCCCTAAATCATATAACCATCTGTTATAGATATCAATTTACAATTTATTACTTTAAAGTGTGGCATACGAAATCCAAATAAATCTCAATGCCAATCCAATTTTCCAATCACTCGTTAAACAAAAACTGAATCAAATTTTGTTTTTTCATTTTTCATTCAATTCTTGTCTATTTCGTGTATTTATTATGCAAATATTGTTAAATAAATTACAATTGTTACTAATTAAGAAATTCTCATTAAATTAAAACAAATAAAACCAACAAAAAAAAACTAAAAACTGAAAAATATTTTTACACAACAACTACAACAGCAACAACAATTTCATGCATAAAATTAATATAAATTTAGGAATGTTTTCACAGAATTATGGTCTGGCATTGGCAAATTAAATGTGTTTTCAATTAAATAATGGCCAATAAGAGAAACGTACACACACACATACCCAAATGTTAAAAACGCCAACACACACACTCATAAAATGTTAATGGCCATAAACATATTGTATGTGTTGGTAATATTTGCAAATGTGGGCAAAAGAGTAAGTGAGAGAGAACAAGCAAATGGCCAGAAATTAGTACAAAATATATATAATATATACAGGCATACATACATAAATACATACATACATAGTATGTATATACAGCTGTATATAGAATAAGAAAATCTAGGTTATATAAAACACAAATAAATCATAATTTTGTTGGTTTTAATCAAACAAAAATCTGGTGAGCCTTTTTAACTTTATCATCCACACTTGTCGTACACACTACACTACACTCATTCACACACTCACACACACACACTGACTCAGTGTTGGTGGTGTTATGGAAAATTCGAATTTTATATGAAAATATTCGAATAAAAAAATCAAAAACATGAAGACGAAGAAGAAAATATTACCACTAGACAGCCTACTACATTGAAAATATTTTTACGAATACTTACAACATAGTATTCAGAGTATAGTAGTGTGGTTAGTATAGAAGTATTTGTAGAAATTTTAGTTTAAGCCCATGGCCCATATAAAGCCACTATAATTCATATCTCATGTTAAATGGTCGTTCTCATGTTGCAAGCTCTTTAAATTTGTTTCTTCGTTCCCCTCTTCTTCTGTTTGTTTTTTTTTTTTTTTTTGTGTATTTTTGATGGTTTTTATATAAAAAATTTAATATAAAAAATATTTCTGTATGTATAAAAAGCAAAGTATTTAGTATGTCTAGCATGCTAATGGTTGTTGTAAAATAAAAAAAAATCTTCTCCTCTCTAATAGCTATTCCAGACATAAATATGTACTATGTGTGTGTGTGTGTGATGGAATAAATTTTCATTTAGATTTTTAGCCTGCTGATATTAAATACGTTTAGTTTAGTTTCGTACTCATACATACATACCTACATATGTATATATATGGCGGTATTTATAACTGTGTGCGTGTGTGTGCATGAGGAATAGTGCTGTACAATAAATCAATATTGGAAAAAATCTTTTATGCTTGTAAGCATAAGCATATTTGAGCAGATTCCTGTTAAGGGGTTAGTATAGTTTCTAGTCTTAAAAAATTGATTTTTTCACAATTTTAGTTAGAAACCTTCTTTTCCCTTAAAACGATACGAAAAGAAGAAGAAAAACACAAAACAGTGTACTGAGTCCAAGAGCGCAAAGTTAAATGCATTTTTCTCAAAATCAATTGTCGGGCGAACCTGATTTAGCAAAATTTACTCAACTAATTTCGTTGAAATTGTGGGACATTGTTTCCAAGAAAAATAGTTTTAGCACCAATTAGGATATTTTTGATTCATGAATAATTTTATTAAACAATTAACGTAGAAAAAATAGACCAAATAAAAATGCCGCCGTTATGTTTTTATTACCTTTTCAAAATATCCTGGTTCAGGCTATAGCCAGTAACATATTTTATAAGAATCCATTTCAATTTTAACTTTCAGATGCTCCTAACTCTTCAAATCATGGTCGTCAGATTATGGATAAATTTAATACTCACATCATGGGCGGTATGAGAAGCTAGGTCGTAAAGGGCTACCTACCTAACTGTGACCACTTTTAAAGTAATGAATTGAATCAATAAATGTGTCGTGAGTACGTAAAAGAATGTCTTGACGTAATACTACGTATTAAATGAACACATAACCCGCTTAATCGTTCACCGCTTTATCAACTCACCCTCCAGAGATCAGCAATCGTTTTTTCGCTACCCATAAGCACTCATGTAATTTTGAATATAAGTGACTCAACAATATTGAAATTTAACTATGTACTCTGATTCATTCACACTCTACACAACAACGTTGATTTATAAGTACAGGTTATAATGAGTGAGTATGCGTACAACGTTGACATCAAACTCATACCATTCGAAATATGTTTGATTCATAAGCCTACTCATTTAAATTCGTAACTTTGGAAAAATACTTATAAATGATTCGAGTGACTTGAATTGTTCATCAAAATTGTTGCATTTACAACAATAGAAAATAGACACAAAAAAGACTGATCAGCAAACAGAGCAAACACACAACCATTTAGTGAGTATTTTAGTGTTCGTACTCGAATCACACTTATTTTGTGCTTCGTTTGTATGTTGAGTTATGGAGAGTCGCAATCAAAAACATCATACGTGTTGTTAAGTATGAATATGATGAGTACTTCAAACTTTGAATTTGAGTAGAGGTTCCATGATATTTAAAAAAGTATGAATACTTATAAGTATCAGAAATTATGAATATGATTCGATTCTACTCACCTTTTTGAATACTCATTGCTGATCTCTACTACCCACCCATGCCCCTAACGAATTTTGTTAAAACTTGCTCATAATTTACAAAAGCTTAAAGATCGTTTGGTATTAAAATTTTTCTCAATTCTGAAGTGTAGATTTAACGAGAATATATTTCTTAAATCTTAATTTTTATTCAATCGAATTTAAAAACTGTTTTCATGAAGTGTATTAAACTTTGTGCAACCAACCATTTTCTAAACATCTATAGAATACTAATCGATTTTTTTTTGTTTGTTTATCTGCCTTTGTTGGTATTTATCATTTCTGAACCAACAATTATAAACACACTCAGTCAGTCAGTTAATAGTTGCAGCTCCCAAGTGTTGTATGCAAATTAGCGAAAGTTTTCCGTTTTTTTTTTGTTTTTTGTTTTGCTTTCCTTCACAAATAGCAATAGCAACAGCAACAACAAAATTATGACCAACAAGCCATTCAAGCTGCCAGCCATCGAGTTAAAAAGGCAACGAAATCTTTTATCAGCGACCACAAGTACTAACTAAAACCTTCTATGCCACATGGCTCCTTTAATTTTTCTTTCAATTTTTTCCGGATTTTTTTTGTTGCACTGTGTTTATTGTATTGCCAGAGAGTGTTTGGAATGCATAAAATAACGTAATAATGCCACAACAAAAACGAAAACAAAAACGAAAATGGTAATCATAATATAAAGCAGAAGAAGAAGAAAGAAAAAAACTATAACGGGTTATAAAACATTAACGCGGAAACAGATGAGCAAAAACAAAAAAAAAAAAAAGTTAAGCACACGCCTTATTGCATGCATTTTAATTTAACAAATATGTGTGTGTATTTGTGTGAGTGAGTATGTGTCCCTTGTTATAGTGCATGTTGGAGTTATTTTGCTGTTGCTGTTGTTGTTATTGGTTTTGTTTTTATTTTTTTTTTGTTTATCAAGGGATATAACCATATTAGCAATAGACGACGACTCATAACGAAAACGAAAATGCTGCAGGTTGCACAATGGGAAATATTTGTTTTATTGTTCTCCTCCATATCTCACTAACAAATAGCTCACTACCAAATACGTTCCAAATTGTGATATTTCGTTGAAATTTGTACAAAAGATTTTTTATTTGCTGGATTGAATAGTTGATAGGAGTAGTGGAGCTGCCCCTGACGTTCCAAATAAATGGTTCATCACAACGACATAAACGAATTTAACCTTCAAATCGACGATTACCGGGTACAAGTAAGTTTATAGTACCAGACGATTTGTCATTTTCATATCAAGCAACGGAATGCAGTAGAGTCTAGTAATGTTGCACGTACCCTTCTGCTGCCAAAGAGATTGAGCTACCCCGTAAATCAAGTGAACAATATTCAAATTAACTGATCCAAATGGAATACCTATGACTTGTAAAATATCAGAGATTGCTAGCTTTGTATCGGCCCTGGTCAGCTCATCAGATATGTAACAATATTCGTATGTGCGGGACATACAGGGTGGCTGATGTATAATGCAACAAAGTAAAGCGCTATATTGTTTTAATTTTTTTTTTTTAATTTTATTGTTCAAAAGCAATAAATGTTGGAAATAACATCAAATTTTAGAATCAGTTTAGATTTGTTCGAATTGGCCACCTTTGGTACGAATTATGGCCTTCAAACGGCCGACAAAGCCATCACAGGCTGCACAAAAGTGGCTCTGCTATATTTTGGCCCATTCCTGGCGAAGCGCCGTCTTGAGATGATCGACACTTTGGTATTTTTTAGTGAGAACCTTACTCTCCAAAATGCCCCAGGCGCAAAAGTCCAACGGATTGAGATCCGGAGATTTTGGTGGCCATTGTGCGGTAGAAATGAAGCGAGGAACCTCCTTTTTAAGCCATTCTTGGTTGACGCGTGCTGAGTGCGGTGGTGCTGAGTCCTGTTGGAATGTCCATGGTCTGCGGCCCAAATGTTTGTCTGCCCAGGGCTTCAATACTGTCTTCAAGACATTTTCCCGATAATATTCGGCATTTATTTTGACCCCACGGTCGATGAATACGAGCGGGGAGCGACCATCGGCCGTTACGGCGGCCCACACCATTACCATCGGCGGCGCTTGAGTTTTGGTGGCCAATCGCAGGTGTAAATTTTCAGCTGACCTCTTTGGCAAGTAAACCCGATCATTTTGTTTGTTCACAAACTGCTCAATTTGGAATGGCTTCTCATCGGAGAAAACCAAATTCGGTAACTGGCCACTTTCGTGCAAGCGAAGTAACTCCTTGGCTCTTTCCAGTCTAACTTTTTTTGTCCATCGGTGAGCTCTTGCACTTTTTGGAACTTCAATGGCTTTAGTCCAAACTCATTTTTCAATATGTGTTGCATCCGTTCTCGCGATATGTTCAGCTCACGAGCAATTTTTCTACCACTGCGGCGTGGATTTCGATCAAATCTTACCTTCACTTTTCGGATCATTTCTGGTGTTGTTACCGTTTTTTTTTCGGCCACTTTTTGGACGCGATGCAACACTGCCAGTATCACGGTAACGAGCAATGGTACGAGAAACAAAAGATTTATTCACATTTAAATGCTGGAGGGCTCTAACGATAGCCACCTGTGGTTTTCCAGCCAAATATAAAGCAATCACACTATCACGCTTGAATTCCGTCACGAATAACTTTTTTTCTGAATGCAATAGATCAAAATGCTTTTGTAAGCTTGTAAATAATAAAAAGAACTGTCACTTGAATAAATCTGTAGGCTATCAGACGAGCGGTTTACAAATGATAACAATCTGAAGTTGGTTGCAATACATATCAGCCACCCTTTATAAGAGTTACCTTCGAATGATCCGAAATTTCTCTGAGAAATCCTTGGTATTCATGGATAAGTTCTTTAGAGATAATAGCAGCCTGCTTGGCCGAGTAAATCAAGAGGGAAAATACCGTAACTCAACAAGTATTGCGCTGCTTTCAAAATTGCCATGATATCTGCTTGGAAAACACTGCGGTGATGAGTCAGCCAATAAGAACGTTTAATATCAGAAGCCTTATATTGGTATAGTTATTTATTACCCTTTCGACCTTAGGACAGTGATTGACTGCTTTTAGGTGATTAAAATTATTTGCAAATTACTCATCACCAGCAGCAACCTCTCAACAGCAGACGTTAATATTGGGTTATTATTTAAAGAAGTTGGCTACTGATTTAATTTATGTTTACAACTTTAATGAATAAACGAAAGCTCCTATTTCCATTAACCCATTAGTGCGCAGAGTCCGTTATAACGGACGCTCGAATTTTCTACCGTAGCTCTTTTAAAAATTTGAATTTTTAAATAACAAATATTCTATGCCGTTATTGACACTTAAACGAATCACGTTTTATTTCATTTGCTTCAAGTATTGTGATTTGTCTGTTGTTTTTTATGCAAAATATGGAATACCAATTTGAGAAAAAACAGAAATCTCGAACAGGGTAGGAAAAATTGTAATATATTATATATTATGTGAATATTTGAAATTTTTTGTGTGTTGTTATTTGTAAATAAGTGTAATGATTAAAGTGATGTAAAAATATCATCACAAAATGTAATACAGCGTGAATATAGTGAGTTTTAATGTAAAGTCCGATAAAACGGACACTGCGCACGTAGTACAATTGTGATACGATAAAAATTGGTAATTGGGTAAATTTTTTTTCATATATAGACTAACAGTTTCTGAAATATTGGATGAACTGGAAGCCCTTGATGATAATGAGTTCAATGGCGTTGCAATTTACACAATTCCCCCTCAAGGTGGAGCCGATACAGAACAAGATAGCGATGAAAGCTATGATGAGCATGTGGGAAATCTTAATCATCTCGGTCCAAAATTATTATCTACTTCATGCGAAGTAGTACAAGAAAATAATGAATGGGATGACAGTGATGATGAACCTCTAGAAAAGTTAATGCGAAGCTCCTACACATCTAACAGACATACAAACATAAGTTCAAATTGGTGGTGAAAAGTTGAACCAGTATATAAAATAAACACGCAGTGTACAAAAATTCCACCAAGCTCTGAGGCTCAGTTGTTCAAAACTCCAACTGAATTTTTTGAATTATTGAAAAATGTCCTCTTCGCTCAATCCCGATAATGAAAAATGTAGAAAGGGGATCTGTAGATCATAGATTTACAAACAATGGGAATATTTTGCTCACACGATGGAGGGATAGTAATGTTGTCACAATTGCAGCAAATTTTGATATGAATGAAATGGGATCCTGCAAACGATTCGTCAAAGGAAAGGGTGAAGTAAGTATTCCCCAACCAAATGTGGTGCACCGATATAATATGGACATGGGCAGTGTTGATACGATGGATCAATTAGTTGCAGTCTACCGCACAAGAATAAGACAAAAGAAATGGTGGTGGCCAATATTTGCATATGTTCTTGATGCCTCGGTTGTTAATGCATGGCTACTGATGAAAAAGTTGCATTCCAATGATCCGACATGCTCGTCTCTTCTTATTTTTCGTAGAAATGTAGCTACACCTACCTAGAAACTTATGGTACCCCGTCTATAAGAGGCTCGCGCAGTAACAAATTGACAACAGATACGCGATATGATGGCAGAAACCACCTCATTGGATACTCGAAAACTGAAAAACGATGTGGACATTGAAAGAAAGAAGCAAAATTTATTTGTAACAAGTGTAAAAAAGGACTTCACTCCAAAGAATGCTTCAAAAGTTATCATACGCCAAGTGTATCTACGGCGCAGTGTCCGTTATAACGGACGGTCTATAACTCGAAAACTATTAATTTTTTTTAATAAAATGTTTTAAAAATGAATTAATTAGATAATTTTTATTAATAATTGATAAAAATTATGAAAGGAAAGTGCCCAAGGAACTTCATCCATTAATGGGTTAAAAAATGAATATTTTTTGTATGTTGACTCTACTTGTATAGAGCTTTCACGTTTTCTAGTATTTGAGAAACATAACATTTTCAAAGCCTTACTTAGCATGTCTGTAAATCTGCCAGCAATTTTCCATTTGTCTTAAAACCACGAGTTATTTCCTTATTTAATCGAAATTTGTATTTTTTTTTTGTACGAATGTTTCGAAATTATCAGACCATAGTGCAGTTAAGGAAATATTGTGCGAGTAGCATAGTTTTTGTGATGCTCTTATTAAAGTCTGGCCATTATCGTAACCATATAATGTCATGCGACTGTAAATACACACACAATTACTGTGTAAAAATAACAACAAGTAACACGCAAACACCGATCAAGCAGCGCACTTACACAACTAAACCCTAAATGAAGTTAGCATTCTCTACACAAAATGCACAAAATGAAATGCTAATAACGGCATAAATATTTCAACAGCCATTGCAACAAAAACAAACAAAAAAACGAAAAAAAAAGAAAAAGCATTACTGACAACACAAACAACAACAGCTTAAAGTTAAAACACACATACCATACGGAGACAGAGTACACTACTCAATTTGAAGTTATAAAATCCAGGCTTAGAAAATAAAAAAAAATTCTTCATTTACAATAAATGTTTTCGAAAAAAAAAATGGAAAATAATAGACCCAGCGGGAGAGGAAGGCATAGAGAGCGAGGCAGAGAGAGAGAGAGTGAAAACCCCGAAACATAATTTGCAGCTGGTTGTTAGTAAAAATACATTCTAATGTTGTTGTTGTTTTTTGTCTTTTTCAATTCGTTTCGTCTGTCCAAAATGATGTTGATGTACTTGTTGTTGTTGTCGTAGTTGGTGTTATTGTTTTTTGGGATTTTTTTTTTTGGTTTTCGTTCATGCCATGCCGTTTTAGTTGGTAGTGTTGGAAAGCGCATTTTTTTTGTATAACTAACACATACTTTAACATAAATATAGCAATACTGTTGTGTATTACACTAATACAAAGCTTTAATACTGCCTCAGCTGTTACTCCCTCTCTCCCTCTCTTTCTCTCCTTTTTACTCTTTTTTTTCTCATAAGAATTGTCATGTTCTGGTAGTTGTTGTTTTTTTATATTTTGCTAACAACTTAAATTGGGAAAACGAATTGGAATATTATATTTGGAAATGGATGTGAATCTGGTTTTTGCATACAATATGGAGTTGACTGCATTTATTAGATATCACTACTAACGTTATACATAATATATATTGGTTGTGTTATGTTAGGCTTTAATTTTTTAAATGAAATGTTCCATGTAAAATCAATATTTAAAATCACATCAAGTGGGTGAAGTGATATCAGTCTTCTATCAGCACCTTGAGATCTGTAATCACTGATCTGATCTTGAGATCTGATATCACTATTTCTAGAAACGGAAGCCCCAAGAGCTGTTTATTAGCAGCCTACTATTAAATTAAATGAAATGTACAACAATTACAGGCACTCACTCTAAGAGCACTCATACGAGGGCTGCCTTATCAAGACTGAATAAAGCATGGCTTAAAAGTTACGAGTATGAACCACTCAATTAAATTAAAAGAATATCCGCTGTACCTTTCTTGTTCAGTTGTTATGCGGTATCAATATTAGTCACTAGTAAATAGCCAGTGGATGTATAACGCCGAAGATCGAATTAATCCTTCCTGTGATAAGAAATGTTAATTAACAGAACATATTACCATTAGTAGACAGATGCAGCGCATATATGTTTTCTGGAGAGAGAATTTAATGGAACTTAAGCACCAAAGAACACTACACACCCTATAAAAATCTTCAGACCAAGTAGATTCAACACTTTCATGTTAAAAACGCTTGAGAAAGTTGTGGGCAGAAGTGGGATATTAGCAGGGGTATACCTAGGCAACACGCCTCTGTGGTATGAAGATATACTGCAAAAGATCTTTTTGATTTAGTGCAAACCATCCAGAAATCCTTGAAAGTGAAGAATGTAAGCATAGGGTAAGAAATGTAAGAAAGGGTACAGAACTTTTGATATCCAGATGCATGGCAGATATCGTATATACTCGAATTGCGGTAAGTAAAAGGAAGCGACGCAATAAGAGTCAGCACAATCAGGGGATGCCCATATGATGGTGTCATTTTACCACTAATGTGGAGCGTAGTTGTAGATGAATTACTGACAAAACTATTTGAGGAGGGCATTGACTACAAACAGACAATCTTAATGACTAGATGAAAATTTGGAGAGACTCTCTGCGACATCATTTATCGCTGGAAAGGCCAGACATGCAACAATAGTATGCAGAAGATTTGCAGGGAAATACTGGGTATACAATCCAGTAAATATGCACCGGATGTTTAGCATGTTGGTCGGGCCAATGCGGCAATTTTCTGGGCAGACAAAAAGTATCTGAAAAAGACTCATTTGAAGTTGGACAAGAAACGGAGATTAGCGTGAAACCGGTTCTACAGCGATGGTGGGGTGTCACAAAGCCATAGGACATAAAACCATAATGGCTTTATGTCTCAATCCAAACGGACATAAAGCCATAATTTTGATATGGCCTTAAGTCTCATATCAATTTTAGTGAAATGGGACATAAAGAAATTATGGTTATATGTCCCATTTGATATTTTGCGTTACAAATGCTTTATTTCACTAAATATGCCTATTTATCTATGAAATTAATGATTTAAAAAAATCCAAAATTTCTAGGCTCCAGGAATTACAGCTGCAAACATTTTGTGAAAGGAAAAATCCTTACTTATCATTGGAAAACATTTTTTTATTCTTGTGACGCACGCAGGAAAACTTTATTCAGCGAAGCCAATTGCCGCGTCCTACTGGAGGAAAAAACCCCTATGCGCGGCCGCAGGCCGCCACGCAGAAAAACTTTATTATGCGAAGCCAGATTTCAATACTTAACTTTAGTGTCTCAGGAACTGAAATGAGAGATAAAGCCGCTTTCTAATATTGCTAATGTGAGCTAAGGCCATGATGGCTTTATCTTTCATTCAAAGGGAAAAAAACAAAAATGGCCTTTTCTACCATGGTATTAAAGCATCATTATCTACCATCATTATTAAAAATATAGCTTTAAGTCTCATTTTCGGAAAAAAATTTATATTATAATGAGACTTAATGGCATATGCCCTTATGTCTCAATGGAATGGGACTTAACGTCATATGGCTTTATGTCCTATGGCTTTGTGACACCCCACCTACAGCGATAGATAAATGAGTGTCAGTTTGTTGTACCTGTTGCAGGCAAGTGCAGAACGCCACTTAAACAATTGGACTTTTTAACAAAATACAACTCTTTTCCATTATCTCCATGATATTTACAGTATTCACAGGAGAAAGTTTCCAGTGCAGAATAATATAATAAATAAATGCAACGCTAATAGAAATGCCCGCATCTAGTTAAATAACCTTCATAAGTATTCTAAATATAAACGAATTTTCATATTTTTTGAACGCAATGCTTTGAATAGAATTGAATTTTAAATACTTATTCAAAAATAAGTTGAAAAATGATTTTGTTTTGCTCTTCCCTATCTTAATCTGTCTCTGTTCTAATGTTTAAGGCAACAAAAACTAACAAAAACTAAAAAAAAAACAAGAAACAAAGCAATGAAGACAAACCATAACAGAAAAACTAAATATTTTTACGGTTAACCGGAGAAGACATGGAATATTCTGGTGATATTCATGATTTGAGTCACTAACCACAACAACAACAACAACAATGTCTCCTCTTGTTACCAGCAGTTTATAAATTTTATTTCCTGCCATTTCAACTGGCTCTTAAACAACAACAACAACAACAACAGCAACAACAATGCAAAACAAAACAGTAAGAAAGATTCTTAAAAGTGTTGTTTTGTGGCAAATAAATTCGTTCGTTTTACTTCAACTGTTTTTTTTCGTTTCTTTGTTTTTTTTTGTTGTCTTTCTCTTTCATTTCCATATTTTTTTTCAGCTAATATTTCTTCATTATTTCAAAACGCCGGACAAGTTAGTATTTCATAATGCTTTTTTCGTTTTCTAGTTTTCTTCTTCTTCTTCTGCCCTATTGGCTTTACACTGTGCGCTATAATTTATAAACTAGAGGCCTATTTACATGCCACATAAAGCAGTTTTGTTTTTTCCTTGGCCATGTTGCAGAACTGACTGTCTAAGAGTGTTAGTCAGACTAATATTTACAATTTATTAATGCAGCAGTATTTAAATTATTTTAAATATGACAGTTTGCCATAATAATGAGCCCATACTTCTTGCTAATGTTTAATAAAACGATAAACGAGGAAGAAAAAATGCCAAACAGGCAATGTAATGAAATACTATTTTGCCAGCATTAGGTATTTGCCACTGCCACTGAATATTCATAAGTTAAGCTGAACGTGTATGTGTCTCTCTTCATTATATTTCATGTCCGATTTTAATTTTTTGCTTTAACAAGCAGCTCAGAAGCCATAACATCAGATTCATTAGCATTTTAATAAAAAAAAAATTAAAAAATTTGTTGTCAAAGTTTGCTTGTGTACATACGTACGTTGGTTTTAAATATAAAAATAAAAAAACAAGAAAGAATACTAATAAAGAGAGAGCGGCTGTCAATGAACTGCAACCAACAATACTCTGCACCGCAATGTACATTCCGAGCAGTATGATAATGTTGCACAAAACTTATCGAAATTTGCTGAAAAAGTTATTGAACTCAACTACTGGAAATTGATAAGAAAATACATAAAAGTTGGCTTCATTGAGCGACCACTGCTGCTGTACATACAATACATAATTGGTCATTACACCCCTTTAGTCAGGATTACGATCAAGCTTCTCACACCACTGATGTTGTGTGTGTTACTTCTAGACCTGAGTGGTGGGACCTACAGTTTAAAGACGATTCCGAACAACAGATTTCGTTGAGAAACTTTTTATGGCAATTTTATATACTCTCAAAGTTTTTGCCAGAAATCTGCTGAGAGTAAGTCACCGAAAACATTTTTTTCATATTTTCGTTTTGATGTCTGACCTGGGATTTGAACCGTGGCCTTATGTCTAATAAGCCAACACACTACCTACTAGACTACGGTGCCTACAACTTGCATGGCGTAACGTATGCTCCTTCTACTAGCCTGTGTATTCAAATCATTTACATTCTTTAAATATCGAATATTAAATGGCAACTACTACACTGAGTAGACATACCGAGTAGTCCGAAAAGGTTGTTCAAAATTTATCGAAATTTGCTGAAAAAGTTATTTATTGCGCTCAACCATTATAAATTGTTAAAAAAAATACATGAAAATTGGCTTCATTGAACGACCACTGTACAGAATAATTGAATTAAAGATCGATATGTGTCGTCTAGTAGGTGGTGGTAGAAACTAGGTCCATAATCCTGACTAAAGGATATTCCCCATGTACGAAAACATTCGGAGAGTAAGATCGCTAAAGTTGTTCTGGTTACTAAACCGATATTTTTTGGATATAACTCATCTCCGAGGAGTGTATTGGAAGAAGTTAAGAAAGTATGTACGAGACATAGGCTTTGGTATATCTAACGATGAGCGCACAACAGTCGAAAGACAGTCGTTTTCTATTTTAAACGTATCACTTACGTTGTTAAAAATCTTAAAATACAACGATTTCTGTTGCTGTAATCATATTCATGTTTACATATGTAGCGTATGAGTAATATTTAATTGATTTAGATAATATTAAATATTACTCATACGCACCACATGTAAACGTTTTCATGTTTACATATGTAGCGTATGAGTAATATTTAATTGATTTAGATAATATTACTCATACGCTACATATGTAGACATGCAAACGTTTACATATGGTGCGTATGAGTAATATTTAATTGCTTTGCTTTTATTCTTTTAATAATTCTCCTAATTTACTGTCGTATTCACATAGGTTTTTTTCATCAATTTTAGAAAGTCTTGTCTTCAGACGAAGAAAGTTATTGAACATTTTTGTATTTAAATCGCGTTTAAAAAGCTGAATTTTTTTTTAATAAAACTTAGAAAACAGTTTGAGAAAGATCAGTAATAGCTTTATCTTTGCCTTTTAATGCTAGGTTGAGGGATTGCAGATACTCCATTATATCAGTTAAGGACATACAGTCATTAATTTACTCATCAACCTTTAATTCCGTCTTTTTCTTTGAGAAAATTGCTGATAGATTCCATTAAATCAACAAATCGGCCTAGAACATTCTAGGTGGATAACCATCGCACTAGGCAGTGAAATGTTATATTTTGAGAATGACCTTCAACGTCCAATTCCTCAAGAAAGTTCTTGAATTCGTACGAATATAGTGAAATATTTGTAGCACAGTATTAATTACGTTCTCGTATTTAAAATAGTTAGCAACTAAATATTCACGATGAACAATGCAAAGAAATGGTAAGAATTCTTGTATTCTTGGATCGTTTTTTAACAGGCCTATAAGGCCTACATTTTTTTTTTTCTAACATTGCAAGTGCTCCGTCTGTTGCTACACTTACCAAATTGTTCAGTGGTATACCTGTATTTGACAATATATTACACAATACTTACAACACTCTTAGTATCAATTCCACGGGAAGTTTTTTTAAGTGCTACCAAAGCCAATAGTTCTTCGTACACGATTAAAGATACGGAAACATACCCGAAAAATACAGCTAACGGTGCCCTATATATCGGTTTATTCTCTTGATTGGTTTCCTCTACTTCAACCTAACCACCTATCTACTGCTTGGCACGCTTTAGACTAAAACCCAAAATTATGTGGTGTTTAAGGACGTCCCGGAATCTCTTGGCCTGGAAAACGACTTCTGCCAGGGAAGATCTTAATTGAATACATATTAAAGCAAAATCTCTTGACCGTTGTAAATGTGAAAGCGGCTGTTAACGTAATCTACAGCTATTAATAACTATTGATCACTGCTTTCAACAGCCCTATTCTAAAATAGCCTTCAAAGCTATTTCACTATAAAATTGACAAGTTCGTTGAAAGAAGTCTTAACGGTAACGGCGTTCGTACGTTTTTATTAAATTTTCTCTCCTATTAAAGTTTTCATTCAACGTAACGTTTGAATTCCCTGTGGAATAATAAAATTCGTTTTGTTTTCTACACTCTTATCTCATCAGTGAGCAGTATTTACTGTGTGTTACAAATTATTTTACTTGGGATTTTCCTGAATATTCAAAATAAAATACGATTTTCTCCATTGAAATGAAACCACGAGTAATAAAGTGCCACAACTCATGGCTGCTGCATGTAACAGAACAAATTGAAAATAAGAAAAGTCCGGTTGGTAGAAGTCGACTCTGTGATACCTTTGCTCCATGAAAAGTTTTATAAAATATTGATTTTGGTCGTGGTAACACTTTTAGATTCTTACTTACTTTGCTTTTGGCTGCTAGTGCCAACTTTTCATGATAACCTATACAATAAAGTGACTTGAGTCGTCTTCCTAGGCTCTCTTACGAGTTTTACGTGTAACACAAATGGAGTATCAACCTTTTCGTTCCTTCTGCAGCAATAACTTTTGCCTTTCTGCTTAACTATCTGCAGAAGTAACGAAATATGGAGCAGAATATGACCATTAGTGCCACCACAAACATAAGCCAACAACAATAACGTATCATATGGATATTTATGCAACAATACCAATTCATATCTTTGCATTTTCATACATTCGGCTTAAATTAAAATAGAAAATGGCTGGAGGAGACCAGAAATAGAGTAGAGTAGTGCACATACAGTTGGAGTTTGGAAAAAAAATTGTAATCCTATTTATTCTTGATTCCTCTTCTCTCTTATTCCCTTTTAACCAATTTGCCAGTGTTAGAGCTCTCTCTCTCGCTGTTAGGGTCAATAAATTTTTGTATCTTTATACTCCATCCTCTCTCTTTTACTTCTTCTCAGTGCATATTGTTGTTGTATTTATTTTAGATTTTCACAACAAATAAATGTTTGCCGGTTTTTCATTTCCATTTAAATTATTGCTTGCGGTTGCTATTGGTCTATCTGTCTGTTTGTCTCTGTGTTTGTATTGTAGTAGTGTTGCATGGTTTATGTGGCATGGCTTTAGTCTTTCTTCATGTAATAGAAATGAAAATTCATTCAAGTTATGAAACAAGATACTATGCTCCTTGTCTTTTTCTACACCCCACCTCCTAATTTATCTGCTACTTCGTTGCTATTGTTGCCGCAAATATTTTTTGAGTTTGTTTGTCTATTTCAATATGGCTTCGTATTGTGTTGGTGTGTTGTAGTTGTAGTTGTTTTTAAAACCATTTGCTCTGCTCAAATCCGTGCTCGCTATTGTTACTGCCCGTCGTTGTGCAATTCTTATAAGCTTTATGCGAAAACTAAGCTGATTTCTTTATTAAGTTGAAAATCATTTAAGATGTTTTGATACATTGAAGGAGGATTTCGTTTCATTTCGTTTTGTTTTGTCTGGCGGCATTAGTGCCATTAGATTTGCTGTTGAAAATGTAAATAAAGTTCAAGTCGCCTTTGCAGCCATTTGCCAATTTGTAAGACTTAAAATGGACGGGACAACCATTATGATGTTTTCTAAAGCAAAAAAGTTATTTTTTTTTTCTGGCTAGTCGTTCTTATTTAAATCAAAGAAATAGGTTTAAAAACATCAAAAATCAGTAAGGATTTTATTTTATATACCTCCATAGTTACAGAGCTATATTAGATATATTATTTTTTCTTTTTTTGTCCTAGGAACAAGGACAAAGTCGTTCTCTACGCCGAGTTCAGTATTTATTTATTTATTCATTCAGGCGTAAATACAGTACATGCAACAAGATATCATCTTATTTAATAGTACTGCTGAGGATATAGGCATAACAAAATATAAAAAAATACAAAATAATAACGTTAAAAATAAATTAACATAACAAATGTTAATAAAAACAAAATTTATAATTATATTAAAAAAATATGATTGATTAATTACGTATGTGCATTATGTTCATTCAAAAATTTAATTATTGCAGTCTTGAAATGCTTAGCATTGCTTAGTAATTGTATGTTGTTTGGGAGTTCATTCCAGAGACGTATTGCATTGATGTAAAAGTGTCTCTCAGATAACTGCCTGCGGTATCTAACGCTATTAATTCTCAAGCCTCTATTAGATCTTGAAAAAACTAATCTATCAAACCAATAATGGGGTTTCCTAATATAGATGATTTTATGAGGGTTCACCAGAGTACGGCATTTCAACAAATTCTCAAAATATGTGTTATAGATTCGATATGAGAACTCAGATATCCTACTGTACCTTGTACGACCAAAAACCTATCGAGCAATACTGTTATAAGTGACCTTGAGCCTGTTCCTACTTACTGAGTCGCAACTAGAAAACAGTTCACATCCGTACAGCACAGTGGGGATGAGATATGTTTTCGCGAGCAGCATACGAATATCAAACGGAGTAAAATATTGCGTTAGCCAAAGACCTCGCAACATGTCAACCGTTTTACCACAGATAGAATTCACATGGTTGGACCAGTTAAGGCTGTCATTAAAGATAACTCCTAGATTCATTAACAATATGTACAGTCCCAATGGTAATATTATTAATCTGTAATGGTATAAGCTGTGCCGTATAGTTTACCTTGCCTATTATTAAAGCTTTTGATTTCCTCGGATTGAGGCAAAGACCATTAATCGACGCCCATTGAAACACATTATGCAGATCACAATTTATTTTCCCTATACAATTTGTAATATCAGATGGCAAGCAACTAATGTACAACTGAACATCATCTGCGTACATTTGTACCTTGCAAAACTTCAACTTAGTTGGCAGATCATTAGAATAAATCGAATATAAAAGTGAACCAAGAATCGAGCCCTGTGGTACACCTCTAGATATTAAAAAATTGTTCGATTTAGTACCATCATGATACACAAATTGACTTCTATCACGTAGATACGACGAGATTAGCTTGACAGCAGTATTCGAAAATTGGCACATGTGTTCCAACTTTTGGCAGAGAATAGTATGATTAACGTTGTCAAAAGCCTTAGAATGATCAAGTAAAACTAAAAATGATGTCATATTGTCATCCGCAATTAATCGCAAGTCTTCCGAAACATCAATGAGCGCAGAAATGCAGCTGTGATTAGGTCTGAAACCAGACTGCCTCTCAGAAAGCACGCCATTGCCAATATAAGTATCGGGTCATCTGCTTATAAATTAATTTCTCGAAAATTTTCGATAAGTATAACAATATTGCGATTGGTCGGTAAGTTCCAAGTAAGTAATCTAAGTATATCTTATAATCGTAAGTATATCTTATCAAAAATAGCTTTTTCTCTAGAAGGTCTCAATTCATCAGCGTAAGTATACATCAATCCTTATACTTTTGCTAACGGCATAGGTATACATATGTGCCTGAATGTGTTTAAAAATCATTTTTCTAGCAAATTTTTAAACAAACACCTTTTTTTCGGTTGTTTAACAGAAAAGCCTCTTGTTTTAAGGCGAATCATAAACAAAGCAAAGGCAATAAAAAGGCAAAAAAAAAAATTAAAAAAATATTGAAAACAAATATGGTTTTCAAACAAGCCCGAATAAAAATAATAATTTTTCTTTCATTCTGTTTTTTTTTTTTTTAAGTTTGTTCAATATTTTGTTATTTTTCTTCTTCTCAATACTGATTTTTTATTTTTATTTTTGTAGCTCAAGTCATCACTTAACCTTCGGAACAATGAATATGAATTTGTTTAATGTTCTACTTCAACAAAAGCTGTTGTGTGTTAAACAGTTTTCCATGGTATTCGTTCAGAATCTTTTTTTTTTCTTATTCTTTTTTCTAACGTCACAAAATTGAAAATCAAACCACAACAAAACCAAAAAAAAAAAAAAAAAAATCAAAGACCTTTACAGCCTTGCTGGCTTTGTATAGAAAGAGGAACATGAGGCATGAGGAGGAGAAGGAGGAGAGAGAAAAAACTGTTCATCTATAAGTATCAAACAATATTTACAATATTTTGTTTGTTGTAGGCAAGAAAGCGAAACAAAACCAAAAAAAAAAATTCTAAAAAAAAGAATGAAAAAATACAACAACAACAAAAAAGTCATATTTTGTAATCTTTTAGTTTCCACTTCACCAGCATCACCAATATCATTCATCTTCAATATAACGTTCCTTTCTTCTTCATTCATTCTCATTCTCATTCCACCATGTATTTTTCTCTTTATTTCCATTATAAAAAGAACAAAAAACAAAATACGAAACATTGAAAAGTGTGAGAGAATAAATTTATATAGACACAGACAATATTGTGGCCAACAATACAAATTGTTTTGTTGTTATATTTCCTATTCAACGCACAAAAGTAGACTCTTTTTTTTTAATTTCTTCATGGTCCTGATTTTTGTTCATCAATTTCGGTTTTTTTTTTCTCCTCCTGTTCTCCTGCTTTTTTTTTGTCAAATAAAAATTAAACAAAATAAACAGAGAAATTGCTTTGTCAGATTGTGAAAAAAGAAACAACCAAAAATTGTTGATGGCACCTGACTAAAGATATGATTTTGTTACCAAATATTTTATCATTGTGAAGATGATTTTCTGAAGTGGAAATTTTGTGTTAATACCGTCTTAAAAAATAAAAAAAAAAGTTAAATTAAATTTAAAAAAGTTAATTTTTTTTTAATTTCTTTAAGAGCCTACTACGGTCTCACAGAATCCATAATTTTATTTTCGCCGAAAACTTACTTACGTACTTGAAGTCGCTGTTGTCTAGTAGGTAGTGTGTTGGCTTATTAGACGAAAGGCCCGAGTTCAAATCCCAGGTCAGACATCAAAATGAAAATATGAAAATATTTCTTCGGCGACTTCCTCTCAGCAGATTTCTGGCAAAAACTCTGAGAGTAAAAATTGCCATGAAAAGCTTCTCAAAAATCTGTCGTTCGGAGTCGACTTTAAACTGTAGGTCCCGCCACTCATGTATAAAATTAACGCACATAACACGAGCGGTGTGAGAAGCTAGGACGTTGTACAATGGGTCAATTCAACCTCCGGGTAATGTACTTGTCACAGTTGACAAGTACTCGTCCTCTGACCTAACCTAACCTAACCTACTTCCGTGCTTACTTCATTGACCATTAACAAACCGTTTATCGGCTTTCGGTCTGCTTTAATACATCCTCCCAGGTGCCTTTGCTTTTTGTGCGCCTGACTGGAGTTCCTCAGTTTGTTCCTTTCAACGTAGACAAGGTCATCCTCTACGCTAATTCCCGTATCAAATACCCGTCTCGCAAGAATATCCTCTTCCAACCGAACAAAATAGCCGAACCTGTGCAATCGCTTTGTGTTAATGCTCTGCACAACATCCATGTTATTGAGGAGTTCAACAGTTGGATTGGATGCGGAAATCATCGGTATGTTCTCTCGTATATTCTCAAGCACGTACTTATAGTCATAGTACGAGACTAGCACGTACTTATAGTCATAGTACGAGACTAGCACGTACTTATAGTCATAGTACAAAGACCTCTTTGCTACTCAATGGCCGATTAAGCCCATGATAGCACCTGTTGGCAAGAGTGATCCTACCGCTTAAACTCCAGACTAACAACATTTTAGTTAGTAACATAGGAGCCAAGATAAATAGATTCACTGATAATACCGAAAGCATAGTTATACTCCGTAATCTGGCGTCCCATATGCCGCATGTCCTTACTTGTCGATAACATATACTTCGTTTTTTTTCACTAAAATCAGTATATTTCATCACGACAAATTTTCTATTTTGAAAAGGAAAAGTAACCGCTTCTTTGCGTTTTTAAGTGCATATACTCGTTTCCTTGCCGTTCGCATCTTGAGATGTCCATAAACACTACTCCCTCTCTTCCACCTTCCTATAACCCATTTTCCTAAAAACCTGCACAATGCACTGCATGAGTAGGGGCCATTCCCTGAGTGCTAGTTTCACAAAAAAAAAAAAAAAAATATACGGAATAGGCACTCATCGTGCCAAAGCTAACAACATTCTGTTGCTGAAGAAGAACTAAGAAAATAATGTAAAATTTTTATAAAAAATTACATTTCTTTTCGACCAACACTTACGTCTTTATTTGTTATGTTCCAAACAAATTTTCTTACGCGTGTTTGCATACTGTACACCTCTAACTAAACATTCCGTTGCAACCAACCATTGTTCTTAAATTGCAAAGAAAAGGAAAACCTTGAGAAAGTCTCTTCCTTCGTTTTCCTTTTATGTTTTGCATTTTCATTTTCGATTTTAATATTCCAACGACCTTGACATGTTTATTTCGGGTTCGTTATTTGTTTTTAATCTAAAATTCTTTGCCTTTGGCTGGGATTTGCTATTAAAATAACACACAGACGAATTCCAAAGTTCCACTGGTAGACAACGAAGTGTGCAACAACATTTGTAGTTGAATAAAATCCAATATTTTTTGCATCATCATTGTATTGACGAAAATATTAAGAATAAGAAGGATCCTTATCACAATAAATTTTTTTGTTTTAAATCGTTAAAAATGAATATGAAACACAGAATATTGACATTGAAAGAATAAATAGAATCAAAAAAAAAAAAAAAAAAAAAAAAAAAACAATTAATATTATAAATCTTTATTAGTATTTTCTCATACTTTAACAAATCTCATTTCACTAAATTCCTAAATTACGTTTCAATAAATTACAAAATTACGTTATTCTTTTTACAAATTTTACACATTCTTTTCTGAAAACATTGTTATTCTGTTCATTCTTTATATAATTTCCCAAAGAGTTATATAATTTAAGACCCTTGTAAAACAATGACTGTTGCATTGATGTTGAGGTGACTCGTTGCAGTCTGAAGTTGTCAGCATTCCTCAATCCATAAGGTTGAACCTGACCCACATAAATAATTTGCTCGCAGAGGTATTCAGGCGCATTTCCTTGCTTCATTTTTCTAATAAAAATTATGGTGTTTAGCTCCAGTCGTTGTTTTATATTCAACCATTTAAGTGTATTCAGCATGAATTGGATTGACGTGTATCTGTTGCATCTTAAAATTGCCCGCATTGCTTTATTTTGCAACTTTTGTAGTCGTTCGAGTTGTGTTGAATTACAGCATGTATAAATAATTGTAGATCCCAATTCAAAATGAGGTTTTATAGTTGTGTTGTAAATATTAATTGCTGTTAGTAATGAAACTTTATTTCGGATCCTTTTTAAAAAACCTTTCTTTTTACCAATCTTTTTTGCAAATGTATTATATATGCTCTTTAAATTTAAGCTCTTTATCAATAATGAAACCTAAGTACTTAATTTGGTCAACATTCTCTATTATTTTATCATTAGTTATAATTTCGGAATCACTAGTCATATTTATTTCTATTATTTTAGTTTTACTCTCATTTTATTTCAATTTATTAATTTTTAACCAAATATTAATATTATTTATATCATTTATTAAATTGTCTCTACATTGTTGTTCTGTGTCTCCAATTGTGTATATCAAAGTGTCATCAGCATACAGAATAAATTCACTTGTAGCCAAAACCTCAGGCATGTCGTTTATATAAATACTGAATAATAACGCTCCCAAAATTGATCCCTGTGGAATTACATAATCATTTTTAATTGGTTGTGACCTTACACCGTTTATAACCGTAATTTGCGTTCTGTTACTTAAATAAAATCTAAACCATTCAAGCTCAACATCTTGTACTCCATACATATATAATTTTTCAACCATTATGTTTCTGTCTATAGTCTCGAAAGCTTTTTTAAAATCTAAAAAAACTGCCATTATTTTTTCGTTTTTATTAATTGTCTTATTCTGTGTGCCACTGTTCACAACTGGATGCAAACAACAACGAATGCTTTTCTTTGTTAATCCTCTGTTTAAACCTTTTGCATAAACAATAACAATTACTAGACAATTATACGACATATCTTTGTAACGAAGATCTTCAAACCACGTTTACTCTCTTCAAACGTACCGCGTCTTCACACAAGACTGACTGAACTTCACTAACTCAGTCGCCTGCTTTGCCTTTCCTTTATACAGCAGAGTAAACAGTCTGATGAATGTTCTTGAATACTCGTATTCGTGACTTCGCCTTCTCGAAACCCTATAAATGTAAACATCGTTGTTTACATTTATTCTTGTAGTGTTGTTTGTGGATGTTTGTTCACTTGTTTACCATTTTTTATGCTGGTGTTTGTTGTTATATTAAGCAGGACGATAATATGTAAACTGGTTTGTTTACTGCATTGTTTTGTTTATGTAGCTTTTGTTTATAATTTTAATGTTAAGCGGTGTAAAAGTAAAGCACCAGTATCAAGAGTTTTTTCATTTTCGTAACAAAATTTTGGATTTTTTTATGATTTTGTTTTTTAAATGAAGTCTTAGAATTTATTATACAGACCTAGGCTGTTAAAGTCTTACACAGTTTTGTACATTGAAATAAATTTCAAAATACTTTTGAAAGGTATTTACTTCTTAAGAACCCGTAGCTAACTCAGCCCAAATTTATTTTCAATACAAGATTTTTTTGTTTCTATTTTACTTTCTCTGCAACATTATCGGCATTCTGTGACAGTCAATTCAATTAAGAAGATGGAGAAGAAGAATGAATGAAATAAATAAGATTGTTTTCTTTTTTAACATTTTCAATTAAATTAATACACAGAGAAACTTTGTTCTCTCGCAGACGACATACCCATGGTCTAACGAAGGTGAAGTTTCGTTTCATTTCATTTTCTTCTTGGTTTTCTTCCTTTTTTATAAGATCAAAAGGGCTTTTGAGACTATTTTAAAGTTTATTTTGTTTTGTTTTGTTTCGTTTCAATTTATTTATTTTTTTTTTCTTATAATTTTGTTGTTTTTCTTTCGTTGTTTTTCTCTTATTTTATTTTATTTTATTTTATTTACTGTTTTATATCCAAATGCAATATAAATCATTTTAAATTAAATTTTATTCACTTCCTTACTTACGTATGGCTTCGTTTAGTTGTTGATGTTGTTGTTGCTGTCATATTTATTGTACATGTTGTTGTTGTCTTATATACATTTCATATTGTAAGTACGATACAGACAAGCAAGCACCTTGCATTTGATTTGTACATGTGTATGTATGTGTAAGTGAATTTCCCATTTTATTTTCTTCTTTTTTTGTTTTCTTCTTAACAGTTTAAAACCTCCTGGCAACAAAACAAACACAACACAGTCTACAGCAACACAATTTCGTTTTACTTTATTTAACTTCACTTTACTCAACTCACTGACAAAAATTCTGCACTTCTGTTGCATACTTCTTCAGCTGCATGCAGTAGACATTTAAGGAAGCCCTTACACGTCCGTTCATTCATACACACACATACAACACATACATACATAGTATAGCCAGCCATCATATAAAATTTATGCCAACCTTAAGAGTCTATATGAAGAGTGCAAGAGCGAGAGAGAGAGAGAGAGAGAGAGAGCGTATAATGGCTTATGAAAAGTTTTATGTTGAATTATTTTTTTATTATTCTCTGGGAGTATGTACATGTTGTGTGAGAGTGTGTGTATGTGTGTGTGTTTTTATAAAATGTTTTACATGTGTTGTTATAATAAGAACAGCAACAACAACAATAACAAGAACAATATGAGTTGGCTGGCTGAGTGACTTAAGTTGTATGTCTTGTATGTATTGCTTAACGGCAATGTTGTACAACAACACCAACAACAACAACAAAAATAATAAGAAAAAATAACAGCAACGTTATGCCAAAATATTCCAAGAAATAAATACCGACTAACCGACTGATTGTTGCATTGCAATTGCTTACATACCAGCAGGTATTATACTTGAATACGTATTTAAATGTAACACTGCAAGTACGAGTATGTGAATAGTGCCAGCAAAGGGGGAGGGGGTATTGTGTATTTTGTTTACATATTTACATTTAAGTCCTACACACGTCCTTGCATGGCACTCGTACATCAGGTCTGTAAACGATGTATTATTTCTCCAAGGAAATGTTGCTTAAAGAATATTAAATAAGTCAGTCAGCATAGAGTAAAGTTTCTGAAGCTGTGCCATTACGTTGTACTGATGCTGGGCTTAAGACAATTTTACGTATAAACCGTCATTACAAAATGCAATTCAAATAATCCTCCTTTACATTACAAATACATACATATCCGAGCACACTGAGATGAGTATTAAATCAAGTGGCATCTCCATCACCAACTCTTGTTAACAGCAGCAACAACAACAACAGTATAATGTTGATTGTGATGCAGTTGTTGTTGTTGTGCACATACATTGAAGTATTGTCTCTTCAAATGTTCTCTTCAAATGTCCATAGCTAAGGAACATGATAATGCAAAGCAAGTATTTTTAATATTTTATAACTGAGTGTACAAAATTGGTTTTAAATTCTCGTAATTATCCGAAAATAGCTTGATGACTAGTTGAGGATAAGCAATTTGGATAAGAATAGAATTTTATTTCACGTTTAAATACTAATAAAGATTTTTTGAGAAAAATCTGTAAGGTTTCCTTTAAATGAAGTGAAATGAGAGAATACGACCCTCTCAGTCCAGTTCATTCAGTACTCAAATATTTGCAAATCCAACCAATCAGATTTTAAGCTTGTATTGAATTTTGTTAATGGCTGTTGTTGTGTGTGTGTGTTTCAATATTTTTTTTTTTCTGAAAAATTAATTTTGAAAACTCTCATGCTATAAATGATCACAGTACACTGGAGCGTATGAGTATTGTACGGAAATAATTATAAAGTATACGACTAAGTGAACAACTGAGATGCGAACGCTTATTGTAAGTAACTAACGTGTAAATCAGAGATCAGCAATGAGTATTCAAAAATATGAGTAGAATCGAGTTATACTCATAATTTCTGATACTTATACGCATTCATACTTATTTTAATATCATGGAACCTCCTCTACTCATATTCAAAGTTTGAAGTACTCATCATACTTCATACTTAACAACACGTATGATGTTGTTGATTTCAACTTTCCATAACTCAACGTATGTCGTCGTAGTCTAGTAGGTAGAGTGTTGGCTTATTAGACGAAAGGCACGGGTTCACACCCAAGGGCAGACATCAAAACGAAAATATGAAAAAATATTTCTTCGGCGACTTCCTCCCAGCAGATTTCTGGCAAAAACTCTGAGAGTAAATGAAACTGCCATGAAAAGTTTCTCAAAACTCTGTCGTTCGGAATCGACTTTAAACTGTAGGTCCCGCCGCTCATGTATAAAATTAACACACACGACATGAGTGGTGTAAGAAACTCGGTCGTAATCCTGACTGAAGGGTTGTAATGACCAATTACGTATGTATGTATGTACATATAACTCAACGTATAAACGAATCACAAAATAAGTATGAATTGCGTACGAACATTTAAATACTCATCAGAAGGTTGTGTATTTGCTCTGCCTTTTTTGCTTGTGTGTTTTCTTCTTTTGTTGTAAATGCCTAGCAACAACTAAGACTGTAAATTCTGATGAATGATTCCAGTCACTTGAATCATTTCTAAATATTGTACGTATTTTTCTAAAGTTCTAAAGTGAATCTAAATGAGTAGGGTTATGTATCAAACATATTTCAAATGGTATGAGTTTGATGTCAACGTTGTAGGCATACTCATTGCAATCTGTACTTATAAATCAACGTTGTGGTGAGAGTATGAATGAATCAGAGCACATAGTTTAATTTCAAAATTTCATGAGTGCTTATGAGTAGCGAAAGATCAATTCATTGCTGATCTCTGATTCGAATCTCAGTTGTTCATACAGGGGTATACTTGATAATTATTTCCCTGCAATACTTATACCCTCCAGTGTGCTGTGGTCATTGCTGATCTCTGCTAAGGCAGCATTGGGTAGAGTAAAACAAATAAGAATAAATATGATGCTCGTATATGAATCCATACCATTTCTGCTTACAAAGTTTCTATTTCAATATTGTTGACTCATTTATATTCAAAATGTCATGAATGCTTATGAGTAGCGAAAAACGATTCATTGCTGATATCTGATCGAGTATTCAAGTATTTGCAATTCCATCCAATCCGATTTTAAGTTTGTCTCTTTGAATGTTGTTAGTGGCAGTGTGTTTTAATATATTTTTCTCCTAAAAATCAATTCTGAAATCAATTCATATTCTCATATAAATGATCACAGCACATTGCAGAGTATGAGTATTGCATGGAAATAAATATCAAGTATACGCACATGTGAGCAACTGAGATGCCATTGCTGTTGTGTAAACCTTTATTAAACGATATCAAACGTTTTATTATTGGTTTTTACTATCAAATTAACAGTTTTTGTATTCAAATTCAATTTTTTAAAAGTCAAATACAATTTTTGCAACACAAATTCATTTCTTTTCATTTCAAATTAAATCATATTCATTTCAAATTAAATTATTTTTATTTCAAATTAAATTTATTTAACTTCGAATTAAATTTTTTGTTTATTTGGCTAAAAATTAAAAAATTAATTTTATAATAATACGATCAAATATAAACGAAGCTTTAAGTTTTGTGAAAAGTTTAAGTTTTATAAAAACAGGGTGCTTTTAATGCAAAGAGACATAAAACTCAAGAAGTAAAAGATAAGGTTGCAGGGTCCGGGCATATTTTAATGTTTCTTCCTACTTACTCACCTATGCTTAATCCAATAGAAAAGGTTTTTTCTAAAACAAAGCTACATGATCCGGACTTTAATTTGGACCTGGTAACAATAATTAAACAATCAGTCGAAACGGTAACACATTCAGATTGTAACAATTATTATCTCGATATGACCATGAATTTGTCATTAGCTGCATCTGGAGAAATGTTGCAATAAAACCCGTCCAAATATTAAAAAAATTAATTGAACAATGAGTTTATTTTTATTTTATTTAGTAAATTTTTAGTCAAATAAACAAAAAATTGAATTCGAAGTTAATAAATTTAATTTGAAAAAAAAAATAATTTAATTTGAAATACAAAAACTTTAATTTGAAATAAAAAGAATTTAATTTGAAATGAAAAAAATTGAATTTGTTTTGCAAAAAGTTGTGTTTGACTTGTAAAAAATTTAATTTGAATACAAAAATCGTTAATTTGAGAGTAAAAACCTATATTTAAAAGTATGTATATGACTTCTACATACCAAGGCGAAATGACAAAAAAGAAAGAAAACATAATCACTTACCATATCTACACCGTGCAGTCGTAATGGCTTCCTAGAAGAGAAACAACAATTAAAATTTTAAATATTAAATGAATACGTAAAATGTTTTCGAAAGAAAGAAAGAAATGATAATTTTCTTGGAATAACTTTTAGCTGGTAATTAAGGTAACAGATTAGAGAAATTTTTTATTCTACTTGGAGCAGAGCAGATACGAAACCCCAATCCATCATGTACTTAGAAAAGCACAAAGGAGACCATAAACAATTTTTAGAACTAAATCCCAGTCGTCTTTCTCTATGTTTTCATTCTTTTTTTCTGCTATAATACACTGGATTTTAAATCTGCAATCCTTTAAGACCATTTATTCAGTTTTTAAGCTTTCAACGGACAAATATACGAAACAAAAAAAGAAAAACACAGAGAAACCACGAAAAATCCACTACTTTGATGGTCGTCATCAGCAACAACAATAAAAAAACGGACTTTTAAATGAGTTGACACAGTTTTTTTCCGCTTTTTCCCCTTTTTTTT
The DNA here is from genome assembly GCA_927399465.1 of Sarcophaga caerulescens. NCBI lineage: Eukaryota > Metazoa > Arthropoda > Insecta > Diptera > Sarcophagidae > Sarcophaga > Sarcophaga caerulescens. Next base: position 7,466,216 of record OV656866.1, on the reverse strand, counting down.
TTTGATTTTATTTTATGGCAGCGTTTATTTTTCACAAGTGTTTGCATTCGTTTCGTTTTTGTTGTTGTTTTGTTGTTGTTTTTAGCCAGAATTTTTTATTGTTTTTTTTTTTAATTTTTCTCTCCTCTTGTTTTGTTTCATTAAAGTGGACATGCGTGTACGTGTGTGTGTATGTATGTGAGTATTTACTTTTGTTAGTGATTGCAGCTATACTGCCATACAATTGTTTATTCATCTGACTGAATGTGTGTGTCTGTGTATGTACATGCAACATTTTGTTGTTTATAAATCCCTTTAACAACCACTTTGTAGTTTAATTTTTAAATAAATCTCTGCAACTCGTTTTTTCTCATCTTTGCTGTAGTGCAACTGAAATCTTAAACCAAACAAAACTATTTCGACTTGACAACTTTTTTCTGCTGTTGCCGTCTAACTATGACTTTCTCCCGTTCTCTTGCTTTTGTTGGTTTCTGTCAGTTCTTGGCTTATTTTTCTGTCTATTGTTCTGGCTGCAAGTTTCATTGTTTCGTTGTTTTGTTGTTTTATCGTTCGTTATTGTTTTGTTGCAACATAAGAGTTTCATACCTGTATGTCGTTGCAAAAACAAAAAAAGTCTTCGGCTTTGTTACTGTGTAGCTAAACCTATAAACTTTAAGCATTACATTGCCTTACAAGGCAAAACAACAAAAAATAAAAAATAAAATAAAAGGAGACGAAATTTGTTTTTATTTTACGAGATTTGTGGGTTTTGTGTCTTTTAAACTTTGTATGCCACAAGCAATAGAAGCATAAAAGCAACAACTTTACAATGTGTAGCAATGGCGGTAATTCTTTAATATTAAGTTTGTATGTGTCGTCGTCTCCCAGTATTTTAAGGTGATTTTGTTTAAACTTTTCTTTTTTTTTCTATTTCCAGTATTTTCTTGTTCTTTTTTTTTATTACATTTTAGATTCTGTTTGTTTTGTTGCCTGTACCATGATTGTATGATACATGCATTATACTTTATGATTTTCGGTTGCAGGTTCGGTTGTTTCTATACCCAGCACCACCACTGCCATCATGGCAAGCCGTTTCGTATCTAAACAGGCAGCACGAACAGTAGCAATGTTGGTGGCACCTTCAAAATTTGCTGCACTGGCTTGTTGCACTATGGTACTCGACGAATTATAAAATTTTCGTTTATAAACAAAATATATCTTCGTTCTTAAGAAGCACTATAAGCCATTATGTAGATTAAGCTGTGCTAGTAAGATCTGCTCTATGACTCCATGTAGACTCTTTTGTGCAATAAATATTGATGCAATCGACTAATTCACAGTGGCCTTATGGGGGTTTGCCTACTAATGTCAAATGAATATGCATATGCATTCCAAAACTTCTGATTAATGTTTCAGCACTTACTTCCTTTGACAGTTATTTTTCGAACAGTATTAAAAACCTAAAGTTTAGTATTCTACGAAACTAAATTAACCTCAGTTAAGACAATTTAGCCTTTAGAACGGTTCTTTTTGTAATACATACATACACAATTGGTCAGGATTATGGACATATTCTCTCACACGAATTATGTTGTGCCAGAAATCTGATGAGAGGAAGTCATCGAAGAAATTTTTTTATTTTGATATTTTCGTTTTGATGTCTGACCTGGGATTTGAACCGTGGCCTTACGTCTAATAAGCCAACACACTACCTACTAGACTACGGCGACTGTTTATTTGTACTGTCGGACATAATTTAAGATTCATTCAAATTATTTGCATTATTCTTTGAATAAACGACGATTGCTTAACTGATTGCGATGGAAACCATTTTACTCGAGTATCAAATCTTGTGCAAATCATCTCAAAAAGGGCTCAAGTTTCCTTACAAACTTTTAATCAAAAGTCAATTACAATTAAACGAATACTTTGTAAGCAGAAATGGTATGGATTCATATACGAGTTTCATATTTTTTCTTATTTGTTTTATTCTACCCATTGCTGCCTTAGCAGAGATCAGCAATGATCACAGCACACTGGAGCGTATAAGTATTGCAGGGAAATAATTATCAAGTATACGCCTGTGTGAACAACTGAGATTCGAATCAGATATCAGCAATGAATTGATCTTTCGCTACTCATAAGCACTCATGAAATTTTGAATAATGTGGGTCAACAATATTGAAATTAATCTATGTGCTCTGACTCATTCATACTCTCACTACAACGTTGATTTATAAGTACAGGTTGCAATGAGTATGCGTACAACGTTGACATCAAACTCATACCATTCGAAATATGTTTGATTCATAAGCCTATTCATTTAGATTCATAAGTTTAGAGAAATACTAATAATACTTATAAATAAGCGAGTGACTCGAATCATTCAACAAAATTTACAGTCGTTGTTAGGCATTTGCAACCAAAAACAAAGCCACATAAGCAAAACAGACAGAGCAGCAAGCAGAGCAAACACACAACCTTCTAGTAATTATTTTAGTGTTCGTTCACGACTCATACTTATTTTGCGCTTCGTGTATATGTTGAGTTATGAAGAGTCGAAATCAACAATATCATACGTGTTGAGGTTACAACTTTGAATTTGAGTAGAGGGGCCATGATGTTAAAATAAGTATGAATGAATAAGTATCAGAAATTATGAGTATGATTCGATTTTATTCATCTTTTTAAATACTCAATGCTGATCTCTGTCCCTTAGTTAAACGCAAACATCCGTATTAGAACTGTTATGTTGTCTCCAGTATAGCCGTATGTAAGCCCATTGTGCAATATCACTAAAGCTGCAGGAACAACAACAACAACAATAACACCAAACAGTATACATTTATTTATATCCTGTCGCAAAGCACAGCTCATGCATGATAATGAATTTCTCTGTGTTTCTGAATTTCAAAAACCCGAAAAAAAATTTTTTTTTCTGGTTTTCTACGATTTTTCTATTTGCATTACAGTTTTGTTTTTTCTTTTGTTTGCACTTAAATATACAACAAAAACAACAACAGCAATCCTATAGTTTTTTTTATAAATTTTAACACTATTGTTGTTTGTGTTGTTGGTGTTGTTATTGCAGGGAGTATTTGTTGTTGTTTAATGCTACTGTGATTTGTATTTCAAAATTGCAACACATGTGGAAATGGAAATTGTGTTGAGTGAATAAATTTCTGTTATTTGTTGTTGTTGGAGCTGTTGTTTCTGTTATTATTTAAATCCCTAAATAATACAACAACAAAAGTTTTATTTTTTTTAAAGATCTTTTCTTAGTAAAAAAAATGTTTTTTCTAAAGATTCGTAATTTTTTTCTTTCTATTTTGATTTAAAGGCAAACCAATGAGGAAACATTATTAAAAAAAAAACGTTTTTTTGTTTCGTTTTGGTGGCAACAAGAAAAAAATAAATTTCCGGTTTTAATACTTTGAAAGGATTTTTTTCTTTGGCAACAAAATCAAAAAAAAAAAAAAAAAAAAACAAGACTGGAATAAAAGCTGTTGAGGTTTTGCAACAAATCACTGCCACTCAAATTCAAAACACATGCCCTGCCAAGTGGCATATTATTTTTAGATTTAAGTTTTTCGATTCTTTTTCTCTTCATTTTTGTCGAAATGTTTTGAACAATAAAAGTAGCCGAATAGGAGGCAAACAAACAAACATACAAGCAGCAGAGGAAGGCATTTACCAAATGCTTGGCCACAACTGGCATGCAACGTTGAAGCACAGCACAGCCGACCAGGCCAGACTAAACCAAACAGAGAACACAGTGTTTAGATTTCTCTGCTCTTCTGTCTTTTATTTCCTCTCATCTCTATATTTTTGGCCATTGTGACCAATATATTTCCTTTTTTTTTTCAGTTTTTCTGATGTTGTTTGTTAAACCCACTAAATTGTGAGGGACAAGGAGAGCAAGCAACAGAGAAAAATAAAAATAATTTAATAATAATGACAGCAAATAAGATTTCAAAGTGCACAAATAAAAAACAAACAAGAAATCAAATAAAAAAAAACAGAAAGAGAGAAATAATGATGGAAGAAATATGTTTGCTAAACGGAAGCTAAGCAAAGAAGCTAAGATCCACAGTGGAGGGTATAAACCGGGCATCATAATGGCAGTTTTGAAAAACAAGTGCATATTTGTTGGCACGTTTAGATGATTTTTTTTTTTTTTTGTTTTGTTCTCATTCGCTAATATTGTTTCTGTCTTTGACGAAAAATTTTTTTTTCTTGGCAACATCTAAAGAAAATTTTTTTTCTTCTTTCCTCATTGTACGCCAAGCAAAAAAGGTAATGGTTTATAGCTTCCCTTCCTGCCTTCATCTGTTAGCATTTAGAGGGAGTCTTAGCATTGAACGTTATTGTATAAAAGAAATGTTGAGTTTTGGTTCATTGACTTTAAAATTTATGAGTTTTTCCTCGCAATATTTCTCTCCTCTTTTATTGTTCAATTTTCGGGTTGTTTTTGGCCCCAAAATAAATGTTTGTTTTCAACATTAAAGGAAAATTTAGATGGAAAATTATTTTCTATTTTTGGCCTCCTCTCCCCTCTGTTTATTCTTTTTTCCTTTGGCTTCATTTTGTAACATAATGACACCGTGTGCTATTGACAGTAAATTCCAAGACCATTAAGTGAAGTACGAACGTATTAAAGTTGGAAAAATAATAAAATAGACCAAGTGAATGAAAAAGAAAATGGTTTTGAAAACAGAGCTTAAATGAAAGGACGGGCAATTTTATGTTCGTTTCTTTTTTTCTTTCGACATTAAATTTTCATTCTTTTGTCCACTAAATAAAACATCAATTGAATTGAAGTTTCTTTTCATTCTATTGCTAAAAGCATATTTTTTTTTCTGAGAATAAATAACTTAGACATTTAGAATATATTGCGGAGCTTTACTTCAACTACACTTTAACATTTTGAATAATTACTGAAAATGATAGAAAAACGAAAACGTTTGAGGTTGAATTAAGCTTTTTTTTCAAAGAGAATTTGAATTTGAAGTTACACTGAAGCGTTTAAGATTGTTGGACCATCTCAAGTCCCTATAATCAAGAAGATTTTAATACAAATTATAGAAGGAAACTGTAGCTTCTGATTTAAACAATCGAAACGCTTAGACAACATCCATTGAATTTAAAAATTACAAAGTATTCTATCAAAGCAAAGGAAATTGGTTCACGTTCACATAAATACTGCAACGTTTTTACCTTTTAAAAACGTTTAAAATATGAGCTCGTTGACTGCAAATAAAATAAAAATAAGTTTTGTGTTTAGTTTTAATAAAAATTCTTTATTATTCGTACAATTTTGTGTGCCACTGTTCACAACTTGATATAAATAACAACAATTGCTTTTCTTTGTTATTCCTCTGCATAAACAATAACAATTACTAGACAATTATTCGACGGATCTTTGTAGCGGAGATCTTCAAACCACGATTACGCTCTTCAAACGTTCCGTGTCTTCACACAAGACTGACTGAACTTCACTAACTCTCTCGCCTGATTTGCTTTGCCTTTTATATGGCAAAGTAAACAGTCTGATGAATGTTCTTGAAGGTGAATGTTCATGGCTTCGCCTTCTCGAAATCTCTATAAATGTAAATATCGTTGTTTCATTATTGTTGTTTGTGTATTTTGTTTACATTTATTCTTGTAGTGTTTGTTGTTGTATTTTTGTTTACTTGTTTACCATTTTAATGTTAAGTGATGTAAAAGCAAAACAACAGCATCCTGATTCTTCATTTTCGTAACAATACATATGTACATAATTGGACACCACTTAGGTTGTGTGTGTTAATATTATACCGGGTTATCCATTTCTTGGTTTCAAAAGTAAACGTAAATAAAACACATATAAAATATTTTTTTCATGATATTTATTTTTTATTGAACGTTGACATTATGTGTGAAACACTACATCATTTAAATGAACTCCACGCGAAGTGTTGCAAGCGTTGATTCTTGTGAGTTAATTTTCGACCACTTTTTGACACATATTGGGCGGTATCTCAGCCATAACTTGACAAATGTTGGTTTATCTGTATAAACACGGTCTTTCTCGTAGCTCCACAAAAAAAGTCTAATGGTGTCAAATCGCATGATTTTGGTGGCCAGTTGATATCGCCACGACGAAAAATACGCGGCCAGGAAATGTCTCTTGCAATAAAGCCATATTCGGTCGAGTTGTGTGGCATGTGGCACCGTCTTGTTGAAACCACATATTCTCCAAGTCGTATTCTTCAATAGCAGGCAAAAAAAAGTCGGTTATCATATGACCATAACGCTCCGAATTGACGGTGTCAGTCGTTCCATCGTCGTTTTCGAGGAAGTAAAGTCCAATCACACCTTAACACCAAAGAGCGCACCAAACAGTGACTTTTTCTGGATGTAATGGCCTCTCTTCAATTACTTGAGGATTCTCAGAACCCAAAATACTACAATTTTGTTTATTAACATACCCACCTAGTGTGAAATGTGCTTCATCGCTGAAGAAAATTTTCTTCGAAAAATTGCCGATACGCACGATACGTGACTGTGGCAGAATCACCATTTTTGTAGTAGGTTTTGATAATTTTTATGCGTTGTGTGATAGTTAAGCGATCCATTTGCGTCAATGTCAGACTTTCAACTGAAATGAAAAAAATTGGTTTCACAACTTAGTTTGACAGATGTCGAATTCCAGTCCCATACTTTTGAAACCACGAAATGGATAGCCCTTTACATCAGTGGCGGGACCTAAAGTTTAAAGTCTATTCTGAACGACAGATTTTTTGAGAAACTTTTCATGACAATTTTTTTATTTACTTTCAGAGTTTTTGCAAGAAATCTGGTGGGAGGTAGTGGCCAAAGAAATATTTTTTCATATTTTCGTTTTGATGTCTGACCTAAGGTTTGAGCATTGGCCTTACGTCTAATAAGCCAACGTACTACCTACTAGACTACAACGACTACAATAAGTAATGGTAACATAGTTTACCGAAATTCTCATTCTGACAATACCTATCATTACTGTACAGCAGTTCTAGTTATACTAGTAATCTTTAAGATATGTTGTGTTCTCTTTTTGCTTAACACACTTCGCCAGTATTATGTAATTCTTGCTCTGATTTTTCATTGCTAATAGCTCTACATCTTTACCATGCATTAGCTTTGCTAATCCTCCATGCATGAGAGAAACACAAAATCCTTCTGAAATGGCTTTTCTTAGAGAAATCTTTTTATTTTCTATCAAATCAGAATTTTAGACTCTGTCCCTTATAAATGTCTTTTTCCACTTGCCTTTAAACATTCTCCCTATTTTTTCTTTCGTTTCTAAATCAAGCATTTTGCCACAAGCCTGATAGTCAAAATTTTATTTTACCGAATATGTTTTCTAAGTCTCGACATCATTTAGACAATGTCCCCTGTTCAATCAAAACAAAATATTGATGAATGAAAACAGAATTTAAAAATAAAAACAATCAAAAGAAAAAAGCAAAAAGAAAATCTTGTTTTTCTTTCGTTCAATATGAGTTTTGATTGATATTCGCATTAAATCTTTATTCCCTAACCACTGCCATCAGGCATCAAAACACATTTAATGCCACTTAGTTGTCATACCGCATTGGAAGCACCAACAGCAACAACAACTATTATTATTATTATAACGAACAAACAAAGCCAACAAGAACAAGACTAAGACAAATAAATTGAAAATCCACTGTCAATAAAATATTAAATGCCAGCATGTGGCATGTAGCACATGGCATGGCAAAGATGAAAATAGAAAAGTAAAGAAAAAGTAATTTTTCACAATTGAAATGTCAATAAAAAAAAATAGCAAGCAAAAAAAAACAAAAACATTAAAAAATATTATTGACAGTGATTTCTTATGAAAATAAACTTATGAAATAAAGTCCATCACCACCGACCACCCCCTCGCCCAACCACACGCCATTGTGTGTCAAAACAATTTGTGGTAAAGCAGCAGCAGCAGCAATAGCAGAAGCAAACGTAAACATCAAAAGTAAAGGAAAGGGAAGTTGTGGGTGGTAAATGTAAATAAAAAACCGAATTTAACCGTTAATTTCTTACGTCTTTATGTGAGCTTAAGAACGAAATGTTTTAAAATAAAAAAAAAAAACAAAGAAACATTTATGTATGTATTGTTAATAGGAGTACTTTAAAAATAAATTATCGCTTGCAATAGCAAAAATCTTAAGTGCTGCAAACAGAAAACATATTTAAAAAAAAAAAATAAATAAAAAATATTTTTTAATTTCTGTATTACAATAACACAAGAATGCAATTAAAATTTTAATATTGCACGCAGCAAAATAATATTTTTACGAAAATGAAAAATCTAGACACTGCACGGTGGTCCCAATGACGAGTTTAGTCCGAAAAAAGTCGTTTTGTCGGATCGTACATATGTGAATTTTTTGTTTGGTTTTGTAATGACAAGTCTTCAGCCTACATAACGGTATAAAATTTTTTATTATATCAGCAATATTAATACTGCAGTACTGTTTTAAACACAAACAATAGATTTAGTCTTTTTTAAAAACAGACTAGACAATATTTTATTTTGGTTTGGAGATCTTGTCAAATAAAGCGAAACTATATTCCTTATTATTTGGGGGTTTTATTTATACCATTGGGGTATGTATTTTTATAATTCCTAATATGCCGGCGATTTTGCATTTCGTTCAGAAAAAAATACGTGAAAACTGAGATGTATTCGTTAATTGTGCAATTTTAATTGCATTATAACTTGTGTTAGAGTTTTAATTGTGAATTTAACCCGATTTAGCAAAATGTTTTATATTGTTATCATCTATGATATGGGCCAGTTAAATGGTAAAAAAATTTCCTGCCGATTTCTGCCTGAAAGCTTTCATATCATACCATTTAGTTGCGATGTCTATCACCAAAAGGGAATTGTTTAATGTTTGGTTCTTTGAAAAGGAAATTCTAATTGCTATTCTTCCTTTTTTGTCAAAGGTAATGGAGAACATTATAGCTAGACAGATTAATGGTTATCTGGAATGTCACAATTATTTAACAGTTAATCAGTCGGGTTTCATGAAAGGTAGGAGTTGTACTACCGCTCTATTAAATGTAGTTGAGGACCTTAGGTTGGAGCTAGATGTAAATAGTGTAGAGTTTTTAGTTCTTCTCGATCACACCAAGGCTTTCGATACAGTCAATCATAAAATATTACTGAATAAGCTCCGGAAACAGTTTAATTTTTCTAATTCTGCCGCTAGTCTAATTTTTTCTTACTTGTTGGACAGATGTCAGAAGGTTGATCTGAATGGTAATATTTTAGATTCGCGTAATATTAGTAGAGGTGTTCCCCAGGGATCAATTCTGGGGCCTCTGTTGTTCTGTATGTATATTAATGATCTACCGGATGTTTTGGTTGACTGCCGTGTTCATATGTATGCTGATGATGTGCAGATTTATACCAGTACTCGTAAGGAGAATATTGTTTCTTGTTTACACTCTGTTAACCGTGATTTGGATAGGATTGACAGTTGGGCTTCGGCAAATGGACTATGCATTAATCCCTCAAAGTCCAAATGTATAGTGCTTTCGAAAGCCAACATTTCGGTTGCCATACCGGGCTTGAGTATTAGGGGAAATAAAATTGACTATGTCAAGTCTGCTACCAATCTGGGTATTGTATTTAATGACAGATTATCGTGGTCTGGCCATATATGCGTTGTTGTTGGCAGAATATACAGCATGCTTCGGAACTTATGGGCGGTCATTGATTCAACTCCTTTTGCAATTCGTATGCAACTTGCTAAAACTTATTTAATTCCTGTGCTATTGTATGGGTGCGAAATCTTCACAAATTGCGATAGTAATGACAACCGCAAACTAAACTTGGCATACAACAATATAGCAAGATACGTGTTTCTTAAGGGTCGCCGTGATCATATTTCTCATTTAGCGTACCAGATATCTGGTGTGAAATTTGATAATCTTCTGAAAATTAAATGCCTCATTCTATTCCATAAGATTATTAATACGGGACAGCCGGAATATTTATTGGGCCGAGTCAAGTTTGCTAGGTCATTCCGGGGCATGAAGATTATTCAACAACGGTACAGGACTCTTCTGTCACAGCGTCAGTTTTTTATACACACCACAAGTCTCTGGAATTCCCTACCGAATTACATACAAAAGTTAGGCAATGCAAATGCGTTCAAAAAGGAGTTATTTAAATTATTCTCTTAATGAAAAGTATGTTACTTCCTTAGTATGGTTACTATATCGGTTAAATATTTATCCTTACTTTCTTACTCTGATTTTTGTAAATATTTCTTTTTTATATTTTTATAGTTCTTAATTTTTTCTTTTTTTTTAACTTTTTTAGTTTTTTCTGTTTGTTTTCTAAATTGCTTGAAATTATATTTCTACTTAAATTTAATATTTTTATTAATTTTTTTTTCTTATATTAATTTGCTATTTTTTTTTTTTTTTTTGCTTAATTTCTTATACTTTACAATTATTTTTATTTTTTTTTTATGTTTTATATCTTATTGATCCTAAGCATAGCACTATAACTTATAAGATTAAAATCTTGTTGTGTTATGATAATTATAATAAATAAATAAATAAATAATAAAAAAAAAAAAAAAAAAAGGTGCAAGAAAAAAAATTTAATACTGTTATATATTACATTTTTATGAAAATTGGTATACAAAATGATGAAAATGATAGGTATAAAGAAAAATTAAAGCAAGCAGGTAGAAATTTCATCACACAATTGTCGAAAAAATGGTCCATGGTACATCGAACAAAGAGTGTGTTCGTGTCTTTATTTAAAAGTTGGTTGGATTAATATTTCGTTCTTCCTAGTAAGGAAAACTCGGACGAAAATACCATTGACGGACCGTCAACGTCAAAATACGGACGACTTTCTAAACCGTTTTTAGAAATAGGAGAAAGATCTAAACAATCTACTAAAGATCTAATCTAAACTCTTGTGCCCCTGAAGAGCTAACATTTGCTGCTGCAAGTAGCCTTTATAAATCAGGCAAAGGGACTGCTTCAGACGTTATTAGAACTATAGATAATTCTCCAAAAAGGCCATTTAAATTAAAAACGTTCTTAAGCACGCCATCTAAGGAACCAATACCTTATAGCAGTGAAAAAGCGCTAGCGATGTATATTGACGGAAAATACTTAAAAAAGATCATATCTTTCTATGCGTACGGGTGCCAAAAAACGTAATGTGGATATATGACACTCTTATAAAAACCTTATGGTTGCCAAAAAAGAATGCTATCCAAGCAATGGTAGAAAAATTTCAGAAATATCTGCCGAAGTAAATTTGCAAAACTTGTTTTGTATGAAAAGTGCCACGCCCCCTTAATCGAATCCGCCCATTTTTGGCGTGAGCTCGCACCATACCAAATCACTTATTCGTAGAGATTATTATCCCTCTAAGTGCTTTTAAACAAGAGTTATGACTTTTTTCGCGCTAAATTCGTCATTGGGACCACTGTACACAGGTGTTTTGATTTTACATCGTTTAACATTAAAATTATAAACAAAAGCTACAACAAACCTGTTTACAAATTATCGTACTGCTTAATATAACAACAAACAGCATAATTTAAAAAAAAAAAGGTAAACATGTAAACAAAAAATACACCAACAACATTACAAGAATATATGTAAAGAAAATACTCAAACGACACTATAATAATAAATGTAAACAACGATGTTTGCATTTACAGAGATTTCGAGAAGGCGAAGTCATGAACATTCACCTTCAAGAATATTCATCAGACTGTTTACCCTCCCAGATAAAAGGCAAGGCAAAGCAGGCAATTGTGTCAGTGAAGTTCAGTCAGTCTTGTGTAAAGGCGCGGTGTGTTTGAAGAGAATAATCGTGGTTTGAAGATCTCCGTTACAAAGATCTGTCGAACAATTGTTTAGTAATTGTTATTGTTTATGCAAGGGGTATAAAAAGAGAAATAACAAAAAAGGCAATTGTTGTTGTTTACATCAAGTTGTGAAGAGAGGCACACAGGAGAGGCACAAATTCGCATAAAACGATACACTAGCTTCATACAAAATCCACTAATAGGGATTTAAATAAAAAAGGGCATAAATTCAAATTTACCCTTAAAATTCAAACAAAATCGCATATAAAAAATCAACAAAAAATGAATCACTTGCTGAGACAATACAAAATAAGGAAAAAGATAGGAAATAAACAACAACTAATACAAAATTCCAAATAATAAAGAAAATACATAATTTTTCAATAAAATAAAAATATAATATTACTCCACGTCCATAGCATTTGAATAATACTTCATACATCAGAACCGGAAATGCCGAAAAAAATTTAAAGATATTAGTAACTTTGTTACGAACAACACATTTTTTTGGATTTTAACATTTAATATTTCCTTAAAATCGTTTTTGCAAAGAAAAAATTTAAGAATTTTGAAACCGCATAAATTTGAATTCGCATAAAATAAATTCGCATAAAACGAGGTTTGAGTGTCTTTGCAATCTATGAGCTCATATTTTAAACGTAACAATATTTTACTGAAGTTATTAATTTCGCTCTCTTTGCAGTCAATGTTGCACCAGACGAGTTGTAATAGATGAGAACTAATTGTGCGACCTGAAGTGTACTACCAAATTCTGTACTTCAAAGCTTATCCGAAATCAATCAAATTTGAATCGCTATGCGCCATAACTATTAGACAATGTCATTGGAGCGGCATAAATTTAGAAGTAGATTTTCGGGATCCATTTATTTGCTCTGTCGACACCTTCCGCACAGTCGAAAACTTATATTCAATTGAAAGGTTTTACCGAAAATTTTTGCTTTACGTCTGATAAACGAAAAGCTATTACACACACTCAAATTTGTAAAGCCAACAAAATTCTTAAACTGGAAACCATAAAATAATTTTCTAAAGATTTTTGATGCACAGAATCCGAATTCAGTCTTAAATTTGTACAATTTAAACAATTTTCTTATAAAAAAAATTATTACTTGACTTAATCATGGTATTTTCATTATTTAGATTAGAGGACGTGTACTTGTCAACTGTGACAAGTACAGTACCCGGAGGTCGAATTGACCCATTGTAGATTTTTTCATTATTTAGTCAGCAATAGATTCCAATTAAGAGAAAGAAATTAATTTTTCATGAAATTAAAATAGAATGAAAGGAATCATGAAACAATATTCATACATATTTATTTGAAAGTAGGACACTTTAAAATTCAGTGAATAAAATGAATTGAAATAGCATTTCAGTATTCCAAAAGATGATTAGAATTGAATCATGCTCATAATTTCTAATACTGAAACGCATTCATACTTATTTTAATATCAATAATTAAACTCATCATACTCATACTCAACAACACGTATGAAGTTGTTGGTGATCGACTTTCCACAACTCAACATATACACGAAGCACAAAATAAGTATGATTCGCATACAAACACTAAAATACTTACTAGAAGGTTGTGTTTTTGCTCTGCTTGCTGCTCTGTCTTTTTTGCTTATGTGTCTGTTTTCTTTTCTTGTAAATGCAACAACAACTAAGACTGTAAATTTTGATGAATGATTCGAGTCACTCGAATCATTTATAAGTATTATAACTATTTTTCTAACGTTCTAAACTTATGAATCTAAATTATTAGGCTTATGAATTAAATCAGTGTTTACCATTTCATAGCACAATTGTGCGGAGAGAACTCACACGCATTCTTGTGCTTTATGATTTAGTTGTCGATCAGGCTGCGACAAGAACACATGTGCGGCGGATGCATTAGCATTTTATTTCGGAATGACACTCAAAAAATATTTTATGTTAAAAGATGCTAACATTCAATGCCTTATAAGTATGTTATAAAACATTTAAAGAATGTAGGGAATATGCTCTTAAAATACATTTTGTATGTTAATATGTAAAAAATGGATTTTTTATTTTTATTTATCTAAAATTATTAAGCCGAACATAGATAGTTTTATGTATGTTGATGAAATGAAAACCAAAATAGCGTACATTACTAACACTTTTCTATGGCTGTAAATAAATAAATTCTCTCACTTATTTTCTCTCTCTTACTCACTAATACATAACCAAAAAATTTTTGGTAACCCCTGAATTCAACATATTTCGAATGGCATGAGTTTGTTGACTCACATTCAAAATTTCATGAGTGCTTATGAGTAGCGAAAAACCGATTCATTGACGATCTTTTCAAGGTTTCATGAGCGCTTATGAGTAGCGAAAAAACGGTTCATTGCCGATCTCTGTATCATTGTCAACTTCAAGGATTGAATATACGATTACTATTGTGTCTCTAACTTATTTGTTAAATTCTCTTGCTACTATTTTATTTATAACAAAGTTATTTTCATTGAAGTCGCCGTGGTCTAGTAGGTAGTGTGTTGGCTTATTAGACTGAAAGCCCGAGTTCGAATCCCAGGTCAGACATCAAAACGAAAATATTTCTTCGGCGACTTCCTCTCAGCAGATTTCTGGCAAAAACTTTGAGAGTAAATAAAATTGCCATGAAAAGCTTTTCAATAAAATTTGTCGTTCGGAGTCGACTTGAAACTGTAAGTCCCGCCACTCATGTATAAAATTAACACACACAACATGAGTAGTGTTTGAAGCTAGGACTGAAGGGTGCGTGCTTCTTGGGGACGATTGCTGTAGACTGTCTAATGGTGAAGGTATTGCACTGGCAATTTTATAGTCACCTAGCAGCAACTCGTTTCCTTGCCGTTCGCATTTTGAGATGTCCACAAACACTACTCCCTCTCTTCCACCTTCCTATAGCCCATTTTCCTAAAACCTGCACAATGCACAGCATGAGTAGGGGCCATCCCCAGAGTGCTGGTTTCACCAAAAAAAAAAAAATTCCAAAAATCCATGTCCATCTCAACAGTTTCTGTGTATCATATTTGCCAGCCACCTCCAACACCTCCTCCACCTCCATCTGGTTTTACAGTAATTGTCACAGTTTCATTAATTTTGTTGCATCATCTTATCATGGCAGTAACAAAGCTTACACACTTTTAAACAAAGTAACAACAACAACAACAAGTACAAAAAAGAACTAAAATGTAGTGAAAAAACCTTGATGTCCATCTTAGGACTCGGTTTTTAAATGCAGCTTAACAGGCATTGACTTAAATCTCGTTGAAAATTCGCAACGAAATCCTATAAAACTTTTATTCTGCAAACGGCTTAATTTTTTCTTCTTCATGCAGCCATTATAAATGCTGCAACGTGAAGAAAGAAAGAAAAGTTTTTCGTTTTCTTTTTTTTTATGATTTTCATTTAAATGTCATGCTGTTTTTAATTTTATGATCATGTTGATTTCATTTCTTTTTTCTTATGCTTTACACCCACCACTAGCACTTACCTTCACCTGATTTTAAAAGGAATTTTTCTTTAACGTTGCACTTATTGTGTCGTTTGTACTACTTGCTGCTTAAGTTTCTTCGTTTTTTTTTTTCTTTCATTTCATATCTATTTTTCAACATTTTCATTTTGCGTTTTTATTTCAAGTTTTATTTTCTTCACAGCTTTTTGTACGTACGTATTTTTTCTCATGTTTTAATGTAACTGTCGAAATAGTTGACTTTCCTTAATGTTTAATGGCATAGGCAACAACAGTGGCGGCGGGATAGAAAGGAGAAGGCGTAAGCGAACGAACGAAAGGGAATATAATATTTCTTGTAAATCCTTTTTAAAGCCATAATTTGTTTCAAGTATACCGAGAGCTAAACTTAAAGCCACTAACCTCGTTTTATATTTTCTTAAATACAAAATTTTTTATTTCACTTCTTTCGTGGCATATTTTTTTTATTATTTTTTGCCTCCTTATTTTCATTTTTATTTTTATTTTCATTACGTACTCTTTCTCTTGCAATTTTATTTCGTAGAGGAACATAAAAAGTGTAATAAGGGCCTTAAAAGCTAGCTGTACATGGGCAAAAAAAGGCATTATTTTAACAGATTCTTATATACTCACGCTCACGCTCACACTCATATATGCAGCAGCATATAAAAACGAAGATTTCTGAAAGTTTTTTTATTTCTTCTATTTTTATTTTACGAGCATTTTGTTTAACCTGCAAGGATTTGCTAAAGTCTTTGCTGTGAATATATTTTTTTTCTTCTGTTCGTTTTAAAAAAGGATGACATCACTACGATATACGTGGTGGTGATATATTCTTACACTTTGATAGAAGGAAAGCTTTAAAGCCTTTATTAATTCGAACATTTAATACAGATTACTTCAGATTAGGTTAGGTAAAGTAAGGTGGCGGCCAACCTTTGAAGAAAGAGTTCCCTATTAGGCCATCATTTAGGCACATTGTAAGGAAACCATCTCAAGTCCAAAAAACATTTTGCTATTACAGTAATCTTTGTAGAAGTGATCCCGATCAAAGATGTCAGAAAGTGGAAGATTAGAAGATTCTTTCACTTTATAACAAGGAATGGAGTCTACTATGGGAAACTGGACCTGAACATTTCCCTCCGACTGCCGGATTATTGTAGCGTGTTTCAGGCCATTCAGTGTCCATGTACTGGGCCGCTCATTAGATCATCGTCAACGGTGCACCTTTCACCCGTGTCTCGGTATTCCCTGATAATCAGACCGCAATAAGATCTCTGTAGAGCGTTGTAAATACCTCCAGAATCGTTGGGGCTCTCTGTATCGCTGTATCGACCTTCTTTCAAGGCGCTTCAGTGTCTCACTGGTCAGGGCCCCTGGGCGCAGTAGCATTCCGGGAAACTGCAAGGCTGACAAGCTCGCCAGGGCTGACAAGCTCGCCAGGGCTGGTGCACTCTTTCCGGAATCCTCTTCAATCGACTTGGGAATGCCACTTATCTCGGTCAAGTTGACCATTGCGAGGAAATTCTTTTGGGACGCCAACATATCCTGGGTTAATGAGGAGTCCTGCTCCAACGCTAGTCTCACTTGGCCCTTGATGAAGGCGCACCAACCAGTTACACGGACTTGGTCGTAGCATCATCTCAATCACTGTGGCCGTGCTTTCAGGTCATTGTGTTATGGGTAGACACGTGGAAAGGATCTGCTGAGGCGGAGGAGACTGTTAGCCACATTTTTTTTTGTCAATGCCCATCTCTTGTGAGGTAATTTGGCTCTCCAATTCTTGTCAGCTTTACGGAGCTATTATCCATTGATGTCAAGGATATAGCTTCGTTTTTCAAACTTTCGGGCTGGTTTTCCAGAGTAGAGTAGTCGTGCTTTTTCTTTCCAGTAGAACTCAACAAGTGAAATTTGAAAATGCACTATCTAAAGTCATCGATGTTCCCTCCGGAGTGCCTCAGGGAAGCCATCTTGGTCCAGTACTATTCACATTATTTATAAACGATTTGACATCTGTTATTATTCATTCTAATATACTCATGTATGCTGATGATGTTAAAATTTTTAATTCGCTTGATAGTATATCTGGTCAATCAACTCTTCAAAAGGATATTGATTATTTTTGTTAATGGTGTGAAGTCAACTTGTTGGAGTTAAACTTTAATAAATGCAAACATATGACATTTCATCGTTCATTTAAACTTGATACCTCTTATCATTTTAAAGACAAAATCTTGGAAAAGGTTTTAAATATAACTGATCTTGGAATCTTGTTAGATCATAAGCTGACGTTTTCTGAACATATATCAATGATGGTGAACAAAGCAAATGATGTTTTAGGATTTATAAAGCGCTGGTCAAAGGAATTTACTGATCCCTACGTAACAAAACAATTATACATATCATTGGTGCGCCCTATTCTTGAGTATGGATCTATTATATGGGATCCACATTTTCTAATTTACGTTAACTTAATTG
Organism: Sarcophaga caerulescens; assembly: GCA_927399465.1. Taxonomy (NCBI): domain Eukaryota; kingdom Metazoa; phylum Arthropoda; class Insecta; order Diptera; family Sarcophagidae; genus Sarcophaga; species Sarcophaga caerulescens. The sequence continues at coordinate 7,448,357 of OV656866.1, read as the reverse complement.
AATCTGTACAGAAGCGCTTTCTGTTATTTTGCTTGAGAGGACTTGGATGGAACTCGTTTGTTCTCCCTTCGTATGAAAGTAGACTCGCTCTTATTAAGCTACCTACACTGAAAAGTCGAAGAATAATGCTAAGTGTCTCTTTTCTTCTGGATTTAATACGTGGAAATGTTTATTCTGATTATTTGTTACGTAAAATTAATTTTAATGTTCCAATTAGACCTTCTCGTAATTTTAATTTATTAAATTTACAATATCATCGCTCAGTCTATGCCAACAACGACTCTTTTTGTCAAATATGTCTAAAGTTTAATAATTTTTATCATTTAATTGATCTTTCTGAAAGCAATTATTCTTTAAAGAGAAAAATTATATTGTACTTCAATCATTAAGTGTTAATCATATATATTGTTTGTAAATTTAAATTTAGTCTGTAAGGAACTACTATCCATAGACATAAATAAATAAATAAATAAATTTTAATGTGCAGCCCTTGCTCTGACCAACTTCTTCTTCTTCCCTGGTCTGGTAGAACTCGATCAGTACAGAGACTGCGTTCACCTGTGACATCACAACGGGCCGCTAAGCGTGCTCAAGTAAACTTTCGGTATCAAAACTACCACTCCAACCTAACGTAACCTAACCTAATCTTTATAACAAGATCAGCTTACAGACATCTGAGATGAGAGAGCCATTGTGTGTGCTAAATACAGTTCTCTTTAAAACGTTTCCCTTAATTGAGGATTTATTTTGTGTGTTTGTCTCATGAACACATATGTTGCAACAAAAACTGCTAAATTAACGTGTACAAACCCTTTTTGACTTGAAATTTTAAAACCGAAACAATAGCCTGCCAACAATGGCTACAACATGGGATATCCTTCAACTCTTTTTGTGGACGCAAATTATTCAAACAAAATACCGTCTAAAGTGGTCGTTGTTGAATGGTTAAATAAAGAGTGGGTTGTAAAAAGGCTTTGGTCTGGGGACGGAGGGAATTTTATTTGTTTTTCTTGTTTCAATTCAATTTTTTTTTCTTTTTTGTTTTTTATTATTTGCTAACACAACTATAAAGGGTTAGAAATGGGTCACAACATTAATTGTTGATGTTGTAATATTTGTATTCATTATAATTTTTATTTATTTTTTTGCTATTATTGTTGTTGTATTTATGCAATTTTATTTTTATAGAGGCAAATATGAATGAGGAAAAACACAAACAATGGTATGAAGTATCGTTAGGCAAACAACAACAACAACAACAACAAAAGCAACAACTAAAATAAATACAAATAAACAATGGCTTAGAATACAACAAAAACCAAAAAAAATAAAAAAAAAAAAATGATAGAAACAGAAATAGAGAGCCCAGAGTATACAAATGGTAACAACAATAAAATTACAACAGAATACTTTTGGTAACTACTATTGTTTAAATAATAAAATAAAAAAAATAATAACAAAATAATAATAGAAACAATATTTCTTCTTCTTCTATTTCAATGAGTGTGTCAGTGTATGTGTGATACTACAGAGAAAATGTAGAACAGAAAGCATTTACAATGGATTTGGCCTGTTACAAAACCAAACCAAAAGTACGATGTACTGTTCGGTATACACAGAGTATTTTGCATTTCGCAATATCAATAAAGTCTTGTTGAAAAACTTTAACCAGGTGCAATAAGGCGTTGCTGACCTACAACGGAAAGAAACAAGCAAACCAGCGACTAGCAATTGTTATGAGTAAAGCGAGACCAGAGAGTATTAGAATGGAAATGGAAACTGAAAATAGAATAGAAAAGTAGATCAAAATCATTTGCAAATACGTTAAGCAAGGATTAAATTATAATTTATACAAATTACATGTGTTCTTCTTCTTCATTCCCTGTTTCTAATTTTATTTTTTCTTCCTTTTTCTATTTGAAACTAATTTCTTTTTTCTCTCTATTACTTTCCTTTATTTTAATCTTCTTTTCTTTTTTAAATATTTAATATGAAATATTTTTCCAGAAGAAAGAAGAAAAAAACAAAAAAAAAAGAACGAAGTAAAGAAAATAAGGGATTGTAATCTATTCAGAAAATAAATATTTGAAAAAATATTTGCGTTTAAACTGAATTTAATATTTATAATATTCATAAATTATACAATATCTTAAGTCTAACAGTCATACATTATATATATCTATGTAACGGGTTATCCATTTCGTGGTTTCAAAAGTAAACGTAAATAAAACACATATAAAATATTTTCTTTCATGATATTTCTTTTTTATTGTAAAGTTTGAACGTTGACATTATGTGTGAAAACACTACATCATTTCAATGACCTCCACGCGAAGTGTTGCAAGCATTGATTCTTTTGAGGTAATTTTCAACCACTTTTTGACACATATTGGGCGGTATCTCAGCCATAACTTGACGAATGTTGGTTTTTAAGTGCTCAAGAGTTGAAGGTTTATCTGCATAAACATGGTATTTTGCGTAGCCCCTACAAACAAAAGTCTAATGGTGTCAAATCGCATGATCTTGGTGGCTCGTTGATATCGCTACGACGAGAAATTACGCGGCCAGGAAATGTCTCTTGCAATAAAGCTATATTCGCTCGAGTTGTGTGGCATGTGGCACCGTCTTGTTGAAACCACATATTCTCCAAGTCGTATTCTTCAATAGCAGGCAAAAAAAAAAGTCGGTTATCATATGACCATAACGCTCCGAATTGACGGTGACAGTCGTTTCATAGTCGTTTTCGAAGAAGTAAGGTCCAATCACACCTTCAGACAAAAGAGCGCACCAAACAGTGACTTTTTCTGGATGTAATGACCTCTCTTCAATTACTTGAGGATTCTCAGAACCCCAAATACGACAATTTTGTTTATTAACATACCCACCGAGTGTGAAATGTGCTTCATCGCTGAAGAAAATTTTGTTCGAAAAATTGCCGTCCACCGCCTGTTGTTCAAGCACCCACTCCACGTATCTACGACGTTGTGAATGGTCAGCTGGCTTCAGTTGTTGCGTGAGCTGGACTTTATATGGATGTAGGTGTAGATCTAAATGCAAAATGCGCCATAATGTGCCGTAAGACAGTCCTAATTCCTGAGAACGACGAGGAATCGACACATTCGGGTCTTCCTCAACAGTTTCACTTACAATAGCGATATTTTCAGCGGAACGAGCGAAACGATGATGCACAGGCCTTTCAATATTTGTAACCACTCCAGTCTCTTCAAATTTCTTCACAATTTTGCCAATTGCTTGCGTAGTTGGACGATTATGTCAACCATAATCTCCTCTTAAAGCACAATACGTGGATGTAGCAGAATCACCATTTTTGTAGTAGGTTTTTATCATTTTTATGCGTTGTGTGATAGTTAAGCGATCCATTTTCGTCAATGTTAGACTTTCAACTGAAAAGAAAAAAATTGGTTTCACAACTTAGTTTGACAGAGATGTCGAATTCCAGTCCCATACTTTTGAAACCACGAAATGGATAGCCCTTTATGTATGTAAACATACATACATATGCATATGTATATATACGACTGCTATTATACATCGTTCAATACAGTGCGGGACAAAATATGTTGCACAACATGATGACCACATGATGATTTATTTCAGAATATATTGAAAAATTATTAACGTTTTGTTTATAATAGGCGGCATGAATGATTACAATCTAATTCTATTTATCATGAATTTCCTTGGCTTTAAGTAGGCATAGCATGGTATAGGTTTGTAAGGTAGGATTTCAAAGAAATTAAGTACGATTAATACGTATCAATATAGAAATCGCCGTAGTCTAGTAGGTAGTGTGTTGGCTTATTAGACTGAAGGCCCGAGTTCGAATCCCAGGTCAGACATCAAAACGAAAATATGAAAATATTTCTTCGGCGACATCCTCTCAGCAGATTTCTGGCAAAAACTCTGAGAGTAAATAAAATTGCCATGAAAAGCTTCTCAAAAAACTGTCGTTCGGAGTCGACTTTAAACTGTAGGTCCCACCACTCATGTATAAAATTAATGCACACAACATAAGTGGTGTGAGAAGCTAGGTCGTAATCCTGACTGAAGGGTTGTAATGACCAGGTATGTATGAATACGTATTAATGTAGTCGATGCAGTCTAGTAGGTAGTGTGTTAGCTTATTAGAAGTGAGGCCTCGGTTCAAAACAGAGGTCAGCAATGATTATTCAAAACTGTGAGTAAAATCAAATCATACTCATAATTTCTTCTACTTATACGCATTCATACTTATTGTAATATGATGGAACCTCCTATACTCATAATCAAAGTTTGAAGTACTCATCATGTTCATACTTAACAACACGTATGATGGTGTTGATTTCAACTCTCCATTACTCAACATATACATGAAGCACAAAATAAGTATGAATCACGTAAGAACACTAAAATACTTACTAGAAGGTTGTGTGTTTGCTTTGCTTGAGTTCTGTTTTTTGCCTATGTGTTTTTTTGTTGTTGTTGTAAATGCAACAACAACTAAGACTGGAAATTTTAATGAATTTATAAGTATTATATGTATTTTTCTAAAGTTCTAAAGTGAATCTAAATGAGTAGGCTTATGAATCAAACATATTTCAAATGGTATGAGTTTGATGTCAACGTTGTACGCATACATATTGCAACCTGTACTTATAAATCCACGTTGTAGTGGAGTATGAATGAATCAGAGTACATAAGTAGTTAAATTTCAATATTGTTGACTCACTTATATTCAAAATTTCATGAGTGCTTATGAGTAGCGATTCATTACTGATTTCTGATTAACATGTAATAGGCAATCTTCTTCTGTTACTCAGATAGTGTGAATTCTTTGGACGTATCAATTAAGCAGCATCGGTTTACAGTGCGTCAACAAGCTATTGCTTATGCTTTTTTTTTTATTTAAATGAGCCTAATATCTGTTTTACACTTCACTGTTTAAAAATAGTAATTCACTGGTAGCAGTAGGAGTATGTGCTGTTTTTGTTTACTGACATTTTTATATATTTTTTTATCATATTATTTCTTGTTGTTGTTCTTGTTGTTGTTGTCATTCAAGTTTTCAATATAATTTTTGTTGAAGACATGCTGTCATGTGTATAACAAATATCCTGAGGAAATCTAATAATTTCCCTATCTTTTATTTCTTTAAAAAAAAAAAAGAAAAATTGTACACTCACACACAATCACAACAACGAAAAAAAAATTCGAAAAAAAATACAAAAACTTTATAAAAAAGAAGAAGAAATAGGTTAAGTATGTAAACAGTCTTGTTTATCCTCTTACAATAAAAAAAATCAAAAAAAATCAAAAAAGAAAAGAGAGGAAAAGCGAAAAATTGGTAGCAGGCAGGACAAAGTATTGTATAAGAAAATAAGAAATGACAGAGAGTATGTAGTAGTAGCAGCAGCAGCAGACAGACAGACAGACAGACAGACAGAAGGATAAATGAACGAACGTATCGAAATAAGTAAACGAAAGTTAAAATGTTCATTTGTTCTCATACGTACCGTAATGTAGTTTTCTTGTACTTTTACGTTCCGTTTCCATTTCCACTGTCATTTATTTGTATATTTTTCATACAAACAGACAATAAAATGTATGAATAAATGCCATTTTTGTCGGTCTATCACACATGCACACATACAGACACACACAGACAGTTTATCTTAGGGAGACAGAGACAGCGTAGCTGCCAATCCTGTCTGTTTGTTTTCTTTATGCCTTAAAACGATTTTCTTTCTGTCTCTGTTTGTCAATTTCCAGTTACCCTAGTGTGAATGCCTTTATATATCCAAACATATGGTAAGAGTGTGTGTGTGTGTTAATATGCGTATGTGTGTAAGCTTTTTAACCCAATTTCTTAATATTTTTCTATCCATTTTTGTCAGTCTTACAATACGTGTTTCCGGTTTGTTGTTGAAGAACAAAAAAAAAAAAAACTCATCGAACAACTGATTGCAAGAAGAATTCTCAAATTTTAAGGCCCAAATGGCCTTTGGTGCCAAAGTATTCGAAAAAAAATTCGAATGATATTGGAAATACGTTTTGTTGGTTGTTAAAAATTCTTTTTATTTTCGTTTGGTTTTATTTTTTCTGTTGTTGTTGGTAGTGATTCTTTTTATTACTGGCAGACTTTTCAATCTTGCAAAAGGAGTTCAGTTTATTAAGAAATGACAGCCATGGAATATGTTATGCAATGTACGGCTAATAGGCCTACGGTATATAACATTCTGTACGAATATGCAAAAGATTTCTTTTTTTTTAAATCTCATTTATGGATTAAAAGAACAAACGCAGTAATAAGAAAAAAAGAATAAATGTTCTTAAAACAATACGTAAGTTGTTGCCACTCATGTATAAATTTAACACTCACAACATGAGTAGTGTGAGAAGCTAGGACTAAAGGGTGCGGGCTTCTTGGGGACGATTGCTGCGGACTGTCTAATGGTGAAGGTATAGCACTGGCCATTTTATAGTCGTTTCCTTGCCGTTCGCATCTTGAGTTGTCCACAAACACTACTCCCTCTCTTCCACCTTCCTATAACCCATTTTCCTAAAGAACCTGCACAATGCACTGCATGAGTAGGGGCCATCCCCTGAGAGCTGGTTTCACAAAAAAAAAAAGATAGGTTTCGTAAATAATTAAGAAACGTGAACACAATTTGTTTCTGTTGTTCATTAAAATAGTTTGGCAGTTCTAATCGAATCGCAAAATTGTTCACTGTAATCGTTTTATCAACAAATAATGGATTTTTATACAAGTATTGAGGGATTTATTGCTTCTGTTATAAAAACTAAATACAATTCTCCTGTTATTTATTCATACGTTCTTATACTGCATTTCGTGAGATTTAATCGGTCATCACTAATTCATTTAAATGTTTATGGATTACTAAATAGGTCTCTTGTCCAGTCGCCGTAGTCTAGTAGATAGTGTGTTAGCTTATTAGATGTAAGGCCACGGTTCAAACACCAGGTCTGACATCAAAACAACAATATGAAAAAATATTTCTTCAGCAACTTTGTCTCAGCAGAATTCTGCCAAAAACTCTGAGAGTAAATAGAAAATTGCAATGAAAAGTTTCTCAAAAATTTCTGTTGTTCGGAGTTGACTTTAAACTGTGAGCCCAGGCGTTCATATATAAAACTAGCAGATTGTACCCGGCGTTGCGCGGGTTATGTAGTTTGGATTAGTTTAAAAAATTAAAAAAAATTATTATTGGACCATTTTTGCATTAAAAATAACAATAAAAAAAAACCGGTTTATATGTTCCGAAACCGGTTTTGAAACCGGTTTCTTAAAAAAATGCAATTTTTCAAATTATTCGGAAACCGGTTTAACAAACAACACAGTTTTTTGAATACTCTAGTCCTAAATATGAATGCACTCAATTTGCCCGTTTTTGGTCCCTTTCCCCCTTTTTGGACCCCTTTTGGTCCAACTTTATAAACGGAACAACTCCAATATCTATTTGGGAAACTTAACCAAGCTAAATCGTAAAAAATTGCCTTTAAAACAGATAAAATACAGCATTTATGCATAAAAGTACTAATTTTTGCCCATTTTTTCTCACTTTATCCCATTTTTTCTCCCCTTCTGGTCAAAATTTTGAAAAGCCTATAAATTTATAGGCTATAACCTGCACCGACAAAAGCTCGATCTATATCCCAAATTTCAAGAAAATCGGTACAGGCGTTCAGGCGTGATTGGCTAACAAACAAACCAACAAACAAACAAACTAACAAAAAAAAACAGACTTACAGAAAGATTTATAATATATATTAGGATTAACACACACAACATAAGTGTTGTAAGAAACTAGGTTATAATCCTGACTGAAGGGTTGTAATGACCAATTATGTCTGTAAATAGGCCTCTTGATATAAGAATATAAGAGCTTACATTTATCCCAGGCAAGTAGATTTATACGTTTATGGAATGAATCTAAAATTAGAATGAAAATTAAAATTTTGATTTTATTGAACACAGTTTCTATTAAATGAAGAACAAAATTTTGATTCGATTAAACTTGGTAGCAAAGAATTTCATTTATTAACTTATTCTGTGGTATTACACATACTTACATAACATACATAATTGGTCATTACAACCCTTCAGTTAGGATTATGGACCTAGTTTCTAACACCACTCATGTTCTGTGCGTTAATTAAATGCATGAGTGGCCGTACCTACAGTTTTATGTCAATTCCGTACGACAGATTTATTTAAGAAACTTTTAATGGCAATTCTATTTTTCTCTCAGAATTTTTGCCAGAACTCTGCTGAGAGGAAGTCGCATTGGACGAGCAGATACTATTTCTTAACCCATTAAACGCCAAAATAAATCCAGAAGCGATAATTAACAAAAAAGTTTATTTTTTAATTCATTGTATACAAAATTAATATATAAGTATAAAAAAATTTAAAAAAATAATCAAGGGGTGGAGTAGGGAGGGTGTACTCAATTGAGTACAGCGGCGGGTTATAGGTGAAAAATTTCAAAACATTGTTTTTCAATGCATAATATTTTTAAACATTTCTTGCATTGCCAGCGAACTCTTGCATGACATAAAGCACATCTTAATTGCTTTTCCAACTTTTTGGGGTAGTGGCCTATACCATCTTGGGGTAACCCTAGGACCAATGATGATGAAAGTCGAACTTTAGTTTGGACGTTTTGACGTAAATAGTACCTTGCAATTGAATGTCGGAATAAAAGTTGATCCATGCTATCGCTATGACTTATTACATATAACCGCCAAGCGTTTGCAATGGCCATATCTATTATATAGGTAAACAATGCCCACCACCATTTCTTACCACGAATGGCAATTCTGTAGAGTGCAATAGACTGGTCCAGCTCATCTACTCCTCCCATATGTTTGTTATATGACTGAAACACTTTTGGTATATTGACATCAATTTTTTGTCGTTGTGTAGAAGACCAACGTTTTACTGTTTTTAATGGTTCTATTGTGTCATAGTTGGTTGCCATTGTACAGAAACTATTGTCTTTCCATTTCACCAAAAGAATTTCATTTTGCTTGTCAAACCTATAGTCATATGAGGCCCGCTCTTCTTTTTTCATTTCTTTCGAACTTCGTAATGGACACCGTTTTTGTTCTATTCTCTCTAATTGTTCCAGTCGCACGAGATCCTTTCTCTTTGAGATCCACCAAGAGATTTTAGCTAGTAAAAAAGTTATCAAAAAATACTTCATACGATGCTGAGTTAGTCTCCATTTTCTCAAGCAATTTGTTTACTACTCTTGACCCTAGGGGATCAGTAGAAATTTCCTCCGATTTTCCACAATAAAAATCGAAAGTGTAGCAATATCCAGTGGAATCCCCGTCTTACATAGATGTGCATTTATATTTCTGTAAACACAACAGTGTTACCACATTTTGTATATGGATTCCGCCGCTGTACTCAATTGAGTACAGTTGTATTTAAATAAGCATAACTTTGTAAAAATAAATTGCAGACCATTTGTTTTTACATATTTTATAAACAGAAATGCTTGCTTTTAGAAAATTAAAATAAAAAAGAAATTAACAAAACTGAAAAAGCTAAAAACTGGTAAAGTCTGTGCTTATCTGGCCACACCAATTTTGTATAAGTTTAAGAGTCCATTTTGTGACAGTCGATATATATATAGCCCGATTTGTTTATTATTTTAACAGGGAATATGTTTCTTTTATGCTAAAAACGCAAAAACATGACATAAACTTTCAAATTTTAAAAAATTTCGTCTAATGATTACCTGTACTCAATTGAGTACGGCGGCGCCAAATGGGGTAAGAGCTGATAACTGTTTATAAAGAAAACTCATGTGTTTTTTTAGAATCTTCTCTTTCGTTAATATCACATAGTTTTGCATTCAATTGCCAAAAACCCTTATAGGTTTACAAAATACCTAAAAATGTTTAAATTTTAAATCAATAAACATCACCTTTCAAAATCTGTAACACTTTAATCGCTTGCCTGTCAAATATAGGCCATGGCTCTTCAACCGCAGCAGCATCGAAACAAAAAAATATAAATTTTAACTGTCGTTCGCTTAAAACTCGATGAACTTCACAAGCAAAAAAAAAAAAGAGAAGCATTGCACAATTTGCATTTATTTATTATTGTTGTTATTTTTTTGTATTTGTAGGGTAAGAGTACAACAAAGAAAGCCTTCATAAATATTTCATCATGCGTTACAAAGTGTAGAGAGTGTAGGTAAAAACAGAAACTCATTTTTTATGCATTTAAACAACGTATTCAATGTATCCAACGAGCCCAACGGCCCATTAAAACACAGGTACACATCCGTATAAATAATGGCGTCTGAGTTTAATAATGACGTTTTTATACAAACGAACCAAAAAACAACACAAATTCTCATTTATTTTTCTGAAAGCCGTAGGTCACATGTTGACAAAACAAAACAAAAAAAAAAAAAAAAACAAAAGGAAAAAAAAATTAACGGAACCAATGAAAAAATTTTTGACATTCCACCTTCACAAATAAAAACGAAAAACAAAAACAAAAAAAAAAACACAATATTTTTGGATGCCATCAAAGATACCAAGGCTAACAAAGCGTAGGATGTATTGGTCTTTTCCACGGATGATTAAAATAAAAAAATACACACACACTCTCTCATATTCGCTCACACACAAACCGAAAAACAATAATTTGTATGTCATTTACAATTTTTGAAGGGGGGCAGGGGGGTATGGAAACAATTGTGTTCAATTCTTAAGAAAAAAAACAAACAAAAATTGTGATTTCATTCAGAGAGAAAGAGAGAGAGAGAGAGAAAAGAAACTGAAAGAATCAAGAAATCAATCAATAATTTCGTGAAATATTTGCCCAAAAAAATATTTATTTATTCTCTTCGCCAATATCAAAATGAAATGAAGAAAAAGAAAAAGAAAAATTGATAAACTATCGAACATATTCATACAGAATATCATTCGATATGATGGATTATGTTATAGATTCAGTCACTTGTCAACTATGTCAGTTGTAAAGGCCAAAAACAAACAAGTAGTTTTTGTACAATTTCAGGATTTTCTGGGGCGATAAATTTTAAGAATTTTGAAAATTGTTAAAATGCCACCATATACTGATTAACTGAATTTGTTATTGATATTTTTTACTGAAACCTTTTTCACTTATTGGATGCCCGGAATTCAGTGACAAAACAGGTCTAGTTAAAGAATATTTGAAAAAATCAACATCTTTTCACAACACTCTTGGAATACCAACGTGTAGCTATAATCATAGGGCGAAGTAGGCAACAGTCACCGTAGTCTACTATGTAATGTAATGACATATTAGACATGAGGCCTTGGTTCAAACCCCAGGTCATACATCTCAGACAAAAGCAAATATGGAAAAAAATATATTTCTTTGGCGATTTCCTCCTCTCAGCAGATTTCCGGCAAAAACTCTGAAAGCAAATAAAATTGCCATGAAAATTTTCTCCAAAAATCTGTCGTTCGGAATCCACTGTAAACTGTAGGTTTCGCTACTCATGTATAAAATTAATGGACACAACATAAGTAGTGTGAGAAGCTAGTTCGTAATCCTGACTGAAGGGTTGCATTGACCAATTATGAGTATTCAAAAAGATGTGTAGATTCGATGAATCATACTCATAATTTCTGTTACTTATACGCATTCATACTTATTTTAATATCATGGAAACTCTACTCACATTCAATGTTTAAAGTACTCATTATATTCATACTTAACAACACGTATGATGTTGTTGAGTTCGACTCCATACTCCATAACTCAGCATATACACGAAGCACAAAATAAGTATGATTACCGTATGAACACTAAAATGCTCACTAGAAGGTTGTATGTTTGCTCTGCTTGCTGCTCTGTCTTTTTTGCTTGGTTGTCTTTTTTCTTTTTTTGCAAATGCAACAACAACTAAGACTGTAAATTTTGATGAATGATTCGAGTCACTTGACAAAACATGTCTACTTAAGGTGATTTGAAATAAATCCACACCTTTATAAGTATTTTTAGACCAATACAGTGAAATAGGTAATATCGGTGTTACAACGGCATCCTACAGGACGAAAATAAGCTGTGACCGGTGAGACAGCTGCAAGTTTAATGTAACCTAACCCCGACATATTTCATTGCATTTATCAATCGCAATAAATTGATCTGTATTTCGATTACCCGATTTACTTGTTATATATGTATATATTTTAATGTTTGAAGATTATTTCATGCAAATGTTGACCGCGACTGCGCCTCAAATGATCCATCCGCTTAGTCCAATTTTGGCATACTCTTTCCAACATTTCGGCCGGTATCTCACGAATAAATGCTTCAATGTTGTCTTACAATGCGTCAATTGAAGCGGGCTTGTCTGTATAGACATGAGCTTTAACATAGCTCCACAAAAAATAGTCTAAAGGCGTTACGATTCGCAGCATCTTTGAAGAAGTACGGTCCAATGATGCCACCAGCCCATAAACCGCACCAAACTGTGACTTTTTCTGGATGCATTGGTAGCTTTTGCAATGCTTCTGGCTGATCTTCACTACAAAATCGACAATTCTGCTTATTTACAAATTATGTATCCATTGAGCCAAAAATGAGCTTCGTCGCTGAACACAATTTTTCGATAAAGAAGTGGATCTTCGGCCAACTTTCCAAGAGCCCATTTTGATAATAAAATTCAATGATTTGCAAGCGTTGTTCGTTCGTAAGACGATTCATGGTTAAATTATAGACCAAACTGAAGATGTTTGACAGTGAAACAAAACACGAAACGTGCGTGAGCTGTTTAAACCAGTGTTGCCAAAAAGATAATAGCTAAAAAATCACCCTTTCTTTCTAGAAATTGGCAGAATAAATACTGAATACTGTATACCAACTACCACCACCACTTATTAGAGTGTAGCGTATGGCCTATATTTGTTTATTGTTTTTATTACTGCACAATAATTTTTCATGTCAAATGTTGTTGTTATTGTTGTAGTCAATTTAAATAATTGAAAGCCTGTTTTCCGTTACTGGGACATTGTTTTTCTGTGTCACATTTAAACGATTCTCTTTTTATTTTTATTTTAATTTTTTTTTTTATTTTTATATCCACACGCATACATCCATACATACATTTTATAATAATTTTTCCTTTTTTTTTTTTGTTTACTAATCCATTAATTTTAAATAATTTATTTAAAACATTTATTGTGTATTCGTCTTTGTTTTTTTTCCTTTCGTCATATATTGTTCACTATTTTGTTTTGGATTTGTTTTTTTTTAATTCGATAACCGAGGAAGAAAATATAAATCTTGTGGCATTTAGCGCTGTTGAAGTGCAACATGGCATAAATATTGTATTTGAAATGAACACCGGAGTACGTAAATAAAAATTAAATGAATTAAATGCAGAGACTAATCCAATTTGCAGTTCAACTATTTTTATTTCTTTTCTTTTTTTAATTTTTAAATATTTAAGCCCGTATTAAGCAAACAATTTATAAAGTTTTCCAAAAAAAAAAAAAAAAACCAAATACAAAAAAATATTCTACAGGATTATTAATAAATGATTTATGGATTTTACATGGTTTGAGATTAATATTTAAAAAACATATACATATGTATGTATGTGTACATACGTATGTATATGTATTCAAAAATATAAATGGGATTAATAAAACAATTTATTTACTATTCAACCATGTTTTCTTTTTTTTTTTATTTAAATTTATTTTTATTAAAAAAAATATATATGTATGCCAACTTATAGATACATATGCATATATATATATATATATAGATATCGGGTGATTTTTTAGCTATTATCTTTTTGGCAACACTGGTTTAAACAGCTCACGCACGTTTCATGTTTTGTTTCACTGTCAAACATCTTCAGTTTGGTCTATAATTTAACCATGAATCGTCTTACAAACGAACAACGCTTGCAAATCATTGAATTTTATTATCAAAATGGGCTCTTGGAAAGTTGGCCGAAGATCCACTTCTTTATCGAAAAATTATGTTCAGCGACGAAGCTCATTTTTGGCTCAATGGATACGTAAATAAGCAGAATTGTCGATTTTGGAGTGAAGATCAGCCAGAAGCATTGCAAAAGCTACCAATGCATCCAGAAAAAGTCACAGTTTGGTGCGGTTTATGGGCTTGTGGCATCATTGGACCGTACTTCTTCAAAGATGCTGCAAATCGTAACGCCTTTAGACTATTTTTTGTGGGGCTATGTTAAAGCTCATGTCTATACAGACAAGCCTGCTTCAATTGACGCATTGGAAGACAACATTGAAGCATTTATTCGTGAGATACCGGCCGAAATGTTGGAAAGAATATGCCAAAATTGGACTAAGCGGATGGACCATTTGAGGCGCAGTCGCGGTCAACATTTGCATGAAATAATCTTCAAACATTAAATTATATGGACCGTACTAACGATTCAAATAAAGATTTCATACATTTTTCTGAATTTTATGTGTTTTTTTTTTTGAAAAATTTTCCTATAGCTCTTAAAAAATCACCCTATATATGTATGTATGTCTGCATATATATAATCATAATTAAATAACACTGACAATAAAATTTTTTTTATTTGATTGTTCTTTGTTGCAGGCTGTTTAGTTTATTGCAGCTGCAAATGCTTGATTCCTGATTTGTAAGGTTAAGTCCAACGGCTTGAAGTTGACAACAGCGTTCGTGTTGGTAGCAGCGCTCGTGTTGGGTATCCTGGTAATCTAGTGAGCCACCATTCGAGCACTTAGCTTTTACGTGGTTAAATCGATAGTAATTGACTGTTTGGGAAAGTTATACCAGCTAAATGGACAAAATAAAGTAATCCTTTGCTGCATCCCATCTCATAAGGGATTTCGCGATAATAAGCTGGCAGACGAGCTTGCGAAACGTAAGCATTAATGGCGTTGCTGGAGTCCAGAACTCTGTTAAAGAGAGGGGGCGGATGTTTGGAAAGCTACACCCAACGGAAGTGAACATGAAAAGTAGTAAAGACTCTTCTGAAATCAAGTGGATTTGTGGCAATCAAAACTTTTGTTGATATATACAATAAGAAGTGAGTTTGAGCACCAAACTTTTGAGAAAGAACCTGAGATTGATAAGCGGCCTTTGACAGAGCACTTTAGACTCAGTGTACACTTGTTTAAAATGCTAGATTTTCTCGAACTCTTTATGTAGGTTCAGTGATGATAAAAATAAATTATCAGAACATACTCTTACGGCCTATGAGATATTAATGCATCTGGGAGCATACCAGATGCTAGGAAAGGAATTGTCATTGTTTACATTGAGTTATTCTTGAGATAACCTATTAAGTTGGAGATGCTTACAATGGATTATATGTTAGCAGTGCTAAGGTACTTGTTCACGGCAATACTAGTAATAACGGGTGATTTTTTTGCTCTTTGCGTTTTCAATGCTTTTTTCTTTTGTACAAAAAAGGATTCGTTACATTTGGCAATGCCAAAAATACTTTGTTTTACTGCCATTCTATAATGAAATGACTTAAAAGAATCTCTTAAACAACGATGCTTAATTTAGGCTCAAAGTGTACATCATTAACCAGAATTCTTTAATTTCACATGAATAGCAACCAAAGGTAGTTCAAAAACTGTCAATGCACCCTGGACAATGCATTGCTTGATGTAGGTTATGGGCCAGCGGCATCATAAGTTTCTCTTATCATTTATTATAAAATATATAGGGCAACTAATTGAGATTTCTGTAAATTACCTAAATAAGATTTCTTATATTCATTTTATTTCTTCGTTTTATTTTATTAACACTCTACTGCATTAAGTTCAATACTCGTTTAATGGACTTAAAGTTTTATTTTTTTCATTTTTCTTTACTTTTCTCTTTCCTATTGTTCTAAGAAATATTTTCATAATGTTTAGAGTCTAATAAGTATTGAATTTCTTTACTTCCTACAACATGACTGTGGAGGAATAAAAAATTTGTTTTCTTTTTCACTTTTTTATGGCTTTCCGTTGCTTAGCTTAGGAAACTTTTTGCAGTTTTTAAATGAAAATAAATCTTTTGCTGTAAATTAACTTGTAGGACTTCACATTCTATTGAGCATCTCCGGTAAATCTTTTTACGAAAAGAACACTTACATTGGAGGCTATAAAGCCATAAACGAATGAGGAATTTTTATTTTCTATTTAAAATAGTTTTTGAAACTATGAAATCACTTTCTAATGAATACATAGCTGATGGTGGTTTGAGGGTCTTAGAGAGCAAACTGTAACCAAATTACCAACAAGCTTAGTGTGATATACTGACCACGTATCTTGAGAGTCTATTTACTACTATTTCGATTTTTTATCTTTAAGGCAATCTTATAAAATTGTGATTCTTTCAAAAGTTGGCTACTCCATCGTTAAGTCCGGTATGCAGGTAAAATACAGTAAACTTGCTTCACTACTCTCGTGTACATGAGAAAAACATAAAACCCATTAGTAATAACTGAAAACATTTCTGATTTCCTCAATATTCTATACGAATTTCTATGAAGTAGCCAGTCAGTCATTTAAATTTTGAATCCTTGCCTTACGTCTCAAGGTACTAAATTAATTGGAAGCTGAATTAATGAATTTTAGTTTGTATGTCTTTCGAAATGATATTAAAAGCTATTGTGTCTGCGAGTAACAATCAATGAACAATGAATACATACTTTATATTGTAATCCTTCCTTTCTTTACATTCATTTCATATCCTTTAACAATTTCTATAAAGCAGCAGAAACATACACACAGAGAAATACCTTTAAACCATATGAGAGAGAGATGCCATTGTGAATCGATTGTTCGTTAAATAGTGTGTGTTAAAATTTTAAATCTTTTTAGTGGAACACAACATGTTTGTTTCTTTCAAAGCTGCTGGTTACTTACGCTCTCTATTCATCACGATGCAGTTGCTTGTGAAAATCATCAGTATTCGTATACTGCAGATCATTGTTGTTCTTGTTGTCTACGCCATTAAAAAGAGAAGCTTTTGTTTAAAGACGAACAATAACAACAATGCGACAACGATAAAGACAACGACAACGACAAAGACAACGACAACGACATGTCAGGTATTGTGGGTGTACATAAATGTGACTGCATAGCTGACATGTATTACCACATATGAATGCATGTATGTATGAATGTATGCACGTATACGTGTATGTTTATGTGTAAACAGTAGTCGCCATCTTGACATAGAGAATAAAGACATATTTGACACATCTAATGTACGTAGTACGTACACTAATACAAACAATAATGGTGTACAAATGTATGACAGTGTTGGTGTATGTGTGGTTGCGTAAATACCACGTAATATGTGTGTGTGTGTGTGTGTGTGTGTGCATAGTTAGTATCCAACATTATCTTTTGTTTAACAGAGACAATGAGAGAAAACATTCGCATAACGGTAACATCATTATAAAGGTCGCTGCACTAAGCAGCTTAAAAACTTGGCAAAACTTTGAACTTTTAGATGAGAATTAAATACTCTCTCTCGCACATTACGAAAACAGGAAAAAAAAACTTTTTAAAATTCTCTAAAAATATCTGCAATGGAAGAAGAGAATTCACAGAAGACCCTAGAAGAGAAGAGGAAAATACAACAACAACAACTTAATTGATTAATTAGATTAAAAAAATACAAAAGAAAAATTAAAATTAAAATCAAAATCCCCATAAGTTTATCAACAAAATGAGATAAAAAGAGAAAACTTTGTTGAGCATATACTACACACACACACATATGTAGAGCAGCAGCATTTCTAAACACAAATGCAATTTTAATTTATTGCCAAAGCCGACATTATCAGACATTAAGCTGAAAGCAAAATGTTTTTAAAACAAAAAATAGGCAATTTTCACAATTAGAAAACTAGAAGCACAAGTACAAGTTGAAGATATACATAGATGAAGAAGTAACAGCAGCAGCAGAAGTACCAGAAGTAGCAGCGTCAGCAGCAGAGTAAAAGTTACTCTTATGAAATTTATTTTATTCATGGCGTGGCATTAGATTTAACATGATACTGTGTGACATTAATGATGCAACATTCCATTCATATCTACTACTTTCTGTGTTATTTTGTTTTTGTTTTTAACTTTGATTTGACTAGATTAGCATCCAAAGTCATTAAAAGTTATACGAGAAATTTATTCATTCCTTCAAACAAATTTAATTATCCTACTTAAAGGCAAAGTTTTAAAACATGTTTAGAAAACATTTTTAAATCATTTCATATTGTATTTGGAAATGTTGTGAAACGAACTGCGAACTCAAGCCGAAGAAGAGGTTTTGTCTACAAAGTTTCTATAGAGGATTTTCGTATTTCAAAAGAAAATGCTTTTAAGAGACAAGACAAGAGGCTGGCAACAGCATATGCCAGTCACCTTTTGTAATGAAATAAAATTAAGTTTAAAAAAAATGTTAAATGGTTGTCCTGCCATATCCATTATTACTGTGTTACGTCGAAATACAAATGTAGACAACGTACATAGAAATGTAGACAACGTCATATTCAAATTAATATTTTCCTTCATCATTCCTTGTACATGAATTTACAATAGTTTCTAATGACTATCGCCTAATGAATGCAAAACAGATTTTGCTGTTGCTTTAAAATTGCTTTCAAGCTGCCACCATCTGAAACCTCAAAGGTATTCAAAAGCAACTGTAGTAGTAGTAGTAGTATTGTTACGAAAGTGGAAATGGTGTTATTAAAATAATAAACAAAAGCTTCAAAAACAACACAATTGACTTGATCACACATAAAATGATAAACAAAAGCTCCAAAAACAAAACAATAGACTTGATCACGTGATCAACGAATAAGTAAACATATAGCAACAAAAACAATGGGCTTGTTTACAAGATAGATGAATAAACAAAAATATAACAACAACGTCCGTGTATAAAAAATATAGCGGAAAGACAAATAAACAAAACAACAACAATTCTGCCTGGACGAAAGTAAACAAGATACACGAACAACAATGATGACGAGATGTTTACATTTTTGGATTGTTCCCGAAGGCCGTCATCATCCTTCAAGGCCATTCATCACACTGTTGATCCAGTGATATAAAAGGCAAGATAAAGCGAGCAACGAGGATTCAGTTAGAATTCAGTCAGTCGTGTATGAAGACACGTGATTCTCGGAGTTCGAGTTAAGTTAGTCGTGTGAGGACGTCGCGTTGAATTGAGTGAGAATTCAACGAGTGGTGTGTGAAGATACGAGATCGAGTTATAATTCAGTCAGACTTGTGTGCAGACAAGTTGCGTGAAGAAAACAGTTGTTAGTGTTGTGCTTACAAAAAAAGGTTGTGAGCAAAGAAGAATAACTAACAAGTGTTGTTGTTGCTTACAAAAAAAGGTTGTAAGCAGAGAAATATCACGAATAAGCACATATTGTGAAAGTTATCATTGTATACGTGGAATAAGTTCAAATAGTGGCACAAAAGTTGTGCAGATAATAAAGAATTGACTTAAAATTAAACACATATTTATTTTTATTTTATTTGCAATCTAAGAAATCATATTTTTAACGTTTTTAAAAGGTAAAAACGTAACAGTATTCTAAGTGTAGGGTAACTACTACATAGCAGGAAGCTGAGTGACAGTTTTTTCAATGTGGTTTTATTTAGTATAGGTCCTGAACTGCTCTAGGTATGCTCTGCTTAAAATAACAGCATCAACCCCATGAACATTTTGTCAGATTGTCAGCGAAACTTAAATGGTCAGAGTCCAGTTCAGAACTAGGAAGGTTATAAGCGAACATATTCCCTCTGAAGCTCTGTTTCAAAAATATATAACCAATGGCTCCATAATCCACTAATTGGTATTTAGTTTCTATAGAATTCCTTAGAATTACGGAAGAAAATATGGCAGCAATATTGCTACTATACTAGACAACACAGAGCCAATCACCTACATATCTAGTGTGAAACTTAAGAAACGAATGCAACCACAAAGTAAAGTTAGAAGCTAATAACATCACAAATACCATAGACATACCATAGCTCAAATCATTTATGATTTTATTATCGATAGGCACTGAATTGTTTCTGCCATATCCGAGGCAAAGGCACGATACGATGTTGGGGCCATGAAAATGTGAATAATTTTCTGATTTGAAGAGAGGAAATTTTGATCGAAACTTATTCTGAATACATTTAGTAATTTAGTTTAAAAGATGGTCTACGAAGAAATCGCAAAGGGTACCATAAGTCTTATGCCCCATAACATAGAAGTGTCGTAGAATTTTCTAAATACACCCAAACCTTTTTTTACACGGTAGATACGTTCCAGTGGATACCGTGTAAAAAAAAAACGCGTAAAAAAAGACAAATATTATGTATGTATGTAAGTGTATAAACAAACTGAAAAAAGATATACATAGGATTGATGCAGCAGCCTACATATGCCTATAAAATTGAATAACTTTATAAAAACGCACAGATTTATTTCAATAGTATACACAGAGTTTTTATTTTATTTCATTTTATAATTATAAAAAAATAAAGAAATTACATATATTTTTTATTTATTTTTTTTATTTATTTTTTTTAATTATTTATAAAAATGAAATTAGTTATCAAACTCTTAAGGCAATTAGGAACGGAATTATTTTCAATAAAAAATTTTTTTATTTTATTTGGAGTCAGTTTCTGATAGCAAGCGCATTCTCTTTTGCTTTGGTGGCTCAATATCAGTCTCGTCAGTAGAAATACTTATTACTTCTACATCTTCAGAAGCTGCTTCAAATTCTGTTATAGTGCGTTGTGATCCAACTTTGGAAAGCTCTTTATAGAGCTCTCTGTATCTAGCCATACATGTTTGTAGGTCTGATTGAAATTTCACAGCTCTTTCAATTATGTTATCACATGTCAAAAAGTGTTCTGCAAACTTATTTGCCATTTGAAGGCCGTCAAGTATAAACTTGGCAGTTATTGGACTTTGAATTTCACTCTCATCAGTTTCGACATTTTGATCTTCATTTCCCAGCGCAACCTCCAATATCTCTTCTTCATTTAGAGCTTTATCAACAATTATTTCGTTTATATCTTCAATGTTATCAAACCCTTCACCTCCAACTTCTCGCGCTAAATTAATTATATCTGCATACACTTCACCACCTGAATTATCATTCGCACAAGTGTTTTTGCCATTGACGCATTCTGGCCAAACAACCAACCAACAGACTTTTAAAGTTGATGGTTTTATTTCTGAAAAGGCTAAAGCAGCATGCTTTATGCAATCCATAATCGAAAATTTCTTCCATGTGTCGATAACTGTAGTGTTAGCATTACTTTCTATTTCATTTAAAATCTACTGAAAAGATCTCTTAATATAAAAAAAAAGGTAAATTTGTTAAAAAAAAACCGTGTTATTTCAAATTCGCGTAAAAAAACCGTGTAAAAACAGGTTTGGGTGTACTCCATACATTGTGTTGGACTTATGTGGCCTATTGACTACCGAAACCATGAATATTTTATATCAAATCTCTTCTTCTTCTCACTTACTTAATTGTACCTTACTTAAACTACCTGCTAGACTACGGCGATTTTCTAATAATTTAAGAATTTGAATTGAGTTTTGACAGGACTTAATAAATAATGGCAACGTTGCTAAAAGAGCTCATATCTGTGCTAGCAACTTCAAGGTAGTATATCCGAAAATTAAAATTTTAAATAAAATTCCTTTAAAATTATTTTAATTTTCTTCTATGCTCTGCCATTTGGCGGTTTTGTTGATATGCCCCGAATTCTTTATGTGCATGGCGTTATGCTTTATTAGCAAAAATAATTTTCATTGCTTATCTCGCTCAACCTTATCATAAATTTAGTTTGCCACAGACTTTTTCAACTTTTCACAGCCAAATTATTGTTGCTGTTGCAAGCAATAAACACCCTAATACTTATTCTTTAGACACACACACACACATACCAACACGAACACTTTTGTTTTTTTTTTTTTTGTTTTGGTGTGGCACACGATTAATAGTTGCTGTTTTAGTCTCTAAATGAAGTTTTAAAGTTTTTAAGTAGATTTTGGGGCGCATAATTAGCAAAAACAACAACAACAACTACAATTAAAACAAAGAATATAATGAAAATGAAACAGACACTAGTGTTGAACAGTAAGATTAGCAATTTAAATGCTTCAACACTCTCTCACTCTCTCTCTCTCCCACTCTCCCACTCTCCCACTAACCCACACTGCATACGTTTTATGATTTCTCTGCTAAAAACTACTTTCGAGTTTAATGTCCCGATTTGAACTTAAATTAGCCATGTTGGCAAAAGTTTTTCTGTAGATTTTCCGAAAAAGGTTAGAAAGTTAAAGATAAATGAACAAATAAAAGAGAAAATTAGGTTAAAGAAGGATTTTTATTAGCCAACTTCAAAAGTTAAAGAAAACAATGAGACTTAGTAGTGGTTAGGAAGGAATTTAAATGAAAGTATTTGCCATTAATCCTGCAACCAAAAAAAAGGCAACACGAATTTGAGGCAAGTGAAGACCGACAATATGCGTTGTTTGCGATTTCAATGGTCCATAGAATTTCTTTTTTCAATAATAATAAGGATTTTCAAACAGAAATTTGTTTTTAAAGTAAGTTACAGATTGATTTTTGATCCAAATACCAACAATATGGTTCTGATTTTCCTATAAAACGGTATTTGCCATGAGTATGTTTATTCAAGTCGACCTTAGGCTCAGTCTTAGTTTTCTGTCATGGTTTTCTTTTATCAAAATCGTACCATCTTTGTAATTTCCCTACAGTGTCATGGTTTCACAATAGTCGATGCGTCGTTTCGCCCATAGTTTTGTTCTTAATGCAACAGGACAATCCTCCATCCCGTATCCTTGCATGTTATCGCTCTAATTGGTATTTGACTATCAGTGGAGGTATTTGATCCTATAAGTCAGGTTTTCTAAATAATCACTAAACCAGATCATACATTCCCTGATCGTACGTACGTACATCCTGTCGAAAAAACGTATTATGATCAGGTAGCTAGTCTCGCTTTCCGAGATAGAGTCCCATTTTATATCCATATTTAGAGCCATCTAGTGTAGCAACATATTGTTACAAAAATGAAAAATCTTAATACTGGTGTTCTGCTTGTACATCGCTTAACATTAAAATTATAAACAAAAGCTACAAAAACAAAACAATGCAGTAGACCAGGGCTTCTTAAACTTTTTTTTATAGCGACCCCCCTCAAGCTTACTCAATTTTAAACGACCCCCTCCTCCATATAATGAAATATATATTTACCGTAGATATAGATGTAATATCGCACTATTTTACAATGTAAATAAATTAAGGATTAAAGAATACGTACCCATTCATTTCACATATATATAATTGGAAACGTTGATGGGATATCGGTCGTAATAAAACCCACTAAATAGAATGACATAAAACTATATATATATTTATTCAATAGAAAAAATAAACTCTTGTAACAATTTTTTTAATAAAAACATATTATTAATATCAAACAATATTAATGTGACGGATGTGATTGTTTATTTTTACACAAATAATTAAATCGAGGCTCAATTTGAGTTAGCGCAGGACGTAATAAATTTTCAACGTTTATTAAAGTTGAACGGTATTTTGATTTTATATAAGTTAATGTGGAAAAGGCTGATTCACATAAATATGTTGTACAAAATGGCAGTAATTTATTCATTGCCATTTCCGATAGTAGGGGATATTCTGATTTGACTCCTATCCAAAATTCATGCACAGGCACTTGAGAAAATCTTAGTCGCAAGGTAGTATCACTTGTTAATTCGGCAAATTCTTCTTGTGCTTTTAAGTTTAAAAAATTAATTTCTTCCATTTCAATTGAAAATGGATTGCAAATCCATTGTTGTGTATCGATATCATTTGGAAAATACCTATGCATGTAAACTTCCATATCCTTCAAATGATTAACTATAATTTTTGTTATAGGAGTATCTTTTTTTGAAATATTGTTACTAATTATATACTCGTCAGTAAATGGAAACATTTCGAGAGATCCACTTTCCACTCTGTTCTTCCATATAAGAATTTTGTTAACAAAGGCCTCAAGTTTATTTTTTAACATAAACATATTAACGCAGACTCCCTGCATTGCTAAATTCATATCATTGATTTTATCAAAAATATCTGCCAAATAGCATAGCTTGAGAAGCCATAAATTATCGTGAAAATAATCGGCCAAATTAGAATTTTGCTCTGTTAGAAATATAAGAACTTCATCTTTTAAAGTTAATAATCGTTTCAAACTTCGACCTCTTGATAGCCACCTAACTTCAGCATGTAGCAATAAGCTTGTATAATCCGAATCCATATCAATGCACAAATTTTTAAACAATCGACTATTAAGTGCTCGACTTTTAATAAAGTTAATGATTTTAACTGCATCAAAAAACACAGTGTTTAATTCTGGTGCAATTTTTTTAACAACAAGTGCCTCTCGGTGAATCATGCAATGTGTAAATGTAATATGATCATTTCCAGCTTTAACAAATGCTGTAAAACCAAGATCTTGTCCGGTCATTGCTGCAGCACCGTCCGTGCACACACCAACACATTTTTTCCAATTTAATCCTTCTTTTTCAAATAACTCATTTACTTTTTTATATATATCTTTTCCACGAGTATGACCTTCCAGAGGACGACAAAACAGTATATCTTCATGAATGCTTCCCTCATAAATATATCTTACAAAAAGTAACAACTGTGCCATTTTTGAAATGTCTGTCGATTCGTCCAGTTGTATTGCAAACTTTGAGCTGTCTTTAAGCCTCATAAGAAGCTGTTGAAATTGATCATTGCTAATGTCTGAAATTCTTTTGGACACAGTGTCATTTGATAATGGAATTTTACTAATTTCAGCAGCATACTGTTTTCCATGTTTTCCATATTTGTACGTAGTGTGTATACTAATTTAAAAATTTTATTTATAATGATTGAAAAGTATCAGATCTTTGCGACCCCGTTTCAGTTGCCTCGCGACCCCCCTGGGGGTCGCGACCCACAGTTTAAGAAGCCCTGCAGTAGACAAACCTGTTTACAAATTATCGTACAACAATTATAACAACAAACATCAGCATAAAAAAATGGTAAACAAAAATACACAAACAACACTACAAGATTAAATGTAAACCACAATGTTTGCATTTATAGAGATTTCGTGAAGACGAAGTCAAGAACATTCGCCTCCAAGAACATTCATTCGATTGTTTACTCTGCCATATAAAAGGCAAGCCAAAAGCAGGCGACAGTAGTTAGTGAAATTCAGTCAGTCTTGCGTGAAGACGCGGAGTCATAATTTGTTTAAAAAAGCTGCTATCCGGAAAAGAAAAATTAAAAAGACGTGTCCTGAAGGATTATTCTAAGCCATTAGACGTCCCAGAGCAGGCATAAGTATAAACATATCTACATATAAAGGAGTAATGTATATGTGGATTTTCTGTTAAGTTTTAGTTAGCTGTTAAGTTAGCGTTTTACCAGCTGAATAAAACTACGTTTCGGATGGTTTATGAAGAAACTGCTGCGCATATATGTAAAAGTACTATTCCAGACACGATACGTTAGCTGAGCGCTTTAAGATTTCTGGCGGTCGGTTCCTTCGAAGGCGTGATTGCCAATGACATAAATTTCAGTATGGGACATTCTACATTGTGTAAAATGTACTTAATGTTTTTGAAGAAAGACTATGGCTTCCTTGGATCAATTTGGACATGACAGATGAAGAAACGAAAGCATCAAAAATGCATTTCTATCAAAAGTTTAAAATTTCAGGGGTAATTGGATCGATAGACGGCAACTTAACATAAAACTTAAAAAATTCAAAATTTAACAAATACAGAATACAAAACAAAGGCGACATAAAATGGTCAAAATTTTCATATAAAGAAAAAAATCTTTAAAGATCAATTCTCATCGTCTCTTATGTTCATTTTCATTTTCTCCAGATTTAAAAATTCTAATTTTAAAGTTCTGCTTGAACATATTTCATCAGTTCACTGCAATATACTGTTGTGATTTTAAATCACAAATTTTTAGCGTTTAGCGTTTACCAGAACACCTATTTGGCGATTTCGAAACGTATAAACAAACTTTTAGCGGTTTGCGTTCGCCAGAACATCCCCTTGGCGTTTTTAAAACGAAAACGCAAAATTTAGGCGATTTGCGTTTTTCGGAACATGCCCGTATATTCGTTAAAAGCTGTGTACTGCTGTCAGAAGGTCTTTTGGTGAAGATTTTATTTCGGAATATATTTACAAGCATAGAATGAACATTTCATAAATAAATTAATCGATATACACTGAGTTAGACTCTAGTAGGGAATGAAATTTCCTTCGGAGTTCACTCTTAAGGAGTCCTGCAAGCCACGGAATATGCTCCTATACTATCTACTTCGCTGTCTAAACATCTAAACAATGTTGTGTTAATTACTTTTAATTAACTGCCATTAGAAAGAAAACTTTGAGTATTATATTGTGAAAATATCATTCGTCTTAATAATGACGGGAAAAATAAAAGCAACAATCACTTCAAGATGATATAAAATATGACTGTCTTGTCTTCGTTATAAAACTTCTGTAACATTTGCTTTATTTCAACGCATAATAAATAAATAACTTCCCCTGTTCTAGAAATACAAATTTATTACTCAAGTCTTCTGCTACTTCTGCTGTACACAATAACTTTGTATGTGTGTGTGTAGAGGATAAAAAATGTTTTATTCAGAAATAATTTACATACAAAATTTTATTGATTAATAATAGACTTAAATACGAATGTGAATTTGAGTGTGAGTGTATATGTGTATGTGTATGTGCATGTATGTGTATTTAAAATTAATTAAAATTAGCTTTGGAACATATGGAGTAGCCAGACAATTTATTTTCTTCTTAATTTTGATTGTGTTTAATGAAAAATTACAAAAATAACTGTAAATTAGAAAATCTTTACAAATGATGTAAATTAAATATAAATACCCGTAATTTAACAGTTACACCACCCTTACAATACCACACTACCCATCTCATACGCATGAGTAAACATTGCTACTGTGTGGTACGTCGGAATACAATCATCGACATACACGAGTAGACAAACGTGAGTAGAATAGGTTTGGCAGTCATGGTACTTAAAAATGGGGAACATTCTCAAATAGTACTTTATAGATTCAAATTGATATTTTCCCTCATCATTTCTTGTACATGAATTTACAATTGCTTCTAATGACGATCGCCTTATAAATGCAAAATAAATTTGATAGTTGCTTTAAAATTGCTTTCTAACTTTCTAAAATTGCTTTCTAACTTTAAACATCAAAGGCAGGCAAAAGCAACTGTAGTAGTATTCTAAGTGTAGGGTAACTACTAAGCGTAGGTTAACTACTGTTAGGAGGTTGAGGGCTAGCTTTTTCAATGTAGTTTTCTTTGGTATACGTACTGAACTGCAGGGGGTACGCTCTGCTAATATTATATCAGTATTGACCCCATGGACATTTTGTCAGAGTGTCGTAGGTAGGTAAACGCAGTCCCTTTACTGACCGATTTCCACCAAGCTAGGGAAAAAGTTGGGCTGCACATTAAAAGCACGACTATCCTACGCTGGAAACCTTGCTATAACCTTGACATCAATATATGATAGCTCCATCAAGCTGTTATCCATAGGACAGGTACACAATTTCTACTGTGGATCACAGTTATTTAAATTCGTTTTTATTCAAACCACCTCTATGCATTGTGGACATCCACTTACACATCTCTGGCAATTTTTTTATGGTCACCCCAAAAGTGATCATGATTAATGAAGCTGGCCATTCATTACAATACTAAATTATGTTATAATCTCACCTAGAAGGTATTGAAGTATACCGGCAGGTACCATTCGTTCACTGTAAGTTTCAGTGACAATTTATTATGAAATGTTCCATCCCCTGTATAACAATGTAAGCATAAGTAAATTATGCGTTTAAATGTGCGTAAATTGCGGGGGTGTGTTCAAACACACGTACATACAATATGAAACATAATGAAATCATTTCTTAATAGCATAACGGTACATACATATGTATGTATGCATATAAATACAAATGTAACATGACTAAAACACATATACACGTACACACACACACAAAACTAATGTGCAATATATGGAGTATAGTAACCTACATACACAGAGAGAGGGCCAAATAATATTACATAAATACGAGGGTTGTGTAAAAGGGTTTTTTTGTTGTTTAAATGGAATTTTTTTCTTCTCTTTGATTTCGGTTTTTTTAAAAGAACATTTCTTAACTTTAAAAGATTAAAATTAATAACGTTAATGGCAAAGTGTTTGCCTGAATTCTCATATAAAATCTTTAAATTATTTCACCCAACCCTCCTATCCATTATACACTGTTCCTGTTGTAAGAAAGTGAAATATTTGCTTCATTAAATTTCTAATCGTTGTCTTTAATGTTCATTCCATTTCCCTTGTACTGATAAAAATTCATGAAAAAAAAAAAACAGAAAAAGAGAAAATTTTAATGGAATATATAAATAAAGCTTAATATGTGTGAGAGAGAGAGGGAGAGAACAGAATATGGCAGGAAACGGCAAGAATATATTAATACACACACATATACATACACATATACACATGCTAACATTTACCATTTCCTTTAATTTATAAATGAGGAGTACATGTGGCTGAGTGTAATTATGAACTTTCCATACACACATGTCGTTATAAATATTCCATCTTTATATGGGGAGGGGGGAGTGTATGGTAGTGGTAGTGGTGGTGAAACTGATTTTGTTTTTTTAGAATTGTTATTAAAATTAGAACATGTTTTAATAAAGTGACTACACAAACAAGGGCATATTAAAGACAAGAAGTTGTCAATTTTTTAAGTTGCCGTACAAAGGAGTGCGAGGCTGTTTTAGACGAAAAATTTCACAGTAGTGCCATTAGGCATAATGACAGATTTCAACAAAGATTTACAGATCCCTTTCTTAAATTAAATTCTTCATAATTCGGTCATTCAATCGAATAGTTTTGCTAGGGTAATTAAAGCTGGAACCACTAGAATCCTATGACGTAGAGAGGATGAGAATAAGACGAGAAAACGGTTGCGCACTGTTAAGGTCACAAATTATGTTTCTTAGCTGTGCATTGGTTTGATGTAAGGTAGTTTAGGTTAGGTTAGGTCGGAGTGGTAGCTTTGATATCAGAAGCTCACTTGAGCAGACATAGCGGCTCGTTGTGACACCACAGGTGAACGCAGTCCCTGTACTGACCAAGTTCTACCAAACTAGGGAAGAAGAAGAAGTTGGTCAGGGCAAGGGCTGCACACAAAAAGGACGACTACCCTACGCTAGAAAATTAGCCCGAAAGTTTGATAAACGAAGCTATATCCTTGACATCAATAGCTGATAGCTTCGTTAAGCTGACAAGAATTGGAGAGCCAAATAACTCCTCACAAGAGATGGGCTTTCACAAAGAAATTGTATAACAGTCTCCTCTTCTTTAGCTGATCTACACCCACGGCAGAAGTCGTTAAATGGGAGCTGCATCTTGTTCGCGCGTCTTCCCATAACACAATGACCTGTAAGCATGGCCACAGTGATTGAGATGATGTTATGACCAAGTCGGAGTAACTGGTTGGTGCGCCTTCTATCCATCAAGGGCTAAGTGAGTGAGCAGGACTCCTCATTGATCCAGGATAGTTTGGCGTCCCGAATGAATTTCCGCGCAATGGTCAACTTGACCGAAGTAAGTGGCATACCCAAGCCGATTGATGTAAGGTAAAGACTGCTTGAGTTTTAGAAAGATTGTAATGTTTATAACAGATTTCCACGACCTTCGAAAATAATTGTCTACTGGACATGACATGACTGTGGAATTGACTATACGAATCTGACAATCTATTGTTTTGTAAGTTTGTCTATTTCCTTTTTAATATAGATAACCAATATGCTAACCAAAGACCTAAACTGATAACAGGCAAAGTCGCAACGTGACAGAGGCATTATTGGAAATATCTGGTCGAAGCTATGACAAGCAAAATTCAGGACGGTATCAAGCGAACTTAATGGACTATATTACTGTTACAAACCAGTGAACAAAAAAAACGTTGAATTTCTGTCGGACTTGGAGATTATTTTCCTGGTATTTATATTTGATTCCCACTTTGGGCTTTAAATTTGGAAATTATACTTTTAGTTTTGAGCACATAACTTTTTGCAACAAATCAGTAACACTGTTACAGGCATTTTCCTCGTTGTGGAATAGTTTTTCTGATCAACTAACTTCACTAACATAATTTCCGCAAAACAAATCGTATTCATTTCTTCAATAATATAACAATTGTAAGGATATTGTTACGAAAACGGAAATGGTGTTGTTAAAATAATAAGCAAAAGCTCCAAAAACAACACAATGGACTTGATCACACATAAAATGATAAACAAAAGCTCCAAAAAACAAAACAATGCAGTTGTTCACGTGATCAATGAATGAGTAAACATATAGCAACAAAAACAACAGGCTTGTTTACAAGATCGATGAATAAACAAAAATATAGCAACAACGTCCATGTATACAAAAATATAGCGGAAAGACAAACAAACAAAACAACAACAACTCTGCCTGGACGAAAGTAAACAAGATACACGAACAACAAAAATGGAAACAAGTTGTTTACATTTTTGGATTGTTCCCGAAGGTCGTCATCATCCTTCAAGGGCATTCATCACACTGTTGATCCAGTGATATAAAAGGCAAGATAAAGCGAGCAACGATGATTCAGTTAGAATTCAGTCAGTCGTGTATGAAGGCACGTGATTCTCGGAGATCGAGTTAAGTTAGTCGTGTGACGACGTCGCGTTGAATTGAGTGAGAATTCAACCAGTGGTGTGAAGATACGAGATCGAGTTATAATTCAGTCAGACTGGTGTGCATACAAGTTGTGTGAAGAAAACAGTTGTTAGTGTGGTGCTTACAAAAAAGGTTGTGAACAAAGAAGAATAAATAACAAGTGTTGTTGTTGCTTATAAAAAAGGTTGTAAGCAGAGAAATATCACGAATAAGCACATATTGTGAAAGTTATCATTGTATACGTAGAATAAGTTCGAACAGTGGCACAAAAGCTGTGCAGATAATAAAGAATTGACTTAAAAAATAAACACTGATTTATTTTTATTTTATTTGCAATCTACGAACTTATATTTTTAACGTTTTTAAAAAGGTAAAAACGTAACAATATTGTATGTTTTTAAATGGTATACGAGAGTAATGCCCATTAAATTTAAACAATTTGTCTTTAGAATTGCTTACAACGATTATAAAGGCTGTGAATATAAGAAAGAAAGAAAGAAAGAAACTAGATCGTAATCCTGACTAAACGGCTGTAATTATCAAATGAAAGTTTCACTTTCATTGAAATTTTATTAATTTTTTTTTGTTTGTTGTAATATTTGTATTAAATTTAATTGCTTCTGGGCCTTGTTCTACCATCTATTTGTTTTAAATATTGTGTTTAATTAATTAATAAAAATTAAACAACAACAAAAATACACATTCAAATATATTGTTAAATTAAATACATACTTTCAGTATATATTTGTTGTTTGAAAAAAAGCAGAAAAACTCTATTAAAATATTAAATCTCAACGAAAGTTGTTTATTTAAATTGTTATTAATGGCACAAATAAAATTATAAACTAAATTACAGACTCATTATTCCAACAAACAAACAAATATTTAGTGAACACAACCAAACAAACAAACCAAGAGTAGACATACATGCATATGTATGAATGCATGTGTAACATACATACACATAATTTAAATACACTTTTAATTAATTTTCATAAAAATAATTAATTTATAAATTACACAGTGCGACAGGAAAATACACCCAGCCAATGACATAGTGTAGGTTGTGAGTTTTGTTGAGTAGAGCTCAAAAATATTTTTTTATATTTTTTTTTAATTTTTTATTTTTATAATCTTTACATACAAAATTATTGATTACCCAAATACTTTTTTAACCTATTTTAAAAATCCAATTGTTTTTGAAAAGGGGAGAGATGAGCCTTTAAATAATATATAATTTTTATATATTTTTATATGTTATCAAATGAATTTTTAGTTCAAATATTTTCTAAATTTTTGATGGATCTTGATTGTTTACCACAAAATGTGTCAATCTCAAGTTTGGGCAACTACCAGAATTCGGCTAATATTTGTGTTTTTTGCAAATGTTTCGCTTTGCGCAAACATTGTCCAACTTTTGGTGGTCGCTCTAACAAGAAATTGACGCATTGTCTGTTAAACAACTAAGAGCCACCAAAAAAAAATTTATTTAATAAATTAATAAAATTTATGAAATGAAAGTTCATATAAAAAAAAAATATATACAGTGAGCGTCAAAAGAAAGTGTACACTATGGATAAAATTCTAACAATCTCAACTCAAGTTTTCCACTTAAGGAGAGTGCCCGAAAAAATTTTACAATATTTCCAAATTTTTTCTAATTCTTTTCTTCTTGTTTCAATTTTAAAAACTGGCAATAAAATACATAATTTGAAAAAAAAAAATTAACGGTAATTTATTAATGTATATTTTTTTGAATTGTACTCTTTTTTTTGACGCTCACAGTATATGATAAATATAACATGACCGTTAAACTCTTTAAATAATAACTACGGTAATCTTTGTTCGATTTTATCAAACGTAATGTCAAACTCTTCACAAGAGAATGCGCTTTAAGAATGTCACCACTTACTTTACACACTCAAACCTCGTTTTATGCGAATTTATTTTATGCGAATTCAAATTTATGCGGTTTCAAAATTCTCAAATTTTTTCTTTGCAAAAACGATTTTAACGAAATATTGAATATTATAATCCAAAAAAAATGTGTTGTTCGTAACAAAGTTACTACTATCTTTAAATTTTTTCGGCATTTCCGGTTCTGATGTATGAAGTATTATTCAAATGCTATGGACGTGGAGTAATATTATATTTTTATTTTATTGAAAAATTATGTATTTTCTTTATTATTTGGAATTTTGTATTAGTTGTTGTTTATTTCCTATCTTTTTCCTTATTTTGTATGGTCTCAGCAAGGGATTCATTTTTTGTTGATTTTTTATATGCGATCTTGTTTGAATTTTAAGGGTTAAATTTGAATTTATGCGCTTTTTTATTTAAATCCCTATTAGTGGATTTTGTATGAAGCTAGTGTATCGTTTTATGCGAATTTGAATTATGCGATTTTTTGCGAAACGAATTAATCACATAAAACGAGGTTTGAGTGTAGTTTTTAATTAAAGTTTGAAGTACTATGAATGGACAAATTTAAAAAAATATGAAATTAATTTGCATTTGCCAAGTTTAGCTCATCAAACTTAATAGAATATAAAGTCAAATTAGATATATGGGCAATTTCGTGTCAAGTGACCCAATTTTAAAAATCGATGTCTTCCGATTTGGATGAAATTTGGACCAAGGTTAGTACTATTAGATAGTTGGCCAGACACAAATTTTCGCTCTATCAGTCAAGAACTGCCGGAGTTAGAGGGTTGGTTATTTTGAAAAAAAAAAAAAAAAAATTTTTAAAAATTAAAAAAAATATTTTTGGAAAGATTGAAGAAATAGCTATCTAATATCCTTTGGAAAATTTTTGCTAGGACCAATAGGTGAAAAGTTACACACATTTTAAAAAAACCCTGTATGACCAAAATGTCCAACTTTGACCCCCTCTAACTCCGGCAGTTCTTGACTGATAGAGCTGAAAATTTGTGTCTGGCCAACTATCTAATGGTGCAAATTTCATCCAAATCGGAAGACATCGATTTTAAAAATTGGGTCACTTGACACGAAATTGCCCATATATGTATATCGTTTTAAAAGCCCATGTCTTCCCGTTGGAAGACAGTTTAAATTTTAGAAATCGGTTTAGAAAAGTTTGTGTAATCAATAAATTTGTGCGTAAAGAAAAAAAAACAGTTTTTGTCAAATAAAAGAGTTCAAATTGAAGAGTTCAAAAAATATAAAAAAATATTTTTGAGTTCTACTCGACCAAACTCACAACCTAAACTATGTCATTAGGTGGGTGAATTTCTTTTTTTTTTTGTCGCATAGTGTTATTTGTATATAATACTGCTGCTTATAATTATAAATTATTTCTTTGCATTTATTTTATTTTGCTGAATAAGAGAGAGAGAGAGAGAGCATGTAACATACTTAGATATTCTGTTAAACAAAAGAAGAAGAAGAAATAAATGTTTTAATTCTACATCTCATGTAACTGAAATATGGCAGAATGTAGATTTCATTTGTATGCCTTGAAACAATTTCATTACAAAAATTGTTAGAAATTAACAAACAACTGCTTTGAAAATGTTACAAAATACCTATCAGCCAGCCAAAGCACAATACAATAGAAAATTTTAATTCAATTAAATGAATAGGCCTTTAATACACTTTAAATTGTAAAATTAAATTAAATTGATAACGAATGCCATGTAGACTTGTATTATTATTTTTTGTTTATTTTTTCCAATTTAATGATTTTATTTCAATCAACAACATTATCATCATGATGTTGATCATCATCATCATCGTTACAATCATCACAATCATCAGAACATGAGAGTACAATCCCAATTATCGTTACTTTTTATTGTATTCGTTTTATTTTTTTGTCATTCCATTTGAATTGTATTTTTAATTAAGCAACATGGCAACGGAGGAGGTCTGTGATGCTGCTGATGATGATGATTGTGATTGTATCTCTATGCCATTGTTGTTGATTTAATAAATTGCATTTAAAAATTTATTATTTATTATAAAATAATTTTATTTAAATAAAGAGCAAAATTTATTTAAATTTTCCATCAACTTTTTTTATTACTTACTAGCTGTTGTATTTGTTGTGCTATTTTTATGCCTTTTAACATGAATTATACATTCTTTTTTTTTAAAATAAAATTTGTTTCTTTTCCTGTTCTTTTTTTTTTCTTTTTCACAAAATATGAAATGAATTCGATGGTCCGCTTGATTTCAATGTTAAAAAGAAAATAATTTATGCAATTTAAAATTGATTTTTTATATGAAAATTTAATAAAAAACGTATCAAAAAAAATGTTAAATTCAATATTCAAATGGCAAAAGAATATAAATTATTGAAATGAATTTTTAATATGAAAGCAGTCTTTAAAAAAAAAAAACGAAAAATCAATCAAACCAGATAATATTTGTGCACATAATAAGTATTCAATGTATTATATAGAATTTATTAAATTAACCATATTGTTACGTTTTTACCTTTTAAAAATGTTTAAAACATAAGATCGTAGATTGCAAATAAAATAAAAAATAAATTTGTGTTTAGTTTTAATTAAAATTCTTTATTGTTCGCACAATTCTGTGTGCCACTGTTCACAACTTCCTTTGTTTGCACCCTTTACTAGACAATTGTTCGCTTGCTCTTTGTAACAGAAATCTTCAAACCACCAAGACACACTGCGTCTTCACACAAGACTGACTGAACTCCGTCGCCTGCTTTGCTTTGCCGTTTATATGGCAAAGTAAACAGTTTTGAAGTTCTTGAAGGCGAAAGTTCATAACTTCGCCTTAAGGAAATCTCTTTAAATGCAAACATCGTTGTTTACGTATTGTTGGTATATTTTTGTTTACTTGTTTACAAACATTTTTACAAAATTTTTTTACAAAAATTTGTTTACAAAAAATTTTTATGCTGGTGTTTGTTGTTATATTAAGCAGTACGATAATTTGTAAACAGGTTACTGCATTGTTTTGTTTTTGTAGCTTTTATTTATAAGTAATTTTAACATTAAACGATGTAATAGCAAAACACCAGTATCTTGATTTTTCATGTTCGTAACAATATGTTATGCTACAATATATTTCGGTATAGGCTAGAGGTCAAGGCCTGTAACGGCTGTAAGCAAAGGATTGCCAAGATCTTTAGATTTATTCAGGACTAGCTGACCCGACAGACGTTGTCCTGTCCAAATTAGAAAAAATGTTTGTGTTCGATTTGTGAGAAGCTGTTTGAATTGTGTAAAAATAGTGAAAAAGAGAAACCACGTACTTTTAAATGTGTTTAAATTACATTTGATTTGAAAATATGTACAATATGGTGTTATATTTACATTTTGATTGAAAGATCGATGTTCAGGATCCAATTAAAATAAAGAAATACTTTTTTCTGTTGCTTTGCAGTGATATCGTAGTTTCCTTCATTGCAATTCTTTATGATACACGACATTTTTAGTTTTATTGCCTGGCGCATAAATAAATAATGCTGATGGTGTTCCGACACGGGAACAGGCGACATACAATTGACCATGCGAGAAGCATGGATTTTCAAGGTTAATGCCGCAAACACGCAATGACTGCCCTTGAGATTTATTAATTGTCATTGCGAATGCAAGCCGTACTCGAAACTGCAATCGTTTAAAATCGAATGGCATGTCGGTCAGAGCCATTGGGATCCGTGGTATCAAAACGTCTTCTCCTTTGTACTTTCCTTTAAGTATTGTTGCTTCGATGACGTTATTCATCAGGTTTTTTACCGCAAGTCGGGTGCCATTACAAAGACGTGGTTGGTTTATGTTTCGTAACATTATGATTACCGATCCGACTTTCAGTTGGAGATTGTGAGGCGGTAATCCGGGTAATTCCAGCGAGTTTAAAAACTCGGTTGGATAGTTGACAACATCATTTTGAGAAGTAACGGAATCCACCGATTTGTACGTCATCAATTCGACAGCAATTTCACTTTGAATCTTAAAATTCAATTCGTCGACATCATTGTTTTTCGCAGCCAATATAGCACGTTCGCTCAACCAATCATGATTTTTGTAATTTTGTGCAATGTTTGGAAATACCTTTCGGATTAGTTCGGATTTTGATAAATCGAAAAAAGTGGGCGTAAAAGTAGGCGTGGTCAATTATTCTTTCAGTAAAACTTTAAATTTGATTACTACGAACATGTTTTAAAAAATTTAGCCAAATCGGTGCAGCCGTTTTCCGATTTTAGATAAATCGAAAAAAGGGGGCGTAAAAGTAGGCGTGGTAAATTTTTCTTTCAGTAAAAACTTAAATTAGATTACTACGACCATTTAAATAAAAGATTAGCCATATCGGTGCAGCCGTTTTCTAAATTTAGATAAATCGAAAAAAGTGGGCATAAAAGTGGGCGTGGTCAATTTTTCTTTCCGTAAAAACCTAAGTTGGACTATGACGAACATTTCAGTAAAAAAATTGTCCAAATCGGTTTAGCCGTTCTCAACTGATGCAATTACCAACGAACGACAATTGATTTTTATTTATATAGATTCGATAACAATCAGAATCCTTATGAAAATTTATCTGTACTGCTACTTAACTATTTCTGAGCAATGTATATTAAAAAAGTGTAACAGAAACATTTTATGATGATTTGACATTTTCTTCACCTAAATTTATACAAACTCAGGAAGGAGTCTTTATTATAAACAGCTTAATATGCTGTAATAACCAACCTTGAAAATTAATCAGTTGAGTGTATGTTGTAACAAATGTTCATATAAATAATTCTGATTTATTTTTTCCTCTTCATGCCCTTGAAAAGATATTTTAAATATTAAACGTTGCATTTGCCACAGTGAATTTCCTTGGCCATCACTGTTTACAATGGTGTCCTTAAATTTTTGTCATCTTTACATTTATATTTTTAAATTAAAATAAAAAAAAGGACATGCATTTGCATGTAAATTGTTTCAGTAGCATTTTTTTTTTTTTTTGTTTCTGCACTTCGATTGTCTTCATATTTTTTAAAAGCACAGTCGTTTGCTGAGCACCATGGTTTCCTCTAAACACCACGTTACATACAGTACGAGCATAACAATAATGAAGAACGTTTTCATGCACGTTATATGCAGCAGTTGAGTGGAAAACAAAAATTTATGCTCATAGTTTCTTTTTTTTTAAAGCTTTAACACTGGTGCTTTGGTGTTGGTAGTTGCTGTTACAAAAAAAAGGACATTCCCTTGCACAAATGAGCAGCTGAACAATACACGAAAGAGACAGAGCCAGAAGCAGAGACAGACACAAAACCCACACATGAATAACCAGCCATATGACATTCTATAAATATTAGAAAAACAGAACAATTTCGCTGTTGTTTTTCTTTATAAAAAAAACGGAAAGAAAAAAGGAAACTGAAAAGACTGGAAAAATATTTTAACGTCCCTAGCTGTAGTAGTGGCTATTGTTGCCATTTTTTAGTTTTTTTTTTTGTTTTTTTTTTTAGTTTTTATAAAGAATGCTAACAATTCCATTTTATAGAGTTTTCTTTTTCTTTTTTCGTTTAACGAGAGAGAGAGAGAGAAAAATATATTCTATTGCATGCAGCATTCAGCATTCATTTCTGCTCATAAATGCATGTGGTGTGTGCATTTAAGTATGAAAACATTTGTTGAGCCAAACAATTCAAGTGGCTACAACAAAAGGAAAGTAACGAAATGCGCTACTCAGAATGCTTTGCAGGTTTTCATTTCCTTCAACTATAAGATTGCTGATGTTACTTTTATTTTTTTTTTTTGACTGAAAACATTCACATTGTGATCTAAGTACAGATCGCAATTTGAATGTTATTTCACAAAAGGTCCTTAAATCGCTACTACTTTTAGATAAGATCAGTTCATAATATTGTTACAAAAATGAAAAATCTAGATACTGGTGTTTTGCTTTTACATCGCTTAACATTAAAATTACAAACAAAAGCTACAAAACCAAAACAATGTCTGTTTATAAATTATCGTACTGCTTAATATAACAACAAACACCAGCATAAAAAATGGTAAACAAGTAAACAAAAATGTAACAACAAACACTACAAGAATAAATGTAAACAAAATACACAAACAACAATAATGAATGAAAACAATGATGTTTCGATCTTGAGAAGGCGAAGTCATGAACATTAGCATTCAAGAACATTCATCAGACTGTTTGCATTGGCATACAAAAGGCAAGGCAAAGCAGTCGACTGAATTAGTAAAAGTTCAATCAGTCTTTTGTGAAGATGCGGTGTATTTGAAGAGAGTAATCGTGGTTTGAAGATCACATACATACATAATTGGTCATTACAACCCTTCAGTCAGGATTATTGACCTAGTTTCTCACACCACTTACGTTGTGTGTGTTAATTTTATACATAAGTGGCGGGACCTACAGTTTAAAGTCGACTCCGAACAATAGATTTTTTGAGAAACTTTTCATGGCAATTTTATTTACTCTCAGATTTTTTGCCAGAAATCTGCTGAGAGGAAATCGCCGAAGAAATACTTTTTGTATTTTGTTTTGATGTCTGGCCTGGGGCTCGAACCCAGGCTTTACGTCTAATAAGCCAACACACTACCTACTAGACTACGGCGACTTTGAAGATCTCCGTTACAAATATCTCCCGAATAATTGCATAGTGATTGTTATTGTTTATGCAAAGCGTATAAACAGATTAATAACAAACAAAGAAATTGTTGTTGTTTACATCAAGTTGTGAACAGTGGCACACAGAATTGTGCGAATAATAAAGAATTTTAATTAAAACTAAAAACAAATTTATTTTTATTTTATTTACAATCTCCGAGCTCATATTTTAAACGTTTTTAAAAGGTAAAAACGTAGCAATATCATAATTTTATTACGTAACTCTTTAAAGTTAATTTAATTTATTTGTTGTGTAGACAACAGAGCTATTGACATAGTTTTGAGGGCTTAATTATGGACTGTGTAGTGTATGAAGTACAGTATCATGTTTGTCATTCATGTAATAACTCCCTTTCGTGTATGATTAACTAAAAAGTAACAGGAAATTCAATATCAATCATACGACATCCGAACTAATTTTTTAAACCTTAAATCCTTATTAACAACCTTTAAATAGTATGTCAGTCTTTAGCAAAGAAAGCAAAAATTTCATTTTATATTCAGTTTATTACGATTTTTTTTTTATATTTTATTCCTCAATCACTTCATTTTGTCTTTATGAATAATTTATTCTCTTCCTTTGCTCTTTTATACATTTTAACGTTATTTTTTTGCGTTTCTTCTTTTTCCCTTTTTCTTTTTGTATTTCTGTTTCTCTATGTATTTTGTATTATATGGAGTGTACTGTATAGAAAATATTGGAAATTCATAACATTGTTAATCAGAGAAAATCAATTTTGCAATCAAATTCAATTCACATCAATTAAGTATGCAAATCAGCATTAAATAAATTCAAAATAAAATTTATTTCACAACAAATAGAACGCATCCCACACACACACCTACACCTACACTGAGTAGCATACGCACTCACATACACTCACAGTAATACAATGAAATACATACACACACTGACACAAATCCATTGAAATTTGTTAAAATAAATTTTTTTATTCGAACATAATTTTTTGTTTTCTTTCTTATGCTTTATCGTGATTTAAAATTCACTTCGATTTTATTCATCCTCCTTCTCCATGCGAAAAATATAAATTTTTTTTACCGATGTTTCACTGCTATTTAACACCTGATATCATGTTTCATTATGAATTATTTTATTTTTTATTATCGCGTTTAAAATATTATTTTGCAAATATTGTGGAAAAAAAAAAACAAATTTAAAATCATAAATTATTTAAAAATTTTCTAAAATGGAATCCTCTATAAAAATTTAAAGCAACATTAAACATATGCAGTGTAGCTGAGTAATAATAAAAAAAAACATTTATTGTGACAAGGATACCAACAGTATGTTCTCTTTTTAGATTCAGGATAAAACATGTCATGTCTAGAACTCACTGGGAATCCAATTTTCATCAGAAGGTCTATACAAGAAAACGCAAATGTACACAACTTGTTGATGGATTATAGTTGTATTTTTTTACTTTATATGCTATTCGCATGGAGTCCCATTGTAATGTCTCTAGAAATTCATTCATACAAAACAGAGATCAGCAATGAGTATTCAAAAAGATGAGTAGAATCGCATCATACTCGTAATTCCTGATAATTATACGTATTCATACTTATTTTAATATGATGAAACCTCTACTCATATTCAAATTGAAGTACTCATCATATTCATACTTAAGCTCACTTCATACGGTAAAACTTTACGTACGTAAAGTCTAATGAAAAAGTAAAATGAAATTCCATCCGTATGACAAAAAAGAGAATAAAAGTCGTATGATTTATATTTTTTACGTTTACATGATCGGTATAAGACAATAACAAAGTAAAATGAAAACAGATGTTACACTTTTTTTCTATGTGTTTACATAAAAATACATCCCTGATCTAATGCGACTTGCTTGTTTTTGAATCATTTCAAAAAATGAAGAGAGCCATACGACTGTCAAACTTTTCATCCGTATTTTCTCTCAATGTGTGATGGTTTCATTACATAGTACGTTTAGACGATCACAGCCGTACTCTTCTACACAAAATTTTGACAGATCATACTACTTGTGGGACCGTGTAAAGTAGGCTTTAACAACACGTATAATGTTATTGATTTCTACTCTCCATAACTCAACATATACACGAAGAGCAAAATAACTATGAATCGCGTACGAACACTAAAATACTTACTAGAAGGTTGTGTGTTTGCTCTGCTTGCTGCTATGTCTGCTTTGCTTATGTGTCTTTTTTCTTTGTTTGTAAATGCAACAACAACTAAGACTCGAGTGACTCGAATCATTTATAAGTATTTCTCTAAAGTTCTAAATGAGTAGGCTTATGAATCAAACATATTTCGAATGGTATGAGTTTGATATTAACCAATTAATCAATGTTGTAGTGAGTATGAATGAATCAGAGTGTGTAGTTAAATTTCAATATTGTTGACTAACTTATATTCAAAACCTCATGAGTGCTTATGAATAGCGAAAAAACGATTTATTGCTGATCTCTGATACAAAACCTAAGACAAGTCAAATAAATTCATTCAAGGCTTTCCCCGACAAGTTCTTTAATTAACGATGGAATGGCAATGACTAAACCGCTGTACCTATTGTATCATATCAGATTTGAAGCAAATGAAATGTTTTGTGATAAGATTTTATCCTTAACCCTACAAATAGGACATCAAGCCACAGCCATACCCAACATATATTCTGCTGTTAGAAGCTCCCAAAGGGCTAAACGAACTCAAGAAATATATTTCACAATTTGAATATCTCATATGTCCCTCTCTTAAGCAGAAATTCTCAAAATTCTGTCGCGGAACTGTTTTTCGAATTCACATAATTCGTAGCATTTATTGCAAAATGACTGTAGGAACTAATTCGGAAAACTAGATGACTAGAATTTGAAAACTTTAGAACCTTTC
This sequence comes from Sarcophaga caerulescens, assembly GCA_927399465.1. Taxonomy (NCBI): domain Eukaryota; kingdom Metazoa; phylum Arthropoda; class Insecta; order Diptera; family Sarcophagidae; genus Sarcophaga; species Sarcophaga caerulescens. The sequence goes on along the minus strand of OV656866.1, from coordinate 7,405,916 downwards.
CAGCAGTGATGTATAGAAGCACAAAATCTAGAAAAAAAAAAAAACAGTTTTTTCACTAAAATTTTTCACCCTAAGAATTTTATTTTGACATCACATATGCCAACCAATTCATTGAAGCATGAATACAATAAAATTCCAAAACAGATACACGGATACACTGACAGTTGCACATTTATATATGCATTCTATGATGCTACCTTTGATTTTATAAGTTGCAATAAAGAAAATTCTTTAAAAACTATCCTAAACCAATAAAAAGAAACACATTTTATTACTACAGTAAAAAAAAAATACAAAAATTCTAATGGTATTTTAAAATCGTAAAACTTTTTATGAAAATTTGCAAGAATGTAAGGGAAAAACAATGTTTTCTCTTTTAATAACTTTTTAAAAAACTTTAAGAAAGAGAGAGAGAGCGAGAGATGAATTCATTCTTTAGTAGGAATAAGTTTCAGCAAGAAATTGGTATCATAAAATGTAAATCTCTTGACTTGATGCATCTGTTGCTCTCTATTTACACTGAGAGTGGAGAAATTTATATCGTCTTGAGTACTAAATTTAAGGACATAACAAATGCATTTCCAAGAACGAAAAAGAAAATTCTTTTTAATATTAAGCATAAATCTGGATTTTTACTTTCGGATAGGAATATACGAGAAAGATTTTCTTGCGACATCATTAAGGTTCATAAAATTTTTAACGATTAATCGAGCAGTTGAATAATTTTTAAAATTTTTAAACTTAAGAAATAAGAAATCAAAAATAAAATGAATTCTGATTTATGCTCGTACATTGCGCTAAACATTGTGAAATTATGAATTATATTCATATTGTTACGAAAATGAAAAATCGAGATACTGGTGTTTTACTTTTACATCGCTTAACATTAAAATTATAAGCAACAGCTACAAAAAAACAAAACAATGCAAGTAAAAAATCCTGTTTACAAATTCTCGTACTGCTTAATATAACAACAAACACCAGCATAAAAAAATGGTAAACAAGTAAACAAAAATCCACAAAAAACTCTATAAGAATAAATGCAAACAAAATACACAAACAATACGACAACAATAAATGTAAACAACGATGTTTACATGTGCGAGAAGGCGAAGTCATGAACATTCGCCTTCAAGAACATTCATCAGACTGTCTACGCTGCCATACAAAAGGCAAGTGAAGTTCAGTCAGTCTTGTGTGAAGATGCGGTGTGTTTGAAGAGAGTAATAGTGGTTTAAAGTTCTCCGTTACAAAGATCTGTCGAATAATTGTCTAGTAATTATTATTGTTTATGCAAAGGGTGTAAACAGAGGAATAACAGACAAAGCAATTGTTGTTGTTTACATCAGGTTGTGAACAGGCGCACACAGAATTGTGCGAATAAGAAAGAATTTTAATTAAAACTAAACACAAATTTATTTTTATTTTATTTGCAATCTACGAGCCCTCATTTCAAACGTTTTTAAAAGGCAAAAACGTAACATACGTATGATTTTCCTATGAAATGTACGATTGTATCATTGTATCTTGTAAACATTTCCATTTGCCAAGTTTTCCCTTTTTTTCAAGTTTTTGAAGATGCGAAAAAGTTTTCATTAAATTTGTTTTCTAACAAAACAGGTTTTTTCGACAAAATTAAATTTAAATTTTTTTTCAATAAATTCAGTATTAAAACAGGAAACATTTACATTTTTAAATAAAATATTGTGTAATTTATTAGTCCTGGACAAAAAACGCAAAAAAACACCAACAGAGGGTACCGGGCTCCGGAATTTCCTTTAAAAATGTTGGTACTTTTGTAGAAAACAAGTTTTTTTTTTGTAAAAAAAAGTTTTTTTTCCAGAAATAAAGTTTTTTAAAAAAAAATCTGGCAACGCTGCTTTTAAAACACAAATTTATACGATTTACTTTTGACCGTAAATAATAACTAATAACCCTATAAAAAAAAGGCAACTCTGTTGCATCAGAGAGCACACTTACAATATTTGCAGTCAAAAATCTTTACGTATGCCATGTCAGCAAACATAAGTTGAATGTTACAATTTGTGAACCTTTTTAATGTCGTACTTTTTGGTGAAATACTTTATGCCACTTTGTTGTAACATTGCATTTTATTATACGAGCATGTACGTGTGTACACCACATATGCTTACATACATATCCTATCCTTTATAAAGTAAAAGTTTTACAACACAAGATAAAATGTTGTCTTACCGCAACAGAGAGCACAGAAGAGCAGCAGTTTTACTTGTACTTTCAGTAGATTCCTTAGTTGCATACATATGCAGCCAAAAAGTTATGCATAAACTGAGTGCATATTGTTGCCGGATTTTAATGTAAATGTATTATTCTTTTAACGTGTTTGTTGTTTTTTTTTTTTGTCTTAAAAGCCAAACATGTTTTACCACATAAAACTACAACCATAAGTAATGTTGTTGTTGTTTCAAGACATATGAATTGTTTTCATTGCAAAATGGCTGTTGTTATTAACAATGTAAACTTACACTACCCCCGGATGCTTTTTTTTTTTGTGTTTTTTTAAAAATAACTGGGTATTCATCACGAAAAGTATTTCCGTTTTATTAGTTTTCTAAGGCCAGCTAAAATATTAAAATCGAAAATAAAAATATTCTTCATACAATACGTGTTAAAATAACAATTTTCGAGGAATGAAATTCAGCACACAAGGCAGAAGAAATACAATATGCATGGGTTCTTAAAACCGTATCGCATGCCAATATTAATTTTCTTGACTTCAAAATTATGTGTAACATAAATCGTACGACAATAAACACAAAAACCATTTAATCTTATACAACAAGGATAAGGAAAATTACTATTTATAAACATTTCAAAATATAAGAAATTTGACCCTGAGATACCCACGAGATTTTAATTCTCTATCGCCCATATGTATGCACACGCGTAATATTTTTTTGTTTTTAACGAGGCAAATTTTATGAAAGCTTCACGGCTTCTTATTTCTTTAAATCCAAAAAGCCAACACAATTTTTGCCAATACAATCTATAAACCATGTCCTTCAAGGAAGATATACCGCCTACTTGCTTACTTCGTAGGTAGTAATTAGTCATTACAACCCTTTAGTCAGAATTACCACCTAGCTTCTCACACCTGTTATGTTATTTGTGCTAATTTTATACATGAGTTTCGGGACCTACAGTTTAAAAACGATTCTGAACGCCAGTTTTTTTGAGAAACTATTCATGGGTATTTTAATTTAACACTCAGAGATTTTGCCAAAACACTGTTGAGACGCTATCGCAGAATATCAAGAACGCTCCCAATAAACCTGTGCGCTACCTACTAGACTACGATGATTTCAATCACAGGCGTAGTATAATACCAAATAAAAAAAATTTATAAACATCTGTTTACGAAATGTTGCAGGAGGAATATTTGAAAAAAATTTCTATGAGTAGTAGAAACAACAAACATTTTTAAGCCATTGCTTATGGTTTCACTTGCCAATAATGTCGCACAAAGTATAGACTGGCAAGGACTTGCTAGTGACCGAATAAGAAAATAAAATCATTACAGGAGAACACTACAATTCAAAGGGAAAAATGGAGCACCAGTTTCCATATATAGAACTGGCTTGTTATAGTAAGCGAAATGCCAAAGATATTGCTCTGGTACTCATCAGTAAGTAATTATTCAAAAAGGTACGTTGTTTCGATTCATACTCATAATTTCTGATACTTATACGCATTCGTACTTATTTTAATATCATGGCGCCTCTATTCATATTCAAAGTTTGAAGTACTCATCATACTCATGCTTAACAACACGTATGATGTTGTTGACTGCGACTCTCCATAACTTAATATATACACAAATCACAAAATAAGTATGAATTGCGTACGAACACTAAAATACTCACTAAAAGGTTGTGTGTTTGCTCTGCTTGCAGCTCTGTCGTTTTTTGCTTATGCGTCATTTTTTTCTTTTGTAATTGCAACAACAACTAAGACTATAAATTTTGATGAATGATTCGAGTCATTCAAAAAATTTATAAGTATTATAAGTATTTTTCTAAAGTTCTAAAGTGAATCAAAATGAGTAGGCTTATGAATCAAAATTGTATGAATCGAATGGTATGAGTTTGATGTCAACGTTGTACGCATACTCATTGCAACCTGTACTTATAAATCAACGTTGTATTGAGTACGAATGAATCGGAGCAGAGTAGTTAAATTTCAATATTGTTCTCTCACTTATATTTAAAATTTCATGAGTGCTTATGAGTAGCGAAAAAACGATTCATTGCTGATCTGTGGTACACATGGGCTAAATAATAAAACTAAAAAATTCTTTCAAAAATAAATTATTCCGCCACAAATTTTCGTTGTTCAAAACCAACAAGAAGCAAAAGAAAGAAAAGAAAAAAAGAAAAACTCTTATCAAATCTATGAAATGTTAGTACTTTTGCGTCTTTCTTTATCAGAATGTAAATTCATTTTCATTTCATTTTCAGTTTTCATGCAATTTTAACACAATTTAACATTCTGTTCTGCTGATTTCAACACAAATAAAAACTGCTGGTTTAAATTAAGCCAAAAAACTACAAAAAAAAAAAAAAAATACGAAAAAATTAAAAAACAAACACAAAAAGAAACAGGAAAAATTAGTTTATTTAACAGAAATAAAAACTTTTTCACTGAAAAGCAAAAAATCCAAAAAAAGTTTTTTAACAAAAAATTCAACAAATGGTTAAACAAACACCCCTTATTTTCACACACACAGAGGGAGTGGAAAAAAACGAAGAAGAAGAAGAAAAACTAAAACAAAAATCCCCCTTAATAAACTAAAATATCATACTTATTAAGTCAAGGACATATTTTATGGTTTCTATTCTACAGATTCTACATTTTTTATTTGCTTACAAGTGGGGCTCGTTTTTCTTTCTCATTTTTTGCACATGTTTTGCAAAAAAAAAAATTACAAAAAAAAATGGAAAAAAATTAAAAAGGAGAGAAAGGAAAACCCACATATTTGTACGAATTAAGAGACAAAAACTTGGTTAAATATTTAAACAAAAAAAAATTATTTTTTTAAATTTTTTTTTTGCCCACATATTTCTTTTTATATAAAAAACATGCAATGTCAACTCGATTTTTATATTTTTTCTGAGATTTCCCATACAGTTGTCTGTTGTAGTGAGACCTGCATTTAAAACTATAGGCTAAAAGAAGAAAAAAATACAAAAAGGCTGAAAAACTATTTTTTTTTTTATTTTGAAAAGAAAAACTGAAATAAAACCACCAGACTATATGCTTACAAAAGGTAAAAATGTTAAAAGTAAAGTTGGAAAAATATATGGCACAAGGTTTTTTTTTGTTACTTTTTTAACATTATTTTTCATTCTTTCTTTTTATTGCCAGCATTTAATGCGGGCGTTATTTGCTGCTATAAAAGCATTTAAGCCTTAACGGGCAAAAGAAATTCAAAGTCATTCATGCCTTCATTCTAACTCTCTCTCCCTCTCTCTCTCTCTCGTTCTCTTCGTCTCTCTCTCTCTTTTGCTGCTCAAAACAAAATATAAATGCATAAAAGAAAGGTGAGGTAAATGAAAAAAGCAAAACAAAATGAAAGGCTGTACATGTTTATATTGGCTTGTTTTCTAACAAACTCCACAAAAAAAAAAGAGGTAAAAATTGTTTAAATAGTTTAAAAATAAAACACACAAAAACGTAGGTTGTACACCTCACAATATAGTTTCAAACAGATGTCTGTAAAAATACGGCAACAACCCTACCAAAAAACAATACATACACATACATAATTGGCCATTACAACCCTTTTGTCAGGATTACGACCTAGCTTCCCACATCACTTATGTTGTGTAAGTTAAATTTATACATGAGTGGCGGATCCTACAGTTTAAAGTCGATAACGAAATCAATTTTATTTGCTTACAGAGTTTTTGTCAGAAATCTGTTGAGAGGAATACGCCGAAGATGTATTTTTTTTTTTAGATTCCGTTTTGTTTGAAATGTCTGCGCTGGTTCGAACTGTGGCCTCATGTCTAATAAGCCAACACACTAACTGCTAGACTACGTCCTCTTAAAAATAACATTAGGAGAGGTGTTGTAAACAGAAATTTCAATTAGAAATTGCCTTATTTATTTATTCATCAGGCGTAAATACAGTACAACAAGATATCATCTTATTTAATAGTACTGCTAAGGATATAGGCATAACAAAATATAAGAAAATACAAAATAATAACGTTAAAAATAAATTAACATAACAAATGTTATTAAAAACAAAATTTATAATTATATTAAAAAAATATGATTGATTAATTACGTATGTATGTGCATTATGTTCATTCAAAAATTTAATTATTGCAGTCTTGAAATTCTTAGCATTGCTTAGTAATTGTATGTTGTTTGGGAGTTCATTCCAGAGACGAATTGCATTGATGTAAAAGTGTCTCTCAGATATCTGCCTGCGGTATCTAACGCTATTAATTCTCAAGCCTCTATTAGATCTTGAAAAAACTAATCTATCAAACAAATAATGGGGTTTCCTAATATAGATGATTTTATGTAGGTACACCAGAGTACGGCATTTCAACAAATTCTCAAAAGATGTGTTATAGATTCGATATGAGAACTCAGATATCCTACTGTACCTTGTACGACCAAAAACATATCGAGCAATACTGTTTTAAATGACCTTGAGCCTGTTCCTACTTACTGATTCGCAACTAGAAAACAGTTCACATCCGTACAGCAGAGTGGGGATGAGATATGTTTTCGCGAGCAGCATACGAATATCAAACGGAGTAAAATATTGTGTTAGCCAAAGACTTCGCAATATGTCAACGTGTTTTACCACAGATAGAATTCACGTGGTTGGACCAGTTAAGGCTGTCATTAAAGATAACTCCTAGATTCTTAACAATATGTACAGTCCCAATGGTAATATCATTAATCTGTAATGGCGTAAGCTGTGCCGTATGGTTTACCTTGCCTATTATTAAAGCTTTTGATTTCCTCGGATTGAGGCAAAGACCATTAATCGACGCCCATTGAAACACATTATGCAGATCACAATTTATTTTCCCTATACAATTTGTAATATCAGATGGCAAGCAACTAATGTACAACTGAACATCATCTGCGTACATTTGTACTTTGCAAAACTTCAACTTAGTTGGCAGATCATTAGAATAAATCGAATATAAAAGTGGACCAAGAATCGAGCCCTGTGGTATACCTCTAGATATTAAAAAATTGTCCGATTTAGTACAATCATGATACACAAATTGACTTCTATCACGTAGATACGACGAGATTAGCTTGACAGCAGTATTCGAAAAATGGCACATGTGTTCCAACTTTTGGCAGAGAATAGTATGATTAACGGTGTCAAAAGCCTTAGAATGATCAAGTAAAACCAAAAATGATGTCATATTGTCATCCGCACTTAATCGCAACTCTTCCGAAACATCAATGAGCGCAGAAATGCAGCTGTGATTAGGTCTAAAACCAGACTGCCTCTCAGAAAGCACGCCATTGTCATGTAAGTATCGGGTCATCTGCTTATAAATTAATTTCTCGAAAATTTTCGATAAGTATGACAATATTGCGGTTGGTCGGTAAGTTTTATTTCGTTTCGGCACTGGTATTATCTTGGCACTTTTCCACATTGCATGGTAAGTAGAAGATGTAATTATCGTATTCATTAAATGAGTCATGCACGGTAGAACATATGGCAAAATTAATTTCACAAATTTGGTATCAATTCCATCACTTCCTATAGAGTTAGACTTAACGGCCAAAATGCTCTCAACAACGTCATACTGTGTCACGTTACTAAATTCAAAATTTGGTTGAAACAAGTGGTTAGTAGTGAGGAAGGCAGCAGATGCATTGTAATATTCCAAATCGGCATCAACATAACAATTTTAAAGTTGATGAAGATTTAAAGTTGATGAAGTTTTAAAAGACCCTTTAATTGCAACATAATTTGTTCAGAAGATAACACAACCAGCACTATTACATGCATTCGACTTGATTTGATGATGAAATTAACTTCCTTGCTAGACAGTAGTAGCTGACACAAACAGTCTCAAAAACTCTTTGGGTTCTCGTACTGACCTTAATTTTATTGAGGGTGTAGGGTAAAAGGCTTAAATCAACTTAAAAAGCAAGTTGATTAAATAAGACAGAAAATAAAAAGGAAAAAAATAGAATAAAATGGGAAACAATAGAAAGGATATGAAAGAGAGGAAAACACTTTTAATTTGTGTTTGTTTAGCCATTATTTTTATGCTTCAAAAAAAATTTTTTTTCATTTTTTTTACGGTTTTTCTGTTTTCTATTTCCACACTTCACAGTTTCCTGCTATTCCTGGTACTGTTGTTTAGTTTTGCTTCTCTCTCTCTCTTTAAGTACCCCGTCTATTCCCATAATATTCCTTTTCATCATTTCCATGCTTATTTTGCTGTCAGCTGTTGTTTCGTTTTTTTTTTATGGTTTTTTATTTAAAGATTTTATTTAGGCATGAAAAATAAAACGAATAAATATATGCGTCTGTTAATGGTTGTGTTGCTTCCCAGCTCTGTTAATTAAAGCATGAAAAATATGCTCAAACAAAGTTTATTTTTAAAATTTTTGTGAGTTATTTTCTTCTCTTCTTTTTTTTTTTTTTTTGAGAGCTTGTTTTGTTTATAAGCCTCTCTGCATGAGTCTATAATTTCTGTTCCCTTTTATTCCATTTTTTTCCATTTTTTTTTATTCGTCCTTGTCCTTTGCCTAGTCAAATACGAATTTTATTTTTCTGGCTGGCTGCTGTTGCGTGTAAAGAATTTGTTCAAATTCCTTATGGAATTAAAATATTTGATCTTTAAATAAAATTTTTTTTTCAAATATTCTCACATATTTTTGTAGTGCTACTATAAATAAGAAAATCGTAATTTAATATCTTCATCTTCGTTTTTACCACTCGTTTAGTCAGTCATCATTTGCAGGCTAATTATGAATATTTATTTCTGCTTTATTTCCTCTTTGGAAAATAAAAATAAAAGGAAAACATGCGGTTTCCTCAACGGAAGCTAGAATATCATCTTCAAGAAGACCTGATAACAACAGAACACATACACACAAAATATCTTAATGAAGGCGTATGATTTATGTGCGTTCAACATAATTCACGTAAATCATACGCCATGTCAGGTGGGGGATATTATTTCATGGATTTTAACACAAGTTGAAGTATTTTTTTTAGAAATGATAACATTTTCTAATAATTATGGTTTTTGTAGTATTCCTGACAAATGACAATGAATAGGAATTTAATACATTTTGCCGGGATGATGCATAAACATGCTTAATTTAACTAACTTTGCAGTTAAAGCTTCATGGAAAATAATTTTACGAAAATTAAATTTATAGAAACGGGTGTTTTGCTTTTACATCACTTAACATTAAAATTATAAACAAAAGCTACAAAAAACAAAACAATGCAGTAAACAAACTTGTTTACAAATTATCCTACTGCTTAATATAGCCACAAACACCAGAATAAAAATGTGGTAAACAAGTAAACAAAAATCAACAAACAACACTACAAGAATAAATGTAAACAAAAATCCACAAACAATACTACAATAATAAATATAAACAACGATGTTTACATTTACAGAGATTTCAAGAAATCGAAGTCATGAACGTTCGCCTTCAACAACATTCATTAGACTGTTTACTTTGCCATATAAAAGGCAAGCCAAAGCAGGCGACTGAGTTAGTGAAGTTCAGTCTGTATTGTGTGAAGACACCGTGCATTTGAAGAGAGAAATCGTTGTTTGAAGATCTGTCGAAAAATTGTCTAGTAATTGTTATTGTTTATGCAAAGGTTATAAACAGAGGAATAACAAAGAAAAGCAATTGTTTTTGTTTACATCAAGTTGTAAACAGTGGCACATAGAATTGTGCGAATAATAAAGAATTTTAATTACAACTAAACAGAAATTTATTTTTATTTTATTTGCAATCTACGTGCTCATATTTTAAACGTTTTTAAAAGGTAAAATTGTTATTGTTAGCGTTCGTTTCCAGTTAATATTTTATTTTCCAATAATTTTTTTATATTTTTTCATTTCATTTTTATTTAAAAAAATGTCACAAAAATTTATAAAAAAAAGAGCCTTTTTCCATTGTTTTGAATGGATGATTAAATATCATGTTGCATGCAATGTTTCCTTGACTCTAAGGATATCCACTGAATATTTATGAACTCCCCCTCATCTGTATAAGGGTAGTGTAGTGGGATAATGGAATATGAAATTAGTTTTATATGATAGACAATCCTTTTGTCTTGATGCTGTCAAACTGACCCCATTTGTTTTATTTCGTTTTTTATTTCTACGAACAACACAAAAAATCCATATTTTTATACGCCATGGAGAATACATAAGTGACAAGGGTTGCGTTTTAAAAATTCTATGTTTTATGAGGGTTTTTTTTTTTGTTAAAGTTCGTTTAAGTCAACTTTTATCTGATTTCTCCGAAAACTTAAATTAATACGCGTGTTAAGGAATTGTAAGACTTCTAGGCAATTTCTTTTAAGCATATTCTTCTGAAGAAATTAAAGACAACAAAATTAATATTCCCTTGAATTATATGCTCTTAAATACCATTTAATTTAAAATAATCTTTAAAAAGTAAATATATAAATACTTCTCTATCCAATTGCCTCTGTATTACTTTTGTAGGCGTATACAAGGCAATAAAAATCAATGAAATTCCATATTATTCGTCTAATCATGCAAAATTATTTTCTCTTTGATGACATATTCTATGGTTTCTGTTACGGAAATTTAAATTCGTTTTCCTTAAAGATAATAATGTAGTCTGCCGTGAAATAAAACGATGACTTGTAATTTATTTTAATCAAGAGACGCATAAATCATACGCCATGTAATGCCAACCATGTCTTCATAAATAATGTGGCATTAGACAGTTTTCTTATTTTATCTGGTAATTTAATATCTTTCGCAATGAAAGGTATTTAAATTTTGATGTGAATAGTAAAGCATTTTATATTAAACGAAATAAATATGCAATGAAGAAACAAAAATAAAATAAACATGAATAAAAATAATAAAAAAAGAAACGAAATAAATTATAAATACTGTCATACTACATTCTAGACTATGGTGACTTTAGTGGGCCTTTTACTACTTTTATGAAAATGAAGAATGTTTTATTGGATTACTGAGGAGCTGGCAAGTGCCAGTATGAGGCTCGTAGTCTCCGACATGTTACAGAGCATAGGTATTCTGATTGAGTCTGTTAATCTGGATATTATCCACTCGTTTTACGAGGAGCCTTAATCTCGTTGGCAGCAGGAGGGCAAGTACAATATTGATACAATATTGATAGACTCTGCTGCTACGTATGGACAGGAAGAGGCAGGAGTGTACGTAGAATATTTCTAGACTCTGCTGGACACATATGAACAGGAAAAGGACCGGCTCACTTCTGTCTTTAAATCGCATGGCCATTTTTTTTTTTTTTTTTTTTTTTTTTTTGGTGACACCAGCACTCAGGGAATGGCCCCTACTCATGCAGTGCATTGTGCAGGTTTTAGGAAAATGGGTTATAGGAAGGTGGAAGAGAGGGATTAGTGTTTAAGAAGCCCGCACCCTTCAGTCCTAGCTTCTCACACTACTCATGTTGTGTGTGTTAATTTTATAAATGAGTGGCGGGACCTACAGTTTAAAGTCGACTCCGAACGACAAATTTTATTGAGAAGCTTTTCATGGCAATTTTATTTACTCTCAGAGTTTTTGCTAGAAATCTGCTGAGGAAGTCGCCGAAGAAATATTTTCGTTTTGATGACTGACCTGGGATTCGAACTCGGGCCTTCAGTCTAATAAGCCAACACACTACCTACTAGACCACGGCGCATTTTTGCATTCCGACTAATGACTTCTGTATTAGTTTTGGCTCTGAAGAGGAGGACACCTCGTATGTCAGTTCTTGTCATAAAGAGACGGAGCTTTCTGATCTCTCATTTGCTAACATCTCCATCAGGCACTTTACATAAGGATTGCGGCAATAATATGATTTATTTTGGACTCCAGATGGTTTTCTCTTGGGAATTTCGGTTCCCCTAAATGCTGGCCTAAGTGAGAACTCTTTCCGCCACTTTACCTGAAGAACCCCATGATATCCATCAATTTATCATGTGAACGGATGTCACCTACTAAGTCCAATATCTGAGAAGGCATAATTTAAATTGAGAAAAGTGACTAAAGGCATCAAAAGTAATAAATTTCTGTAACAGTTCATTGTGCCACACGCTGTTAAATAAGAGAAAAAAAATTTCTGAAGCCAAAACCTTTATAGCTCTTTATCTCTCGTAGAGTTAAGGTAGAATTAGAAAAACGTTTACGGATCGTAAAGAAACGTACGTGCGTTTTTAGCACAAGAAAAGAAATGAAAGTTCGCCTTCAAGACCATTCCTCAGACTGTTTACTCTGCCGTATAAAACGCAAGACAAAGCAGGCGACCGATTGAATGAAGTTTAGTCAATCTTGTGTGCAGACGCGGTGCGTTTGAAGAGAGTAATTGTGGTTTGAAGATCTCCATTACAAAGTTAATTGCCTAGTAATTGTTATTGTTTACGCAAAGGGTATAAACAGAGGAATAACAAACAAAAGTAATTGTTGTTGTTTACATCAAGTTGTGTGTGCCACTGAATTGTGCGAATAATAAAGAATTTTAATTAAAACTAAACACTTATTTATTTTAATTTTATTTGCAATCTACGAGCTCATATTTTAAACGTTTTTAAAAAGATAAAAACGTTATGTTCCATTAACGTTCGTCTATTTCCACCATGACACCAACAGGCCTCAAAATGAGATACCTCTACGAGAGATGGACAGTTACAAAGCTTTTGGTTTCAGACATTTCCATTAGCTAGTGTTATGGAGACCGGAAATTAAAATCTTCAGCATGTTTTATAACTTTCTCTTATTGAAACTAAATTTCAAAAGCGAAAAACAATAATTTAAGCTTTTAAATATGAAAACAAATAAATTTTTTAATAAAATTTTTGTTTATATGTAAAGTAAAGTAAATAAATTTGGAAAAAAAAATTATTTGACATAATTTTTAATGTGAAAACAAACAACAAATATTGGAACAAGAAAATATTTTTACACCTGCTGACTAAAAGCTTACAACAGAAATAACAACGACAACAATATCAAACAAAAACAATCTAAATAATGTAATAAAGTACGTATACAGACACACACACACAGAAATACATGTATGCATATGTACATACCTAGTATTCAAATGAGTGAGTAAGAGTATCGCAATGACAAAACAAACTTTACTTATAGACATCCTGTAATACTTAAATATAATATAAAAACACACACTGTCACATACACACATATATACATACATATGTATAGTATAGTATACGTATACAATTACTCACCTACACCAATACAATCTGTAGTTGTGCAGGGGATATTTTGAAGAAGAGAAAGAATTCATATTAAAAAAAATTTTTGTTTTGAGTATAGAATGACATTAAAGGTGTTTAAGAGCTTAAATGGAATCTCATTTCTTTTCTTTATTTTTTTTTCTTTCTTTTCATTTCCTCAGTAGATGTCTAGTAGTTGATGTTATTCGTGAGTTTTGTTTTGTAATGTAGTGTACGTTTTTGGTGTGTTACTAGTTGTTGGTGTCGTTGTTGTTTCTCTTTCTTTGTTTAATACTTTTTAGTTGAGAAAAAAAAAAGAAGAAAAAGAAAAGATTTAAGATTTAAACACGTGTATTTACAAATACATACGTCTGTAGTACAGCGAGTATATACGAACGTTAGAGCATGTATTGGTGTGAATAAGAAGACTTTGATGGGAGAAAAAAGAGTAAGAATGCTCTCATAAAAGTCTTTATGTGCTGGTATTATAACTTGAATATTTATATGCAGGTGTATGAGGGTGTGTTTGTGTGTGTGGGTATGTGTGTTAAGTATAAATACAACTTGAAACACACACACACAATGGCACAAACACGCATCTCACACTTCGTAGCACAAGGATATAAGAAAGCAAAATATTTATTAAATAAAAAAGAAAACTAAGAAGACAAAAATGAAGACGACGACGAAGACGAAGACGAAGAAATGGAAACGTAGAAAGGAAAGCAAAGTTAAGTAATTAAAATGTTTTATTCCCACGAAAGGCACGACAACGGTAACGGTAAGGTAGAAGGCAGGAAGGATAAACAGAAGGTGGAAAAAAAAGATGAAAAAAAATTTACGAAAATGATGTTGCTGTTGTAAGCAGAGACAGTATTTGCCAACACTAAGCACCATTACCATCAACATCACCAGCACATAACATTCTGATACAAGCAGCCAACCAACCAGTAGGACAGAAAGAAAAAAAATTAACAAAAAAGAGGAAACCAGTGTCCTTGACAACTTACCTAAACCAAACACTTTCTATAAGAAGAGTAGGAAGGTGGGTAGGAGCACCAGTAGGTATGTATGGAAGTGTGTGTATTTAACTGTGTTCTATATTTCATCGTCTTATAAAGACTTTTTTTAAATACCCAACTCACAAGCACTTGTACATTCGCCCCCACACTCACTCTCTCCTATTTGTGCTTGTACTTGTACTTAGTGAATGTGTGAGTATTAAAGTTAAAGCAATTAAGTATTTAAACATTTCATTTCATGTTATTTTTCATCTTCTTTTTGTTTTAATGTTTTCTTTTCTTTTCTGTTTATTTCTTTTCTTATTTTCATTTTCATTTGCTTTTTTTTTTGTTGTAAATTTCTCTTATGAAACTCAATTCAAAAGATTGTTGTTGACATTGTGATCAATGTGTTGCTGTTGCAACTTCTTAGAAGAGTCGTTGTGTGTATGTGTATGTATGTGTGTGTGGGTTTGTATTGTTGTATTGTGTTAATCAAACTTAAAAGCCTGTAACATTATTTTGATGTTGTTAGTTACAGTAGTTGTTGTTGTTGTAATTGTTTTTCTTCTCATTGTTTTTTTTTTCTTTCTTTTAATTAAAACCACATACTTGTTGTTCAACAAGCTTATCTTCTGGCAAAATTTACCACAAACAAAGGAGAAAAAAACCTATAAAATGTAAAAAATAAATTAAAAATAATTTTAAAAGAATTACTTTTAAACACAATTTTTATTTCATGTGGTTTTAGGAAATTCTAATAATTTCTAAAGAAATCAAATCTAATTTCTTAAAAAAAAAAATGTTTCAGAAAAATTCCAAAACAAATAGAATTTCTTTCTTCAAGATTTCAATTCTTTAGAGATTTTGAATTGTTTACAAATTGTATGAAAGATGCTTACTTTGACACCTTATTAACACCAAATAAACCTTAATTTTTCTGAATTCTTTTAATTTGGTTTTATGACAAGAGTTTAATTCATTGAATATAGACATTGTTTGTACGGAGACTAAATCAAAATATATTTTAGCTGAGCTTAATTTCTAAATATGCTACAGACCAGAGATCAGCAATGAATCGTTTTTTCGCTACTCATAAGCACTTTTGAAATATTGAATACACTCAAACCTCGTTTTATGCGAATTTATTTTATGCGAATTCAAATTTATGCGGTTTCAAAATTCTCAAATTTTTTCTTTGCAAAAACGATTTTAAGGAAATATTGAATGTTAAAATCCAAAAAAATGTGTTGTTCGTAACAAAGTTAGTACTATCTTTAAATTTTTTCGCATTTCCGGTTCTGATGTATGAAGTATTATTCAAATGCTATGGACGTGGAGTAATATTATATTTTTATTTTATTGAAAAATTATGTATTTTCTTCATTATTTGGAATTTTGTATTAGTTGTTGTTTATTTCCTACCTTTTTCCATATTTGGTATGGTCTCAGCAATGGATTCATTTTTTGTTGATTTTATATATGCGATTTTGTTTGAATTTTAAGGGTTAAATTTGAATTTATGCGAATTTTTATTTAAATCCCTATTAGTGGATTTTGTATGAAACTAGTGTATCGTTTTATGCGAATTTGAATTATGCGATTTTTTGCGAAACGAATTAATCGCATAAAACGAGGTTTGAGTGTATAAGTGAGTCAACAACATTGAAATTTAACTATGTATTCTGATTCATTCATACTCACTACAACGTTGATTCATAAGTACAGGTTGCAATGAGTATGCGTACAACGTTCACATCAAACTCATACCATTCGAAATATGTTCGATTCATAACCCTACTTATAATATTTCAAAATTTTGAGTCTGAGTTGTTGTTGCATTTACAAAAAAAGCAGCAGCAAGCAGAGCAAACACACAATCTTCTAGTAAGTATTTTAGTGTTCGTACGTGATTCATACATACTTATTTTGTGCTTGGTGTATATGTTGAGTTATGGAGTATGGAGTCGAAATCAACAAGATCATACGTGTTGTTGAGTATGAATATGATGAGCACTTCAAACTTTGAATATGAGCAGAGGTTGCATGATATTAAAATCAGTATGAATGCGTATAAGTATTAGAAATTATGAGTATGATTCGATTCTACTCATCTTTTTGAATACTCATTGCTAATCTCTGGTACAGACATCATATTGATGAACCTCTAAAAACTTTACAGACTTTTATTGATCGTGCTGTAGCAGTTTAAATTAATTTTACAGGGAAAAATTTTTTATTTTATGCCACATCACAAAGCGATTGAATTTTATTAGCTAAGTTAATAGCTAATAGTATCACAACATTCTATTAATAGCCACTAAGTTGTAATAAACATTTATTTATTTTTTATTTCATATTTTTGTTTAAAAAAAATTCAAATCAAATATGGTCTAGTTAAACGACATTGTATTATAAAATTTGATTTGTTTCGTTTCGATGGAATTTCATTATTAGCAGCAGC
This sequence comes from Sarcophaga caerulescens, assembly GCA_927399465.1. Taxonomy (NCBI): domain Eukaryota; kingdom Metazoa; phylum Arthropoda; class Insecta; order Diptera; family Sarcophagidae; genus Sarcophaga; species Sarcophaga caerulescens. The sequence continues at coordinate 7,388,971 of OV656866.1, read as the reverse complement.
TTAATAATCTGACAGTTTCATTTGATTCAATATTTTTTGAATTATTTAAACAATTAATTTTCATTATTTTGTTACACAGAATTACAACAAAACACTCTCATTGAAACTCATTGAAATGTAATACCACTCAAAGCACTTTTATTGAAACAACATAACAACAACAACAATAAAAACACCCAAAAATATGCGTCGTAAAATATTTTTCAATCAATAAAATATTTTCTATAAAAAATGCGAAAATATTTTAATCAAAACGATGCCATGGAATGAAATGAAACAAAATGAGATGAGATGAGCTGATCCGATCTGAACTGAGATGAGTTTGAATATTTCAGCCTGTGATAGTTTTAGTTGGGAAAATATTTTCGATTTAATGATTAACAAGAGAGAAGCACTGGTTTGGCTGGCTGGCTGGCCGAAAAAAAAAGGATAAAATCATCATAAACGCCGGAAAAACTGGGCAGGCAGGCAGGCAGGCAGAAAAAAAGGGCAGCATGAATGAATATTTAATAAAATCATCATCAAACAAGAGCTTAAACTAATTGATGTGGTCATAATCAGATTGAGGGTAAAAAAAAGAGAGAAAATAAAACCATTAAAACCAACAAATATTGAGAACAACAGCAACAGCTAAAACAAAATCAACAACAACAAAAAGAACAAAAGCATATACATATATGAAAGTGAAACAAAACCAACACACACATACCCACTCACAAGCACTTAAAAAAGAAAAGTTTAACAAAAACAATTAAAGCAAATAAAGTGTATCATGTCTGTCTTTCCATGAATGTGTGTGTGTGTGTTTGTGTATATGAGCAATTTTATTACCCAAAACAGTGAAAAGACACAAAGAGAGAGAGAGAGAGAGAGAGAGAGAGAGAGGGAGGGAGGGAGGTAGAGAAATTCATTTAATCTACAGAAGAAATATTCCTTTTATTGAGACACAAACAAAAACAAAGAGGCGGAGAGAGCGTATGAGAGAGAGAGAGGGAGAGAGAGAGTAAAACTTTAATAATGTTTAAGAATTTGAGGTATTTTCACCACTTGTTTTGGTAGTTTCCAACAAAGATTTATTCACTTGGAAAGATTTATTGATGAAAAGCTCAGCAGATGTTCGATAAAGAAAAATTTCATTCGTTCGTTCGTTTTTTCTTGCAACAAAATTTTCTACCCAATTGATTAGAGATCAGAGCAGAGGAAAAATAATTCAAAATCTGAATTTAATTTAGATTTCTTCGAAATGAAAACAAAAGTCTAACAAAACTTTTCCACAAAAATATTGATGGAAATCAAAGATTCGTTTCGGTTTTTTTTCTGCTTCTTTCTTTTCAAAAGTACACTCTCAATACTCATTTGAATGTGTATGAAAGTGTGTGAAATTTGAAATATTTTAAAATTTTAGTCGCCCTTTAATTGAATTTTGTATAAATTTTTAAGGCTTTTTTTTCGGCATTCACAATCTCTACTTCTTCTTTTTGGTTATATTTGTTTTTTATCAGCTTTCTTTATGTTATTGTGTGAGTTTGTGTGTGTGTGAAAATTAAGGCCATATTTGTTTTTTTTTTTTTTTTTGTCATAAATTTTAAGTTGAAAAACTTGTTTAATTCATGCAAGTAAATACAAGACAACAACAAAACCCATGCACAGTGGGGCAAATGAAATAAAATATTAAATTTTTTCCATTCAGAGAAACAATGGATTTAAGATGCCGTAATTCAAAGGTAAGTATAAATTTTCAAGAATAAAAATATTATCCAGCATAGTAAGAAAGAAATGTTAAAAAGCTAGAAAAGTTTTTCAAAATTCAGAATCCTTTTCAACAGTGATTGATAATAATTATACTCTCCTTCAGGTAAATTTATATAATACCGGTATTTAAAATAATAAGCAGCTGCTGGATAATATAGTGAGGAATTTTTAAAAAATTATTTGCTTATAAAGGGTGATTTTTTAGCTATTATCTTTTTGGCAACACTGGTTTAAACAGCTCACGCACGTTTCGTGTTTTGTTTCACTGTCAAACATCTTCAGTTTGGTCTATAATTTAACCATGAATCGTCTTACAAACGAACAACGCTTGCAAATCATTGAATTTTATTATCAAAATGGGCTCTTGGAAAGTTGGCCGAAGATCCACTTCTTTATCGAAAAATTATGTTCAGCGACGAAGCTCATTTTTGGCTGAATGGATACGTAAATAAGCAGAATTGTCGATTTTGGAGTGAAGATCAGCCAGAAGCATTGCAAAAGCTACCAGTGCATCCAGAAAAAGTCACAGTTTGGTGCGGTTTATGGGCTTGTGGCATCATTGGACCGTACTTCTTCAAAGATGCTGCGAATCGTAACGCCTTTAGACTATTTTTTGTGGGGCTATGTTAAAGCTCATGTCTATACAGACAAGCCCGCTTCAATTGACGCATTGGAAGACAACATTGAAGCATTTATTCGTGAGATACCGGCCGAAATGTTGGAAAGAGTATGCCAAAATTGGACTAAGCGGATGGACCATTTGAGGCGCAGTCGCGGTCAACATTTGCATGAAATAATCTTCAATTATTAAATTATATGGACCGTACTATCGATTCAAATAAAGATTTCATGTACATTCTGAATTTTATGTGTTTATTTTTTTTTTTTAAATTTACTTATAGCTCTAAAATAATCACCCTATATTTAACGAAAATATGATACTATTTATCTCACGATAAAGAGATAGAGGAGTATGATGCATTTGTTAAATTAAACAGTCAATCATTAGGGATTGTTTCTTGTGATAAATCGTGCGTATTTGTTTAACTTTGTTGGTAAATATCGTGATTTTATGTTATAACTCATGTCGAAGTAGAGTTATATAATTATGATGCCTCAACCAGAGATCAATTGCTTCAACATAAGTCACCTGAGAAAGTTCATCCAACACAAGGAATTCGAGTTCAAACCAGAGATCAGGAATGAATCGTTTTTTCACTACTCATAAGCACTCAGGAAATATTGAATATAAGTGAGTCAACAATATTGAAATATAACTGACCAAGTACTCTGATTCATTCATACTCACTACAACGTTGATTTATAAGTACAGGTTGCAATGAGTATAAGTACAACGTTGACATCAAACTCATACCATTTGAAATATGTTTGATTCATAAGCCTACTCACTTTAGATTCATTTTAGAACTTTAGATAAATACTTATAATACTTATAAACGATTTAAGTGACTAGAATCATTTATCGAAATTTAAAGTCTTAGTAGTTGTTGCATTTACAAAAAAAAGAAAAAAGGACACATAAACAAAAAAGACAGAGCATCAGACAGAGCAAACACACAACCTTCTAGTAAGTATTTTAGTGTTCGTACACGAATCATACTTATTTTGTGATTCGTGTATATGTATGTTGAGTTATGGAGAGTCGATCACCAACAACATCATACGTGTTGTTAAGTATGAATATGATGAGTATTTCAAACTTTGAATAAGTGGAGGTTCCATGATATTATAATAAGTATGAATGCGTATAAGTAACAGAAATTATGAATATGATTCAATTCTACTCATCTTTTTGAATACTTATTGCTGATCTGTGATATGAACAATCAAATTGAAAATGAAATTTTTTTGTTAACCTCAGAATAATTCGAGAACAGATTCTACAACTAATATACCAAAAATATCAAATTAGATGACGATATTATTTCAAAGACAAAAAACATTTAAATCTTGTTAATTCAATATTGTTTACTGGGTTATCAGGAACATATTCTTTAATGATTTTTATGTTTGCTAACACCATTATCATGAGCAACGCCACTTCACTTCCGAGTATTTCGAAAAAAACAAAAAAAAAAAAATGAAGAAATTTTACGAAAATAGAAATGTGTTTGGGCATACACATAAATGAATATACATATGTATGTATGTATGTATGGGCATATGTAACAAAACAAGTATTTAAACAAATATATGAAAGATATATGTACATATGTATATACATATGTACATATACATATGTATGTGTGCATGTATGTACATATGTATGTGATAGTATAAGAGAATATGAAATAATATTTTTTTTGTTTTTGTTTTCGCTTTGTAACAACATGTGGAGATGAATCATGTTATTTTTGTGTGAAACCCATTTACAAGCACGACTGATTTTTACTGTTTAAAAATTTTACCGCCTTTTTGCCTTACGCCCGGCCCGCTGCCATCAGCCCAGGGAATTGTGGTCGTCGTTGTGCATTTAAAGCACATGCCAAAGATGGTTGCGCGTATCAACATCATGTAGTAGCATTCATACACACATACATACATACATATGAATTTAGAACTGAAATTTTGCTAAAAGAAAATATCGATTTCACTTGAAGTTTTCAAAATATTTAAGGAGGCTGTGTGCTCTAATTCGACAGAAGCAAAAAACAAAAAACGAAACCAAAATATAAAACTAAAGGCAATAGGAGTAGTGGTGGCGTGTATGAAGTAATAGAAAATGTGTTACAAAACCTCTTTCTATGAACATGTAAGTGTGCAGGAATGTAGGCAAACTCTTTAACAAAATGAATTAAAATGGAAGAAATTTATTATTTTTTTTTTTGTTTTCATTTTCGTTCTTTGGACGAAAAAAAAGGGAATCAAATTTATAGGAAAAGTTTCATACGAGCCCAATTTAATTATCATTTCGATAATGTTCATGCATATGCCATCAACAGATAAAAATGTGTGAAACTAAATAAGAAAATTAAACTCAAATATAACACAGAAGCACGAAGACTTATGTGTTTAAGAAATGAAAATATTTGTTTTAGAAATTTTGTTTAAGCATCCTTACAAGTTTTTTGAAAATTTTCAGTTTTCAACACTGAAATGGAAATCTTTTGGTTTCCAAGAATATAAGGCAGAAATTTTAAATTTTTTTTTTTTTGGTTTTTTCTAGTTGCTTTAAGCCACAATATGAAGTTTTTCAAGATCAATGGAAACAGTTATCATGGGATTTTCTCGATGTATTAACTGCAGTGGATAGGAAACCATAATGAAAAAAGTTTTCTTTTGTGGAGTCTAAACTCAAATTAATCAAATAAATTGTAAAACTGACTTTATAATTGTGCATGTAATCTTGATATGGGATCTATGATATCTACACAACCTTTCAGTCAAGATTACGAACCATCTTCTCACAGCACTCATGTTATGTGTCTTTAATTTTATCCATGACTGGCGGGTACTACAGTTTAAAGTCGTCTCCTAACGATATGATTTTTTTGAGAAACTTTCCATGGCAATTTTATTTACTCTCAGAGTTTTTTTTTTTTTTTTTTTTTTTTTGGTTTTTTTAAGAAACCAGCACTCAGGGGATGGCCCCTACTCATGCAGTGCATTGTGCAGGTTTTAGGAAAATGGGTTATAGGAAGGTGGAAGAGAGGGAGTAGTGTTTGTGGACATCTCAAGATGCGAACGGCAAGGAAACGAGTTGCTGCTAGGTGACTATAAAATGGCCAGTGCTATACCTTCACCATTAGACAGTCTACAGCAATCGTCCCCAAGAAGCCCGCACCCTTCAGTCCTAGCTTCTCACACTACTTATGTTGTGTGTGTTAATTTTATACATGAGTGGCGGGACCTACAGTTTAAAGTCGACTCCGAACGACAAATTTTATTGAGAAGCTTTTCATGGCAATTTTATTGACTCTCAGAGTTTTTGCCAGAAATCTGCTGAGAGGAAGTCGCCGAAGAAATATTTTTCGTTTTTGATGTCTGACCTGGGATTCGAACTCGGGCCTTCAGTCTAATAAGCCAACACACTACCTACCAGACCACGGCGACTTCACCAGAAGACTGCTGATAGAAAGTCGTGGAAAGAAATATTTTGTCGTGTTTCGTTTTGTTTGAGATGTCTGGTCTAGGTTTTGAAGCACTTCCTCCCACCTCTAATAAGCCAGCACACTACCTATTAGACTACTGCGACTTTTATGTATACATATATGTATAAAGACGATTTAATAAAATAATTAAAAAACTTAATTACATTACAGAGAAGTTGCCGTGGTCTACTAGGTAGTGTGTTGGATTATTAGACGTGAGGCCATGGTTCAAACTCCCAGGACAGACATCAAAACGAAAATATGAAAAAAATATTTCTTCAGTGACTTCCTCTCAGCAATTTTCTGGCAAAATGTCTGTGAATAAAAACAAAAATTGCTTTGAAAAGTTTCTCAAAAATCTGTCGTGCGGAGTCGACTTTAAACTGTAGGTCCCGCCACTCATGTATAAAATTAATGCACACAACATAAGTGGTGTGAGAAGCTAGGTCGTAATCCTGACTAAAGGTTTGTAATGACCAATTATGTATGTATGTAAGTATGTAATTACATTTCTAGTTGATAGCTTTATTAAGACGATTTGAATTTCATGTCCATACGCTAGTGTACACCATCATGTCTAAACGAAAGCAATTTTTCTTCATATAATTGTTAAAAAAAAAATAAAAAATCCTTATGATATGAAATAAAAAGAATTTGTAAAAATGACAGCAAATCAATAAACGAAGGAATTGTCTGCTCTGTTTCTCCGTTTTTGTTTTATACAGTCAAGTTACTTTTGCCAGTCATTGCTTATGAATATTTGATGGACTACGTTACGAAAGTCCTTATAAATTAAAAAAAAAAAAACAACATTTCGTATATGATTTACCTTCGGGTGGGTGTTTTATTGGTGTTCATATGACCAAATAAGAACTCATGTTTCTTTCTATCTCTCTTTCTCTCTAGTGTCTGATTGCCTTTGGGCAATATCAAGTCATTTCTCATGTCACTTTGTTAAGAAAGAGAAACAGAGACGAAAGGCAAGATAAAATATTCTAAGAATTTAAAAATGTTTTCTGTTCAAATCAGATCATTTCAATCAATATTTGTTAAGCTAATTAGAGAAAAACAAAAAGGAAAACAAGTTTTGATTCATTTTGTAAGATTTCATTGAAATTTTGAATTTTAAAACAGAAAAACAAGAACTTTGTAAGAAATATTCTTTTTTTTTTTTTTGATTTTTGAGTTTTGAAAAGCAAAATTAAATTCTTTTTGTAACTTAAGCAGGAGAACAAGTACTCGTATTAATTTCAATACAAAAAAAAATTTAATTAAAAATTCTTTTAAATTCTCTTCATTATTGATGAAAATCATTTTAACTTCTGCAGGATAAAAAGTTTTGTATACGAAAATGAATTAAAATTTTCAAAATTTTCAACTTTAATTGCTGATGGACAGACATCACTGGCCATTCTGTTTAATTTCATACAAAAACCTCTTTAAACCAAGTAACGTCCTTAAGCTTTGCACGCTAAATGTCGAAAAAATAAAGCGAAATAAATCAACCAAATCACGGTTATTTACGTTAAAATATCCCAAATACTCTCTCATCTAAATGAAAAGAAATGTTTCGCTTTATAAATAGATTTCCGTAGTAAAAATTCTTTATTTCTGTCATAAAATTTCTGAAGAAATTTTTTTTGTTTTTGCCTCAGCACAAATAAATCTTTTGCTCGCTCAATTAATTTGTAAAACCCTTCAGTCGTTCCTTAATACTGGTATTTATGGATTCAATTCTTTTTTTTTCTTTACTTTTTGTTGTTTTCGTTTTTCTACTTCTTCAAGCACTTGTATCCACGTTTTTATTTTTCTGCTCTAATGAGCCACACTTTTAAGGCCAATAAAGGGAAGGAGAAGGAGAAGAAAAGGAAAAAAAAAACTTAATTTTCTTATTTACTTTTCGCGCTTTAGCTAAACAGTACACAACGTTACTGCCAGCAGTTCGTCCAACCAACCAACCGTTTATCCAACCATCCATCCATCCATTCATCAATCTATCCATCTATTGTTAAAGGTTAATTACTGGATAAACAATAAAATTTTCTGTAGCAGTGAACGTTAAACAACACAACACAGTTGGTTTGAGTGCAAGCCAACGAAACGCAAAAGGGCAGAAAGAAAGTGTAAAGTTGTTGATAAAAAAAAATGAAGAAGTAGAAGATAAAAAAATCGTTAATAAGTCTGATAATAAATGCAAATATTGTCTTAAAAAAAATTCTTTATTTTTATTCCATCATTTGCATTCGTCTCGTCAGAGTCCGGGTACTTACTTTCCATATTTTCTCTTCCTTGTCTGTCGTTTTCGTTTCTTTCTTCTTTTTTTTAACCAGATGGCTCTTCAGTGTGCGTTTTGCCCAGTACACAATTTTATGTGTGACTGATACTATATTCAGACATGCATACATACATACATAATTGGTCATTACAACCCTTCAGTCAGGATTATTGACATAGTTTCTCACACCACTTATGTTGTGTGTGTTAATTTTGTACATAAGTGACGGGATCTACAGTTTAAAGTCGACTCCGAACGACAGATTTTTTGAGAAACTTTTCATGGCAATTTTATTTACTCTCAGAGTTTTTGCCAGAAATCTGCTGAGAGGAAATCGCCGAAGAAATACTTTTTGTATTTTGTTTTGATGTCTGGCCTGGGGCTCGAACCCTGGCTTTACGTCTAATAAGCCAACACACTACCTACTAGACTACGGCGACTACATGTTCAGACATGCACTTTTATTAAATCAATAATCAGTTTATTGAGAACAATATTTTTAGCGTTCAGACATATAATATACGAAAATTTATTTGACAGCTGGTAAACAAAACGGCTGATTGCTTCAACAACATTTGCTTTTAATTTAATCGCGAAAATTAGTGCCAAAAATTTTTTTAGAAAAAATGGAAAGCAATTTAACATTTAAAAAGGTATTGCTAATGATTAACCGAAATGCCGAGCTGTTGCGGTTAATAGGGACTACTTTTGACTCCAAAATGGCTTTTCTCAGAAGGATGAGAAAGAAAAATTTTATAATACTGGATAGCTTGCAGAAAAGAAAGCTTTTGCTTATGACACTGTTAGAGGAAAATGAAAATCAAAATAAAATACAAACCTTTCTGCTGACCTTCCATTTTTTGTTTGTCGTTGTTTACATTTGAGTTGTCAAATATTAATAGAAAGCGTTCGGAAAAATGTAATCTGCTCACTGAACGTACTTATGACAGTGTTGTATTTAAAGTTTTTATCAATATTATAACAATTTATGAATTCATTGATCAATAATTAATTGAAATTTTATATGAAATATTGAGATCAATAATGCCGTTTATTGCGATTTACGCAATAAAGGTGCATGTCTGAACCCAGTATTAAATCTCATCTGTTCTATGGTCCTATGGAACTACTACAATTAAGTTTATTATAAACAATCTAGCCGACAAAAGTGAAATTTCATGTTGGTTTTAATAAGCATATCTTGCAGAATTTGCCAGCCAAACTAGCTGCAAGGAAATTAAATCTGATCACAGCTAGAAGTAACATAAAACTGATTTAATTAGTTTGAATATTAAGGTCTTATTTAATTGGTCATTACATCGACATAGCTTCTCACATCACCTATGCTGTGTATAATTTTATACATGAGTATCGGGTCCTACAGTTTAAAGCCGACTCCGAATGACAGATTTTTAAGAAACATTTCATAGCAATTTTATTTACTCTCAGAGTTTCTGCCGGAAGACTGATGAGCGAGAAGTTGCCAAAAGAAATATTTTTCCGTATTTCGTTTCGGGCACGCATCTAAAAAACCGAAACATTATCTAATAGATCACTGTGACTCCAGAATTTTAAGAACATTTTTGACGTTATTTTTCCCATATTTTATGATACAGACTTTGCATTAATATAAACATAACGCAACAAAAATCTAAAATTAGAGAGAGAAAAAAAATAAAATTAGGCATGAGAATTAGTTGTGATGCTCGTTGGAACGATCACATTTTACGAGTGTCGAAGGAAGCATTCAAGTGCCTTGGTTTTTTGAAACGGTGCAGAAAATACTTCACTCCATCCGACCTTCTTACTATTTACAGGACCTTTATCCGACCTAGGATGGAGTACAACTCTCATGTATGGGCCGGTGCTTCAAAGTCTATTTTGAAGCTTCTCGACCGCGCACAGGAGAGGGCGAAGGTACTTATTAATGACAGTAGGGTATCCAACTCTATTGATTCGTTGGAACATCGTCCAATGTGGCGTGTGTTTCATTGTTCTATCGGTACTATAATGGGAGGTGTTCTCGAGAGATAAGGGGCTTGGTTCCCGATAATCACATATTTTTACGTGGTACTTGTACCTCTCGCAGAGCTCATCCTTTTGTGGTTGATTGTCCAGTGAACCGCACAATGCATTACAGAAAAAATTCATTTTTTGCCCGCACTGCTCGCTTGTGGAATGATCTTCTTGGGGAAGTTTTTCCTGTCAGTTACGATATTGGTAAATTTAAATCAAATGTCCACAAACACTACTCCCTCTTTCCACCTTCCTATAACCTATTTTCTTAAACCCGCACAATGCACTGCATGAGTAGGGGCCATCCCCTGAGTGCTGGTTTTACAAAAAAAAAAAAAAAAACCGGAAAAATGTTGCCACATTTACACTATGTTGTAGCGAGTACTGAAATTCCAAAATCGAAAAATTAAAAAGTTTCTCTGATTCTGCATTGTGCTCAGATATTCCATGGCTGTAGCAGAGATAAGCAATGAGTATTCAAAAAAATGAAGAGAATCGAATCATACTCATAATTTCTGTTACTTACATGTATTCATGTTTATTTTAATATCATTGAAGTGCTCATCATATTCAATGCTTAACAACACGTATGATGTTCAACTCTCCATAACTCAACATATACTCGAATCACAAAATCAGTATGATTCGCATACGAACACTAAAATACTCACTAAAAGGTTGTGTGTCAGCTTCGCTTGCTGCTTTGTCTTTTTTGCTTATGTGTATTTTTTCTTTTGTTGTAAATGCAACAACAACAAAGACTGCAAATTTTGATGAATGATTCGAGTCACTCGAATCATTTATAAGTATTATAAGTAATTTTCTAAATTTCTAAAGTGAATCTAAATGAGTAAGCTTATGTATCAAACATATTTTGATTGGTATGATTTTGATGTCAGCGTTGTACGCATACTCATTGCAACCTGTACTTACAAATTAACGTTGTAATGAGTACAAATAAATCAGAGCACGTAGTTAAATTTCAATATTGTTGACTCACTTATATTCAAAATTTCACGAGTGCTTATGAGTAGTGAAAAAACGATTCATTGCTGATCTCTGGTCTATACTAGACAAGTATGCATGCATATGCCTCCAGCAACTTGACAATACATATATCCTCCATTTGCCTTGTATTCACATTCCCGATAACATAACATTGAATACAAAATTTTTTGAAAGCACGGCTTCCATGTTTAAGTCACTCTTCAAATTGCAACACATGCATACCATAAGGAAGGCCATACTGTGATGGTATTTCATTTCACTTCAATTTTTCTTTATTTTTTCATTATTTCTTTTGAATACTTGTTTATTTCTCTTTGTTAACTAAGAAAATATAAAAAAATGAATAAAAATTGAAATAAAGTGAAACGAAGTATTGAGAAATAGAATTTGAATTGATTATTAAAAACAAAACTTACAAATTGACCACAAGTCTGAACATACAAACGTTAAATTGAATTAAGAACGGCTTTGCGAAAGGCAAGAGATTTTTGGAGAAGCAAAAAAATCAAGCCACTAGTGTAGCATGGCAGAATTAAATTAAATCGAATGGACTTGAGAGGAACTTGACTAAAAACTGCTGAAATGTTGTACATTTCTTAAATGTCGTTGTTTTATAATTATATTTCTCAAATAGAAAATGAATTTGTTTTTTTTTTCTTTTTCAATTTAGTTTTAGTACAACATAAACGTTTCTGTTTTTTTTTCGTTCGTTCAGTTTTGAAGGAAATTCTACATTTTTAATGGCATTCTCTTCACACATATTAAACATCAAAGTTGTAAGAGAAAATATCCCTGCTGCTGCTGCTGCTGTTCTGGAAGATGAGAATAACACAACAACAACAACAACAAAAAATTGAATATTTCATAACCGTTTGCGGTATAAAGCATGGCATGATGGCTGCTGTTTTCAGTGGTGGTGGTGGTGGTGTTGATGGTTGTGGTATATGAATGTGCTCGTGTGTGTGTATGTGTAAGTTTTTCTGGCTGTGCTTTATACTGTTTTATGGCACGATTTGGCAAAGTCAGGCGTCTATATGCCATCCACCACTGTATAAGGCAAGATTTGTTTGCACGAAGCATGCAGAGAGCGAGGCAAAGGGAAATGGGTCTGGTGGTTATTTAAATATTTGCATAATTTGCACGTTTTTCGTTCGTTCGTTCGTTCTTTCATTTCCAGCACATTCTGATTCTGTTCCACTCCATTTTTTTCCACTTCGTTTATAATATTTTTTCTCTGTTTCTGTGTGCTTCTGTTTTTAGTTTATTTTATTTGTAGAATTGTTTTCTTTTTATTTTTTGTATTTTTTTTTTGTTTATTTGTTTTGTTGTTGTTATTTTATTTGTGAATATTTTGTTTTATTTTCATTTTCATATTGTTGTTGTTTGTTTTTCTCTTTTTCTTGATTGTTATTAAGGAATTTATGAAGTATTTTTGTTGCAAATTTTTTTTTCTCCGTGCTGGTTTCTGCATTAGAAATGTAGAGAACAGAAATCCTGAAAAAAAGGATATGTTCGCCTGTCTCATGTTCATTTCTCCCGAGTATTTCATTTAAAAGTATTTTCATAATGGCGCTTTACTTTTGGGTTTAATTTTTTTTTTTTTTTTTGTTTATGCCCCTCGCATTTCATTTTCATTTCAAATATATTTTTCATTGCTTTGCGTTTTTTTTTTTTCGTATGCAAAATAATAATTATTTCTGAGAGTCATAGTCTCTTAGCTGGCTGTCAAAAAGTTTCCTTAACCAAGACTTACCATAAAGCATTAAAAACCTTTACTAAATGGCATGACATTCGTCCCAAATTAAATACCAAAAAAAAACTTAATGCAATATTTTGGAAAGTTTTTTGTATTTTTGTTTCGTTTTGTATTCAAACTAAATTTGAATTTTTGGCCATGAAGAACCAGAACCATAGAGTCAGTCTATTAAAATTGTTGCACGATCTGTGATATTTGAAGAAAAAAAAACAAAGTGTTTGATGATTTTTGAAAGTGATGAATTTGATTGTTTTAAACATTTCGTAATTTCCATTTCATTTCGTAATCCTTATACATAACATGTTAAATAACAAAACTTTCTCAATTTATGGAAAACAATCAGTTAGTACTGGAAAATTCACCATTGTAAACGGATTACAACAGGGAACTGTTAATTCTCCTATACTGTTTAATTTATTCTTGTTAGATTTACTAGATAAAATGGACAATGTTATAGCCTTCGCAGACGATATAACTATATATATATATATCATGCTGACGATACAGTTGATAAAATTAATGACGGTTTGCAAAATAAGTTTTTGATAATTGAAAAATATTCTGAAGATTGGCATATGAAGATCAATTTAGACAAATGTGAATGTATTCTTTTTAGGCCACCTGTTGGGAAATGTATCAGTAATATTCGAAGAAACTGGAAGTCATTTGGTATTAGATCCACAAATAATATAAACATTCCCGTAAAACAAAGTGTTAGGCTATTAGGAATAGAGTTAGATAAATTTTTATACTTTTACAACCACATTAATCGGAAACTTATAAAAGCTAGAAATGCATTTTTTGTATACAAAAAAAATTTTTTTTTCTAAATATATACAACCAAGGGTTAAGATCATCATGTATCAGAGTTTGATTAGACCAATTTTATCATATGGCTGCCAAATTTGCTTTAATATTTGCCCCTCGTATATGGAGAAGATTCGCGTTTTCGAAAGGAAATGTCTCAGATGTTGTACTTCATTGTACAGATCAAAAAGTAGCAACTACAAAAAATACATTTCAAACAAAATCCTTTATGAAAAAGGCAAAATATCTAGATTTGATAACTTTATTATTCATATCATAAGAAATCACATTGTAAACAGCAGAAATATCATTGAGAACAATTTAATTTTGGCTCCTTACTACGCTGACGAGGAATATATTTCAAGAACAATCGAAAATGGTTTCATCCCTCCCGAGGCTTTTCTATATCTTGATAAAAATGGTTTTATTCAAAACGAAGATGGTATTCCCATACTTTATTACATTTACAGACGATCCAATGAAAAAGCTATAAGTTGTAACGAACTAACATCTGAAAAATGTCGCTTTGACACTAGTATTTATTTGGATGATAAAAATATTAAACCTAATCTGAATCTTAATAAATATTGGTGGCTAACTCAATAATAATTCCTTAATTTTTAACCATTGACCTTTTATTTTATCTTTATAAATATAAAAGTAAGATTTTTATTATCGTTTTGCTTACATTAAACCTGGATACCAAAACTTTTATGTACACATGTATACTAATATTTAATTAACTGAAAAATTAACTTTACTACCAAATACGTCTTATACTTGAGTGCTCTTTAAAATGGGACTTTGTATATAAAAAAAATCAAGATACTTTTTGTTTATTGGAGTTTGTAATTTTTGTTCTAAATATATATTAAATAAACATTGAAAAAAAAAAACATTTCATATTGACGCTTATTAGATCGGTGAGATCTTCTTTCTTTTAGACAAATAGCAATAGCCGTAATCTAATGGGTAATGCCTTCGCTTTCTAGCAGCGAGTGCTAAATTTAAACTTCAGCTCTGATATCTTCAAAAAAAAAAAAAAAAGAGGCAGCAAAGGAAAATGCATTTCTTTCGAAGGCACTCTCTCAGTTGTTATAAAAATAAAATCGACAGAAATCTTACATTAAATATCAGCTACACATTTAGTTGTAATGCAACGTACTGAAGATGGGCTAAGGTCTAAAAGGACGTTTTGCAATGCAACACTTTAGTCAGGATTACGACTTATTTTCTCACACCACCCATGTTGTGTGTATTCATTTTATCCAAGAGTGGTGAGACCAACAATTTAAAGCCGACAGATTTTTGAGAAATATTTTATGGAACTTCTTTTTTATTAACAGAGTTCTTGGCAGAAGACTGCTGAAATGTAGTCACTGTAAGAAATATTTTTCTGACCTGAATGTCCGACCCCTTTGTCCACCACAGACTTACTGGACGAGTTCCTTCAGTTGAAAGGCAAATAAGTCCTATTCTCTAAGAAAATTTCTTGTAGAACTTTGAATTTCTTTTGCCTTAGTGCTACACAGTTCAAGCGCTTCAAACACTCCTTTTTCTCACAACAAATCCTGCATGTTCTAGTGTCAGTAGGTGCCTCTACAGGTGCTTATGGAGGACATGGTGATCTATAATTGCCCAATAGTACAATGCCAGAATTTTACAGAATAGTTTTCAAAGGCTAAAAAATGAATACATCGAGCGAAATTCCTCAGTCCCCCATTGTTAGCTGTCGTCTTTCTGAATGACCAGTTTGCTGAGCCCGCTGTTGTGTCCCTATTATTTACCAATTTTTCGATTTGGCATGTCAATGGATTCTTTCCATTAAAAATTATTAAGAAAAAAAAACAAAGATGTCAACCCATGTTTCTTGCGCAAACGTCTTCTTATAGAAATTTAAATCAGGTTTAAACATGTATGTATGTATATACATAATTGGTCATTACAACCCTTCAGTCAGGATTACGACCTAGTTTCTCAGACCACTAATGTTGCGTGTGATAATTTTTATACATGAGTGGTGGCGGGACCTACAGTTTAAAGCCGACTCCGAACGACAGATTATTTTGAGAAACTTTTCATGGCAATTTTATTTACTCTCAGAGTTTTTACCAGAAATCTATTGAGAGGAAGTCGCCGAAGAAATATTTTTTCGTATTTCATTTTGTTGGAAATGTCTGACCTGGGGTTTGAACCGTTGCCTCATGACTACACATGTGGTTTGGATAAATCTCATCAGTTTCAAGATTGAAATGATGGTTAGCATACATAGCCTAATATGTTAGGCATGCTGTTAGAAGAACGAAGATTTTTCGCTTTGTTTCTCACAGTATTTGTACTCCGGCAACCAGCTCTCTTGGTAGCATTCTATCAACATTACGTTGCTATGTACAAAACTCAGGTGAGTTTTATTAAAAATCATTAAACTTTTGCAAAAAAAAAAAAAGTTCTTTTAATTTTATTCTTAAAATTCTGTTTTTAATTTGAAAAGTTTTCACTTTCATGGACTTTCTCCTGTTTTTTTTTTTTTGAACTCCAGCTTTTAAATTTTTTTAATTGAATTTAAAACATCTCCCACACAACATCGTAGCAACAACAAGAAATTAAAATCTTCTGAAGAAACTTTTTTCCTTTTCTTTCGGATTGTATTGTGCTGTGTATTGTATTTCATAAGAAAAGGTACTGAAAACGTAATTCTAGGAAAATAATTCTTCTGTTACAAGAAATTTGTTGTTTTTCTCTTTTTATTTTGCTAACCGGATTTTCTGAAGATTTTTTTTTAAGAATTTAATTCAATTTTCCTTGGCTTTAAAGTGTGCAATTTGTGAAATTAATTTAATTGAAATCAATTTCATGCGAATGAATTTCAGAACGCTTAGGTGGTAATTCAATAATGACAGCAGATAGCAGATGATAATAGAAAATGAAATTTTAATTGAAATTCTGCAACATATTTTAAAATCGCAAAATTCTTGTCTGTAAAATGAAATGATTAACAGTGTTTTACTTTTAGGTAAATAAATATCATTTTTAAATTTCTTCTATCTCTTGAGTCTTTGGTTACAACATACAAGACTATCCCGAAGCATTTTACTGCAATCGTCAGAATTTTTATTTGCTTTGAGCGAATTTCATGAATCAGGATTATCTCTGCTAAACAATCGATTCGTTTACTGTATAGGGGGTCCTAAAATAATTGTTAATACATCTGTTGTTGCTTAGAAACAAAACCCTTTGTCATGTTTTAGATGCAGTGACTACGAATTTTTGCTAATAGAGTTGATGCTGTCGTCTATGGGAGAGCAAGGATTCAAAGCCTCTTAGTTCCTTGGATTCGAAAGGTGTAAAAAATATTGGAACGCACTTTTATTAGTATAATTCGCTTAGTTTTAGTTTTTAGTTTAAGTTTTATTAATCCAATTAAAAGTTTTTATCTTATATATTGATAATAATTTACAATTTTGAGATCTATCTTAATAATACTTCAGCAAGTAAATTTAATGTAATTTTATATAAATAAAAGCATATCATTTTAAGCTAGTTATAGGTGAAAAGGATATAAAAACCTATATGTGAAATAATGGTGTTGATTTCAAATATAATTAGAAAATAATTGTTTAAAAACTGATTATACAAAAATAATCAATTATAATACAATTATTTTCTATTTGATAATTATTATTATTATACAAAGATATGTATGTATTATACTAATTCTCTACTTTCACGTATTCTACGATAGCGTGAGGTTATGATTTTTTGGAAATGATTATCATTTATTCTTTTAACAAAATCTTGGAATAGCTCGTATCCTGTTTCCTCATGAAGTAGTGAAGTAGGGAATCTCCAATGTAGATTATGGATCATCTTAAGACATTTGTTCTGGATGATTTGGTACTTTTTTAGGTGGGTTTTTGAAAGTACAATTCGCTTACAAACACTCACATTAAGCAAATATTTGCCAAAAAATACTTAACCCCAATTTTCTAAATATTTACCTCAAGCAGGAAAAGAAATTCCTATCGAAATTTGTGTAAAACACGAACAGTTCCTACAGTTGAAATCAGCATTTGGTCAAAATTCTTTTCCTAAATTTCTGTTTTTTTTTGGTACTCATGGTAATTACCCAATGTGAACGCAACTAGATGCAGACAAAATATTTCTTTTGATAAACAATAACTTGTTAAGTTTATTTAATTAAAATATGTGTAGTATGTGGAGCCGAAAAACGAATGCCTTCTTCCTATTTACATAGCCATTTTAACACTTTAGTCAGGATTACAACCTAGTGGTGTGAGAACCACTTACAGTTTAAAGTCGACTCCGAATAACAGATTTTTGAGAAACTTTTCATGGCAATTTTATTTACTCTCACAGTTATTGCCAGAAATCTGCCGGGGGGCAATAGCCGAAGAAATATTTTTTCATAATTCGTTTTGCTTTGGGATGTGAACCATGACCTCACGTCCAATAAGCCAACACACTACCTACTAGACTATTATTCAATATTTTACCAAAATAACTCGTTAAGTTTATTTAATTTAAATGTGAGTAAAGTATGTGGAGAGCGAAACCAATATATCCTTCTTAATTACTTAGCCACACACGTTGTGTGTGATAATTTTATTCGTGAGTGGCGAAAACTACTACAGATTTTTGAGAAGCTTTTTATTGCAATTTCTATGTACCCGCGGAAGTCTGATGAAACGATCTCTTTCATATTTCGTTTTGTTCGAGATGTTAAAGCTGAGGTTTGAAATCACGAGCTCTCGTTTAGAAGCTCCTTATACTACTTACTACTATATCCCTGATCAATTTTATTACTCGAAACTAAATAAAACGCAATAATAGAGGCTACCTTGCTGAATAGAACCACCACAGTAGTTTGAATTAAATAACCACAGTAAAGGGTATTCGCCTTTGTGTCCTTGTAGTTGTGCAGGTATTTGTTATAGGATGCATACAGTGCAACGTGAGAGTATTTATACCAAACATAACCTCAATTATGTATTAGTTTAAATTTTTTTATTTTTTATTAAATTAGTATGCTTAGGCTTAAACAAACCTAATACCAACTGAGCGTGAAAAATATAACGTAATGGCTATTGGATTTGCTTTGAGGTGTAGAATTCCTAAGACAATATCAGCCGAACTGCAATAGATTGGATTTTATAGATTTGTCATCAAAGAGAAAGCCTTGCTTATACAAAGCCATGGAGACAAATCTACTAATATGTCAGGACAGGTGAAAAAGTAATATATAGAAACTGACTTGGCCAGTCAAGAACGACAACATTATTATCTTAAAACCAGTCTTTTACCAACTTAGAAGTATGCTTTGGATTGTTAGCTTGCTGCCATGTCCATCTAAGAGGCATACTTTCCTCAGCGTAATTCAATATCGTATTTACCAAGATATCTTTGTAGAGGAATTTGACAATAGTGTCGGTAATTCGATATAGTAGTCGCCATAGTCTAGTAGGTTAGGTTAGGTTAGGTCGGAGTGGTAGCTCTGATGTCACAAAGCTCACTTGAGCACGCATAGCGGCCCGTTGTGATGCCACGGGTGAACGCAGTCCCTGTACTGACCAAGTTCCTCCACAATCAGGGAAAAGGAAGAAGTTGGTCAGCGCAAGGGCTGCACAGTCTAGTAGGTAGTGTGTTGGCTTATTAGACGTAAAGCCCGGGTTCGTATCCCAGGTCAGGCATCAAAACGAAATATGACAAAAAAATATTTCTTCGGCGACTCCCTCAGCAGATTTCTGGCAAAAACTTTGAGAGTAAATAAAATTGGCATGAAGAGCTTCTCATAAAATCTGTCGTTCGGAGTCCACTTAAAACTGTAGGTCCCGCCACTCATGTATAAAAATTAACGCACACAACATACATAGGTGGTGTGAGAAGCTCGGTCGAAATCCTGACTGAAGCGTTGTAATGACCAATTATGTTATTATATATGTCGGCAATTCGATGTATCGGACCGACAACATACCATGAGAAATAAACCCAGACCATAATATTACTGCCCGTGTTTGGACCTTCTTCTTTGTAAAGCGAACATGGAATTCCTTACCCTTAGGGCAATGATAAATAAATTTTTCTTTCATCGCTCCACAAAATGTTTCGCCATTTTTTTTTCACCATCTGCTCCGCACCAATTGAAATGACTTCTTGCAAACGCCAATCTAGCCTTTAAATTTTTTTGTCTAAGCAAAGGAACTCTTCTGGCTATCCATCCTGGTAAATGTGCTTCTTGTAGTCTACGACGAACCATTCGCGATGAAATTATATTTGCAATTTCTGTTGAAATCGCTCTTGAAGACACAAATGTTACTTTTGAAGTTTTTATTGGGTCTTCCGGAAGTTTTGACGGACTTTTTAGGCTTTAAAGCATTCTTTGTACAAAAAATAGCGATCGATTCATAGCTTCTGCTATAGAACGAAGACTTTCTCTTAGTCTTGAAACAATTTTTCTCTTCTCGTTTTCAACTCATGGCTAATTTTTTTACTCTTTACTATATATTTTGTTATGAATAAAGATAAACAATAGTAAAATAAATAACCTTTCAAAAAAAAAAAAAAGAAAAAACTAGAGCATATTGGGAAAATATTAAAGAATTGAGCTGAGCAATGTATTTATTGTTCTTGACCAACTACTAAAATCACACTTGAACAAAACTAACTCACAATGAAAACAACGGGGAAGCCCCAGTTTTGTTTTTACTTTTAAATGCATTACCATAATTAAAGTTATTTAAATAGTGAAGAATTTACTTTCCATTAAAGTAACTAAAATTAAACATGAAGCAAAAATAAACAGCTGTACTTATTTCTTCGAGCATATGTGCTGTTAAAAAGAGATCAAACATAATATTTAGTTAGCTAAGGCCATATGATCTTTATAGAATTTATATGCGTAAATATACTTCACCTAATAAGGAAAACACATTTTTCCAAGAAATAATTCTCAAATATTTTATGTTTAAAAAATCTGTATAAACATGCAAGTCAATGTTACTTACCATTTGCTTAAGGTTGATGTTGATGTTCTTGAATAATTGTTTTCTTTTTTTGAAATTTTTTTTTGTTTTAAAAACTAACACTGCAGCTCTTTTAATTTCTTTTTAGAATTTTGTAAATAATTTTCTTTTTTTAATTTCTTTTTTTTAATTTAATTTTATAGAATGTGTTTAATTATTCTTTTTTATTATACAATATGTTTACACTTTTAATTTAATTCTTATTTTTTTTTTCTTTCTTTAATTTTTTAATTTATTTTTTAAAATATTTCTTTAAAAATCATGCATGAATTTTATTTAACTTTTCAGCACAAAACAAAAACAATTAATATTGCATGTGTGTGTGTGTGTGTACAATAATAGGTTGTGATTGTAGCAAATGTTCTGTATTTAACAAGTATGGGACACATTCCTACATTCATAACGAAGCACACTTTGTCGACAACATCTACTACAATTTTATGTACAATTTATGAATGACAAACACACACACAAACGCACTGAATAGTTCGTATGCATATGGGGCTTAAAGAGCATAACATTAAAACTTATCAAAATGTGTGTGTAGTGTGTGTGTGTTTAATTTTATAAAAAAAAGAGGTTAACATTTGCACACTTTTGTTGTTGCCGTTAATGTTGTTGTTGCTGTTGTTGTTGGTGGTGATGTTGTTTTATTTTCCAACAAAAACAAAACAAACCACACTAATGCAAGAAACACATAAACACACACACCCACATACACGCTAGCATGCACTCTTTCTCAAAATTTAAACATGTTGTGTGTATGTGTGTGTGCGATATAATTTAAGTGAATGCATGTTTATATGCACACGTTTAATCGCTCTACCTCTCTCGACATCTCTTCCAGACACATGCCACATTAACACACACATGTACACATAAACAAACATATGTACATACAAATCTTCAAATTCATATTATTTGCACATTTATTTTCTACCAAAACCAGAGAAGTACAAATGGAAGAAGAAGAAGAAAAAGTGCACAAACAAATTCTATTAAAAAAAAAAAATTGTTTTTAGATGACATTTGCTTGCATACATGAATGCATGTATGTATGTATGTATGTATGTGTGTATGTTTATAAGAATTTATGCTTTTAAAGAGAGCAAACATAAATGCAAGTGAGTTTATGTTTGTACAAGTAAAAGTATCACAAATGTATGTGTATGTGTGTGTGTGTTTATTTGTAGCTTTATTCGTCGACTTTTTCTTTTTTTTTTTTGGTTTTTTGTATCAATTTGTACCAACAAATTACTTGAGACTCATGAGTCGTTATAGCTGCTGTTGTATTGTGGTAGTACGTGTTTAAACCACGTTATTGCCATTTGTTTTATTTTCTATCGTTTTGATGTTGTTTTGCATTTGTAATTTTAATTTCTTTTTTTTTCATTCGTTATTTTCATTCATTAAATTTTTACGTACATTACGTTTTACAAATCACTGCTAAAGCTTCTTTGGCTTTAATTTTCTTCACATCTTTTTTTTTCTTTTTTTTGTACACTAATTGGGCTTACTTTTGGGGGTTTTGTTGTTGTACAATAACGTATAACAATTTTAATTTTAATTTGTTTTATTTAAAAATTTTCTTTCTTTTTTATTTCAAGTTTTATTGTTTTAAATTTGAAATTTAGTACGCGTTTCGTTTATTATTTTTTAAATTATTTTTTTTGGTTTATTTTGCCTAAGAAATTAGCAATTTTTCTAAGCACTTTTTGCAAAATTGTATTCTATATTGCCGCTTCGTTTGTACGTTTACAACTGACATGACCACGTTTCCGAGTTAACTGATTTGGAACGGTAAAAGTTCGTTTGCCATAGAATATACCATCGTCATCGTCCAAAGGAATTCTATTTTTTTCGTTCTTTCAGTTTTTCAGTTTTTGTCGTTATTTTATGCTCACAATTCACAAACATTAAATACGAGTGAAATACTGGTTTTTTTATGAACCGTTATTCGTACGCAATGAGAGCATTAACATTTTGTATTGAAACAAAAGTGGTGAATATGTTCAACTAAGAGAGAGAGAGAGAGAGAGAGAGTGTAAGTACTGTTACTCGTAGGTATAAGAGTATTTCCGTTTTAGTATACATGTGTTGGGTATACCCAACACTACAAAGAGAGTCTAGAGACATTGTTCGCGGTATAAAATTGCAAATATTTTCAATTATTTATACCACTATTGTGATTTTTTTTTTCATATAAGTTTTTTTTTTTTTTATTTAACTAATGCCGGCATATGATAGCTTTAACTTAACCAAACAAGTCCTCTTGAAACTAATCAAATTTAAATTATTTAAGGACTTCTTATGCTTCAATCATGAAGCTCCAGCTAGAAGTTCTTAAATAGAACCTCATACTCTTAACTTTTGATAAGTTTAGTCCCTCAATGCTAATGTCTTCTCTTCTTACGATAATGGCTTATATTCGTAATCATTTTTAACTTTACAACCTTCTGTCCTTCTTCTTAACATTTATTTAACATGATGGCTACACTCAAAACTCAGCATTGAAAACTGAAAATGTTCATAAGTTGGAGGTGAAAACCTCAGTTCATTTAGGATTGAACCGTTGTCCGTTTGGCCTGCCTCTGGATGCCTTATGCCATCTGAATCCTTTAATTTAAACTTAGATTCGGCAGAAAACAGCACATTCATCCATTTTTGGACACTCCAGTTGAGATGGGTCTTGGCGAATTCAAGTTTGGCGATATCAAAGGTTTTTTGCTGGTCGTCGACTGAATAATCCGGCCTCTACCGCCCTTCTGGGAATCGTTCTTTCGGTTATTTTTAAATCTAAGCGGTTTCGTACGTGCCTAGAAGATGCTGTAGGATCATTTTGGATTGTCCTTTTAATTAAGGAGTCTTCATGTCGCAAGGTTTCGCGTGACCTTCCTCCAGAATGAGTAGGAGATGTGCGACCAGTCTGTAAAAACTTTTAAATTAGCCTAGAAATAATTGATCTGTTGATTGAATATTTTGCACTTAATTGATGCCTTGATAAGCCAGCTCACCAATCCAATCATTAACTTAAAAATCAACCCACAAAATTGCAAAACCAAAGAAGATTTATTTGAAGCCGCAAAAATAGCCTGGAAAGCAATATCTCCTGAAATAATTAATAATTTAATGTCCCCTATGCCTAAAAGATGTGCGTGTGTCATTCAGAATAAAGGATTCGCAACGAAATATTGATTTCAATAGTTTTTTGTGCACCTTAATTGGGGGTGCTTTAGTTTTGTCTGCTTATATTTGCGACTTAAAATGTTTTTTGAATTTTAACTTTTTTTTTAAATTCTGAATTCCTTAAGTTTGTGTTTTTCAATAATAAGGATATAAATAAATAAAAAAAATAAAATTTTAATAGCTTTGTTTTCTTAAAAAAAATGTATTGAGGGTTGCTGTAGTTTTGGCCAATACTGTATATTCATGACGTTGTTGTGTATATTAAGGTCTAACCGTGTTACAGTGCGGGTCGCAGAGCCTTCTATTTTGTATTCTATCGTTAGCCCTAGTTGGTTAAATTCTTGTTATAGCCTGGGAAATTTCTCGTTTGTTCGCACTTCCTTCTTATATAATAACAACCAGCCAGTTATCCTCTGACAAAGAGAGCCCTTCTCTAACATCAGTCCATATTTGTTGCATCATCTCAGCGCTGTCGAATCTAATCAATAGTCTATGACAATTTTTTGCACGTAACCATGTATTCTGCAGTTTCGTCTTCTTTGGAAGCTTGCAAAAGTCTTCGTGAGCACCATAACCGAAAAGTCTAGTAAAGGATTTGTTTCAGTTGTAGCTGATTGTAGACCACTAGTAGTGCCTTGGCTTTCTAGACTAGAGTCCATGGTTCAAACCCCAGTTCAGACATATCGAACAAAATAAGCTACAAAAACAAAACACTGCAGTAAACAAACCTGTTTAAAAATTATCGTACTGCTTAATATAACAACAAACATCAGCATAAAAAAATGGTTAACAAATAAACAAAAATCCACAAACAACACTATAAGAATAAATGTAAACAAAAATCCGCAAACAACAATAATGAATGTAAATAATGATATTTACATTTATAGAAATTTCGAGAAGGCGGAGCCATGAACATTCGCCTTTAAGAACATTCATCAGACTGTTTACTCTGCCGTATAATAGCTCAGACAAAGCAGGCGAGTGAGTTAGTGAAGTTCAGTTAGTCTTCTGTGAAGACACGGTGCGTTTGAAGAGAGAATAATCGTTGTTTGAAGATCTCCGTTACAAAGATCTGTCGTTACAAAGATTGTCTAGTAATTGTTATAGTTTACGCAAAGGGTGTAAACAGAGGAATAACAAAGAAAGCAATTGTTGTTGTTTACATAAAGTTGTGAACAGTGGCACACAGAATTGTGCGAATAATAAAGAATTTTAATTAAAACTAAACAAAAATTTATTTTTATTTTATTTCCAGTCAACGAGCTCATACATATTTATAACGTTTTTAAAAGGTATAAACGTAACACTATCATAAAGAGTCCTGATAGTATAACTAAAAAAACCTCAAGAAGTCGTGGCAGGCCATGGAGCAGCTGGAGAACATTCATCAGACTGTTTACTTTGCCATATAAAAGAAAAGGCAAAGCAGGCAACTAGTGAGTAAAAGGTCAGTCAGTCTTGTGTGAAGACGTTGTGTGTTTGAAGAGAGTAATCGTGGTTTGAAGATCTCCGTTACAAAGATCTGTCGAATAATTGTCTAGTAATTGTTATTGTTTATGCGTAGGGTATAAACAGAGGAATAACAAAGAAAGCAAATGGTGTTGTTTACATAAAGTTGTGAACAGTGGCACACAGAATTGTGCAAATAATAAAGAATTTTAATTAAAATTAAACACAAATTTATTTTTATTTTATATGCAATCTACGAGCTCATATTTTAAATGTTTTTAAAAGGAAAAAACGTAATAATATGAAAAAATATTCCTTGCTCTCGCAGTCTTCTGGAAAACTTTATGACAACAAATAAAATTGCCACGAATTGATTTTCAAAAATATGTCGTTTGGAGACGACTTTAAACTCCACTCCTCCACTCATGAATAAAATTAGCACACACAACAGAGGTGATGTAAGAAGCTAAATTATAATCCTGACTAAAGGGTTGTAATGACCAAGTAGTAAACCAATTAGGAATGTTCTCCACAACTTTGTTACTGTTTTCAGAATGATCTTTCTATTTATCAAAGTAAATAATGCTTTTCAGATAGAGTTTTGATGTAAAGATATGCAGAAGCAATATAAAGCGATGAATTGGAAGTGACAGTGACAAGGCATGTGGTGGTATAATGCATATCTGAAATAATATCAAACAGTTAAAACTTCTGTCGGTTATTGTCCATTAACTTATCCAAAGCCTAAGAAACAAATTTAGATACTCAGCTCCTACGTCGTCTTATTGTTAAAATCCACAATCCTATCGTTTTCGATTTTAAAATTTTTGTGTGTGTTTCACGTTCTTTTCTGAAAACAGCAGAGTTTTATTCATTGTCATAGTTTTTCTGGTTCATTCAATAGTTTGTTAAAAATTCAATTGAATAACGGAAATGAGTATTCGGCATTCATAATAAGAGAGTCAAAAAGAGAAACCGAATAAGAGCGCAAAAGCGTTTGTGGTGAATTAAAAAATATTTTCTATGCCATTACAAGTGCTTATTCTCTCATAGTATTCGCTCTCTTGCTCTTTTGTTTTGGGTACATTTTTCCGAAGGATATTTTCTTACTCCGATTTATGCCCACAAACTAAAAATTTTTGGAAAAGTTCAACACAATTCGCATTCGTTTCTTTTTATGATTTCTTTTTTCTTTTTTTTAGGTTTTCGGCAATATTTGCTTTATTTTATGCGAATTTGTAATGTTTTTTGTTCTTGTTTGTTGTTGCTATTGTCATTGTTATTGTTATTGTACTTTTGTGTATTACCATACACAATAGAGCATTGAATTTAAACCAACTGACTGCTACATGTGTATGTGTGTGTATGTGGGTGAATACGAACGTTTTTTTTTTGTGTGTATTTCTGCGAGTAAATGCATGTCTCACGTGTCATGTTTGTGACTTGTTTTAGTCATGACTTGATAGATTTACTGTCATTGTGGAAATTCCACTAAAGACAACACACAACAGGAGCAACAGCAACAGCAGTAAAAAAACATGTTGTTGACCAATTTAAGTCATCCACCTTCTTCTACTGACTTTTCTCTAATAAATGCAAAATTAGAACAATAACAACAACAAAAATCATTTTGCGAATGTCTGCACACTTACATACGAATACACACACACACACAGGCATAAATTAATCTACAAAACGACAGCAAAATGTTGAGAAGAAAAATATTTTTGTTGGCCAAAACAAATTGATTTTCACACCATCAACCAACTCCAACACCAACACGAACGTAAACGGACAAAAAGAAAAGATGAAAATTAATTGGAAATTTAAAAATTTAAAAATTTTTTTTTATTGGATTTGAAGTCCTATTTAAGAAGCAATGAGTAGGTGAACATGATGAAGAGAATGAATGAAAACAAAAATTGGGTTTTTGACTGAATTTTCTCTATTGCAGGCCTCTTTATTAAGTATCCATCATTCATTGCCATTTTAACTAATCCTAAAGAGTAGAAGAGTTCAAAAGTTGTGCCCCGTGTGGCCAGTTCATGTAGTTCTCTGCAGTTATCCGGAATGTCTCTGTGCCCTGGTATCCGGATCCAGAGATCACCAGTGAATCGTTTTTTCGCTACTCATAAGCACTCACTTTTGATTCACACATACATAATTGGTCATTACAACCCTTCAGTCAGGATTATTGACCTAGTTTCTTACACCACTTATGTTGTGTGTGTTAATTTTATACATAAGTGGCGGGACCTACAGTTTAAAGTCGACTCCGAACGACAGATTTTTTTTTTTTTTTTGTGAGAAACTTTTCATGGCAATTTTAATTACTCTCAGAGTTTTTGCCAGAAATCTGTTGAGAGGAAATCGCCGAAGAAATACTTTTTGTATTTTGTTTTGATGTCTGGCCTGGGTCACGAACCCTGGCTTTACGTCTAATAAGCCAACACACTACCTACTAGACTATGGCTACACTTTTGATTCACTGGAATCATTTATAAGTATTATAAGTATTTTTCTAAAGTTCTAAAGTGAATCTAAAAGAGTAGGCTTATGAATCAAACATATTTCGAATGGTATGAGTTTGATGTCAACGTTGTACGCATACTCAATGCAACCTGTACTTATAGATGAACGTTGCAGTGAGTATGAATGAATCAGAGTACATAGTTAAATTTCAATATTGTTGATTCACTTATATTCAAAATTTCATGAGTGCTGATTAATACATGTTCTACTTGCCATGTATGAAGAAGTATCGCTAAGATTGAAGTTGGTTTTGAAATATATTTTCACAAAAGAAGGCTTCTCATTTAACAAGGATGTCTTTTTAGAGGCCCTAAGTAAATGCTTTTGTACAATTCCTTAGGATAAAGAGCCCATCGAATGCCGCATTCGCTGGATGTCTGTAAAAAGAGCTAAGATTTGAAGCTGGAATTTGAACCACTTGCTTACATCTAATAAGCCAACACAATACTACTTTATGCCGTCTACATTATTACACTTGGCAGTATACAAACCCAAACCCATATGCTTGATTTTAAATAACTTCTTCTTCTTAAAGAAACGTATCCTTTGAGTCTATGAATTGTTCTTCCAGCACAAGAATTGAAACAAAAATCTTCTTTAATCAGTTTATTATCTAAATTATGAAAACAAAGCAGAAATAAGCAAAAAAAAACGAAAAAAGTGAAGTCTTTGTTCTGTATTTTATTTCGATTGTAAATGTTTTCCCATTACTCCGGCTTAACCAAAACGATTTCCCTTATTTTGATTGCCTCAGCTCTGTGTGAGATGGCTGCATTCGTTCTTATTTATCAGTTTTCATATATGAACTTCAAAGCAAAAAACCTAAAATACAGAAAGAAAAACTGAAAAAAATAAAAGCAAATGTAAAAGGAGACAACAAGTTAAGCCAGAGACATTCATCATTATTTGGTCAAATGCCGAAATATATTCTGTGGTCGTTTATTTTCTCTTTATTTTCTGCATCTCTGTTTTTTAACACACTAAAGTCCTTCATTGCATCCTTATGCCAATCCTTTTTGAACATTTTTTGTGTTTTTTGTTTGTTTGTTTCGTTTTAGAAGTACATTCGATACATTTTATGGCATCGTTAGAGGCTGTAGTCCTTTCATTGTGTGACAGTTATCCTGACATATTTAACATTTAACTGCAGGGTGCATAAAACATTTTTTTATTATGGGTTGTTGATCATTTCTGGCTTCAAATTTCGTTTTTTTCTTGCTCTCTTCCCATTCTGATGCCTCAGTTCTATGCGTCCATTCTAACGTTGCTTTGTATGGCCGTCTGTGTCCTCTGTCTGTCCCTGTATCTGTCTAATTGTCTTGTTTTTTATGTTTGGTTTTGACATTTTTTTCTTCCATTTTTTTTTTGGGCCAATTTCGATATGAATCTTTTAGATTTTCCTGAGTTTATGCTTTTGCTTTACAATGCCCTTCTAAATCTAGAGAGAGAGAGGGAGAGAGAGAGAAGATAGAAACGATGAAAAATACTTTTGGAAATTTGATTGCAAGTTCGATGATTAATAGCTTTGCTTTACAACTTAGAAAATAGGAGACAGAGAGAGAGATATTGAAAATAAGAATAAGTTTAGCCATCCTTGCCTTTCATTTTTTCTTTTTTTTTTTTCCTTTTGCAATGCGTTTTATTGTATTGCGGTGGTAAATGTATCTGGTATCCAGGATTGCATAGATATTTGAGAAGATTTTGTAAGTGATTTCAACGTAAGCGGTTAAAATAAGGAAAATAAAACAATACAAGGAAATTTTTAGAATTGGCATTGGAAAAATATATAAATGACTGATGTACTTACGCTGTGTTAAGCAGAGATCAGCAGTGAGTATTCAAAAAGATAAGTAGAATCGAAACATACTCATAATTTCTTATATTTATACACATTCATACTTATTCTAATATCATGGAACCTCTCACTACTCATATTCAAAGTTTGAAGTACTCATCATGTTCATACTTAACAACACGTACAGGGTGGCTGATATACATATAATGCAACAAAGTAAAGCGCTATATTTTTTTTAATTTTTTTTTTTTTAATTTTATTGTTCAAAAGCAAAAAATGTTGGAAATAACATCAAATTTTAGAATCAGTTTAGATTTGTTCGAATTGGCCACCTTTGGTACGAATTATGGCCTTCAAACGGCCGACAAAGCCATCACAGGCTGCACGAAATTGGCTCTGCGGTATTTTGGCCCATTCCCGGCGAAGCGCCGTCTTGAGATGATCGACACTTTGGTATTTTTTAGTGAGAACCATACTCTCCAAAATGCCCCAGGCGCAAAAGTCCAACGGATTGAGATCCGGAGATTTTGGTGGCCAGAATGTGCGGTAGAAATGAAGCGAGGAACCTCCTTTTTAAGCCATTCTTGGTTGACGCTTGCTGAGTGCGGTGGTGCTGAGTCCTGTTGGAATGTCCATGGTCTGCGGCCGAAATGTTTGTCTGCCCAGGGCTTCAATACTGTCTTTAAGACATTTTCCCGATAATATTCGGCATTTATTTTGACCCCACGGTCGATAAATACGAGCGGGGAGGGACCATCGGACGTTACGGCGGCCCACACCATTACCATCGGCGGCGCTTGAGTTCTGGTGGCCAATCCCAGGTGTAAATTTTCAGCTGACCTCTTTGGCAAGTAAACCCGATCATTTTGTTTGTTCACAAACTGCTCAATTTGGAATGGCTTCTCATCGGAGGAAACCAAATTCGGTAACTGGCCACTTTCGTGCAAGCGCAGTAACTCCTTGGCTCTTTCCAGTCTAACTTTTTTTTGTCCATCGGTGAGCTTTTGCACTTTTTGGAACTTCAATGGCTTTAGTCCAAGCTCATTTTACAATATGTGTTGCATCCGTTATCGCGATATGTTCAGCTCGCGAGCAATTTTTCTACCACTGCGGCGTGGATTTCGATCAAATCTGGCCTTCACTTTTCGGATCATTTCTGGTGTTGTTACATTTTTTTTTTTTTTTTTCGTCCACCTTTTGGACGCGATGCAACACTGCCAGTATCACGGTAACGAGCAATGGTACGAGAAACAAAAGATTTATTCACATTTAAATGCCGGAGGGCTCTAACGATAGCCACCTGTGGTTTTCCAGCCAACTATAAAGCAATCACACTATCACGCTTGAATTCCATCACGAATAACTTTTTTTCTGAATGCAATAGATCAAAATGCTTTTGTAAGCTTGTAAATAATAAAATGAGCTGTCACTGGAATAAATCTGTCAGCTGTCAGACGAGCGGTATACAAATGATAACAACCTGAAGTTGGTTGCAATACATATCAGCCACCCTGTATGTCGTTGTTGATTTCAACTCTCCATTACTCAGCATATACACGAAGCACAAAATAAGTATGAATCACGTACGAACACTAAAATACCTACTAGAAGGTTGTGTGTTTGCTCTGCTTGCTGCTCTGCCTTTTTTGCTTGTGTGTCCTTTTTCTTTTTTGTAAATTACTAACAACTAAGACTGTAAATATTGATGAATGAATCGAGTCACTCGACTCATTTTGATGTATTATAAGTATTTTTCTAAAGTTATGAATCGAGTGCGCCGATGGTTTAGTTGGTAGTGTGGTACACTTCAATTGACGAGGCCGTGGGTTCGATTCCCACCATAGACTCTGGGAGTTTTTGAAGTCGCCGTGGTCTAGTAGGTAGTGTGTTGGCTTATTAGACGAAAGGCCCGAGTTCAAATCCCAGGTCAGACATCAAAACGAAAATATGAAAATATTTCTTCGGCGACTTCCTCTCAGCAGATTTCTGGCAAAAAACTCTGAGAGTAAAAATTGCCATGAAAAAAGCTTCTCAAAAATCTGTCGTTCGGAGTCGACTTTAAACTGGAGGTCCCGCCACTCATGTATAAAATTAACGCACACAACACGAGTGGTGTGAGAAGCTAGGACGTTGTACAATGGGTCAATTCGACCTCCGGGTACTGTACTTGTCACAGTTGACAAGTACACGTCCTCTAACCTAACCTAACCTATGAACCTAAATGAGTACGCTTATAAATCAAACATATGTATATCGAATGGTATGAGTTTGAAATCAATGTAGTTCGCATACTCATTGCAACCTGTACTTATAAATCAACGTTGTAGGGAGCATGAATGAATGAATCAGAGTACATAGTTAAATTTCAATAT
The DNA here is from genome assembly GCA_927399465.1 of Sarcophaga caerulescens. Taxonomy (NCBI): domain Eukaryota; kingdom Metazoa; phylum Arthropoda; class Insecta; order Diptera; family Sarcophagidae; genus Sarcophaga; species Sarcophaga caerulescens. The sequence goes on along the minus strand of OV656866.1, from coordinate 7,356,868 downwards.
TGTTGGCTCACTTATAATCAAAATTTCATGAGTACTTATGAGTAGCGAAATAACGATTCATTGCTGATCTCGGGCATCCGTTAGTGTTTGTTTGTATTGTTTTGAATTTGTCTGAAATCAACTTGAAGTAGATTTATTTTAAAAAATTATTATTTTACGAGTTTTCTCATCGTTTTTTTATGGTTTTTTTCTTTTGGTAAAAGTCAAAAACATGAAAAAAATATTTTTCCATCTGAATGTCCTTCTTCTTTTTCTTTTATTTTTTCTAAAATCTGTCATATTAAAAAATCATTTTTGTTTTGTTTTCTGTTTTTGTTTTAAATAGCAAAATAAAAGGATAAAGTTTAGCAGTTATTTTTTAATATTTTTCAGTTTCTTGATTTTATTTTCTTAAACAAGTAATTTCCAAAAAAAAATTTTATTTTTTATGTTTCTTTGTCTCTCTTTCGTTTTAAGACTTAAACTTGAGCGAATCAAAACTGAAAATAAAAAAATTAGAAGACATGGAAGAATATGTTTTAGAATTTTATAATTGCAACAACAAATGTCGTAAAATAAAAGAAAATGTATTCTTAGATAAACAAGCAAAACAAAAAAGAGAAAGAGGAAAACATTTTAAAACAGTGTTTTTTTTTTTTTTTTGTTAAGATTATGAAATTATGTGGCTTTACTTGGAATTTAATTTCTTTACTACATAGCCATTGAATCTTAAACGAACGCCGAATTCTAAAGGTCCAAATTTTTTTAATAGCAACATATTTTTCAATTTTAACCATGGACTGTTACTCTACGTCGAATCGCCGAACCTCATTTACACTTTATCATATAACTATTTTATGTTTGATCAAATTTCGCTCTTTTTTCAGCAACGTTATTTGATAATAAAAGCTAGCAATCAGTAGACAAAAAAAAATTTTTTTTTGTTCGTCGATTCGACGTAGAGTAACCTTACTGTACAAAAATTACCAATCAGGATTAAAAAAATGGGTGGCCCGGGTACGTTTACTCACTAAAAGCTTTCGTAATCAATCAACATTATTTATAAAAAGAACAAAATTTGGTCAAATATAAAAGAATTATATGATAAAGAGTAAATGAGCTTCGTCGATTCGACGAACAGTAACCAATTACGGTGAAAGTGTTCGTCGATTCAACGAAGAGTAACCTTAATGTACGAAATAGAAGAGTAACCGTCTAGGGTTAAATACATTGGCTGCAACTTATGTGTTGATTGCCATTTTTTTATTACCCCTCTTGGTTGCCTATGGCATCCATTAAGCATTTCCATCCTACACGGTTGGCACTGTCCTATGTCTTGAAGTAGCGAATGTCTTCAGCTGCTCCTTGGCCGGCCACGACTTCTTGAGGGTTTCTAGTTATGCTATCAGGATTCTTTATGATAGTGTTACGTTCTTACCTTTTTAGAACGTTTAATGAGCTCGATGAATGGAAATGAAATAAAAATAAGTTTGTGTTTAGTTTTAATCAAAATTTTTTATTATTTGCACAATTCTATGGGCCACTGTTCACAACTTTATGTAAACAACAACAATTGCTTTTCTTTGTTATTCCTCTGTTTATACCCTTTGCATAAACAATAACAATTACTAGACAATTATTCGACAGATCTTAGTAACGGAGATCTTCAAACCACGATTACTCTCTTCAAAAACACAGCGTCTTCACACAAGACTGACTGACCTTTCACTCACTAGTTGCCTGCTTTGCCTTTTCTTTTATATCGCAAAGTAAACAGTCTGATGAATGTTCTCCAGCTGCTCCATGGCCGGCCACGACTTCTTGAGGGTTTATTAGTTATACTATCAGGATTCTTTATGATAGTGTTACGTTTATACCTTTTGAAAACGTTAAAAATATGAGCTCGTTGACGGGAAATAAAATAAAAATAAATTTTTGTTTAGTTTTAATCAAAATTTTTTATTATTTGCACAATTCTGTATGCCACTGTTCACAACTTGATGTAAACAACAACAATTGCTTTGTTTGTTATTCCTCTGTTTATACCCTTTGCATAAACAATAACAATTACTAGACAATTATTCGACAGAGCTTTGTAGCGGAGATTTTCAAACTACGATAATTCTCTTCAAAAGCAACGCGTCTACACACAATATTGGCTGAATTTCATTGACTCCGTCAACTGCTTTGCATTGCCTATTATATGGTAAAGTAAACAGTCCGATGAATGTTCTTAAAGGCGAAGGTTCATAACTTCGCCTTCTCGAAATCTCTATAAATGTAAACAACGATGTTACAAAATATAAATGTAAACAACGATTTTCCCCTTTCAACTTTTAGAATATTTAATTAAGATTTCTTTCATTACGTAGATTATTACTTCTCTTCAAATACTGTAGCATATCATTAGTTTCTAAATCCATATTTTTCCTTGCTTCAATAGGTGCCATATATGGTACTCCTTCCATCCACAATGGATTGTAAAATAATATGAGTGAGAATAAAAATAAATTATTAACAAAATTGTTATAATATTTTATAACAAACATTTGGTGCATCATTCAATAAACAACCGTAATAATTCACAAACCAACTCAACTCAACGCAACTCAACTCAATAGCCATAACGAGAACAACAACAACAATAACAACAAAAATAATAGCAACAGCAACAGCAATAAAAACATTCCAATCATACACTCATCATATCATCGAAACATACATACATTTGCTACAACACACAGTTATATTCCCATAAAAGAAGGCGAGGAAAAAACCCCCCCCAAAAAAAAAAAACGGGGGCAAATGGATAAACGACTGGTAATAATACTGTGTGTGGATCAAAACAGAAATTATAACAACAACAATAAATTTGTCGAAATAAAAAACAACTTTTTAACATCCATTCGCCGCCTTAACCTTTTGTAGAACATTAAATAAAAGCCAGTTAGCGAAAGGGATACAATATGAGAGAGAGTGGGAAAATGGGAGAGAGGGTTAAAGTTTTATAATATTAACAAATATACACACCAACCAACAACCAACAACAAATACATTTCAATTCAAAATTCAGGGATATACGGAGGATATCAACAACAAACATTTACAATTTACAAGAGGCAGTCAGCAATAAACACCGGAACAACAATGGTAGCAGCGGCGACAGCATGTTTAACTCCACATACCCGTTTATTAACAGCATAAACAAAAAAATAACAACAACAACAGCAACAACAATCATAAAAATAATAATAATAACTATAACCAATCGAAAGGGAAGGAAAAAGAGAACAATCATAAATGTTCGCTCATTGCACACATACACACACATCAGCACTTATTTTGGTTTATAAACACACACACAACACATACACACAAACATGCAAAAGAAAATAATACACAAGCGAATGAGACATAAAATGTAAAAATTGGTTTTTATTTATGGTCGAGTGCGAGTTTGAGTACATGTGTGTTTCATGCTCTCACTCACACTCTCTCATTTTTATCTTGTATGTCAATCATGCAGCAATAAAATTTTACGTAAAGAGAAGCGCAAAAAAAAACTGTGGCAATAATAGCGCGCCATACAAAATTTACATGCAAATGCATCGTATAATTGTAACTGCCACTAACTGTGGCAAAAGTGGCTTCTACAAAAGCGGCAATAACGTAATAAAAATGATTTTTATTCTTAGCCAAGTTTTGTTTCAATTAATACCCTACATACGGCAGTGTCTAAGTGATATATTTCAATATTCTTACGAAAATTAAAAATCTAGATATTGGTGTTTTGCTTTTAAAGGGTGTTTTTTTTATAGAGGTATAGAACTTCAAGTTGGCATTACTTTTCAAGATGGCGACCGATTTAACAGCTGTCAAGTGATTTATTCTCAGTTTGGTTTGGCAATTCATCATGAATAGACTCACGCCTGAACAACGCTTGCAAATAGTGCAATTTTATTTCGAAAATAATGGTTCTGTGCGGAAAACGTATCGCGCACCACGTCCGTTTTTTCGTCGACAAAATCGTCCATCAGAGCAGTTAATTCGATTAACCATGAAACGTTTTCGCACCACGTTTACTCTTATTGATAACTCGCATCCCCAGAGACGCCGTACGGTGCGTACAGAAGAAGCTATTGCTGCTGTAGAGCGTAGCATTGAGGAAGACCCGAATGAGTCCATCCGCTATCGAGCACAGGAATTGGATCTGTGTCCATCCACTTTATGGAAGATTTTGCGGAAGGATCTTGGTTTGCTTGCTTACAAAATCCAACTCGTGCAAGAATTGAAGCCAAACGATCATCAAGTAAGGCGTAGATTCGTCGAATGGGCCCAAAACGAGATTACCGTTGTTCCCGATTTTCATAAGCGAATTTTGTTTAGCGATGAAGCGCACTTTTGGTTGAATGGCTACGTCAACAAACAAAACTGCCGCATTTGGAGTGAAGGTAATACTCAAGTGTATGTGGAAACACCGTTACATCCAGAAAAACTGACTGTTTGGTGCGCTTTATGGGCTGGTGGAATCATTGGTCTGTACTTTTTCAAAAACGATGGTGGCCAGAACGTTACAGTCAATGGTGATCGGTATAAAGCCATGATTACTAACTTTTTCATTCCTGAATTGAATACCCATGATGTCCAGGAGATGTGGTTTCAACAAGACAGCGGAACATGTCACACAGCTCGTGCCACAATAGATTTATTGAAAGACACGTTTGGTGACCGTCTAATTTCACGTTTTGGACCTGTGAATTGGCCTCCAAGATCTTGTGATTTAACACCGCTAGACTACTTTCTGTGGGGCTATGTAAAGTCATTGGTCTATGCGGTAAAGCCACAAACGCTTGACCATTTGGAAGACAACATTCGCCGTGTTATTGCCGATAGACGGCCACACATGTTGGGAAAAGTTATCGAAAATTGGACATCCAGATTGGACTACATCCGCGCCAGCCGTGGCGGTCATATGCCAGAAATCATATTTAAAATGTAATGCCACAAGATAATCTTTCGGATAAATAAAATTCATGTCAATCGAATAATCCATCGTTGTTTTATTGTATTGTATTTGTATTAAAGTTCTATACCTCTATAAAAAACACCCTATACATCGCTTAACATTAAAATTAAAAACAAAAGCTATAAAAACAAAACAATGCAAGTAAACAAACCTGTTTACAAATTATCATACTGCTTAATATAACAACAAACACTAGCATACAAAAAGTGGTAAACAAGTAAATAAAAAAATATACCAACAACACTGCGATAACAAATGTAAACAAAGTACACAGACAACAATAATGAATGTAAACAACGATGTTTACATTTACAGTGATCTCTAGAGGACGAAGTCATGAACATTCGTCTTCAGGAACATTCATTAGACTGTTTACCTTGCCATATAAAAGGCAAGGCAAAGCAGGCGAGTGAGTTAGTAAAAGTGCAGTGAGTCTTGTGTGAAGACACTGTGAGTTTGAAGAGAGTAATCATGGTTTTAAGATCTCCGTTACAAAGATCTGTCGTATAATTGCTTAGTGATTGTTATTGTTTATGCAAAGGGTGTAAACAGAGGAATGACAAACAAAGCAATTGTTGTTGTTTACATCAAGTTGTGAACAGTGGCCCAAAGAATTACGCGAATAATAAAGAATTTTAATTAAAACTAAACACATATTTATTTTTATTTTTCTTTGCAATTTATGAGCTCATATTTTAAACATTTTTAAAAGGTAAAAACGTAACAATATTATAGCCTAGTGAAGAAGGATCCCATTTGGAAATTGGAATTGCGACATTAATGTAAATGCCACACTAAGGTCACTCAGATTGTAGTGCCATAGAATTTAATACAGAAGCTTCAATTGTAAACGACTACCTCTGAGGTAAAGAAAAACCTGTTCTATATTACTTGCCTCTAGTCATTTTCGAAGAGGAAATTTCTCAAATGCATCCATTAAAAATCTTGCACACAACGATGCTGCAGAAGAACCACTCATTTATAGCAATTATTGATCAAACTTATTGCCAAACATGTACGTTTACAGCTGAACTTACCACATAAATCAAGGAAATTGGAAATACGCAACGAAAGAGAATTCAAGATGAAAATGACTGAAAGAAATTTTACGAAATTTAATTTATTTAAGTTGTAAATCTCTTTGCAGCCTATGTCTGATGACCACTACACGACTATAGGCCACATACAGGATGTAACCAAAATAATCGGGACACATAAAATTTAAATACTGGCCGGCACTTTTTTATTTCTATGCAAGCCTGTGTAAATATGACAATTTAGGAGAAATCATAGACTAGAGGATTACAATAAATGAGTGTAAAAATGGGACACTCTTTACAATTAAACGTTATAATTGGTTTACCCGTTAAACATTGACACAAAAACTACGTTCTGAAATAATGATGATGTTGTCGTTGTTGTTGTCGATGATGCTGTAGTATTGTGGCAACAGTAAATACGGCAGTAGTTGAAGTATGTTGTGGTGCGGTCTGTTGATAGCAGCTGTTGCAGAGACCATCAATGTTAGCAGCACATGAAAAAAGAAAAAAACAACAAAAGTTCTTGATGACTGACTGAGTGGTGAAGTGAATGACTGACAAACTGTCTGCTGTTTGCACTGTTGCGCTGTTCATTAAATGATGAACGCACTTAAGAATGTCTATATTGATGTGCTGCTATAAGTAATACTTACACAACGATATACATACGTACATACATATATTAACACTCAAACACAAGCCTATATTCGTACATATCCTTACATATGCATGTATGTACACATAAATTTAATGTAATACGTGTCATAGTGGTGGAATGGCATGAAATATATGAACATCCTCCAAACCACCTTTTGCAACTTCATCATGGACATCATTATTGGCATCAGTATGGACATTCAGTATCGGCATTTACTATATCATCGTCGCCACTGCTGCTACTGCTGCTGTGAGTTGATGCCACTCATTTGCAGTAACAAATGATTGAAGTTGGTCGTGTGCGGCGGCAAAAATTTACTATGGCAATAAGCGGCTTTAATCTATGCACCGCAATTAAATTTCTACACATGTTGACGAGCACTTCTCTCATTTTATGATCTCCTCCACTCCAATGTTCCATTCTTAAGTGTGTACTTTTGTTTTATTTATATAATAAGAGTGTGGGGGGGGGTATAACAATTTACGATTTATGTACTCCTAAATCATAATTCTTTTTTAATAGACTTTTTTGTGGCTTCGTTTTATAGGCGCTTTTAATTTCTTTTGTTTACTTTCTTGTTTTTTAATATTTATTACATGTCTTAACATACTAAACCTTTGAATGAAAATAAAAATAAACATAAAGATAGACGAGACTGATTACAATTTTAGTATAGTATGACTGTCAGTATTACAATCATAAAAAATGCGTAGCAAGCTTAACAAGCGCTGCTGAGTTACGCAACGTTTAATCGGTTATTGATTTTTATTATGCCGCAGTTAATAATTTTTTTATAAATCGTTCATAGACTGTTATCCACTCGTGCTCGATAGTTACAATAGAGGAGAGGGGTTAAGCATGAGGCTGCCTTCATATTGTTTTGAAAATGGAAAAATTTAGATACTGGTTTTTTGCTTAACGTTAAAGTTATGAACAAAAGCTACAAAAACAAAAACAATGAACTTGTTTACAAATTATCGTACTGCGTAATATAACAACAAACACCCGCATAAAGAAATATTAAGCAAGTAAACAAAAATACAACAACAAACACAACAAAAATAAATGTAAACAAAATACACAAACAACAATAACGTTTGTTAACAACAATGTTTACGTTTACAGAGATCTCGAGAAGGCGAAGCCATGAATATTCGCCTTCAAGAATATTCATCAGACTGTTTGCGATGCCATATAAAAGGTCCTGCCATATAAAAGGCAAAGCAAAACAGGCAACTGGGTCAGTAAAAGTTCAGTCAGTCTTGAGTGAAGATGCGGTGCGTTTGAAGAGAGTAATCGTGGTTTGAAAATCTCCGTTACAAAGATGTGTGCAACAATTGTATAGTAATTGTTATTGTTTATGCAAAGGGTGTAAACAGGGGAATAACAAAGAAAGCAATTGTTTTTGTTTACATCAAGTTGTGAACAGTGGCATAAACAATTGTGCGAATAATGAAAAATTTTAATTAAAACTAAACACAAACTTATTTTGATTTTATTTGCAATCTATGAGCTCATATTTTAAACGTCTTTAAAAGGTAAAAACGAAACAATATTCTTTACAAAAGAAATAATGTAAGTCGGCTTCTTCGTAGAAGTACTCGTATTCGAATAACAACTGAGGTTCTGCTGGTAAAAAGTTAAACTTACGGTTTCTTAAGTGCAAAGACAAGCCTTGGAAGACGAGCTGTTATCTTCTCTTCTTCCAAATTCTCAGCATATCTCTACTGTACGTACCGCGCGCAATACGTTTTCATCAAAAAGACGATGTAGTTATTCAAATTTCTCGCCAAAATTCTCTTAAGAACGCATACAGACATTACACTACCATTACAACCCTTTATTCAGATACCCAACCTAATTTTCATAACTCGTTGAGGAGCTCATTGTTAGATCGGATGTGGAAATCATCACCAACTAGTACTGGACTGAAGATATCACGTAGGACGTTTCTCTCGAATACTCTCAAGGCTGCTGCATCATTGCTTAATAGTGTCCAAGCTTCTGCACCAACAAGATGTACGAGGAGTATGAGTGACTACTGAATTGCCTATTGAGACCATAGTAGCACCTGTTGGCAAGAGTGATCCTAAGTTTGCTCTCCAAACTGACATCATTTTTGTTGGTAACGGAGAAGTCAAGGTAAACAAATTTACTGAATATAGCGAAAGTATAGCTATCGGCCCTAACCTGGCATCCAAACCTCCGCATATCGGCAATATATCTTCGTTTTGGTGTCATGCACTGCCAGAGCAATCTTTATAGACTCGCGTTCACTTGGTACACCCTATGATGTCGTTAGCGTAAGCAAGCAAGTGAGAACTCTCATGGAAGATATTACCATTAATTTGCACACCCCCTTTCCATTAAACATTCTACATGACGAAGTTGAAGATGTCGCATGATAAGGGACCGCCTTGTCTGAAATCTCGCACGGTATCAAAATTTTCGGAGAAGTCAATTCCTGCCTTGACGGAGCTGCAGGGGTTGCTCAATGTCATTCTGCATAGCGTTATCAGCTTTGCAGGAATACCGAGCTTAGACTTTGCGGTAAAAACACGATTCTTTATGGGGCTACCGAAGGCTGGTATCCACTACTATGTACTATGGAGAAAAATTTATTCGCTATGAGCACTTCACATCCAATAATTTTAAATATTTACTCAAGATTTTGTATACAAAAGTTCAAATCTCCTGAGATTTCTATTAATGCGCGCCAGTGTAGTGAAAAGTCGTAGACATTGCTGAAAAGCTCAAGTTCAAGTACCCAAATGAAGCCTTTTGTATTCATTATATTTACATTTGCAATGGAGTCGTTAGAGAATGTCGGTTGCATTTAATTTAGTTTCGTGCCACCCATCACCCACCAACGCACCATGTTGTAATCATATTTTCTTATTCATTATTCACCATAATTTTCACACTTAGAACAGACTTGATTATCATTTTCTTTTTTTATTTCATTCTTTTTCATTTTCTTCCAACTTTAATAAAAGAAAGAAAAGATTAAAAGAGAATTGAAGAGAGCGTAAGAATTATCATCATGGCCAAAACATTATTTTTATGTTAATTAATGTTTTGCTCTTAATTATGAATCTTTTTTTCTTGTTTTTTTTTCTCTCGAGTTGAGAAAAATTAAAAAAAAATCATCATCAACAGCAGCTTAAGATAGCCAACAACAATAAGAAAAATTGAGATTTTTTTCTTTTGCTTGAAAGAATAAAGAGAATATAAAAATTAAAATGGGGAAAAAAATATGAAAAGTTTTCACAATTAATTTTACAATTTTCACAACAGATTTTATGGCCCATTCTGTTGGCCTTTTTGTTCTCCTCTTTCTTTTTTTTTATTTTTTTTTTGATGTCACTTGAGAAATAACAGCAACAGCAGGCGTATTTCTGTTCCTACTCGATATTTAGAAAAGCATTTTAATTATTCGATTTACGTGAGTGTATGCACTTTTCGATTTCAAACGTTCTTGCAGTCGTTTAAAGTAAATGAATTTCATTGTAAAGGATAATCAAAATTAAATTCGACAAAATACACGGGAAAAAACAGAGAAAACACAACAGAAATATAGGTAAAGTCAATCAAAATGGAATATCTATGTACTTTACACTTAATCTTCCTTTGATAGTTTCAGATAAAATCGTTTTTAGATAAAATTTTCAAATCTGGAACTGAAGGTAATAAGAATAGATTTTTACAACATTAAGTATGGTGGTAACAGATTGTAAAAAGCCTCTAAGAGCGACTTGACTTTCCTCGTTCCCGTAGTCCAGTACGTAGCCTATCGGCTTGCTAGACAATAATACATCGCCAACTTGCATTGTACTGAAGATTTTACGTAGGACTTTTCTCTCGCATAGCTAGACATATTGAAAAAACATTTCTTTCGGAGGCTTCCCCTTGCAGTCTTGTAAAGAAAGCTGTGAGAAAAACTTCTCCCTCAAATCTGTAGTACGGAGTCGAAGTTAAACCGCAGGTTCCGCCACTTATAGCGAAGATAAAATTAGCACGCTCAACATGGCTGATATGAGAATCTGAGCTATAGTCTTGACTAAAAGATTATAGTGGCTAATTGAGTTAAGTACACTCAAACCTCGTTTTATGCGATTAATTCGTTTCGCAAAAAATCTCATAATTCAAATTCGCATAAAACGATACACTGGCTCCATAGAAAAACCATTAATTGGTTTTTCATTTAAAAAAAATCGCATAAATTCAAATTAAAGAAATAAAACTCATACAAAAACGCATATAAAAAATCAACAAAAATTTTATTAATTCATTAAAGTAATAAAAAATAGAAAATAGTAAAAGAAAGAATAATGATTAAAATATATACATTTCTAAAAAATAAAAATTATATTACTTCAGGTACAAAGCAATTGAACTGGGATTTATAAATCAGAATCAGAATTGTTAAAAAATTCCAAAACGCTTGCATCACTAGATGTAAATGATATATTATTATCATCTGGAATGTCATCATCTCCATCGCTAAAAATATGCTCAATAGGATCAACAGGCGAAGAATTTTCAGGAGCTGTATTTTTTTCTTTAATTTGGAAATAGTTTGTCACTAATGTTTGTGATTTCTTTTTCAATAGTTGTTTATACAACCCTTGGCATCCTGAAAAAAGATTGCCAAGTCCGCGTTGGAGCTTTAATGCTCTCTCCATATCGCGGTCAATATTAAGAATTTCGTTTTCTAAAATAGCCACTTTGTTAAGTACTTGAAAAATTCTAAGTTCAAAATAGTTTTTCTAGCGCCGGCGCGTAATTTTTTCAGTGTTACCATTTCACATAGAAATTGTAATGACTAAAATAGAAATAAAATTGAGAATTTAAAAACCGCATAAATTCAAATTCGCATAAACAAAATTCGCATAAAATGAGGTTTGAGTGTAAGTATTTACATATGTTGCAAGCACAGGGATAATAGTATCCCTATTCGTATTCTTACGAAAATGGAAAGATCTACGTTCTGGTATTTTACATTTACATTGCTTAACATTAAAATTATAAACAAAAGCTACAAAAACAAAACAATGCAAGTAAACAAGCCTGTTTACAAATTATCGCACTGCGTAATATAACAACAAACACCAGTATAAAAAAATAAATAAACAAGTAAACAAAATACAACAACAAACACTACAAGAATAAATGTAAAAAAAATACACAAACAACACTATAATAATGAAAGTAAACAACGATGTTTACATTTATAGAGATCTCGAGAAGGCAAAGCCATGAACATTCGCCTTCAAGAACATTCATCAGACTGTTTGCCCTGCCATATAAAAGGCAAGGCAAAGCAGGCAACTGAGTTAGTAAAAGTTCAGTTAGTCTTGTGTGAAGTTGTGGTTTGAAGATCTCCGTTACAAAGATCTGTCGAACAATTGTCTAGTAATTGTTATTATTTATGCAAAGGGTATAAACAGAGGAATAACAAACAAAGCATTTGTTGTTGTTTATATCAAGTTGTGAACAGTGGCACATAGAATTGTGAGAATAATAAAGAATTTTTAATTAAAGCTAAACACAAATTTATTTTTTATTTTATTTGCTATCTGCGAGATTATATTTTAAAGTAAAAACGTAACAGTATTAAAGTCATGAATGGTGCTCTTCAATTTCATTGCCATGTGCCATTTTGACCATGACTATTAGATCACATTTATCACAATGAATGCTGATCGTACTTCACCATTCGTGAATTGTTGCTAAAACGGTAAGTAATAGGAATTTAAGATTTTAGAAATATTTCAAAAATTACGCGTACAAACCTACAAAAATTCACGCACAATTTTTGAAGTCGCCGTAGTCTAGTAGGTAGTGTGTTGGCTTATTAGACTGAAGGCCCGAGTTCAAATCCCAGGTCAGACATCAAAACGAAAATATGAAAAATATTTCTTCGGCGACTTCCTCTCAGCAGATTTCTGGCAAAAACTCTGAGAGTAAATAAAATTGTAAATAAAAAATTCGGAGTTGATTTTAAAAACTGTAGGTCCCGCTACTCATGTATAAAAATTAACGCACACAACATAAGTGGTGTGAGAAGCTAGGGCATTGTACAATGGGTCAATTCGACCTCCGGGTACTGTACTTGTCAGAGTTGACAAGTACACGTCCTCTAACCTAACCCAGCCTAACCTAATGTCTCTTTTAAAAGACCCTCAAAAATATGTCGTCATTCGTCAGCAACCCTTAATGTTAATGGATCGTTGACTTAATGAGAATTTAAAATATCACATCACTTCCTCTCCTTCAACCAATTAACGGTGCATGAGTATGCCTGTTGATTTAAAATCATTAAGTCAACTTGTAAGTGCGTGATTGCATTTTCCTACACTGCCCTGCACCGTGATGCTGTGCAGTTCTTAAGTTTGAAATTAATGCCGAAATAATTTCTTTAGCGACAGCAACAACAACAAATGGCGCTCAACATTGAAAAATGCTGCCGACATTTGTCATCGTTTTCATCGTCTTACTCTAGATGAGCTGAATATTTTAAAATCCATCATTATAAATGGGAAATTGTGTGTGTTTGTGTGTGTACGAGGGAGGGAGAGAGAAAGAGAGGGAAAAAGTGAGCGAAATTAAAATTGCAGAATATTTTCATATTCATACATATATGCGACTGTATATCTGTATATGTATATGTATGCGTGTGTATGTGTGTTAATTTTATTTCATTCATGGTAGGTAGTTGAGCATAATTTTCATAAAATTTCTGTTAAAATCTCTAATGAGGCAAAAAGCTTTTTATTTCCAAAGATGGCTTGAATTTTAAAGATGGCTTGTTGCACGATTGCAGCTAAGTATGTGTATGTAAAACAGAGAGAAGTAATTTCTGTGGCATTAACTTTAAGTATACGTGCTGGATTGAGTGTGTGTCTATGTATATGCGTTGCATGTATATTAAGTTTTGTGGAAAGAGAAAAGACACTCACACCCATACACACTCAAACAAGTATTAAGTTTTTCTTTTACACTGATTTTAAGCGAAAAGTTTTGTTAATTTTCGTTGACTTTTTAACATTTTTAAGCCTTTTTCTTCTGCTGCATTTGCCAGACATTAAAGGCAAATATTATAGTACGCTATTGTTTTACTAGTGAAAAGTTGCATGCCACATTGCTTTTAGCAGTTGTACTCTTGTTAAATTATTGTTGTTTTCTAATACATACATAAACGCAGCTACTTTAATTAAATGTGTGTGTGTAGAAAGAGAGAGAATGTCTTCTGCTTAGTTTTCGAAGAAATTTTAAAATGTAAGGCTTAGTTAGAGAGATACGTACCAATGATCAGCAATGAGTATTCAAAAAAATTAATAGAATCGAATCATACTCATAATTTATAATACTTATACGCATTCATACTTCCTACTACATATTATGGAACCTTTACTCATATTCAAAGTTTGAAGTACTCATCATATTCAATGCTTAACAACACGTATGATGTTGTTGATTTCGACTCTCCATAACTCAAAGCTTACAAGAATCACAAAATAAGTATGAATCGCGTACGAACACTTAAATACTCACTAGAAGGTTTTGTGTTTGCTCTGCTTGCTGCTCTGTCCTTTTTTGCTTATGTGTCTTTTTTCTTTTATTTGTAAATCCAGAACAACTAAGACTTTAAATTTTGATGAATGATTCGAGTCACTCGAATCATTTATAAGTATTGTAAGTATTTTTCTAAAGTTCTAAAGTGAATCTAAATGAGTAGGCTTATGAATCAAACATATTTCGAATGGTATGAGTTTGATGTCCACGTTGTATGCATACTTATAAAACACTGTTGTAGTGAGTATGAATGAATGAATCAGAGTATATAGTTAAATTTCAATATTGTTGACTCACTTATATTCGAAAATTTTATGATTGCTTATGAGTAGCGAAAAGACGATTCATTGCTGATCTCTGGTACGTACTCCTTTGTATTTCGAATCACATTCATAATCAATGAAACGCAGGTTGCTGTGTAGGCTTTGCTATTGTGGTTATTATTGCAATTGTTGCTGGGTTGTATGCAACCAAGCATGTTGAAAAAGTTTCGTATATTTTTAGTGTCATCATCATCATTATCGTCATCATTAGTGTCATTATTAACATTTAGTTTCTAATGTCATCTAAGAAAAAAAAAAAAAAACAGAAAACAATGGCAACAAAAGTTGTTACAAAACTGCATTGTTCTCTGTATGTGTGTGTATAAAAAACGAAACTCATTCTAAAACTACAACAACAAACACAAGTTTTTTCTTTGTCAAACAGATACAATAAAAACAAAATGCCTTAAAACTTTCAACATTTCCTGACAAACTCTTCTGATGGAATTTTCTTGAGAGAAATTCTGAAATACAAACGAAATTAATGTTACGTACAGAAGAGGAACGAAAGCAAACTTAAATGCTAAAATCGAGTTCTAATGTTCTTTGTTGCTAAGAAGCGAAAAACCAAAATTATTTTCTCTTTACAATTAGTAGAATGTGCCACAATTATTAGGATTTCATTTTTAAACTGGATTTAAACGTTTGAATTTATGAAATAACATCATTGGATTTCGAAATCAAGTCAAGTTTTTTTTTCCGCTGAAAACATGATAAAAAAATTTCCAAACATAATGGTTTTTAGCCATCGTTTACCAATTCACGATAAGGACTAGTCACCAATTCTTCTAGAAGATTACATTGAAAGGCATGCTTCGGTACATATTTTATGAACATACATTCATAACTGATCATTACAACCCTTCAGTCCGGATTACAACCTAGTTTCTCACACCACTTAGGTTGTGTGAGTTAATTTTATACATGAGTGGCGGGACCTACAGTTTAAAATCGACTACGAACGATAGTTTTTTTGAGAAACAGAGTTTTTACCAGCAATCTGCTGAAAGGAACTCGTCGAAGAAATATTTTTTCATATTTTCGTTATGATCGAGATGTCTGACTTGGGGTTTGATGCAAGGCCTCACGTCTAATAAGCCAACACATACATAATTGGTCATTACAACCCTTCAGTCAGGATTACGACCTAGCTTCTCACACCACTTATGTTGTGTGCGTTAATTTTATACATGAGTGGAGGGACCTACAGTTTAAAGTCGAATCCGAACGACAGTTTTTTGAGAAGCTTTTCATGGCAATTTTATTTACTCTCAGAGTTTTTGCCAGAAATCTGCTGAGAGGAAGTCGCCGAAGAAATATTTTTATATTTTCGTTTTGATGTCTGACCTGGGATTCGAACTCGGGCCTTCAGTCTAATAAGCCAACACACTACTTACTAAACTATGGCGTAGTTATAGTCAGTGGTGTTGTGCTAATTTTTTTTTTTATCGGAACGCGTATATATAATTATATAGACAGGGCCGATCCTGGGTAGGCGGCCGCTCTGTGCGGTCTAATGTCCCAAATTTAACGACGGGGGTGATTTTCCATGATAATCCTGGCGGAGTCGTTTTTTCTTTAGGTCTCATGGCCCAAATTTGACGACGGGGGGAGGGAGATTTCCCCCAATTACAAAGTAGATACTCAAACAATATTGCATAAATATTTTTAACAATACATGAAAACATTAATGGTTTTTAAAAAATATTCCAAATAGGATTATGTTCAGGATCTTGTGGTTGAATTTTCCTTGTTTTGTTGTCATCCGCTGAACGATGAGACCTTAACCAAGTTTTTACATATTCATCGGGTTTAAATAATCAGCCAATTCTCGTCATCAGAAATCATCTTTAGTTCCGGAACGCGTACCTGTCCAAAAAGGAAGTACCGGAACGACGTTCCGGAGCGTTCCGGCTAGACAACACCACTGGTTATAGTAATAAAGCAGACGTTGGCATGATAAAAATTGAGCCTTATCGTACTCTTGTAGAAACTTGAATAGGCTATCAACTTGAATTGGAGTACCAATTATAGTTCACGTTACAATTTACAGAATGTGATTCAAATTGCCTAACAATTAACTCCACATGGCTTCATTTTCAAAGCACTGTAATGGACATTTGGGTGAAGGATATTAGCTACAACGAGGCTGAATCGATTATTGTTTTCATGGCCATTATTTTTATGAATTTTTTTTAGACGCAATTGTCACTTATCTTTAAAACTGTTGCCATTGTTAAACATAATTTAAGTTTTAATTTCAATTCGTATATTCGTATTGAAAAAAAAAAAAAAACAGCAGCCAATATTAGCCAACAATTAAAAAAAGAAACCAAATTTGAAAGAAATATCTTGTCGGCAACATACAAATGAAAGATTGCTGGCATTATTCACTATCGATAACCTAACAACAGCAGTTAACAAAAAAAAAACGAGATATATTTAATAAAACCGAGATAAAAGAACTGTAAAATAAAAAAATAAATAACCCAAGGAAACGTGGTCGAAAATGACAACAGAAATGGAAAGAATATGTTGAAAATATTCGTCCAAAAAAAAAAAAGAATGATTTTTCTAACAACAAATGTAAGCGATTTAACAGAAAATTGCTTAAATGAAATGAAACTAAAATTGTCCACAACAAAAAAAAAAAAAAAAGGAATGTAAAGAATGAAAAATATGCGGCCGTCGTAAGGGACCAAAAAAATTGCATTCAAAGAGACTACCAAACCAGACAACCAACATCTGTATTTGCAGCATAAAAAGCGTAGTAGCATCATTAAAATCAAGCCACGCTCATCTTTAGCAATCATACTATTCGCTTGGACGTTTTCGAAAGAGTTTTCCTTCTTTATTTTGATCCAAAATTATGCTTTTTGTACGGTGTACGTCATAATGATGAAGAGAATGGCGATAATATTGAGAAAGTTCATATAAGAACGACAAACAGAGACTCTACAGTAACCACATTTATCCAAACTGGATAGCGACAATAAAAATAAAACGAAGAAAACAACGGTGTATGACAGCAAAAGAACAACTAAGTTGCAAGCGAACAATTGCACTATGGGCTGAGTTTTATTATTTTTTAGGGTTTTAGTTTCACTTCATTTAAAACAATTTCTTCTACACACACACACATAGAGAGAGAGAGAGAGAAAGAGAGAGAAAGATAAGTTTTAATGTTTTTTTTTTTTTTTTTCTAAATAAAAACCATTAAACTTGAAAACTTTTCTCATGCCATTGTCGTAATTTATAATTTAAAATAAAAAAGAAACAAAAAAAAAAAAAATAATGCAGTTCGCCTGTGAAGGTAAGAGGTAAGAGGTCACCCATTACAAATGCCACAAAATCTCTAGATTATGTGCGCACTCAGGTACGACAAATCTTAATGGACTGTGTTCAATTTTTATTACACGAAGAAAACCTTTGAACTCAACATTAATGTTTTGCAATAAAAAAAAAACAAAAACTCTTCTTCGCCCTCCTCTTTCTACTCACTCCTCTTCATGTTGTGTCGCAGCTATTGGTGTGTTAAACACTTTGGCAGCTTAGAGAAGGAGAAACAGCAAAGAAAGAAGCAGCAAAAAAAAACGTTGCAATAATAAAGAAAAATCGAATATACCAGGACACACAAGAGATGTGGCTGGCAATGTCAGTAGGAGGAAGAACGAGGGAGCTACCATACGCCAACCAGTTAACAAAACCAACCAAACAAGCAAACTGTGCAACCAAAGCACTAACGAAAGACTGACAAACCAATCGACCGGCAATTACCTTGGCGTATAACCCAACAAACCAAAGTAACAGCAACAAAAAATATCAACGATGCCAGTATTGCTTCGGTAATAAAAATATAAAAAATATTCTGCCATTTATAATGCAAACGAATGTTGGTGCTGCTACCATTGCGAAGACTGCTACAACTACTAGAGTATTGCAAACAGTTTTGCAGTATGAAATTAGTTGAAAGGGTGTTGGCGGCTGAAGGCAAAATATTAAATCGTACCACTGTCATGTGGTATTTACAAATTGCTGTAAACAGCAGCGTTAATCTATTAAAGTCTTCTTAAATTGTATTGCGGGTTTTAATTTAACTCCAATAATATTGTTACCTTTTTTACATTTTAAAAACGTTTAAAATATGAGCTAGTAAATTGCAAATAAAATAAAAATAAATTTGTGTTTAGTTTTAATTCAAATTCTTTATTATTCGCACAATTCTGTGTGATACTGTTCGCAACTTTATGTAAACAACAACAATTGCTTTGATTGTTATTCCTCTGTTCCCCTTTGCATAAACAATAATAATTACTAGACAATTGTTCGACAAATCTTTGTAACGGAGATCTACAAACCACCATTACTCTCTTCAAACACACTGCGTCTTCGCACAAAACTGTCTGAACTTTTACTAACTCACTCGTCTGCTTTGATTTGCCTTTTATATGGCAAAGTAAACAGTCGATTGAGTCACCGTAGTCTAGTAGGTAGCGTGTTGGCTTATTAGACGTAAAGCCAGGGTTCGAGCCCCAGGCCAGACATCAAAACAAAATACAAAAAGTATTTCTTCGGCTATTTCCTCTCAGCAGATTTCTGGCAAAAACTCTGAGAGTAAATAAAATTGCCATGAAAAGTTTCTCAAAAATTCTGTCGTTCGGAGTCGACTTTAAACCGTAGGTCCCGCCACGTATGTATAAAATTAACACACACAACAGCAGTAACTCGTTTCCTTGCCGTTCGCATCTTCCCCCTTTCCACCTTTCCTAAAACAACCTGCACAATGCACTGCATGAGTAGGGGCCATACCCTGAGTGTTGGTTTTATAAAAAAAAAAAAAAGTGGTGTGAGAAACTAGGTCAATAATCCTGACTGAAGGGTTGTAATGACCAATTATGTGTGTAAACAGTCTGATGAATGTGCTTGAAGGTGAATGTTTATGACTTCGCCTAGTCGAAATCTCTATAAATATAAAAATCGTTGTTTACGTTTATTATTGTAGTGTTGTTGTTGTTGTATTTTTTTTTACTTGTTTACCATTTTTTTATGCTAATGTTTGTTATTATATTAAGCAGTACTATAATTTGTAAACAGGTTTGTTCGCTGCATTATTTTGTTTTTGTAGCTTTTGTTTATAATTTTAATGTTAAGCGATGTAAAATCAAAAACCCCAGTATCTAGATTTTTCATTTTCGTAACAATATTTTTCGTATTGAGTGCCACTTGCAACACCTCTCACTATACTTTTATATATTTTTATACAATTTATTTAGTCAGAGAGCGTAGCCGTTGTAAGTGTATTGTAAATGATTTGTATACCTGTAGTGGTAACACGGCTATAATTCTCATAAGTTGTTGGCCATTGTTGGCAAACGTTTCTGGTCATTTTAACGAACAATTGCAATTTGTGGAACACGTCTGTTGATGTTACTTAATATCTGCGATCTGTTTTTGTCAAACTCAACCACACACACCACTGCACATGTTTAAATGTATAAAAAGTGGAGAAAAATGAATTTATATTTGGTATAGAAGCATAAACATTATCAAGATAACAGCGTAATTACAACCTTAAATTTAACATTCAGGTGAGTGAGTATGGAACAGAGTCTGTTGCAAGTTAAACGAGTTTATTTTTATTCAGATTCGAGAGCAATTCAAAAAAATTTTATTTTGTTACAGTTCGAGGCAAAGCAGTACTGACCCAGAATAAAAAGAAAATAGTTTAAAGTTATGAAGTCACTATTTAAATGCAGTGCAGCAGTAACTGATGCCACACTATCGAGTGATAAATTTAAAAGAAAAAAAGGAAATTATAAAGGAAAATTGTGATTTGAATCGTAGAGAATACTCTACAAGACGCTCATCCTACCTGTGCTTCTTTATGGCGAAGAAGCATGGACCCTATTAAGAACTGATGCAGCAGCCTTGAGAGTATTCGAGGGAAACGTCCTACGTAAGATCTTCGATCAAGTGCAAGTTGACGGTGATTTCCGCATCCGATCCAACAGTGAGCTGTATGAGCTCCTCAACGACATAGACGTTGTGTAACGTATTAACATCGAGCGGCTTGGCTGGCTTGCACATGTCGTTCGAATAGAGGAAGATGCTCCGGCGAGACGGGTATTTGTAGCGGGGATCTGCGGAAGTTGGCGAAGAGGACAACATTGTTTGCGTTGAAAAGACCAAGGTGAGGCAACCCTGTGACCAACTGGCGTAGGCGCGCAAGAAGCAGAGGCGCCTAGAGGGATGTGCTAAGGCAGGCCGAAATTCATTAATCGGGTTTTTAATGAGCAATTAAGTAAGCAATCGTAGAGAAGTTCTTCAGGAGTCCATCATTTTTTTGCTTCATATTGTGCTACTTTTTGAATGATAACTCTTTGTAGTTGAGTAAGAAATCATAGTCAATTGTTTATCTAACCTAACTATACGCTTGAAAAATTCATAAAATTTTGCTTTGAAAACTTAAATAATTTTTATTTTTTTTATTTTCATTTCATTGGAATTTTGCAAATAATTCGCAGAAATTTAAAAAAAAGAGCAATAAATCACGTTTATTTGTTGTTACTTTCATTACTTTTTCATATTTTTCTGTACAAATTCAACATTTTAAGGGTGTCAAGTAAAACACACGGAAGTTGCTTGTAAACACGATTTTCAGTTTCAGTTTTTTTTCTTCTTTTCTTTCCATAATTTTCTCAGGCGTGTATTTCTTTCCATTTTTTATTCTCCTTTATTTTTTGTTAACCATAGTTTGTGTTCAATTTTTTTCATTATTTTTTATTCATTGTTTTATCGTGTAAATATGAAATTTATTTTATTTTATTTCGTTATTTCCGTAGCTTTTTTTTACGAAAATATTTTGAGACTGATTTCATTGAGGCAAGTAATACACAGAAAACCAAAAAAAAAAATTACCTGACGATTCTTACAAATGAGATTGTTAATGTCGATAAATTGAAACATTTTATTTTAAAATCAGTAGGTAGTGTGTTGGCTTATTAGACTGAAGGCCCGAATTCGAATCCCAGGTCAGACATCAAAACGAAAATATTTCTTCGGCGACTTCCTCTCAGCAGATTTCTGGCAAAAACTCTGAGAGTAAATAAAAATTGCCATGAAAAGTCGACTTTAAACTGTAGGTCCCGCCACTCATGTATAAAATTAACACACACAACATGAGTAGTGTGAGAAGCTAGGACTGAAGGGTGCGGTCTTCTTGGGGACGATTGCTGTAGACTGTCTAATGGTGAAGGTATAGCACTGGCCATTTTATAGTCACCTAGCAGCAACTCGTTTCCTTGCCGTTCGCATCTTGAGATGTCCACAAAAACACTACTCCCTCTATTCCACCTTCCTATAACCCATTTTAATAAATACCTGCACAATGCACTGCATGAGTAGGGGCTATCCCCTGAGTTCTGCGTTCAACAAAAAAAAAAAAAAAAAAAAAAAAAAAAAAACAATAACAAAAACAAAAACAAAAACAAAAGCAATTTTTTATTTTGAATTGGAATTTTTATTTGCTGGTATAAACATGATATTGAAACACTTTTTAAGCGGGTTATTGGTATTTCCAACTGATTAATAGAGTGTTCCAATGAGGAAAGTTGCACTGAAGTCGCCGTAGTCTAGTAGGTAATGTGTTGGCTTATTAGACGTGAGGCCAGAGTTCAAAGCAGATATAATCAATGAGTCGTTTTTTCGCTACTCATAAGTATTCATGAAATTTTGAATATAAGTGGAGTCTACAATATTGAAATTTAACTATGTACTCTGATTCATTCATACACGCTACAACATTGATTTATAAGTACAGGTTGCAATGAGTATGCGTACAACGTTGACATCCAACTCATGCCATTCGAAATATGTTTGATTTAAAAGCCTACTCATTTAGATTCATAACATTAGAAAAATACTTATAAATGATACGATTGACTCGAATCATTCACCAAAATTTACAGTCTTAGTTATCGTTGCATTTACAAAAAAAAAAAAAAGACACATAAGCCAAAAGAGACAGAGCAGCAAGCAGAGCAAACACACAACCTTCTAGTAAGCAGTTTAGTGTTCGTACACGAATCATACTTATTTTGTGATTCATGTATATCTTGAGTTATGGAGAGTCGATATCTACAACATCATACGTATTGTTAAGTATGAATATGATGAGTACTTCAAATTTTGAATATGATTAGAGGTTCTATGATATTAAAAAAAAGTATGAATGCGTATAAGTATCAGAAGTTATGGGTATGATTCGCTTATACTCATATTTTTGAATAATCATTGCTGATTCAAACGCCAGTTCAGACATCTCCAACAAAACGAATTATGAAAATATATTTTTCCGGTGACTTACTTTCAGCTCTGAGAGAAAAAAATTTTTCAAAAATTGGAGTCGACTTTAAACTGTAGGTCCCGCCACTCATGTATGAAAAAATTAACACACACATCATGAGTAGTATGAGAAACTAGGTCGTAATCCTGTCTAAAGGATGGTAAAGGCCAATGATGTTACTTATGTATGTATTGATATCGCCATGGTGTAATAGAATTACATACTTTATAAAACTTTAAATCATTTTAAAGATCACCATTTGAAATGCACTCATACATGCCACATGGTACATGCCAATATCCGCATTACTATTAAACAAATATTGGCATTGCAATACTAACTTTGTTATCATCATTATCAGCATCATCATTATCGATGCCACCGTGATAATTGTGGAACTCATTGACATCATTGTTTCCAAATGTAAAGGCAATAATTTATTTTTGCCCCCCACATACAGAAATGTAAAATGCATTTTACGGAAATGGGTCTATTTTCCTAACGCAACTCGTTAAACAACAACAAAAGAAGAGAGAAAACAGAACAGGAATATCCCACTAAAGAGGAATGCTTAAACGTTGCAACATTTGTTGCAACATTTAAATGTAAGCGTTTAATGGAATACGCAACCGCTCATGAATAAATAGGGTGCACCCTTAAAGAATCCACAATTTAAAATTAAAATTCAATTTCCAACAGCACATATCATATATTGTTACGAAAATGAAGAATCTAAATACTGGTGTTTTGATTTTACATCGTTTAACATTAAGATTATAAATAAAAGCTACAAAAACAAAAAAACACTGAACTTGTTTACAAATTATCGCATTGCGTAATATAATAACAAACACCAGTATAAAAAATGGTAAACAAGTAAACAAAAATGTACCAACAATATTGAAACAACGATGTTTACATTTATAGAGATCTTGAAAAGGTGAACTCCCGAACATTCGCCTTCAGGAACATTCAAAAGAATGTTTACTCTGCAATATAAAAGTTAAGGTAAAGCAGGCAATGGAGTTAGTAAATATTCAATTAGTCTTGTGTGAAAACGCGATGTGTTTGAAGAGAGTAATCGTGGTTTGGGGATCTCCGATACAAAGATCCGAATAATTGTTATTGTTTATGCAAAAGAGTGCAAAGAGGAATAACAAACAAATCAATTGTTATTGTTTACATCAAGTTGTCAACAGTGGCACACAGAATTGTGTGAATAATTAGGAATTTTAATTAAAATTAAACACAAATTTTTATTTTATTTGCAATTTGCGAGCTCATATTTTAAATGTTTTTAAAAGGTAAAAACGTAATAATATTTAATGGCTTTTGAAGTCATTATGAAAATAAAATATTTCAGGGACACACTATTTTAAGTGGAGTTAATTGTTTCTCTTCAATGAAGTGTGTTTTGTTGGTTGGGAAAAAGTTCAGCTCTGTTTGAAATTGTTTTGAAGCAAGAAAAATAGTCATGCAACATTTACAGCAATTGGAAGGGGCTCATTGCAACACTGCTTCACTACTATGGTTACATGAGATTTAAATGTATTGAATGTTACAACATTATACTCTCCATTTATGGTTGTTGTTGTTGGTGTTGTTGTAGACTTAATCATTTTTCAAGTACCAAAATACTACACAGTTTATAATCATCAGAATAAACAACAGCAACAACAACAATCACAATCACAGAAAAGAGAAGAAAAAGAGACAACAAACATTTTACATTTATATTCTCCATCAATTGAAATTCATTTTCATTGTGTTGCCCATTTTAACAATAATGAGAGGAAATTGTTGCACCAATTGTATGCCAGTTTTGCATGCCTCCTGCATTCAAAGGGGGTCAGCTTGTCCTTATTTCGGTTGGATTTTCATTCAATTTTTCTTTGCTTTTTGATCGTGTCTGTATTTATTAATTGCACGAGAATTTTATTTTTTTGCCACTGTCCGTGGCATTTAAATTTGTATTGCCTTTCGTTCCAGTAATTGTAGCAGGTTTTTACTGTTGCTGGTCTGTTGAGTATAAAGTCGCGGTGGCATGATTTTTAATTTTCAATTATTGTTGCACTAAACCAACAACAATAACAACAATAAATTGAATATTTTCCTGTGATGGATTAGATTTTCCTGAAAAATGTGTAAACAGCCAATCAACCATAACCAATGAGCTTCGGGTTCAAATTATTTGATTTATTGATGAGATTTTCTCACATTTTTCGCATAAACAGTTTTTGATGGCAAATAAAGTTGATTTCAGCATAAAACGGTATACAAACCATAATCTAATAGGAAAGAGGATTTTAAATATTCCATATAAATCGATGAACATCAACTACTCCATTTAAGATGTGGTTGAACTCGTCTATGCTGCAGACTTATGCTGTTGACTTATATCACTCTTGCCAACAGTTGCCACTATGATCTCAATAGGCAATTGAGTAGTAGAGATCTCTCTCGTACGACAAAACTACAACTCTACAAGACTCTCTTCCTCCCCCGTGCTTCTTTATAGCGCAGAGGCATGGATCCTATTAAACACTGATACAGCAGCCTTGAGAGTATTCGAGAGAAAAGTCCAACGTAAGATCTTCGGTCCAGTGCGATTTGGTGATAATTTTCGCATCTGTTCCAACAGTGAGCTGTATGAACTTCTCAACGACATGGACATTGTGCTGCGTATTAACATCCAGCGGCTGAGCTGACTCGGCCATGTTGTTCGAATGGAGCAGCATGCTCCGGCAAGACGGGTATTTGATAAGGGGATCTGCTAAAGTCGAAAGGACCAAATCGAGGAAGCTTTGTCATCGATTGGTGTGACCAAGAGGCGCCTAGAAGGATGTGTAACGGCAGGATGAAATCCGTTAATCGGGTTGTTAATGGCCAATGAAGTAAGTAAGTATGCTGCAGACTTATTGAACCAAGAATTTTATAATTTTCATGATGTTAACATCCGAAAGAAACGTTTCTATATTTTAAATAACACGCTAATCATCCAATTTAATCCAAAACACTTTGTTTAAAACGCGAAATATTTTGAAAAGTATATTCATATTAATTTAAAACAAGGTCACCGTTAATGACTCAATTTGAGAGAATTCATCAGGCAGGTCATACCTTTTAACCAAGTCCTTATGAGTTCATGGCTTTTTTTGTTTTTCCTAAACAAACCATAATGAAAATCTAAACTTATGAAGAAGAAAAAAATTGTTTATTTATGCCTTTAATGAATGTGCTCTTCACGTAAAACCGAGCCTTCATAATTGCCATAAATTACCATTTTTTTCTGGTCTTTGTCTGCTTGAAATTCTTCAAGTTCTTGAGAATACCTTGGTCTTGATGAATGAGTTTACGCTCGCCTCGTAATTGCAGGTAATAATTTAAAGCCAAAAAGAAAATATTATTTTAAATGGCTTTTGTCTGGCCGACGTTGTGTGTGGTTTATTTTTTTGAGACATACAAAGCATTTTGCTTTGACTAATTAAACACGATAATGAAGATGACAATCATAATGAACATGTGATTAAATTTTTATCAAAATTTTTCTTCGTTTCATAGGCCAAATTACATGTGACATTTCAAATAAGAAAATTTATCATCGGGTTTAACACCTTTTTGATAAGAAAAGAGCGAGAGAGAGGGAAAAAAAGAGAAAAGAGATTAAAAGTAGATTTTAAAGTATTTTTGTAAAAAAATTAAAAATTCTTCTTCTTTTTTTCTTCTTCTTTTGTCTTTCTGATAAATGATTCTTAACTTTTTGCATAATTTTATGTTTCTAAATTCGTATTTCTAATTCCTTTTCATTTTATTTTAATTTGTTGTGTTGAACAACAATTTAATCCTGATTATATAAAAATTTTATCACACACAATAAATAAACAAACAAACAAACAAACAAACAAAAACAAAAACAACAAAAATAATACTTAATTGTATTTTGTTTGTATAACAATTATTTAACAATCACAACAATAACAACAATTTTTAAATATCCTATACAGAGAAAAGAAAAAAACAACAACAACAACAAAGTATAATAAAATATTACATGTGACTTCATAAACATTGAAAGGATGTTTTAAATGAATGTTATTATAAATTTACATACATACATATGGAAGGATGTAGCATTACATACCGACGACCATGTAATTACTGTGGGGCATATGTAAATGTCGCAATTGCAACATACACATACCGATGTGTTGCATGATGCGCCAGTAAAGTCGGGAACAAAATCATGAATTAATGGCTTAACAGAGGCTTTCTAGTTCTTGTTTTAAGATGCAAATTGCACATGAAATTCAGTAGTCAGATGTAAAATAAGTCACGTGAAAGCAATTCTATACGAATAAGTATTAGCCAAGGAATTAAAGAAATTGCAGAAAATTTATAATATTTTTTTCCGAAGAAGTTTTAGTTCCGACAAGAGATCAGCAATGAATCCTGTTTTCGCTACTCATAAGCACACATGAAATTTTGAATATAAGTGAGTCAACAATATTGAAATCTAACTATGTACTCCGATTCATTCGTTCTCACTACAACATTGATTTATAAGTACAGGTTGCAATGAGTATGCGTACAACGTTGGCATTGAACTCTTACCACTCGAAATATGTTTGATTCATAAGACTACTCACTTAGATTCACTTCAGAACTTTAGAAAAATACTTATAAATAATTCGAATGACTCGAATCATTCAATAAAATTTACAGTCTTAGTTGTTGTTACATTTACAAAAAAAGAAAAAAGACGCATAAGTAAAAAACACAGAGCAGCAAGGAGAGCACACACACAATCTTCTAGTAAGTATTTTAGTGTTCATACGCGATTCATACTTATTTTGTGATTCGTGTATATGTTGAGTTATAAAGAGTCGAAATCATCAACATCCTACTCGTTGTTAAGTATGAATATGATGAGTACTTCAAACTTTGAATATCCTCAAGTATCAGAAATTATGAGTATGATTCGATTCTACTCATCTTTTTGAATACTCATTGCTGATCTCTGGTTCCGACCTTTAAGAACTATAAGAACGATTTCGAAAGCAAAAGTATCAAGAATTCAAAACAGATTTAAAGGTTTGGTTAGGTTAGTGTTGAAGTCGCCGTAGTCTAGTAGGTAGTGTGTTGGCTTATTAGACGTAAAAGCCTGGGTTCGAGCCCCAGGCCAGACATCAAAACAAAATACAAAAAGTATTTCTTCGGCGATTTCCTCTCAGCAGATTTCTGGCAAAAACTTTGAGAGTAAATAAAATTGCCATGAAAAGTTTCTTAAACAATCTGTCGTTCGGAGTCGACTTTAAACTGTAGGTCCCGCCACTTATGTATAAAATTAACACACACAACATAAGTGGTGTGAGAAACTAGGTCAATAATCCTGACTGAAGGGTTTTAATGACCAATTATGTATGTATGTAGGTTAGTGTGGTAGCTTTATACCAAAAGCTCACTTGAGCACGCATAGCGGCCCGTTGTGGCGCCACAGGTGAACGCAGTCCCTGTACTGACCAAGTTCCTCCGAGCCAATGAGGGAGAAGGTGGTCAGCGCAAGGGCTGCATATTTAAAGCACGACTACCCCACGCTGGAAAACCAGCCAGAAAGTTTGATAAACGAGGCTATGTCCTTGACGTCAATTGACGATAGCTCCGTCAAGCTAAAAAGGGTTGGAGAGCCAAATAACCTATATCTGCATCTCTCAAGAGATGGGCATTGGCATAGAAAGTGGATAACAGTCTCCTCTTCCTCAGCGGATCTGCATCCACGGCAGAAATCGTTAAATGGGAGTCGCAATGT